>ML677332.1:40301586-40425448 GCA_007922305.1 Dermatemys mawii | reverse complement strand
GGGTATTAGCCCACGAAAGCTGATGCTCTAAAACTTTAGTTAGTTTTTAAGGTGCCACATGACTCTTTGTCATTTCTGTTAAATTTCATTCCATTCCTCCCGGTGCTGATTTCATATGTGACTGAAGCTAGTAACTCTGTGATTAGTACATGGGGTCCATGTCTGAGTGGGTTTGCTTGATATATCCGAGAACTGTTCAGCCTTTGTGGACATCAATTAGTTGCTGTTGCAGTGAACTCTCCTCTTCCATGTTGTGTAGTGTGCTTGTTCAGATCACTGACATTAAAATGAACTTCTGTTTTTGCCGGGAGTTAACCCTGGAGGACCAACCAAGTGTCATGTCAGGTTCTTCAGGCTCCATCTCAGCAATAATCTCTGAGTCACTCTCAATTAGAGATGGGCTTACGTCACAAAATCTGTGTCTGGACACTTCATAGTTCAAGATGTGCAGATCCTTGGTTTTGGATTGATCCATCATAATGATAGGTGCTGTTTGCAAAATCTGGATCTAGTTCTGTGTTGAGATTTCAAACACTCCAAAGATTGGGGTTCTTCTTCGTCAGGATTTGGTTCTGGGCCTCTCATTACTCTGTGAGACTGTTTATTCCAGCTCTTAAGAGAATAACATTAACAGACTGTGATTTCTCCTTCCTTTAATACTGCCTCCCCTTTATATTCTGTTCATTTCTTAATTTCTGAACATGTATTTTACCACTAGATGTCCTTAGTTCTCATACTGATCCCACACTAACATATAACCAGAGACCCAGAATCATACAGCAATTGGTGATTGTCTAATAACCGATTTATAAGATTTATAATGTATAATGTTTATAAGATGTATAATTGATTTATTAGAAGGGCTATTCTCTGTCAGCATTACTGTGTTACCCTGCTGCTCTCAGAAACTACTTATGTAACCGCTGAGAAAATACAAGCTTCCAAATATTGTATAGTAATTATGGGAAAGTACAACAGAAAGAGAGAAACATTGCTGAGGGATTTGGTAGTGAAAGGAACATTCTCACATGCACAGCTGTAACCACTAAGGAATGACAGATCTTAACTTCTTTACTAGCAAAATATCTTCCACTTTTCTACTCTGACTATCTTCCTACAACAATGAAGTTAAAAGGCTTTTTTCCCCTTTCCCTATTGATAGCTGCCCAATAATAGCAGGTGTGCAAGAGACAAGACATTGTGTATTTGTACAATATTCCTGAAGATGTCTGTCATTGGGTGGCATAGGTTTCCTTCCCCTAATCCCTGCACCCTGTGCTTATACTGGCCAAAGAAAGGGTCTCAGATGCTCCTTGCAGGTGCTTTACCTGTGCTGTTTTATTTACAGTGATTACATAGTCCTCACTTCCCCAAAACCAGGCCCCTCACAGGGTCCTCTGAGGCTCATGTCAGCCGGCAGAGCCAGATCCCTCCTGTCTGGCTAGTCCCCTTTCAGGGCTCTTCCCTGGGTTTATACTCTTCCCCAGTCATCAGTCCAGCTGGTTCCACCTGGCCAGTAGATTGCACCGAGCCTGCCCTAATTAGGGCCTTCAGCTGGACTCCATGCCAAGGGTTGTAGTCCTTTAACCCAGCCATGCTGCAGGGAAGCAGGGTCTTTAGAAGGCAGCAGAGGTTTTTAAAACCTCTGCCCTGTGACAATGTCCAAAACTAGATTTTGTGTGTATGTGTGTGTTATACACACACACACACACACACACACACACTTCCTTTATATATATCAGTTTCTCCCCTGCAGTGTGCAGTGTTAATACTTGTATGTACAACAGAGGGGTGAAAAACATACTGTTTATGAGAAGGAAGACAATATTTAACTCCAGGTGACCAAAGACTCTCTCAACCTGGAATGGTGATCTTGGGGTACAGTACTTTATTTCAGTGGTGTGGCTTTTTTTTTCTTGTTCTGTTTTGCAGAAGGAACACTCATCCTACCTTGGTTTGCTTGTTTGTTTATATTTTTCCCCTCCAGAAAGCCCATTGCTGACCCCGCTACCATGGTACTGCTGTTTCACAAAGCTGGAGTCGACACGCATGTAGGGGAGAGGGTTGTCACTCTGGCAATTTGTCCTTCCCAAATAGATGTGACTGTTTTGCTAGCTTTCTTTCCCTTATTTATTCCTTTTGATTAGTTTGTCTGCGGGAGTTGGTGGCTTTTTTTTGGTTGTTTGTTTTTAACTTGGAGGGTTAGCTATGCAGTTTGGTTTCTTCTGTGCCAACCAATGTGAGTAGCACAGAGCTCTTAAAAAAACCCACCCCCTTCATGCTCTCCCTGCCCCTTTTCCACACCCTGCTGCTCCCACTCAAGCAAAGTTTACAGAATCACGCTTTTATCTGTAGATCTGTGGATTGTGGGAAGGGAAGCTTTGAAAAGAGGAATAAAATCTCATTGCAGCCAAGGCCTTCAATGAGGCTGAAGTAACTGCCAGTTAAAACATAATTCCATTCCTAGTAAAAAGAGTGAGTTCCCTCTCAAAGTGGGAGCTTCTGATTTCTTTCTTTCTCTCACTTCCTTTTAAAAATGTTTTTAAGAGCTCTGAACAAATTACTGCTTTGCCAATGGGGAATTGGGCAGGGATTACTCTGATTTTTTGTGTGCCCAGCAGCGAAAGGGTTAATGCCTGCTTTCCTCTTCGGTATCCGCTAGTTGCAGCCCATGTTGTGATCAGTCCATGTCCATGTGCATTTTGTCCCCCAATTTAAGAACAAGTCATTTAAAAAGTAACAGTAATAATGACAGTCCTCTCCAATTTTCTCCAGGACACCCGACTTGCCTGCAATTCACCACAAACATGACGGAGGCTGTAAAAACCTATAAGTGGCAATGCATTGAGTGCAAATCCTGCAGCCTTTGCGGTACCTCTGAAAATGATGTGAGTTGTTGGTTTTTTTAATGTAAGTTAGTGCTGGTGAAAACGAGTGCAATGACTGCCCTAGAATACTGTCCCCTGTTTCACTGCAAAACTGTAAAACACTGGCCGCAGCGATGGGTCACTCCTCCGTTGTACCTTCAGTATACCTGAGCTCTGACTTGGAAAGAACCTCTCTAGTCCAGTCACAGTGACTCATTTAATCATTTGTCTCTTCTGAGATTATCATGGGTGCGAAATAAGACCACTTTAGATGATTGAATTTGTGATTTGGACTAGGATGACCAGACAGCAAGTGTGAAAAATCAGGATGGGGCGGGGGGGGGGGCAATAGGAGCCTATATAAGAAAAAGACCCAAAACCTGGGACTGTCTCTATAAAATCGGGACATCTGGTCACCCTAATTTGGACACTTGTCCCATAGAAACTGGATGGAAGCCACAAACCCAGTGTCACACAGGTCATTGAACAGCTGTGATCTGAGCTGGATTTGAGTGGGTGATGGTCTAAAGATGGCAGGTCTATCTCCTATTACTAATCCCCCATGTCGCCCAATTTAAAGCTCATATGAATTTCAATTTTTATGATAAAACCCCAAGCCATGGAAAAATTTGGGTTGGAAGGCTGAGCTCTCCCCGTGTGCTGGCCTAAATTGGCTTGTGTGCCATGTTTGGCACGTGTGCCATAGGTTGCCGACCCCTGGACTAGATGACCATGATGGTCAATTCTGGCCTTAAAGTCTATGAGGGTATAATGAAGTGGGAAATCCAATCTCATATATGGGTGTTGCCTCGTGGTAAATGTCTCTCCATTTATCTCATCTTGCCGGTGAATTCCCCCAGATCAAAGGGAGATTTATCCATTAGAAACTCAAGCTGTCTTGTTCAATTCAGATGTGGCCAGAAGGGATTGTTGTGGCAAAGCGAGAAGAGTGTGGTGGTTGACCCTGGAAGCAGAAATGTGAGGTTTTGTAAATCCGTTCATATTCCCTATGTGCTTATTGTTAAAGCTATGTTCACGAGTGTGTAGTACCGATTTACATATGCTTGTGTTCCCACCTCAACAGCACACTAATCAACATTCTCTCTCTCTCTCTCTCTCTCTCTCCCCTTGCCCCTCACCTACAATTCTGCTTCAGGACCAGCTGCTCTTCTGTGATGACTGTGACCGTGGCTATCACATGTATTGCTTAAACCCACCAGTGTCTGAGCCTCCAGAAGGTAACATGTTCTGGAACTCTACATCCAGAGCCACAGAAGGGTCCCTGGGAAGGAGGGAGGAAATTCAGAAGTGGCCTTGGGCAAGGTGTGTGAAGGAATTGGGAACCAAACTCAGAGCAATGAGAGAGAGGCAAAATGTCAGGTAGCTTTGTAGTGCACATCTGATTGCTGGACAGTTGGCTACCAGGGAGGTAAATCAAGGACCCAGTCCTGAAGGAAAACAAGATACCATTTGGAAAGGCTGAAGATTCTGTACTGGGGGAAGCCTGAGCTAGAAGGCTTCTGTCTAGTGGGGATGAGGGCTGATAATTTGGTGGGTCTGGGCCCTGTTTAATGTTAATCTATCTCTCAAATATGGGGAGTTTACAATACTCCTTGCTGGAGAAATGTGGGGAGTAGGCTGTCCTTCCTGGCCTATGCTGCATTTCAAGGGGAAAGGCAATCTCAGTGTCATTTCCTTGTGAAAACCTGGTAAACGAGAGAACAGCTCCCCTGTGTTTTAAAATGACTCAGCGGGTTTGGAAAATCTGCTAGGTTTGGTTCACTAAAGAAGTTCATAGCTGGACAGTTCTTACCTGAATTTTATGTTTTTCGCCAAGGTATTGTCCCTACAGGTGTACCACATTATCAATCAGAGGTTTTTTTTCGTTTTTTTTCCTTTGTGAGCAGTGTTTGCAGGTCCACCTGCATGCTACTCATCTTTGTGCTCCAGACCAAAGATATGTAGGAACAGGTAGACCTATTGCTATTCCAGTTCCTTCTCAGCTGCCTCTGGCTAGAGACTGTGCATTGTGGTGTCCACTAGATTAACATTTTAACTATCCATTCTCCATTTCTTTTATTTACTTTTTCTTCCTTTTATTTTTAGTATTCTGTTTCTTTTTCTCCTGAAGAAGTTTGTACCTTTGAGGGGAGGGGTTCTGTTCCTTTTTTTTTTGGCCAGGGTTCTGGCCTCCACCACCTTTGGCCTTTTCACACTTATGGCCTCACTTCTGTGGGCTCTGACCCAAAGCCTGGGATTCAAACCCTGCCAGACCTTCCATTCAGTAGTGGGCATTCTAGCTTTTCCCAGTGCCGTAGAGAATCCCATGTCCCATTGAAGTGCAAGGTCTGCTCTGGATTAAAGAGGAGATCAAGGAAACTGAGAGAGGATAGAATGAAACTGCTCCTTATGGAGTGCTCCCTGAGACCTACAGGGTCTCATTGACCCCTTACCCCATACATTGGCCTCATCTTCTCAGACTGTTCTGGTGATTTCTTTGGCTCTAGCTCTGTTTAGCAAAAAACAACAGGTAGCTCCAGAGGCCCTGAAGCACTGAAAGAAGAAGAGATCTTGATCTCCTGACAAAGAGTCTAAATGCCTTTCTTGGTACCAGCCTCAGTACCTTCAGAATCCTCCAAGCACAGAAAACTACCATCAGCCCCAGCTCTGGCACCCTCTGACACAAGGAGTGTGCAGACAGTCCATCTGTACTGTGTCTGTACTATTTGATTCACATCAGCTTGAGGAGTACTGCCCTGGAATGCTGGTAGTGACTTCATTCCTCTCCATGGGGACCGCAGTGTGACAGAGGCTTGAATCTCCTCTCCTGAGAGGCTGAGGGCCTTTCTGCCAACACCAGTGTACCAACTGGTACTGCAGCCCCCTCACACAAAAACTTGGGCACCAGTATTGACTCAGATGCCAATACCTACTCGACCGCCAGTACTGACCCTCCTAGCCCCTCCATTGGACGCAGCGGATGACAAATCTTCAGGATCAGACATCTCTGTCTAAGATTCAACCACCTTCCTTTTCCAACCAGCCGCCCCAGTAGTGTATCCTGACAATAAGAATCCAAAAGCTAGTCATCATCTATCCCACCAACCCTAGCAGGAACACTCCTGGGATCCTGTTCCTTTCACATATGCCCTATCACATTGGGCTCTTGTCCACCCTCTTCATCAGATTTTGACAAAGTTTATGATCATCGTTATTGAATGGTGAAGGGAGAAAAATGGTTTCATCTGGAGATTAAGAGGATTTATTGGAGAGAGGTGCCTCCCCTTCAACTCTTTGTTCTTAGTCGTCTAGGAGCAGGAACTTGGGGGACAGGCTCCCTGGGTACTAGTGGATGCTCCTCTTGACAGGCCTTTTACATAAGACCACCAAAAAATTGGTCATCATAGGGGACCTAGGGTTCCAGAAAGCCCAATGTGACAGGGCATATGTGAAATGAACAGGATCCCAGGTACTGTTTGGAAGTCACCTAACATGAAGCCCCCATAGGAACAAGAATTCAAAGGAGGAGAGGTTTCTTACCGGTACAGTAACTGGAGTTCTTTGAAATATTATGTCCCTAGGGGTACTCCACTCCGTGCCTCCTTCCTCTCTGCTTCGGAGTCCTGGCCTTTGAACTTTGGGGTTGAGAAGAAACTGGAGCAAAGGCAGGTCTGCCCCTCCCTATCTATTCTCCATGTAGACCATGAAGATGTGTAGGGAGCAGGCACAGACCCGTGGATGCTGCTGGTGAAAAATCTCTAATGGAAGGCACATGGGTGTGCATGCACATGCATGGTACACTCATAAGGTCAAAACGTCTTGAAGAACTCCAGTTACAGTAGAGGTGAGGAATCTCTCCTTTTCTTCCCCAGTAGTGTTTATAAATACCCTAAGTAGAGAGAGGCTTGTAGTTTAGGCCTGTTTCTAATCTTTCATGGGAATGGTTTTGTTTTTGTTAATCCACATACAATGTCATTAAACATGGAGTCATAATGGCCAATGAGACTCCATCTTCTTGTCGTATTCAGGCAGCATGTGCACTTCCGCCTTGACATATTTAGACTAGCCAAACTATTTATAGTAATTTTCAGTGCTGTTCAGACCATCTGTATCTTGGAAAGGGAGGAATAACATTCAGTAATTATATTACGTATTATGTTCAGTACATAGTTAAGTCCTTGGAAGAAATTCCACTTGAAAGTATTTCAGCTGGTTCTGGTTTATTAGCTGGTTTTGGAACAGAAAAACTGGCCCATTGATCTATTAGTTCTTGAGGTTAGTGGGCCTCCAATTAAAATCAGTGGAGCCCAAAAGAAACTGACAGAGGCCTACAGAATGATTCTAGTGGAGTGCACTGGAATGTCCAACAAGGCTGAGACGAGAATAATCATGAATCAACTATGTAGCCATCATGTGTAAGAGCACCAGAGTTTTATGTGGTTGTTTTGTTTTGTTTTTAATTTTGCTAAAGAGGAAATCAAACTGATAGGGAGAAACTTTTTGGAAATTGAATAGCCAAGATTTCTGTTTAATTGGGAAGTGCCAGGATTAAGTTATCAAATGACAAAAAGTATTGAGAGGCTGCACAGCACAACTGATCAATAACTTCTGGGGATAGTCTGACACTAAGTGACCAACACCAGTGGGAAAGGAACAATGCTGTATTTGCTTCAGAAATATATTGGAAATTCCAGTTGCGGGAGATACCTTCAGTCCCATTGAAACCATCCCTAGCATACAGTCTCAGTATTCAGAGTTATTACTGTGCATGTGAGATTGATAGGTTGTTCATTGATTTACAGGGAGCTGGAGTTGTCATTTGTGCCGGGAACTTCTCAGAGAGAGAGCATCAGCTTTTGGCTTTCAAGTCTAAGGAGTTCCAGGGATCAAGATTCAATTTGCTCCTGGAGTTGTGGTACCAGTGCACAGTTCCCATCCAGAACACAAAGACACACATATGCGCGCGCACACACACACACACACATATCAAAGAGAATGGACACTCAAGTATAAGAAGAGATAACAATGGTATTTATTGTCAAAAAGTAAATTTCACTAATATAGTACCTCCTGGGTTCTACTAGAAGAAACATGTTCTCCTTTTAATGCTTTAAATGGAATATCTTAACTGCTGTGCATGGTCGATGCTGTATTGTAAAAGGCTCACATGCATTATGTTAAGGGAGAAATTGCTATACTGATGTCGAAGAGTCAATTTTGTGTAGCCTTGTGCTTTTTCGTTTGGTCTTCTTTGTAAAGAAAGAAATAGCAACATAGTTCCCAAAGCACTGCTGATAAGATGCTTTGTTTGGGATATTGGGAACTGTCACTCTTCATAGGCTTGCCTGAAAACCGCTTTACTGTAACATTGTGTAGATCTAGAGAGGCTTTGAAGGTTGTGGTAGCTCCGTTCTTCCTGAGTTGTGAATAATGCAAGCATATTGCCACTGAGACAGAAACTGATCTTAAATTTCTTTGGTGACCATTTCTTTGCTGAATCATCAAACCCTTTGATTTTACTGATATTGGAAATTTGATTTTAGTGTAAATGAAAGAAGAATAGAATATATGTAGACTCAGAGACACCTGCTCCACCCCTTTCCAGTTTCTTTTCATGTTCAGGGAGACCATCTGAAAGTGGCACTGTTATAAAGATCAGATCCAAAAGGCTGTTTTCTATTTAAAAAGAGGTGGGAAGTAATGGTTTACAGAACCTGAAAAGAAAGATTGTCATGGTGGTTTTAAAATTGAAATAAAAATAGCTCTCCTTTATTTGAACAGCCTCCTGCTGTGTAGCACACCCAAACAAAATAGCATTGAGCTCATGTATCAGAACCAGGAAGCATCACTGTAATTCACTGTGTTGCCACTGTCCAAACTAAGTGAAATGGAGAAATGTGAATAACAACAAAACAAAAGCATTAATGGAGAATAAGTATTTTTAAAAAAAACAATCTTCTCCATTTCAGTAATGTAAGGGATCAAACATGTAAGGACTATTTTTTAAAAATATGATTTTTAAAGTTGAAGATATGCTACTCCTGATTCTATCCAGTATACAAGAATTGTCCTATCTTGGATGTGACTTATAAAATCTGTTTATAAACAGATTTAAAAGCTTGCGTGAGAGGAGGAATGTAATATAGATTAGTGAATCCCAAACACCATGAGTGACTCAGGGTGCTTATGCAAGATGGTAAGGACACTAAGATTGCATTTGGGATATACATATTAATTGAAGCTTCTCTGCAAAATTATTCATCCTGAGGATTAAAATTGACATTGTCAAAATAAATGTAATTTAGTTTTAAAAAGGTCCTTCCCTGTGCTCCTGAAAACACCTCAGACTATTACATTTAAATGAGTTGTATACATTTAATTTCCTTTTCATTTTTTATGTGCTTTGTTTAGCTTTTTGACTTCTTTCAGCTTGGACAAGGAAGCCAGCGTAGTCAGTTTCTCTGTCTTGTTCTGGTGGACTCACGCACAGGGCAGTGGTGTGTGAGTTCACAAAACCGCCCTGGAATTGTTTCAGCCCCACAAAAACTATTTTCTGTAAACTCCAAGGTGGTACCTGAGCACCTTATTTCTAACCCCTTCATGCAGCTCTAGTGTCTTTCCCTGGGGTTAATTTCATCCATTAGTCAGGGACAAAGCCCCAGTGTAGCATCCCCAAACTACGAGACAGTGTCAGCTGAAACGTGCGCAAAAATTGTTTCTCTGTGTCACGCATTGGGAGGGGAAGAAAGGAGCTTAAATCTGTACTACAGGCCTACTTTATACAATCCTAGACCATCAAATAGGGTTTGTTGTCCACACAGATGCAATAAGATGATTTACATACTGTATAAACAAAGCCATTTAAAAACTTTAAATGACCAACTTTTTTTGAACCTCATTGGACAACATGCTGAAGCCCTTCAAACTATTCATCCCCATTGTCTCATCCAAATCTCTGAGCAGCCATTGCCTTTCTTTTCAGCTCCCTCCCATCTGTTAGAATCCCCTTAGGAAGAGCTAAGGGCATCTGTCACATTTCTCCAGTGCTCCCGTGCACATTGCCTTCTTAGTTTCCCAGGGCAGATATGTTGGATCCATAACTAGAGACTGAGCAGGATTCAAGATGCTAAAGGTGCCCAAACCTTTTGATACAGAAAGATGCACTGACAGCTTGCCAGGAGGTGGATGGCCACAGCTTATTTGCACACACATTTGCATGCATTTGTTAATCAAAATAAACTTCTAGCAGCCTGATAGATCCAAAGCTTTCACCTCTCTGACATTAAGATGTTCCTGCAACTTATATCTCTCCACTTCACAGCCTTATTCTTAGGCAATAAACAGGTACATTCTACTCAGTAATAATTCTTGGCATGTACATAGCGCTGGACAACTGCAAAGTGCTTTAAAACATTCATTATTTAATCCACACAATACCCATTATGTAAATACTGCTGTACCCATTTTACAGAGGCACAGAAAAATTACATCATGTCTTGTCCATAGTCATACAATGGAAAAGTGGGGACTAGAACTCCTGAGCCCTGATTCCCAGCCAGCTTTTAGCTGGTTGAGGTGACGTGAAAATACAGCTCCTGTCTGTACCAGGGCCCTGAAATGGTTTTCATTAAAACATATTTGGTCCCACATTTTACCTCCCCCATCTTTTATTCTATTTTAGATGAGCCCTTAAAGTGCAGTTATGGGAAATGATCCACCTGTGTTGGGTCAGTGAGTTTCAAACTGCTTCCTGGGTGCCCATGGGAGCAATTGCATTGAAAGAGGCAGCCTAGCACTTCAGCTGTCCTACCCCAGGTATTCTTCCAGAGAGGAGCAACTATCAACTCAGCTACATTGAGTGAGGCTGCTTAGGAGATGTGTTGAATCCCCCAGTCAGCTTGGTCCTGGCTCTTCCATTTTCTTGGCTGTCCTGGCTGGATCCTGGTCCCATAGTGGAATGGATGGGAGCAAACAGTGTTGCTGTCAGTTTGCAGCACAGTTCCTAGAAACCAGTGATTAAGTGAATCAGCGCATAGCCAGAAAAGGTGACTGTATTTAAGCAGAACCAACCCATGCAACAGATCTCTTCCTGTGTTTATCTGAGTCAGATGTGCCTATTTTACTATCACAAGCAAATACTCCCCTTTAGCCCTTCAAAGCTAATACAGCTTTGGAAACATGAATTAGATCCTATTCTCCCTCAGGGAGCATCAATAAAATTGTCAGTAGCTTGAGTTTGAGATCCAAGAATGAGTTTGCAGCATTGACAGCAAAACCACAACTTGGCTTTGAAATGAATCACATTTGATGCAAAAGCAAAAAGAAAAAACTAAATATGGGATTCTCCAATTACATAGTCCTGTTTCTGACTAGAACCACATTTCACTCTGCTCGGAGAGAAGTTTCTATTACTATCCCGAGCTGGAAAGAAGTGTCAAAGAATGGCATGGTGTTAGTTTGGATTTCACAGTGACTGCTCCATGAGAGCCTTAACGTTGTGTGGTTTGGTGGTTGGTTTGGGTTGGGGTTTTGTTTTTTTGTGATCATGGCACATTTAACTTTTAGTTCTTCCTCGTTAGTGCAGGGCATGAAAATAATTACCAGTTGCTAAAACAGAAAATAGGTGCTGCATTTTTTTCCCTTCCCTCTCACACAGAAAGGAATATTTGCATTCTTGAGCAACAGCCTAAAGTGATTGTATTGTGCTACTGAAGGTGACTTACTCTTCATTTTACCAAGCATTTTGCTCCCCTCAGACTTAACAGAGTTTTGTACTTTTATAGCTCTTTGCATCTGAAGCACTCAACGAGCTTTGCACACAGTAAATTTTACCCCATGCCACCCAAAGTACTGTTTCAGAAGCACTTGCTAATTTTGAGTATCTCAGTTTTTAGGTTCCCCAACCTGAGATTGTGCACTGCTTTCCACAGTTGTTGAGCACCAACTCCAGTTGAATATAACCATATGCGAACACAGCTATCAGCATTGGTCAAGGGTGGAGAGTGCCCATTTTCTAGCATGTGTTTTATTGCTAGTGTGGTTGGGGCAGCCCTGTCCTATAACAGTGTTAGCAAATAGTGGTTTAGCTCACGTCTTGAGACTGGAAAGCCACTGTTAAACTGCATTCATATGAAGCAAACATTACTCCCTGTGGCTTTTAAAATGCTATTCCCAAGCCTCTCTCTTACACTCTGAAAGGGGTTTATTACACTCTGACTCAAAAAGAGAATTTCCTACACAGCATATTAGGTGTGGGGCTGTTGTGTTTTCTCTTTATCTGCTGTCTGGTTTTTGAAAGGGGTCATACAGGAGGAGAAAAAAGGATGAGTGTGGAAAGAAATATTAATTAAGGCTGTCACTGCTGCAGGGCTAATGTACCTTGTGCACAATGATATCCCAGGGGATTATTTTCTTCAGTGCAGCTGTTTAATTCAAAGCTCTTGCATCAAAGTAGTTTTCTTAGGCTTGGTCTATACTTAAAATTTAGATCAACATAGCAAGAGCTCTCAGGGGTGTGTAAAATCCAGACCTCTGACTGCTGTCGCTATGCCGACCTAACCCCAAGTGTAGGCACAGCTAGGTCAACAGAAGAATGCTTCCATCAACCTAGCTACCATCGCTTGGGGAGATGGAGTTCCTACAGTGATGGAAAAACCTCTTCTATCAGCGTAGGCTCCATCTATGCTACAGGGGTTATGCCAACATAGCTGCAGCATTGTAGCTATGCTGCTATAGTCCCTGTAGTGTACACATGGACATAGAAACAACTAAAACAAGGGATTGTAGGAAGGTATTTCAAACACCATGGAGCGATAGGAAGCATTTAGAGTGGTACATAAGGGTAGAACTAGCAATAACAGGAAGATGAATAAGAAAGGGAAAGTTTAGATTAACAGAGACATCTGCTTCAGCAAGATCTATCTATCCAATATATCTATGACTAAACACTGAAATTTGTTAATCTAAGAAATAGTCTTCCAAGGGAAAAGTGAAAGAAGCAGCATTGCTTCAGTTCAGACATTAAAAACTAGTCTGGATAAAGCAATGGAGAATAACACAATTGGGACCAAGTCTGCATCAGGCTCTGGAAATAGACTATGTGAAGCTGAAGGAGGACAAGATTTCAAGATGGAGAGGATGGACAATTCTATCTAAGGCAGCCAATGGGCTGAGGAGGATGAAATATTCACCCAAAATTTAGCAAGGAAGAGATTGTTAGAGACTCTGCTGAACGCAGTTTCAGAGGAGTGTAGAAAGAAGAAGCCAGATTGGAGAAGCTCTTGCTGTTATCTTGTGATCCCCCTGTCCGTATGTTGTGCGCACCTGTTGTCTCTCATTGTAGACTCAGAATGTAAGCCCTGCGGTACAGGGACCTCCTTTTGCTATAAATCTATACAATGCTTAGCACAATGAGTCGGGGCCTCTAAGATGCTACTGCATTACAAATAAATAACATGTCTTTCCCAGCTCCAATTCCATGAGACTCTGTTCAAACTGTTGTTGAGACTGTTGCACGAAACCACTAATCCAGCAGGAGCCAAATTTGGGATGTGACTGGAGGGGAGAAGCTGAAGCAATGGAGAAGGGGCAGCCCTCACTAGTTCATGATAAACTTCTCCAAAGATTTCATTGCTAAATCAGACCAGTTCATAGTTTAATGTGTTAATGTTTTAGGACAGGGAAAGCTGAGTTTGGGCTCATTTTATTTCACCCAATCCCAGGACTGAATCTGTGGCATTCTCTCTCTCACACACACTCCCACCCCTTCATGTCCACCATGTCCTTTGTGTTTTCCTGATGTGAACCCTGTGCACCAGCAACCTATGCTAGATATGTTTTTTAATTCCCCTGCTACTGCCAGCGGCCACAATAACTGCAGGAAATGTAATGTGCTCTATAAAAGTTCTGCCCGCAGTTCAAAACCACAGTGTCTCTACTGAAATGACCAGCAGTGAAATAATTAACAATATGTACATTTTAGTTGTCATCTTTGGGCTTCAGCATTAACAAGCAATGGAACTAAATGGGGTAAGTTTTGCCTTTCAGAACTATTGTTTCTCTCTGCCTGTGTGCAGGATTAGGAAGTAAACACTGCTTTAAATTACTTGGGAGGTTTTCGTCACAGCCAGAAGGGATAGAATTTGTGTGGTGGTCCATTGGAATCAGGAAATCTCATTATTATTCCCAGTTCTGCCAAGGACTTGCAATATGATCATGAAAAGTCACCCAATCTCTCTCTGTGTCTCATTTTCCCCATATATAAAGCAGGGATGGTAATTCTAGCCCATCTTTATACAGAGCTTTGAGATCTGTGGATGAAAACCACTGGACAAGTACTAAGTACTATTATTTACTATCGTGAAATCAGGTCACAGCTGAAGATGGAGAAGATTTCTCTTCTAGTTATCCACTACACTGTCCCCTCCTACCCCATGAAAACTCTGGCAGCCTCAGGTCAGTGATACTGCACGCACAGATGAGATTCAGGTGACATTTCCGAGGGCTCATGCTGAACAGTCAAGGCCCTGCAAAGGAAATGAAAAGCTCTAGTTGATTGGCTGTGTTTCCTCATTCTGGTCAGAGAAGGGCAGGAGCTGGGACTGGCAGGCAGCCAAATCTGTCTTCAGTGGAGATATAATTACTAATAATGACCTCCAGCCCAGGCAGCTAGTTAAGTGGCTTTTCAGGGCAGGCACCAACCCCAGTCTGGTTTATATGAGATAAACTCGATTTTGTTGGAGGGGAAGGGAGCTAATGTCCTTCAGAGCAGGAGGTCTTTCTGATCCCAAGGGAACTCTCCCAGCAGCAGCAGCAGCCCCCAAATACCTCACTGTCATGATTACCATAACGACATACTCTCAGTCAGCAGCATCGTTATTAGCACTGGTACCTTCAATTAGAGCCAGAATGTGAAACCCTTACTCGCACTGGTGACCCGTTACACACACAAGTAGCACAATTAACATCAAGCGGTACATTATGTATTAAGGCGCTACTTAGCATAAGCAAGAGTGGTACAGTCTCGCCCGTAGTGTTAACCAAGGGATGAACTAAAAGATGGATGATTGGAAAATGCCAGCTGGCTCTCTAAGATCATGTAGGAATGTGTGTACACTTAAGTAAAGTGGACTGGCAGACTGTGAGAGCCTAATCTGCATGAACGGGTGGTTAAAGTACAGCATCTGGCGGCCTGGGAGATGAGTTCTATTCCCAACTCTGCTGCTGAATTGCAGCCTGATCTTTTGTCATGCCTCAGTTTGTCTGTCTGTAAAATGGGGATAATAATTAATGTTATCACAATGGCAGTAGGGGCCTAATAAGATGGGCCTTGATTTTACAGTAGTTGATGGGAGCTGGAAGTGTTCAGCACCTTTGAAAATCAGGCCAATAACTCATTAATGTTTGTTATATGCTTTCAGATCCTTGGGTGGAAGTGCAAAGTATTGTTATATTACTCATGTATGCATTTGAAATATCCACCATTATTGTTATTTTGGAACAGGAAAGCCATTGTTTCAGCTGATGTTTCCTCACCCAGGGCATATAAACTCAAATGTAAACCATATTTCATACTCAGTCGATTGCAGCGTTCTTAGATATTGACATCCGTTCGGACTTCATTTAGTCCAGTCCCCACTATGACTCAGTTCACTGAAACCCAGCACAGGCCACTTCACTAATGATCCAGGAGCTGCACTCCGTCTCTTTCAGAGGCTGAGAATAGGCGTTTAGTTCCACTTTTACTTCACGTTCCTAATGAATGAGAAGACTGACAAAATCCACTTCAGGTTCTTCTCCTTTCCATGGTGTTTTCAATAGCAAAGAGCAAAGCTGAATGCAAGTTAAGTTGAGCAAGTGGATCTTTATTAAACCTTGTGCGCTGTTCTCTTCATGTGGTTATACTGCTTCCAGCCCAACCCCCTCCCTATCCCTGTTTTTCTGGTGACCCCCAACAATTGTCCTGCCAAGGTACATGGCCCTCTGACTCCGGTTCCAATGATCACATTGCACATGTCCTGAATGAGCGAGCAGGCTGTCCAAGAGAATCTTTCTTGGTCTGGCACTAAGACTTAGTGTTAGCCTCATTTTACTAGTGCAGTCCTTGGGAGTGACACACTAGGGAGAGGATTCAAGTCATGCCTCTGACATTTAATATTTCTAAGCTGCTAGCTAGCAATAGTTGAGGGAGTTGCTGTGTGGTCTGTGGTCCTGAAAATTAAGATTGACGCTGACTTTAAATTGTCTAAGATACAGAGTGGATGAATGTCCCCTCTCCTCAGCCTGTGAATTGTGATTGAACACATTCATTTGTTGACACACCAGACAGTTGCAGGTGTTGTAAGTTCAAGACTGGACTTTGATGCCCTTTGCCCACTGCTGATGCAGCCTTTACCACTGCAACTAGGTGGAAATAAAATCTATTCAGAACAAAGGAAAAACAGCTAAATGTAACAGATAACATACCCTCCCTCTCACAGCTCCCCAGGGAATATAGCAAAAGGAATTCTTGCCTGATTTGTTCTGATTTCCTTGCTCCTACATTCTTATGGAAAGGCAACAGTGAGTGAAGAATTTTCAAAGGCCAGTTTCATTAAAGCTTTCTTGAGAAGCATCTTTCCATATTTTGTCTCATCTCATCTCTTTTTCTTCCCTTAAAATAAAACCTTACTGTATTTCTTAAAAAGTGTATTCCACAAACTAGTTTAAAGGGGCATGTTCACCTCTGTAACCAAAATAGGCCACAACCTGAATCTTAACACCTCTAAAATTAATGGTGTTTAACAGCTAAACTTCACAATGGCCCCTACTTCCATAAAGGGTTGAACCAAACCTAGAGATCTGGAGAGCCTGGAATTTTGGAATTGCTGAAATTCAAATATTGAGCTCATTCCAAGTCAGAATGAATAGTCTTGTAATGGTTTATCTGCTCTCTTGACTATGTATAAAATGCTGTTTAAAAACATAGGGAAAAATGTTCCATTCCATCTCAACTTTACCCTCCAGTGGGCATTGCATTTTACGGTCTTTCTACTATAGCGGAAGTCAACATGAGCCTCAACATTGCTTAGTTTGTTGCATCAAAATGCAGACTCATTCTTGTGGGATTTTTTTATCTGAGGACGGTAGTAAGTTTTCTTTTTTTGAAAAAAATATTTTTAGGCTTCTGAAGACATTCCTTACAAGATATGGTCAGTTCTAAAGTAGGCCATATTTTGGACCTCATTAGGTAGGGAAGTGCCCTCTAAGAAAAATGTTTTCCTCCCCACTTTCTATTTATCTGTAAGAGAGAAAGGTGTTTGTCCTGTGAGATTTAAGCAACTGTTGAAAACGAAGATGTTGCTGGAAGCTTTGGGTCATTTGCAGTCATGTCAACATGTAAAGTGCCTGTTTGAGCTCTCCTGGGACGCTGTCATTATGTCTGAAGTGACAGTCCTACTTCTTGGGACACGGTGTCTCAGGGGATTGATAATGAACACTTCCATCACCATCTCACCAATTCAAACCTAGCCTGGGTCATTAGCAGCTACATGTCATTACCATCTAAATGCTGTGCTCATGGATTTGTTGATGGGCATTTATGTGCACTGCCAGCCAGAATCTGACCTTTCCTTATTGTCATTACTCCAAGCTAAGAAATTGTAAATACACACACAACAGCCTATGTATTTTGTGAGCACTTTAACAAATCTTTCGTGTAAATGTGCTCCCATTACTGGCTCTGCAGTAATAATTACTTAACAAACACTATCCTCAGAGCTATGTTGGCATCATCTGTGCTGGTGTGCAAGGGAGGATGTTATTGCCAAGTTTCTAGCAAATCATTACATATGACAGGCAGTCAGTGCTCCAAAGAGCTCAAAGTTGTGGGTTTTTTTATAATTATCTCTCCACATTTTCCCCACCCCTGCTGTTTCAGACTGAGCATTGCTCTTGGCTTGTGAATGCTATAACAGTTTTCCTCCCTCTTAACTAGAGATGTGTGCAAACAAAGACTCCAGACAAATACCATCAAACTTTGAGAAAGTATGAATTTGGCTCTTTGTTATTGGCCCTTAACTTGGTGATAAACCAAACTTTCCTCTTTTGGAAGTGGGATAAATCCTCTGTGACATCACAGCAGTTTGCTTTGGAAATAGTTTTGGGTAATCCTTTGGGTTTTTTGAAAAATACTATGGAAATTATATACAAATACACCAGCCTACTGATTCTGCAGTGCTTGAGGCTGTTACTGTACAATTCTGTAACCATTTATTAAAATAAGGGATAGATTCGATGGTATGTGAATGTTACTTGCAATGAATGAGGAAGAGGAGTGGGGATTCCCCTTTATTAAACACGCTACTCCATTCTAGGGTCACAGTACAAAATGTTACATCTTACAATAGCGCTACTCTACTATTTGGACTGTAGTTTTAGAATGTGTTAATAAAGATGAGGGATGGGGGAGGTGGGGAGCTATTATTGATGCAGGACAAAGTTTATGACGTATACATTAAGAGAATTTGTGCAGTGGACCAGATCCTTTGCCGAAGTAAACTAACATAGTGCCACTGATTTTGATGACAGAGAATCTTGCCCAATGTTTTTAACAGGCCTAGGTTAGAGTATTTTGAGTCCTGTTCAATAATTTAAGGGTTTTAGGTATGAAACCCATACCCAGTATTTCTTATTATTGTCCCTAAAAATTAAACTTACTTTACACACATGAGAAAACAGGAATTGTTATTCCTCATCAAATCAGTCTAGTCTAGTCTAGTGTCTGACAATGATCAGTAACACATGCTTCAAGGAAAGATGCAATAATCCCAGCAATAGATAATTATGGAATAACCTGCCATTAGAGCAAATTTCTTCCTAAACTCAAGCAATTAAGGATTGGCTTATCAGTTTTCAATGAATTGCCTGTTGTTTTAATTCATTGTCCCCTTGTTTTTGCAGAAGGAGAAAGGGTGAACAGAAGGGTGTGATCTACCTTCTTTAGACCATTAATTATTTTACACACTTCTAAACTGCCCTCTTATTCATCTCCTCTCTAAAGTCATCTTTCCCAGTCCTTTCAATCTCTGTTCATATGGAAGTCTTTCCCTGCCCCAAACATTTTTTGTCACCCATCTCTGAAATCAGCCATTTTCTGCTATATCTTTTATGAGATAGCTTGATCAGAAGTGAACAGTATTGAAGATCAGGGCATGTCATCAGTTTACACAAAGGTATGAAAACATTCTTAGTATTATTTCTATCCTACTTGTTATAATTCTTGACATTTTGTTACCTTTTTGACTGTGGCTGCCCAGTTAGCAGATGTTTTATTGAGCTGCCCATGGTCATCCCCAGGAATTTTTCCTTAATGGTTAATTTGGAGCCAACCTTTTTACTAACCAATTTAACTGAAACTGTATGGGCCTTTTCCTTGATGTTTCTGTCACCATACTGGTCACCCAAGCACCACAGCTGGTGAAGTTATCATGTTGATTGAGATACACAGAAGAGAGCTTCCACCACAAGGAAGTTTGCCTACTAACATACTCATATAACCACAATCAGAATTTTTCAAGCTGTCACATAGGTAGGCAAAGCCGTGGCTTTTTTAGATAGAGGATGCTGTAGTCCTTAGCGTAGTGCTTGAGTACGCCTCAGACATTAATCAGTCAAGCCTCATGTCACACCCTGTGAAGTACCCAGCTTGATTCTCAGAGTCCAGGCTAAGCTGGTAGGGTTGGCAGTTAGGGGAAAACATCTGTTAAATTGAAAACTTAACATGTATCCTATAGAAATCAATGAGACACTGGTCAATTTTGTCCCCTATGTCATTTATTACAGACTCATTTTGTTGGAACTGCACTTTAAATATGTTTAAAGTAATTAAATGTGCAACAACATGTTTCTTATGTAATATCAATTTCAGTGTGAGGGCACTAATACAAAACTGTTGTGGCTTCAACCTTCCATTCGTCCAACACAGCATAAAATTTGGAGCCCATTAGACATTATGAGCAAATCTTGACTCAAGTTCTTGGCCTGGCAGCTATGTAATTTAGTGTCAACACACTCCACCTGGCTTTCTAGCTAATTAAAAAGTTGCAGGGAATGGGATATAGAGTCTTTTGCTTCTAAATCACATCTAGCCCAAGAAACATAGACCAGGACTGGAATCTGTTAACTGATAGCTGTTTGGTTGCTATATGGAATGAATTGTTGGTTTCAATTTAATACCTAGTTTATGAATGTCCATATCACAGATACAGCTGGCATGAGTTGGCACCCATGTTGGAAACTCTTAACGGAGAGATCAAGGATTGAATGGCTATGGGGATTGAGTTATCCTTTAATCTCCAGAGTTGGTCCCTTAAGGTCAGGAGTGAGGCCGTTTGCTCTGTGGATTGGGAACTTCCATAAGCAATAAATGTATGAAACGTTATTTCTGTTAAAAGTAGAAGGGTATCTAATTCCAGTCTTATAATGCCTTGACCTAGAAATTTGTTTATAACCACCCTTATCCTTTAAGGCACATGAACTGTTGTCATAAAAGAAGTGGGCTGGGGAAGAGCAGGCTGATGGGGTAATTTCTGGGCAATACTGAGCGACAATATCCATCCCTTATCCAGGTGTCAAACAAACTTGTTTGCCCTCTCAGTCACAAAGTGAGTGCAGAATGTCACTCGGAGGGTTGTTTGTGTCGCAGAACAATGGGCTGAGCAGCAACATTACGAGAACTCCTGAGTTGAGAACAGCCAAAATCTTGAGTCACAATTTCAGAGAGACAAAAGCCATCCCTTTGCATATGCCTTTGGGGTGGTGATAGGGATGGGTGAGAGAGGTATCTCATCATAGTGCTTTGGGGACAGAGGCACTGACTTTGGGATTTCTCCAGGGGTGCTGGACCCCATCTCTGTCCCAGACCCCACACCCACTCCACCCCTTCTCACAAGTCCTCATCCCTATCCTGTCTCTTCTCTCCCCCATTCTGTCCCCTCCCCTGAGCACACCTTACCCTTCCTTCTCTCCTTCTCCCCTCTAGCACCTCCTGCATGCCTCTGAACAGCTGATCAAGGTGGACAGGAGGCACTGGGAGAGGGGGAGGAGCTGGCTGGTGAGGCCGCAGGTGGGTGGGAGGTGCTGAGTGGGAGGAGGAAGAACTGATCTGTGGGGCTGCCGATGGGGTGCTGAGCATTCAGCCCTGGAGCACCCACGGCATCGGCACCTATGTTTGGGGACCCTACACTCTAGCTCTCTTGCCTCTTTGGCTCAAGTGTCTTCTCAGATCTGAACATCCAAGAATAGGAGAAATATATGTATTTCTGTTAGTTCCCTCATGTGTCTTTATTTTTTCAGCCACTCACACTACCTCCAAGTTGTCTGTTCTTGGCCTGTGTGGCACCTAATTGGAGTTTATACTGTGTTGCTTGGTGCTGGAGTTCATTTATTATTGGTAGTTTGAAATAAGGGTTACAGGTTTGGGAACCAGTGTATTATTGTCAGAAGCGCTCATCATGTTATTTTCTCGACCTTCCTCTGATAAGTGTGAACTTAAAAAAAAATAACCCTCTGAAGTGACTATATTGTTACTATGTGTGCATGTATACATTTGTTTTGATATGGTATGTTTGAGAATGCCCTTTGCTCACACTCAGTTTGCTAAAGTTCTTGATATTGTCAGACCCTTATTTGGGGGCGGTAGTAGGAGGGGGGCAGTGGAAGTTTACATTTTAAAACTTGGGGTTTTTTTGTTGACGGAATGTGCACAGCTTTAAGTAGATGAGTATTTGAACCCAGGATGGTCCTAACTCTCTTTACATTTCTAGATAATCTTGGTCCAGTTTCTCCCAAGGGCACCAACTCACTTCCAAAACCCTTGGGAAAATATGCTTGCTAAAGCTACAAGTTAGCACAGGTTCAGAAACTCCATCAATCTGTCCTCCATAGAAACATACATTATGTTCCCCCCCAGTTTGCAGCTATGTGAAGATACAGTGTTCTACATCCCTGACAGATGTAAATCAGCATAACTCCACTGAAATTAATGGAGATGCTCTAATTTATACCATCTGAGGATCTGGCCTACTACATTTAGTGAGATTTGCTTGTTAGGAAAACTGAGGACAAAATCCTGTATGTGAGAGAGAGAAGAGGGTGATGTGTGCTTGGGACCTCTTGACTTTACGTGACTTCTTGAATAGTCATACACCTCTGCAAGAATGTATTCCAAGCATCTTGTACTGTTGTTAGTCTCCTGTACTGTGATGAGTTAGCAGTGTTGACAACTTACCTAGCTAATGTTCTGTTGCAACTTAGAGAAAGTGTAAACTATTAAAGAAACCAGGACATGAGAACTTGTGTGTACATTTTTTATACTAAAGCACTTCAATTAAAAATGTGGAAAAAAATCCTGCTGCCTGGGGCCTTCATTATGTCTTTAAACAGATGTGTGGAGCTGGAGAGCCCTGGCTCTTTTCACGAATGTTTCATTGTTTGTTTTGGTTCCTTCAACCTGAGAAGGGCAAAATCCAGATCAAAACTCCAAATGTTGAAGTTTACTCATCAAGCAATATACTTCAGTCACACCTGCTCTGTGTTCATTATCAGCGAAGTTGGGCCTGACCTCAAACCCCAGATCGGAACACACACAGACACTTGGGAAATTCAGATCCAGATCCTGAACGTTGTGGCTTAGACCATCTCTAAGTGATGACCAATGCAACTCTGTGAAGCTGTCGTTCAGCTGATAACCAATGGCTTGTTTATGAGGCGCTGTGATGCAGACTACAGCGGTGTGAATTTCAGAGCACTCTGATGAGTTGCACTGTATCTGTCCTGTGTAGACCCTGCTGGTGTGAACTAAGAGGTACCTAGTTCACGTTGATGTAGTCAGTACCTTTTAGTTTGAGTAAGAAGGGTCTACATGGGGCAGTTAGAGGGCAACACTCTGTCATCTGTACCAAGTGCTGTATAGACATAGTCCTAAGAACTAGGCAGTGAGTTACTATATCTTTAGTTTTATGATGCAATAACTTAGAAGTTAACTAATTGCCTTTGTTGATGTGAAAGTGGAGGAAAAGGTTACCCCTCCAAAAATACTGTAGGGATACTGGATAAATGTGGACTTTCTCTCACTCTTCAAGGACAGCCCACAAATGGCTCATGCCACATTCTCCAGAAAATCTGTCTTCTCTTCCTAGTTTGTGTACTAAATTTAAAGATACTAAAATCTAGCCAGGTACTTATATGGATCCAATCACTGTAATATCTTGAGCCTAAAGGACATCTCTCTAGTATGTTTTTAAGATCTGCTTAGCAACAAGCTTAAAGGAAAAGCTTTTACAAAATGGTTGACAGTCCGAAGCTCCTTGTCTGTCTACAGAAATGTATGCAGTATGAATGGGCACTTTGAATTCAGCTTCCTGTACAATGCCCCACTTCTCCTTCCTTTGATAAACACACACAGAAGGCTATGAATGTTTTCAGTGGACCTACTATTGAGTGTTCTAGTACTAGATAAATGAAGTTAACATGATGTTTTTCATCTCGTCACTGAAGTCTGGCAGAGAATGAAGACTAGAAAACCATCTTCCTCAGGCAGCTGCTAACTCAGATCAATGGTGATCAGTGTGTGGAGCCTTTCATTGTTAGGTTGCCTGTTGATATCTGGCATATCCCTATCTCAGTAATAACCCACATTTATTACCATCTGATGGCTGTCCCCTGACCAATGTCTAGTTCTTAGTGGACAGATGTCCGTGTCAGAAAAACTGCCACCACAATTGTTTCTCTTGCTGGCCCTCTTAGCAGACAGGAAAAGTGAATGGGCACTGGGGAAGAGAGCCCTTCTTTCATTTTTAGAGGAGGTTCTCAATGTCAAAATTGACCCTATTGGTGGGGAGAGTTTTCACTTCTTTTCCTCATCCCAGCTCTATAGATCAACAAAGACTTTCAGACTCCAGGGCAATTAATCCAGCACTTAATTAAACCAAAACTTAATGGAGTTCTGCTCTCAATCTGGGGTTTTCAAACTTTTTTCTGCCAAGGACCCCTTTGGCATCTAATTGTCCTAAGCCCCTTTAATTTTGGGGTATTACCAGATTGTCCTTATCAGTTTTGGAACACCTCTGCCAGCATGACCTTTCACGCATGATGCATAAGAGGTCACGCTGGAGGCAACTGCTATTTTGGCAACAAAATGGTGTCCTTCTTGAGGCAAAGTGCTGGAACACTGTTCGGGTAGAGAGCATATGCAAGACCTCTGCCCCTCTGTGGCCAACCCTCTTTTCTTTCTGAATACCCCCTGCCCCTTCCCCAGCCAGGTCAGATGCCAGAGCCAGGCAGTGGTAAGAGCGGTCAGAGTTGTCAGGGTGTCCAAGAGCAGCCCCCAACCCGGGTCCCTTCTCCCAGGGCAGGTGGAGGGTCTGGACCTCCAGGGCTCCCCACAGCAGCCAGGGCTCCCTAGGTGGCTCTCATTATTGCCTGGCTTTGGCTTCTAGCCTGGCCAGGGTTGGGACACTGGGGGAAGAGGTGGAACGGGGGCATGGCCCCATGGCAAAGAGGGCTAAGGCCCACTTCAGCCTCCCTCCCGAACCGGGCAGAGGTTGGCACTGCCCCTGTGCTTTGGACAGATGTAGAGTGGCACTGCAAGGAGTATGGGACAAATGCTGTCCTGGAGTCATTCGCCCTGGGACCAGGACTTCAAATTTACATTTTGGGACTGTCCCGCCCAATCATGGGCCTGTGGTCACCCTATTTCAGATATAGTTTGGCCGTGGCTCAAGGGAAGGACTCCTAAATAACCCATGGCAGACCCCCACAGGAGGTAAGCCCCCCCGCTTTGGAATCACTGCGCTAAGTAACTCTAAGCGCTGTTCTGTTATGCTATACATTATACACAGTTCGCTGTGACAAAGAAAAGCCAGTCCACCAAGGGTTTCACGATCCTTTACTTTTTAATAGTTCTTTTTCCTTCCAAATATTTCATAATCCTGAGACAGGATGAAGTAAAATGGTACAGAATAAACAACAATGGAAGAATACTGGGCTGTCTCTTGTCCAGAGCCATATGCTCCAGAGCCATGGAGGGGAAAAAAAATCAAATAGCTAAGGAGAATGTGGGGGGTGAGGATATTGCTCTGCTTGGTGGAAAGGGATCTGAAGCTTTAGGATGCTCAGGCTTCTGAACCAATATTTACCTTGACGCCAAATGACTTCAGCAGACATCATGACCTCAGCTGAATATTGGGCTCAGAAAGAAGGCAAAAACAGAGATTAACAAACGGGCTAAAAAGTGCCAGCAATTTACAACTCAGAACTTTGATACTAATATAACTGTGCCTGCAGTAGGAAGATTTTGTTGCTTTAACTGTACCACAACAGTTAAAGCAGCAAAACTTTGCAATGTAGGCATTAATGAGCTCATTCTTCATCAAATTATGCTAGTGTTTGTGAGTTGATTGCCTGCAAATTTGATTTACTGTAGCTGGTAATTCAACTTTTTGTCATTTTCCTGGCATGTAGGTTTCATGCAAGGATAAGCCACCTCT
This sequence comes from Dermatemys mawii, assembly GCA_007922305.1. Classification (NCBI taxonomy): domain Eukaryota; kingdom Metazoa; phylum Chordata; order Testudines; family Dermatemydidae; genus Dermatemys; species Dermatemys mawii. The sequence continues at coordinate 40,400,055 of ML677332.1, read as the reverse complement.
CAGCAAATCCTGGATATACTCAAGGGGTGATAGCCCGGCTCCCTTTGAAAGACTAGCAAAACTCACATTGTTAAAATGGGGCCAGGATTTCACTCTGGGCTTTTCTAGTGAGCAGTGACTGTGATTCCAACTGTAAAAAGTAAGGCTTCCTGAAGCACTAACGGTTGATTTAATGGGGCAATATATTATGCACTCCCCAAAGGGCTGTAGTACGAATGGCTATTTTGATACCAAACACAGCCTATGGCTTCCAGCTGCTGTTTTAATTTTTGTAATGCCCTCTGTATTCCCGGGAAATGAAAAGCTATGTGAATGAAAATAGCCTCCTTCCCAAGGCTGCCTGCCCTGCACTGAGATGAAGGAACGCCTGTCAGTCGCGAAGAGAACGTCCTGCGAGCAGAAGTGCCTACGCTGCAGACTGACCTTGGCAAGAAGACAAGCAACCCAACAGCCAGAGCTCACTATAATAAATATTTCACAGCAGAGCACAGCAGCATTAGGGAGATGAGGAGAAAATGAAAGGGCAGGGTTCAGCTTGTGATGCAAGATGATGTGTCTGGGCCTGGTTTAGCGATGCTGGAGGCTGCTTAATTGACAATCCCCATCCAGATTTGCAAAGAGCTTCCAGTTGTCCACTGGGGACAAAAGATAATTAAAATCACCCTCGGCATGCAGAACTTGATAATGGACTTGGTGCATGCCAGGATGATGTCTGTGTGCTCATTTAGAGCTGGCCAGTGCAGCCTGCTAATTTATCTTTACCTCTGTGGCACACCTGGGAGCACCTGAACTGCCAGTTCTGACATACAGTAGCCAGAAGGCTGTTGTCATGCTCTACCCTGAAAATCCTGTGATAAGGAGCCACAGACACAGGCAATAAACTAAGTTTCATGCAATGCTGTTCATAGCCCTTTATTTATTGTGTCACGGTCTAAGTGCCAACACTATGGAAGCTTGACTGGTTCAAGCTAGTTCAGAAAGGAAAGCTGTTCCGTTCCTGGCAGTAATCCTAACACACCCAGCCTCCCCAGTCATGACCTTGAGCTAAACTGTGCATATGGTGTGAAGTGAGAGCCTGGGAATTATTGCAGACAGGAGGCTGCTCCTTTGCTGCTTGTCTGTGCAGGATCCTGGCTTCTCCCCACCTACTCTAAAGCTTAGACCATGACAGGTGCAGAATTCCTTCCAGAGCCCCCATCCACTTTATACTGCACAAAGTGCTTAGGAGGAAAGGCTAAGGGGGCCGATAAACACCTTCAGAATTTTCTCAAGAGAGATTTGTCCACGGCAGGGCAATTTCCCTTTGAGGGGGGAGGGGTCAGATTTTCCTTCCCTCTAGACTAGAGTGACCAGACAACAAGTGTGAAAAATCGGGACGGGGGTAGGGGGTAATAGGAGCCTATATAAGAAAATGACCCAAAAATTGGACCTGTCCCTATAAAATCAGGACATCTGGTCACTCTACTCCAGACACCTCCTTTATTTAACAGCTTGGTTAGGGAAGTACCATTGCCAGGTTTGCAGGCCTAATGCCTTGGTCTCATGTTTCCTCAGAAGCCTGGACTTGCATATCAAGTCATCCACACATCATTTGGGTCAGAACAACAAGTAGTCTCCAAGGTAGGGTCGGTTGAGTGTTCATGGGCTCAACTTTGGGTAATTAACAATATTAATGTCCTTTGTGTGACACTACAGCTGAGCGCCTCATTAAAATGTTTTCCTTGGGGGATCCAGGCAAAGAGTCACATATCAGCTTTGCTTCATGTACAACTGTGATCCTGTTAGTGGGGGGTGGAAGGGAGGGGGTTAAACACTGGGTTTACTTGGTTAAACACTGGGTTTATTAATCAAGAGTTTCTTTATTTCCTAGAGCAACTGATAGTCTGCACTGGCGCTCAGGATTAAGGGAAGTGTTAGGCATCGACTGGAAAAACAACCTAAGGTGCCATATTTAAGCAAGTGCCTGGCCTATGGGAGGAATTCACCTGCAACAGGACCCTCCCCTTCCAGAGCACAGCAGCAGGCAGAGGGGCTGGCTATATTCAGTAGATGCCCAGGGTCCAAAAATCTCATTCCATGAGCATAAGAGCCAAGCTGAGCCATGAGCTCAAAAACATTTTGCTCAGAGAAACTCAACCTGAGGTGTGCACAGGGTAGGCCGTGCCTGGCTGGCCAGCATAAATCCCCCACATCAGCAGTGGGAGGATAAAGAGAGTTTTAAAGGAAGGAAAGTGTGGGGGCAAGGTGTGAGAGAGGAAGGGTGTGACCACAGCGAGATGCAAAGGACAGAAGGAAGAAAAGAGAAATAGATAACCCACTTAGTTGATTTGGGGGAGATTTTTTTTGCCTAGATCAGGGGTGTGTGTGGGGGGCACACAAAACTCCTCTGGGATCAGGGTGGGGAGAGCCAGGCCAGGAGACGACAGCTCCTCTGGTAGAAGCGAGCTGTACCAGCGCCTGGGCTGTGGGAGTGTGGGGGCTGCTTCACCGGTCCCAGGGCCCTGGAGGGGAGAACCACGTCCTCTGGAGGTAGGGAGAGAGCTAGCTCCAGAGTGTTTGTCCCTGTCTCCTGCACATTTGGGGGCCTTCCCTCTTTTTGTTTTGTTTCCATTGTTGTTACTGAGAAGCAGAGACAGGGATCAGACTAGGGAGGTGGGCTAGGAGGGGTTGCTCTTTCAAGATCCATCTCTGTGAGCTCCCAAAATGAGACGCTGCTTCCGGGTGCAGATATTCGAGATACGATCGTGTGTGCTCACTGAGTTGACCATTAGTGGGGCTTTGATGTATCCCTAGGTTGGGACTTGTCTCTTTCTTGAGTGGGAAAATCGGTGGTGGGTTCGCCCAAATACCACCCAATTATGATATCAAAATGAGACATGACACACAGTAACCAGTGCAGATCTGTGACCCTCCTCTTCGTACATGAAGGAAGAAATAGTTAATCTTGTTGGCATTTACATTATCACTGGGCATCTGTGTTAACCCCTTACTGAGAGGACTCAGGCAGTTCACATGGCTCAGAACTATTATTAAAGGCTCTCTGCAGCCTCGTATAGACATCTCTGTATCAGTTACACTGCTCACTACTCCTGGGGAACTCTGCACCACTGTATGTGCGCAGGATTCACGGCCCCTGTAGATGACTTTGCTTCCCCAAAGAAAAATTATTTTCTGAAGGAGAAGCAAACAAAAGCTTTGACAAGCTTAGTCATGTGCCCCTCCCCAGCATTGGGGGTCTAGCATTTTGGGCACTTGGAGCAGATGGTGGAGAGGTAAAGCTCTGCAGGGGCTCGGGTGGGGAATGTGGGCCCGGGGATGCCTCAGCTGGTGGCTCCTGCCCTGCGCCGGGTTCAGCTGCTAGTTCTGGCTGGGGTGGGGGAACAGTACTTCCTCTCCCTCTGAGAGGAATGGCCTGGGCAAGGTCACACTCACCCCACAGATCCCTCCCCTGGCTGAAGGAACCTCTGCACACACAACCTGCCCTCATAGCTCCTCAGCCACGGCAGGAGGGGGCACTGAATGGGGAACTACTCCACCGTCTGTCCAATCCCTGTGCATCCAGACTCCCACATATACAGACCCCTGCCCTGCACCCAGACCCCGCCCTGAGCCTCTCCCTCACACTCCAACCCCCACCCCCTGAGCCTCGCCTCCTACAGTCAGGCCCCCCCACTAAACCCTGCCCCCCCATCACCCAGACTACTTCCCTGATGAGCCCCCACAAGCTAACCCCCACAGTGATGTGTCCCCTGCACCCAGATCCTCCTAGCCTACCAGAACCTGGACTCCCCTGCCCATCATATCCAGACCCCCCCACACTGCTGAGTCCCATGCCCCCCCCTCACCCAGAGTCCTCTGCTGAGCCCCCAACCACCTTCACCTGGACCTCCCGCAGAGTCCCCTTGCCCTTGTACTTGGAACCCTGCAATAAGCCCCTGTGCATCCAGAGCCTTCCCCGACTCAGACCCTCTACTGAGCCAGCCATATCCAGCTGGCCCCCTCACAGAACCTGGCTCGGCTCATACATACTTGGCTCCTGCTGGGCACAGCCTGTCTACCCTCACCTGGTGCACTTGGCATGGAGATGCAGGGTCCAAGGGCATTTATGGGGCAGGCCCAGCCCTTGCACTGTGTCACGGTTAAGTGCAGCCTCACCTCCAAATGCACGTCCTGTGGCAGAGATCAGGAAGGGCAGCAGGGTGATCTTCCACCTGCATGCAGCCATTGGCCTGTGCTTCCCCACTGCCATGCTGGAGCCTCCATATTTATTTACTGACAAATAAAATTTGCAGAATTTTAAAATATTATGTGCAGAAATTTTTTTTTTGGGGAGGGGGCACAGAGTGGATTGGGATTGAGGGGAGAGGCCGATTAGCTATGTCTGCACTATGAGCTAGGGCTATGCTTCCCACCTTGTGTAGACATACTTGATGAGAGCTAACATGTTAAAAATAGCAATGTAGCCACAGTAATAGGAACAGCGGCATGGGCTAGCTGTGCCAAGAAGAAACTCACTGGAACTCTGAGTACATATTCTGATCAGCCTTACCTCAATCCCTGGAAAAATCATGATGCAGGTCCTCTGAGACTCAATTTTGAAGCACTTAGAGGAGAGGAACAGTGATTTCTAGTGAAAAGTGATCAGGAACAGTCAACATGGAGTCCCCAAGAGCACATCATACCTGACTAACCTAATTGCCTTCTATGACGAGATACCTGGCTCTGTGGATGAGGGAAAAGCAGTGGACGTGTTATTCCTTGACTTTAGCAAAGCTTTTGCTATGGTATCCCACAGTATTCTTGCCAGCAACTTAAAGAAGTATGGGCTGGATCAATAGACTATAAGGTGGACAGAAAGCTGGCTAGATCGTTAGGCTCAACGAGTAGTGATCAATGGCTCCATGTCTAGTCAGCAGCTGGTATCAAGCTGAGTGCCCCAAGGGTCAGTCCTGGGTCCAGTTTTGTGCAATATCTTCACTAATGATCTGGAGGATGGTGTGGCTTGCATCCTCAGCAAGTTTGCAGATGACACTAAACTGGGAGGAGTGGTAGATACGTTGGAGGGTAGGGATAGGATACAGATGGACCCAGACAAATTAGAGGATTGGGCCAAAAGAAATCTGATGAGCTTCAACAAGGTCAAGTGCAGAGTCCTGCACTTGGACAGAAGAATCCCATGCACTGCTACTGACTAGGGACCAAATGGCTAGGCAGCAGTTCTGCAGAAAAGAACTTGGGGTTAGAATGGATGAGAAGCTGGCTATGCGTCAACAGTGTGCCCTTGTTGCCAAGAAGGTATTTTGGTATTGCATAAGTAGGAACATTGCCAGCAGATCGAGAGATGTGCTCAATCGCCTCTATTCGGCATTGGTGAGGCCTCACCTGGAGTTCTGTGTCCAGTTTTGGGCGCCACACTACAAGAAGGATGCGGAAAGAGTCCAGCGAAGGGCAACAAAAATGACTAGGGGACTAGAGTAAATGAGTGTAGCTCCATTGACTTTGCTACGCTGATTTATGACTGCTGAGAATCTGGCTCTATTTTTAGAGTTAATAGAAGTGTTATCTGTTTTAAACATGCACCCCTTGTCTAATACCCTTTTTCTTATTGCCCTCATGGGAAGTAAGAGTACTGAGGAAAACTTTCTATTTCTGTAGAACTGTTGCTAGTTAACATTACAGCAGATCAGTACAATTGTATTCATTCTGTCCTGTGTTCTAGGGAGTGTTCCAGCAGATCTGAACCCAGCTAAGTGATTTCTCAGTTGTTTCGGGGTTTGCTAATGGCAGGGAAAGGATTAGAAATAGGGGACACTAGGTGAAATCTGAAATCAGCCAAGCTTTGCCTGAGCTGCTTTTGGGCTGTGCAGATGCCCATGATCTGTGTGGACCTGTCTAGACTTTGGGAATGGTCTCATCAGGTTTCAATTTCACCAGAAGGGCTTTGGAAAACTGGAAATATTCCTAGAGGGCAGAAGAGTGCACTCCTTCCGCTACTCCTGCATGTACAATGGAATCTTTGAAAATTTAGCCCTTGCTGTATTCAATGAAAAGAGACTAGTCTAAGCTGCAAAATTTGGATCCAAATGTTGAATGTCTCTGAAAACAGAGTATCTAGGTCCAGGTTTTTAGTTTGACTCATTATGCAATAGGGAGAGAGGCCAATAGCAATTGCACTTCTAGGTTTGTAGTCTAGCCCTTCCCATTGCCCTACCATTAAAACCAAAGTAGATACATACATAGGTAGATATGTCAAGGCAGAGGGAGAATTACAGAATGGAAACATAGCTGAGTCAGGAGCATTAACAATAAATCCTTATATTCTAGGAGAGGAAATAATGTTAGGATAGCTATAGCCAATATCTTCCCCAATAATGTTAACTTTTGGGAATCACTACGCTGAGGGAATTTACACTATTTGCCTTTCTTTCACTGTGCACTTGTGTGGATGAAGGGAAGAATAATAACTATCTCTGAGCCCACAAGCTTTGTGTACCAGAGATTAGTGTCGGCACAGGAGAAAGACACTGGCTCCTTTCAGGTATTAACTTTCCTGTGATGTTAAACAGAGCCTGTGTTCAAAAGATCTGACTCTGGTTCAGCACAGTGAGTGCACCAGGGACCAGTCAAAGGGTGATCATTACAGAGAGGTAGCTGGTTTCTGTAGCATCCACTTACCTTATTGTTAGCCTGGTACATGTGTGGATGTAGCCCTCTCTAATAGATAGCTGGATGATACATGTTACATATAGTTATACAGCATATATATTTCAGTAATGGCATGTTCATCAGAGGGTAAGTATTTAAATAATGTAAATAACTGACATGCAAAAGGGAATGTACTTATTGAATGTAATGAGACCAGGAAGGGCCCCACATCAATTCCTGTTAATATCCTGTGTATTCCTTCTCTGTTAATCTGTGTTATAAAGGAACCTGTCCCCACCCCCCGCCACTCCCTTGAGAATTTCCATCCCTGGCCCTCACGGGCCTCATTTTGTGCATACTGTGCCTTCAAAAATAATCTAGTTGCAAAGCCAGGTGCTGATGTTGGCTTTGTTCGAGAGTGAGCATTTAATTTTCAACTTGGGCCTGTCCTTTAAAATTCAATATTTAAAATAAGAAAATGGGGAAAAGAAGAACCTGACTACACTATTCCCTCCCACTGTGATCACAGCCAAAAGCAGCATCTCATTACAAAGACGGCCATCCTCTCCTCCCCCTTTTTAATGGGACCATAGCTACGCTCCCCAAGGGGCTTCCTTTTCTCCTGGGATAAATGATAAATGCAGGTTCCTCACTCTTCCTCCCCCCTCTACTGCCGTTTTGTTTTCTCCCTAGATTTTTTCCATGGGAAGTATAAAGTTTTCAGAGGCAAAGAAAGGACTTAAATGTCTGCTGTTTGCTGAGCCTGGCAACTAGAGCTGGGTGACTAGTACAAACATGAATCTTCCCTAAATCTGATTTCTATTTCAATCCAGCCGTGTTTCTCCCTTGTTTGTTTGCTATTCAGTGAATGTTCATAGCCCCAGTTTTTGTTTGTACAAATGTTTGGGAGGGGGAGAACAGATCCACACTGGTAGTGCTGGCCCGGCCACCCTACCTAGTTAGTTGGTAAGAATGTGTCAAAAGAAAATTGTCTAGACAGTCAATACATTTAGTTTCCAGCCTTCGCCCTCAGTCTGGAGGGAATTCCACATAGCCAAACCCTATGCCCTTTCTTGTGCCCAAGAGGATAAGATTTTATTATTTCAACAATTTCCTAGTCCTGTGTCCAAGCTGCTCCCCATACTGTCCCCCAGTGATTCAACACCTTAATGATTGCTTCAGGCCCTGCTGCTGTTTAGGAAGGGTAGGTCACAACATCAGGCATAATATGTGACTTAAGTGGCCAGTCACACAAATAAAATACCAATTGCTGGCTGCTCAAAAGACCACTCAGCCAGTCTGTGAAAACTAATATATTCATGTGAATGATTTACCAGCCAATTACAAAGCGGTAACACATTTGTAAAAACCATTATTGTTCCATAGATCATTTCTGAACAGGTATAAAAGAGCCAAGTCTTGTGAATAAATCTTTCACATCAAGCTATGGGAAAGATCTAAATACATAAACAGAAGTGGAATTTTATCTTTTGTGGAAAAGTCCTATTGAATATAATGGCAAATTAGAGGGTATCCTCAGAGCAGGTAAAAAAGCCCATCTAGGCCTAGACAGGTGCAGTGCTTACTTTGAGGTGCCGGGGCTCAAGCAATTAAGTACTGGAGCTCAAGCAATTTTTGTACTTTAATCACTGACATGGCAAGCCCAGAAGCACTGAATCTGAACTGCCAAGCCTAGAGGTGCCTGGGCTTATCCCTGGCAAGTTCTTGCACAAATTAAGGACTGAACAGGTGTCTATATCACACAAACCACCATCACAGTTGGCACTAAATGACATCCTTGTAAAGCTGCAATGAGCCATGGAGAACGGGCTTCCCTGTTACCCCTCGATGTAGTCCCTGCATTTTAGAATTGAGGATGTTCGAAGGATGGTTTGAAAAATTTGTCCAAGCAATGGCTTCTCTTTTTTGGATCAATAGGGGATTTAGCTCCAGAAGTGACAAACCAGCATCTTTTGCCGTCATAAATTGACTGCATTAAAGAGAGAGAGGGAGAGAATGCAAGAGCTGCTTAAATGCAGCCTCTTGTTTAAGTTATGCTGAAACATTCTTCTCCTCTCTGCAAATGCAATTAGAAGGAAAGAAGCATGGAATGAGGTCATTAGAAGAGGGGGAGGCAGGACAGAGCTTGTGAACATAATGAGGTGAAACAACTAGAGTGAGCAACATCTACTTTTATAAACACTCAAATTACCAATAAAAATGGTGGCTTTGGGCCAGATTTTGAACTCCATTTTGCCCGTGTACATCTGAAATAAAGCCACTGAAGTCAATAGAGTTGCAGCAATCAAAAATCAGCGTAGATGAGAGGAAGCTTTAACTCCAACCTTGCCCACTAAGAACGGACTGCGTTCTTCACAAAGGGAATATGCAAAAAATATTCCCATGGCATGCACACACAACTACCACTGCATCCATACGTCTGTGTCTCAGTTCCACTCCGCCTTAGAGCCAGGGCTCTTAAGTTTGGAAAGTATTGCTTTTCTGAGCAGCCTGCTGCTTTGACATAGTCAGCTCTTCTACAGAACATGTAGCATCCCCCACTGTTTTTTTCTTGTCATATGTACACACTGCCAGTCAGGACTTATGCCTTGAAGAATGCACTGGAATCAGGGCTCTGACCTTTTCTGAACATATGGAAAGTACTGACCAGAAGGCCGTTTTTTTTGCATTGGGTATTTGTAATGCCAAAAACCAAGCAGCGTCTTCCTGTATTATCCTTTCTCCCAGATGCATAGATGATGATTAGAAGAATGGTTTCCTTTTCTTTGACAATGGTGTTTGGTGGTTAGTTGTACAGAGCATAAAACAAATCAGCAGGCCATCTTATGGGAAGTGTGACCCACGTGGTGAAAGTGTGCAAACATGGACCATGCTTCCCAAGTCTCTCTACTGAGAGAGGGGACAAGAGACAGCGTGACCTGAAACCAACCACTTTCACCTAGTTTTGTGGTGAAACAATGCAAAGCTGCGTGTTTCACATTAATTGGGACATACGTGTTCAAGTTGCAGCCCTGGCTCACTTGAAACTCAGCCCCCATCTTCCTCAAAACCTGGCCCTGAGATCACTCAAAACCCCGCCCTGGACTCAAAAGCCTTCCCCGGGCTTGTTCCAAAGGTGGCTAGCCCAGTGTTCGCTTGCAGCCTGTTCCCTCCTAGAAACATGCCTCCAGGCCTACACCAAAGCCAGGCCTCTGGACTCACTCAAAACATTCACCAGCCTCTGGATTCACTCATAACATTCACTAGCTTACAGGGGAGGCTGAGCTCAGCTTCAAATCTCCCATGAACTCAAAAGCCACACACATTTTACTTGGTGTCAGGCTTCCTAGTACATGTTGGAACTCTTTAACTTTAAAACCTAAGGTAACTATTTTTTTTCCCCACGGCCAAGTGATCCAGACAATGGACTCACGTACTGTTATTCCTGAATATACAAAATCCTCAGCAACCTTTTGCTTCTGAATTGCTGAGGTGTCTAATCTGCAGATATACAAATAGGCGCATTAGGTTACTACTTCCCCAGTGCCCCCAACTCAGTTGCAGCAGAACCAGATTTACACCAAAAACATAAGTGACGCCTGCTACCTTGTGTGAGCACATGGTCTGCCCCAACGTGGCCGCAGTGAAAATGGGATTTAGCCTACACTGCCATAACAACTCGGTCATGTAGCTGGAGAATGCTGTGGTTTAGCATAGCTCAGCAGTCTCAAGAGCTACGGCACTCATCTAGTTCTGCAGCTCACGCCAGCATGACCCAGATTAAGGCAGAACTTTGGGAACTGATCAGTTTAACAGCTGGAACCTGGCTTTCCAGGGAGGCTACTAGACCAAATATCTGAGTGTTTCTTGCTGTAGGATAGCTCGGGTCTCTGGACTAGAGCAAGCCCTGCCCCACCTGCTTGCTGCCAGAAATCCTTATTTGCCTCTGGCCTGTGTTCCAAGTGCAATCTTCTTGTAGCTGGTTCTACCGTCCTGGACTCTGCAGTAGGAGGCAGATAAGCCACAAGCATGTGCCCTTGGGGGTTATATGACATAGAATCCGAGCAGAGGCAGGCTGGGGTAGAAAGGCAGTGGGGTAATGTGTGATGAGACTAAGCTACATGGACTAGGAGAGATCAGGTTGGCAAGTGTAGTGTACTTTGGATTCAGCTCTTCAGTGCAGTCCAAGGATGAGTACACTTGTTTTCAGTGCTGCAAGTGTTAAATCCATTGAAAAGCGCTCTCTCGCTTGGCACCAACCCATGATGTTTGACAGACCATGGTTTCCATTACTTACTAAAAGTTTCCATATGTTTGCTTAGTCTAGAGTGACTATGAAATTAGTTGACCAGCCTCAGCAGAGCTGAGGGTGCATGAGAGCCATGGATGGGGTTGGGTGAGACGTGCGTCATTTTCCTCTCAGGATGCTCAGTGAGCACCATACTTGCCTTAGCTAAGTGAGTAGCTCCTGGAGTCATTTTTCAGTGTTTTTAAGGGATCTAAAAAGGGAAGCATCAAGGTGAGGGAGGGGAGGCAAGAGGCATGCATGGTCTTTCTTAATGACGATGAACATTTTTGTCCCTGACTGTACTCGCTTTTCTTTTACTGGGGCAGATATTAACACTCTGTGTACCCTAGAGAGGCTGCTTTAGTTACCATGGGAGAGAAAGACTCAAGGGAACTGGCCATTTACCTAGACCAGTGTACTAAGTGCTCAGAAACTTGGTGATAAGGGCCATATAAGTAAGTACAACCTGAAAGAGAAATTGAGTTTTTTTTTCAGAGTGCTGAGGGGTAGCTGTATGTCTGAGGAAGAAGATAAGTTTGGACTAAACTTCGGTTAGCTTAATGTTTCTGAGTCGGTGCAGAAATTCTAATAAATAGTAGTTTATAAGCTAACTCAGAGTGAGGCAAGATGGAGAATTGGACCTCTTTCCATACCCAGCGTGGATTATTTTTACACTAAGAATTTTTGAGCACTGCCTTGTGTAGGCACACTGGTCACGTCTTGTTCTTGTACCGCTCATTTTGAGAGGTATTTTTACGCTGCTGTCCCTTAATATAATAGTCTCAGGATTCTGCAGCCTTCTTCCATTTGAGAGATTTAAAAACTTCCTCCTATTTCACATTAAATTTCTTAATGCCTAGAATTTGCTTACCGGAAATATCCTTTATTGCTGCATTCTGTCAAATCATTTGTACTGGGTGGAATTTGAGTTGCTTCTGATCACTGATACAGAAGCAAACTTCCCCACAACACATTCATTCTCAGTCTGTTTCCCACTCAGTAAGAAGTAGACGCAGGATAGCTTCGCTTCTGATTAGTCTCTACTCTCTATATCATGAAGGTGTCCTCTGGGTCACTTAGGAACCTCACTTATGACATGAGTGGCTGGATTTCCTACCCAACAGAGGGCATTTTTCATGAGCATTATGTCACTAAAGGCCCTTTATAGTTAGCAGTGTAACTGTAGAAACACAGCACAGACAGTGGAGATGGAAACAAGCTTTAAAGTAACACTTTTAAAAAAACCCCACCCTCCTGAACTGACCAGTAATAAAACATGCAATTAAAACTCTCTTCTAAAATTGTACCATTGGTCAGGATCCTACCAGTATTGTGGTCTACATTTTAAAGACACAATGGCTGTTAATCTTTTCATGAAAGAAAACACCAAATCATTGTAATGAAACTTGTGTAGGATTTTATTTAGCTCTCCAATAACCTATTGCGTTTTTGGTACATAATCTGTTATTCATTTCAAGAAACTGTTGCTATTGATAATCTATATACATGCAAAGAAGTAACTGCTTCTACAGAATTGCCGCATTACAATTTAAACAGCAATACAGGTCTTTGTCATCAGAACCAATAAAGTTACACATTGCAGTGAGAAGATTTAGCACCTAAAATATTGCCCCTGAAGCCATGAGAACTTTGCTCTTTCAGTAGCCACACTTGATCAGCATTTGGTAGATTTGTGAACCTAAAGTGAAATGGATAATTGGGGGAAATGCTGGGGAGTGAAAATTTTGGTATGGGAAAACAGGAAATAGAAACAGCATCATGTTTTTACTCAGTGAAAGTTTTACTTATAAATGTTCAAACTGGAAACATATCTAAAATTAGAGACCAAAAACAGCACTGAGCACATATCATCTGACTCCCTAACAGCTACCAAAGTAGTAGCAGATGCATCTGTTTCTATATGCAAAAGCCTGCACTTGCATATGCAAATTGGTCATTAGAGCACAATTAAATGTACACTTATACACCTGTAAATACTGTAGGTTCATTTTGAGAAGCCTGCTGGCGATTTAGCCGTAAATGCAGAAGGAAAGTGCAGTATTAGCTCTTGGCGAGATTAAAAAAAGCATTGCATTGCTTTTTGTTGTTTGTTGCTGCTGCTGCTGCTGCTGCCTTTTTTTCAGCACATGAAGTCTCTCCAGCCCACTCCCTCACCCAGTGACTACTTTTTGATTCTGCCTCTGTTTTATGGTTTCCCTGCCAATAACTCAGGCCACGCAAAGGGACCTATGTGAGTCAGGAAATCTGGGTGCAGAAAGTGGGCAAGAAGCAGAGGAAGGAGCCCAAGTCACCGATCAGAGTTACTTTTAATCGAGCCCCAATTGGTCACTGGATGCCATTATGGGCGAATATTTTCCAAGAGCTGAGCTCGCTGCCCTCAGCAAGTTCTCTTTCTCTGCTTTGGGTTCAGATAGTGAAATCGGTCCTAGGTTTCCAAACAAACACTTCCACTTGGTAGTGCATACTACTACCACTAGGTCAATAAGCTGACCAAACATGTGTGATTTAAAAAAAAAAAAAAAAAAAAAAAAAAAAAGACATGTACATGTTGAAGCACAAAAAAATAGTATGGGCCAAATCCATCCCGGGTACAAATTTATTAACTTCAGTGAAGTTACATAAGGGACAAATTTGGCTGGGGAATCAAATTTATGAAGCCAGCTAGTGTACTCAACTGAAATATATGTTGTGCTCAGTCTGATCTGCTCTTGGATTTTCTTCAATCTGTAATAAATACTTGAAACAAATTGATTAAGCCTTTCTGGGAAGTTGTGGGGTTTGACGGAGGTTCAACATGGGAGGATGAAAAATTTTAATTGCAATATAACTCCTCAACAACCATGTGTATTTCCTCATATGAGGTAGGAATCCTTCACTCAGCAGCTAGTTCCCAGATATATATTTGTCAATAAGCTCTAAATCACAAGATATGGACTTGATGCAGGAATTATGAGGGAAAATTCCATTGCTTGTGTTACAATGGAATTTTAACATTCCATTGTAACACATGAATGTTACACCTAGAAGGTCAGGGTAATTGGTCATAATGGTTCTGTCTGGCCTGAAAAATCTATTAATTAATTAGTAAGACTTGTCCTGCAATGACTTGATTGTATCACCTCAAGCCTAGCTGAGATGATACTGGATGTTGGTCTAACTAGAGTTTGAAATATATTATATGAAACAAAACTAGGTTGAGAGTTGCTACTCTAACAGGTCCACATGGACCCTTTACATGGAATTCCTTTCATTAGCTAATACAAAGAGAGCCGTGCCCTATAATTTGGATTATAATGGGAAAAAATGTGTCTCAAAAGAAAGGTGGGAAAAGGATAAAACACTTGTGAGCCACACAGAGTGAAGTTCTTGAACCTAGTCTGCTTCCTTGCAAAGGGAGACTTACTGTTGTAGTGAGCAAAAGATACTAATAAGTATAAGCACCCTCCTTATGGCTAGTGAAAGCCAATGAAATCAAGCTGTGAATGAATGTAAATCTAAACTTTTCAATAAAGTTTTCTTCTTCCTTTTCCCACTGAACTGCTTGACTGAACCATGGTGATTATGTGTGCGCTACTTTTCATTGATATAGAACACCTGGCTAGCGCGCTCTCACACATCTGTGACCATAGCAAGCTGTCAAGCCAGTCATTGAGATGGAAGCATGGTGATTGCCTTTCACAGCTGAGAGCTTTCTATTTTCTATTAAACATTTGGATGTATAACCTCCAAATTGGCACCATCTGGACCACTACCTGAATTTGAGCATTGCTTGCATGGATACTCACTCTATTTGCCAGCTTGCGTTTGCAGTTTGGATAGGAAGTGTGAAAGGTGAGAAGATTTGGTACAATATTTGCATAAGTACAGGGCTTTGTTTGGAATTTAATTGCTCTCTTCTCCTCTTTGGAAACCTTCACCATTCATTCAGAAGAGTTCTCTAAACCTGTTTCCCTCGAATGTCCAGTTGGATAAAGAGCATACAGTGCTGTATTCTTTCTAAATAAAATTAGCTAAACTAAGGACACCCTTCATCAGTACATTTGACTAGGTTTTTTTGAATACAGTGCCTGTTGTTACACTGACCCCAGTGCCTTGATTTAAAGGGCTCTCAGTTACCTGCAACACAACATCTGGCTGGGCTTTTGTGCTGATCCATGAATTTGAAATATCAGTGCCATTTGGCTATTAGTGTGACATCCTATAAATAGCTACATATTGTCCCAGGTGCCACCTATAGTATGAGTGTGGTACTATAATAGCAGCACAGTCAACTGAAGAAAAGAAGCTAACACTCACACCATAAAGGCTGCACCAGAGGCAACCTAGTGCCTATTTGTAAGGGATTCCCCTGCCTGTGTTGCTTTCTGGCTTGAGTGACAATAAGTACCATGGACTAAAGTAAGTGTGAGTATTCTGTAAACCCAAGCAGGGAAGACCTGAAAATAGATACTAAAGCATCATTGTATGTGTGTGATGTTTTTTAAAGTTGTTTTTTTTTTCTTAAAGGGGCCTCTTCCAAGAGTGACAGTGCATCAGGCCACCGGCCAGTCACTAGCTGACATCTCTTTGGAAGAGGCGTCATGAGGACCTGCCAATGGAATAATCTGATTGGCTGAACAATCGTAGGTGCCTTCTTATTATTTATTATAAATCCTTTTTGGCTTTTAAAATGCTGTTTGTATTCTCTATAATGATAGAATGTTCTACCAGGAAGGGAACTAACTACAGACAACATCTGCTAAGCTATTAGTAACATGATTATGAGCAAATACTGTTTGCTTTACGCACGTGAGCCAGGCCACTGGCTTCAATGGGCCTGTTAGTGTGAGTAAGATGAGCAAAGATTTGTCCTGTCGTTCACGGTGTCTTGCTCCATTGATAATGTTGACCATACTCCTGCTAGCGGCCGTTTATGATGCGTTCAAACTGCAATTTCCCAGCTGTCCATCATAAAGCAAGTCCACTATGGAAAAACTGACACCTTTACAAGTTATTTTTAAGCATTATTTTTGAGATAAAGGACAATGTTAAACTGTACTTATTTGGACTACAGTTTTCTGTGTGCTATGCTAATCATGTAGGAACCTATGACCCTACTTTCCATATATTATATGCATAGATTATGCCAACATTATTTGTGCTTTCTACAAGCATGAGCAAATCATGAAGTGTACCTTGTTCACATTCTCTGACTGTATCACAGCCAGACAGCAGCACTAAACCTAAACCACAGAATAATCTCAAACCAAGGCAGGCACTAGTAACCTGCATCACATCCAGGGCAAAACTGATGCCCCTATCTAGGACATAGCACTTCACTGGGGGTCTTGAGGACCGGCACCTCCCAAAGAGAGCTTGTCTGTGCACAGCAGGGGTTTGTGCATGCATTGGAGTAAGTGTGTGCGTGGGCAGGCTGGCCTGGCCCCGTCGCCTCCCTACTTTCTTTGGGACAAAGCGACTGTGACCTGGGGCCTTGATGCCAACTGACAGTGACACAGAGGAGATGCACGTGGTTTTACAGGCGGCCTCCCAGTCAGGTGTATGCATAATAATTCACCAAAGGGTGGTATATGAGGGCTGTACCAAGAATCAGTAGTTTACTAGTCGGCATTGTCATTGGGCAATGTGTGTATTTAAGGATCATACTTAAGAAGGTGAGTGTCTATGCCTGGAATTGTGCTCTTGAAATTTAAAAGCAAATCACCAATGGGACAGATGCTGTTCCAGTGCGGGGTAGGAGATGCTTCTTTCTGTCTGGTTAGGGAGTGTGTCATGCACTGTATGCATCACAGTGATGGCCTGGTTTGCATTACTGAGCCTGCTATTAATCAAAAGAATGAGAACCACATAAGAGGAAACCTGCAGGAAAAACAAAAATGGCAAGGAGGGAGATAATCCTGGTTACAAGTAAAGACAATGGCTTTTGGGAGAGTGTGCAGAGGTGCAGATCTCTTTACTGCGGAGATGACCTGTCCATGTGTTCTGTCTTATGAAAGGAGGGTCTTAGTCAACCTGGCTGACAAATGCTGCAAAGACTTTGGGTGAACTAAATATCATTAGACAGGAACTTACTTGTTATTTAAGTCTAGGCTCTGGCATGCATGTTATACTTTTTTTTTTTACATGTAATCCTTTGTTTCCAATATTTCTACTTGCTGTTATTTGAACCTGCATGCTCTGTTAAATAAATGTTTGCTTCTTTTCACTAATAACATACCTCAGTGCTGTGTGTTAAGCAGTGCTGTGATCTACGGTGGGTACTGATTCTTTGGGAGCAGTGAAGCTGGGAATTCTGAGAGTGCCCAGTGGATCAGGAGCTGGCCACTCCCGAGGCATGCATGGAGGGTTAGAGCATCCCCATCATTAACCTGCAGAAGGACAGTGGTACCTGCATAGTCTGAGAGGGGAGTGCTTGTGTTGCCCATGGCCAGGGTAGTCAGCAAGCTGATTCCTGGCAGGCACAGACGAGGCTTCCCCATGAAAAGGGCACATGGTAACGAGGTGTCTCAGCTCTGGATTCCCCACAGAGATGCGCAAAGGGAGAAACCCCTGTATTCCCCTGAGTCTAGGGCCAATGACTGTGACAAGCCCTTTATATGGGTATGTCAGAAGGGATGTTCCCTGTGTCCTGACCCAGCATACGTCCATGCAAGGCCCAGTCTGGCCTCTGCTGCTCTTTAGGTGTTATGCTGCTGAAATAGTTTATTTAAATTACTTAGTCACATCATGGTGGCTAAGGAGCTGGTTCTGGGCTGAGCTAGCTATTCCCAGAGTTGCCTCTGCTAACTGGGAGACACACAGTTCCCTGCTGAGAGGCAGAGAGTTAAATTGGGTATGTATTGGCTCATCACTTATCCTTCACACATTGTGTAAGATGGGAGTGCTAGAAAGCGGAGCTCAGCCCATGCTGGGTGTCACTTGTTTGCCCCTTAGTCACTGCCTAAGGCATTAAGTGTGCTCCATAGTGAGGAAGCCACACATTGTCTCTCAGTGTGACGGGAGGTGGGCTTGAGAGGACGGGGTGGTGCAGAGAAGTCAGGACTGTAAATATGCTGAATTACTCTCCTTTCCTTTCTGGCCCCCAGTTGGCAACTGTCCCTACCCTCCCAAGTGCTTCAAGTTCCCCTGATTGGTGGTTTGTTCTGGGCATACTGTTCAACTTCCAGTGCTGGACACCAGCAATCAACACATGTGCCAATAACTGAAATGTAGAACACCTGTATTCTGTTACATGAAGCACCAGAAGCAACAGTTTATAATGGTTAACTATAAACCTGCTTGACAAATGGTTTTTGACTGCATACGAGAAACAAACCATTCAAATAATTCCATCATAGGCAGCCATAAAGCCCCACTACCAGGTTCTGAACCCCAGCATTTCAGATCCCTAGTGAAGACTGCTCCCACCTGAGCTATAGAACATACTCTTGCCAGCTCTCTGACTCAGCCACCAGAGGGGAACTTGACACGAGAGCTGCAAGGCAGTTCCCAACTCATTTCTAGGCAGTCATAGACCAGTGGAGATCAGGGTTAATGAGTGCTGGGAGGGTGGTGGAGTCATTAGCGGTAGGATAACTAAGCAACTGAAAGGCAGCATGACAGTGCAGCTAAGACGTGGGTCCATGTGGATTCTGTTTCCAACTAACCTGAAGTAAACTGGTAGGGCATTGCTTGACTTATGGGGAGGCTATTACATTAGGGCTGGGGTATGAAGCCTTGGTAAGCAAGAAGAGTAGTAAAGTGCATGTACAGTCACTAGGACTGAGGTTTGACCTCATCATTTTCTGCTCCAACTATCGTATCCTTTCCCCAAGGCTACAGAGTATTTGGCTGGGGTGGAACATTGTTTGTCTCTGCAGAGGAACAGGCAGCCTCATTCTGACAAAATGCAGAATCTCCTGCACAATTCGGTGCAGTTGAGGGGGTTTGTTTTGGGTAAGGTGACCAGCTGGCCAGTTCTTTCCCGGGACAAGCACGGTCTCTCAAGGGGCTGTGTGGGAAATTTGGAACCTTAGTATTTGGACGTCTAAGTGTCCTGCTTTATGCTCAGCAGCTCCCCCTCAACCCCACCAGCCGGGGGCACTGCTGCAGGCTCAGGGAATAAATTCCACTGGCTCCTCCTCCAAGGCAAGCAGCTGCAGCAGCCCCTCCATGTGGAGGCCAGTCACAGCGGCATCAAGTGACACCAGTACTGCTGCTGGTATCAACACCAGGACCCTCCAGGGCAAGAGCACTGTCAACAGTCGAGCAAGTAGGAACCTGACCAGTGCTAGCTTGAACCAGGAACAGTGTGTGGGCTGGGTGCGTGCAGGGAATGGGTTCCCCACAGGGGCCAGGGGAGGAAGCATGGGGATCTGCACTGGAGACAGGTTGAGGAAAAGAGGCCCCAAGGCACTAGCCCATCCTGCCCCTCAGATAGCATGTGGCTGCTGCAAGGCCCTTCAACATGCCCACGGGACGGAGGTTCAGAAACAACTTTCCCCTCCTCTCCTGCCCCCAGTAACTCAGTGCTGCTTGCAGGATCTGATGCCCCAGGCAATACGTATTGCTCCCTCCCCGAAGTGATAGGCACTACGTGTCCGTCCTCCCCCGCAGCTAAGTGCTAGGTATCACCCCCGCCCCCAAGTGATAGCTGTCCTGTTTATTCTTTTATTTTGCGACTCTGATTACTTTAAGCTGCACACCTCACCCAGCAGCTTTCAACTACTTCTATTCCCTGCTTCTGCACCCTTTGTCCCAGCCAGTCAGTCCCCCTCAATGTACCTCCTCTGTCACCCATCTCATCAGCATAGTCCCCTTCCGCAAAAGGCAGCCCACTTGCTCCATCCTTTGCCCCTCCCCCAGTCATCCTGCTCTAGTTTATGGACATAGATATTTATATAGACCAAAATAAAGAATACATACAATTTTAATTGATGGGTTGTGGGGGAGATGGATGACTAATTACACAAGGGAACTTACATAAACTGAAGCTTCAGCTCTCAGTTGTACTAAAACATGCATCTGGCTTGCTCTTCTGACTACTGAACAGCTGTAACATAGCACAGGAGATGCTACCCTAGAGATGGGCTGGAGCTACCAAATGTGTTTGTTGCTTTTTGGAGCTCAGTTTTTGGTTCAGTCCAGCTCTAATTAAAACCTTACCTTATGGGCCACTTACTTGGTTTATTATGTGGGCCTAGAGATTGGCCACAGTGTGCCAAAAGTGAGGTCCTACTAGATGTCGTGATAGCGCACATAGCGTACACTTGCCAAAGCTTTGCTAAGGCTCAAAGGTGGGATTAAAACCTGCACTACCACAACACAAACAAGACACAGGAGGAAGCAGCTTTAAATGACATTGGAAATGGAGAACAGGTGTCTTGGGGATGAAAGGAGCTTAGTTTGAGAGGTAACAAGCAAACGGATGAGATACGTGGCTGTACGGGGGAGGAGAAAGATGTCAAAAGCAGGTATCTTAAACTGGGGAACTGACTTTTCAGAAGTGCTGAGCATCCACATCTCCAGCTGTCATCCTGGGAAGCTGCAGCTGCTCATTTTAACCTCTCAAAGTGAAGCCCTGGGCCTTTTGAGAGATGCCCATCACTAAAAAGGCTGCCAACTTCCAAAGGAAAAAAATACTAGCCGGGAGCAAGAAAAATGCTGTTTGAATTATTTGCTACTTTCAAAGTGCACAGTAGAACTTTTCTCTGTACATTTAAAAACACCAGCTTTTGCAGTCTGGGTTACTTCTGTGATATGCTTAAAGTACAATTACCAGCTGTGCTGGTGAATGAGCTGGCTGGCTACCCTATGACTCAGTGCTGCAGTTCTTTTCCAGACAAATCTCTCTAGCAACTTCCACGGGAGTTTTAGCTGAGTAAACATGATGGGTACCCTATATGCAGATTACTGCAGACCACACCTGGCAGAGCCTATCTGTAGAGCACAATAAATGCCTCAATAACTTTTCTGTAAATAACAACAACCCACAAAAATTAGCTTTGGCAGGTTTCTCATCCCTTTTCTTTCCATGAATAATCAAAGACAGACATTTACTTCCAGGACAGATTATGGAAACAGTCACATTTAAGCAAATATTGGCAAATGTTTCTGGAAAGTGAATATCGAACACAGATACACCAGTTCGTGCTGGAAACAACACAATGCAACCTTTGCATCCAATCAAAACTAACCAATACATTTTGAATTTCAAATGTCAAATGCTGGTAACAACCTGAGTGTGGCAGTGCTACAGCCAGGAAGTACTTGAAGACTAATTACGTGGCAGATGATTTCAAATAATGAACAGATCTGTGAAAACCACAATCATCTCACAGACAAAGTGTGACCAGAAAAAGAGATGCAATGACTAAAAGAAAGTCTTTGCTTTGAATGCTAGGCTGATGGAGATGAATGCACAGTCTCTAATAATGGGTGCTGCTTCTGTCTGGAGTCACCAACATGACATCTTTTTTTGGCAAACTGGTCTCTACAACCAGGAAGTAGAGAATAGCCAGCTGTCATTCATGGGCACTTAAAATGTCCAGTTTGTCCATGGGAGAGGGAAAAAAGGCATCCTGCTCTGGAGACATTCACTTCTAGCCTGGGCCCAGAACAACTCTTAATTTCCACTCAAAGCCTGAAAATAGCATGTAAGTGGCCCTAAGTGGTGCATCGGTCTCCTCTGCACAGGGGTGAATGTTGCTCTACATGAAATTTCAGAGTGGGGAGCAGAGGCAGCTAGGGCACAGCTTTCTTGTCAATATTGTTGTTTAAATTAATTCCCTATCTTCTGGTAGGGCTTTAAATTCCCTCATAACCAATGGTTTGAGATGATAATACCTGTAACGTTCATTACTACAGGTATTTGTAGCTATAGCAATGCTAACTGGGTGACAGTGCCATCATGATTAGCATAGAACCAAATCTATAGCCATTAGTAGAGTTATTTGCAGTCACTAAAGAGGCGGGCGGAGTGGGTGGTACCTATCAGGTGCAGGGATCAGCTCCTGCAGGAAGCAGCAGGAGGTGGAGGGAGTTACAGGGGCAGGAAGAGAGCCACTGCAGAGAGGGGAAGTGCTTTCTGTTCCCCCCCTCCGCCCTTTTCTTATGTGAGTGTGGAAGGGACTTGCAGCTGCTGTTTGTTACCTGGGGTGGGTAGATGGATTGGTGCCTCCATTATGGGAGGATTTCAGGGGAGGGCGTGAGAAACCTCGGTTCCCCCCCTTGGTCCCAGTGAGGATTCTGACGCTTCTTCTCCTAACCCCAGTGGGGAACCTATTTCTCTGGGTTCACCCCTTTTAACTCCTCCACTGCCAATGCTGGCCAGAGCCGCTTCTGCCAGCCTAATGTTGCTATTGCAGATGCTGTGGCTGGGTGCTAGGCTGTTTCCTAGGTGAACATGGACTCAGATAATGTCAGATACATTATGGGCTAAATCCTCAGCTGGTGTAAATCACCAGACACAGATTTATAATGAAAGTGGCTTTGCCCACTTAACTGCAGCAGATACCTACATCCACATGTAGGTATCTGCTTGTAGGTATCGTATTGTATATGATCTACTATTATACAGCTATCTTTGTATAATAGTAGATCATATACAATACGAGGCTGATGGTTTCAAAGCTGCCTGGGAGATTTGGACATGCTCTCATTAATTTCAATGGGACTTGTGCATTTAAATCCCGAAGGTGGCTTTGGATCTATCAATCCTAATATCGACGTATGAATATAAAGAGAGAAGGCATGATGGTGTGGTGGCATATAAAGCTTTTAGCAGCCTGAGTTGGGGACTGATGAATTACTCATGAGTGGTGAAGGCCCAAGTCTGTTATGCAAGTCACTCTTTATGTGAAAAACTAATCTAGGAATAAATTCAAGAGTTGTCAAAAAAAAAAATTTCTGGGACTATTTTCCACCTGTAAAGCCAGGTGCCTTCCTACTTTCTGTGACACCAACTGTACTGGGTTCTGAGGGAGCCATACAAATAACCTAAAATGGCTTTTCTGTTCCTAAAATTGTCATAGGTTTAAAGACTCACATCTTGTGCCCTTTCCAGGCTGGACGCAAGTGCTGGGTCCCATGGTGCTGGTGAGCACCTCCCCTTTTCCAATGGTATAAAAATCCCACCTTTTTGGTCATGATAACATACTTAAAAAATATATTATTTGTATGTATAGCAAAGTTGTCACTGATCCAGTGTTGAATCTTGCCCATCCTGGACCTGAGATAATTTTGGGGCAGAAAGGAGGAAACATTTCTCTGGCAGGTTAACTTTTTAAAATGGCAGCCATTTGAAGCTGTTGGAATCTGTCATGGGGGAGCTACTGTGTGGGCAGAGGGTAGATGAAATGGTCAAAAGATGCATGATAAATGTATTTATCAATTGAAGATCACCACAGCATATGTGGCAATTGCATGAGCATGCATATACCCCGTTGTGCCTTGCCAGTTCATACGAATGACTGGGAAATCCAGTGTGAGGTGTTCATTTTTTGCTAATCAGTGCCATTCTGTAAGTAAGTCCCATGAAAGCCCAGGGATGCCTTTCCATTGCCTTTAAAGGGATTTTATTAGGCATTAAGTGAACAAATAGTTAAAAGAAAAGCAAGGCTGCTGCATTACTCAGCAATACAACTTGGACAGCTTTAGTTTTAATTATTTCTGAGAATACTTCATAATCAACTTGCACAAAGTCAATATTTTGTAAACAGACTGGTCTTACTGAGCTGCAACTTTGATCTAGAATCTGCTATTAAACCTTTGCTGAGAGAGGGAGGTGTGAGAGTGTCATTTTCTGTGTGAACTGTAAAGCAAACTGATTAGTGAAGTGTGGGTTAGCAATGTCCTGTACATTCGTTCTGATGTTTTTCCTCAAGTGCTAATAAAAGAAAAGGCAACAAAGCTGGTAAGGGGCTTTGAGGACCTGACATATGAAAAGAGACTAAATATGTATAGCCTGAGGGGAAAAAGGAGATTGAAAGGAGACATCACAATCTACAAATATCTACAAGGAGTCAACGATATCAGTGTGGAGGGAAGAAGGGGAAGATTGGTGTATGGAGGGATAAGTAGGAGCAGGGGCATGAAGATGCATAAAGAAAACCTTTAGGATCAAAAATCTACCATGCCTTACATCCTATGGACTTCAGAGGGGGTAGCACGGTGCTTTAATCTGCTCAGAAATGGCTCTTTAGACTTTACAGAAGAAGGAATTATTCCTCTGTTGCAGTGAGAATGCTTGAGGTATGGAACACAGTATCTGGGGGTATCTGCAGAGGCTCCATCCCAGGAGATTTTCAAAGGCAGATTGGATAAAGCAACCCTGGTGAATATTCAGTAGGGAAAATCCTGCTGATTGCAGAGGGCAGCACATGCTGAGGTGCCAGGTCTTTTTTTATCTATGGTTCCCTGGTTAATGCTAGTAAAAGGCACTTTAATAACAAAACTATTAACAGCTTTATTTATGCCAAAGCTGCTTTCCAAGGGGAACTCCGTCATGTTGAAGATGAATGCAAACACAAGGCTCAAAGCTTGATCTTTCCTTTTGGATTTTCCTTTCTTTTTACACAGAGACCACGGTGTTCTACTTAGTGCAGGATTCCACAGAAACAAAGCAATATCAGGAGCAGAACACCTTAATACAGTAATGCAGCCACTTTCTGGAAACTGTTTTCTTGGCCACTGCAGGGAGGGGAGGATGTGTTACATGACATTGGCCTGCAGAGATGCATGAGAGATGCACTGTGCCATCTCTGGCAAAGAACCAAGATGAGGGTGCTAAACTGGTTTCTGTTACCCCAGGACGCATCACGCTTGTGACAAAACATAGCCCCCAAAGTCCTGGGAACAAGAATTCAAGAGTTTACCACCCAACCCATCTCTTGGGGATGCAAAATGCTCCAGATTCACTAGGTCTGTTTAATAATATAGATGTAGAGAAAGAGCAGTACATGCAACCAATTCTTCATTCTATTTGATTGTGACCAACAGTAAATCTGTAACCCTCAGGTCTCTATGTTGACTCTTCCATAGTCAGATAATTTGGTGCACAGATGATAAACCACGGTTTGCTATGCTACTTTACAGAAAGCTGTGTTAATCCTTTGAGTTAAAGGGTTATATGAAACTGTGCCAATTTAGGTATGGCACCTGGGAATTGGGAGCTTTAAGGGGGGCAGAATGGAGAGTTTAGCCAGAAGGTTCTAGATCTGGGTGGAGTATTTTAAGCATTCAATCCAGGTGGGAGGGTGAGGAACCTTCAGGAGGTCTGAGAAGGTGTTTCATGGCTCCGGACAAGTAAAAAGGTGGGGTGCACTTTGCAGATGTTCTGAGCATTAAGATCTTTCATTGTTTTTTAGTTTTTAGAAGTGTGTGTGAGCTGGGGTGGGTGAGGTGCTTTTGGTTAGGCAGACATACACAGTCTAGCCCTGCAGAAAGCACCTGTTATCTCAAGTGACAGATCACTTTCCCAAAGCCTACTAATGCCCTGGGGTGAGAGGTCTGAAACCTGACACATGCTGTTCCTGGCAGCCTAAAGTGAGGACGCATTCCCTTCCCTGGTACAACATATAAAGATGCTGTCCTGAAAGTAAGAACATGGCAGTAAAGAGCAGCGCCAACATTGTGCACCCAGTTAGTGCACAATATGCCATTCCTGGGCTGAATCGGCTCATCTTAGGCCCTATTTGTCCAAATCTCAAACCCACTGCTCCATTTGGCTCAATGAGCAAAGTCCTTTAAAGTTATTTTTAATCATAATGTTTGTGTAAGGCACAAAGCGTTCCTTATTGGAACGTTTTCAATACAGTGCAAAGTCCTTTGGTCAAATTAATCAGGCAGATCTTGATATGACCCTCCTATCTAAACAATTAGATTTTCCTGAAAGATTAGCTGAGAATAGGCAAGCAGGGTGAGCTTTACTGAGGGAGGGTGGAAGCTGAGAATGAAGAGAGGCTGCTAGAAGCTGAACCAGTGGGGACTGAGGCAACATCAATGATATGGTGACACAACATCTTACTGTTGTGAGGCAACAAAAGGGCACTCAGCTACTTGGTGATGAATGCCTTGGAATTGCCTGACGATATGTAAAATAAGCAAACAAATTTGTCCTTCAGGATGAAGAGGGAGAAGTAGCAGCCCTCCTGAGTCTGATTTCTCAGCAAATCCAAATGCGCTCAACTGCGGGCCACTCAGAGGTCTGACAGTGCATCACATTTCCTGGCCTGTCCTTGTCCTGTGCATCGAGGCCAGGCTTGCCATCCTGCAGAGACACCACGCTCAGCTCTGCAGAAAGAAACTGAAGGAAGACAATTCTCAATCAGTCCATTGACCCCAACAACCAACTTCTGTGGGGGAAGGAAATGAGACAGTTTTGTGAGGTGGCGAGGACTCTCGGCTTGGATGAGAGTGGAATCTATTGGGGTAGCATCTGATGCTTTAGGGTGTGTACACTTGTACGGTAAGTCTTAGTAAGAAGTAAAACTTTGCTCCAAACATCTGTGAATTCTGGGGCAGTCACAGTCATTGATCCATACTAGACATTTGCAGCCCCATTGATAATTAGAAGGAGATTTTCACCTCAGTTTGCTGATTTACTACTCCCCAGATTATTAAAGATAGCTGAGCAGGCTGCAGAATGACCAAGTGACATGCTGGAGTTCTTGTGGGTGGCTTGGGGATTAGGAACAACAGTGATTGTAACCTGGGTTGGGAGCATGCTGAGTGGGTAGATCAAGCAGCTAAACTTCAGTTAGTTAACTGAACCTCCCGACTCTGAGTAAAACCTTTGCATTGGCTTGTATTTTCCTGATATTATGTGTTTTGTTTACAATCAACAGGCCACAAAACGCCATAGAACCAAGGGTCCCATTACCTCCAGAATGAAAGCAGAGAGCACAAATGCTGTGATGGCTATGCTGTGGTATCACAACACCCATTCTACGGTCCCTACAGTCTGAGCATGAAGAGTTCTACCCACTCATTCGTGGGAGAAGGCAAAGCTGTGCTCCAGCACCTTCCAGCTGGCTCCAAGCCTTCCCTAGAAGTCTCGAAGGCTAAATCTTAAATACGCTTCCATGCCAAGGCCAAAAATATTCAGAGGCACTGATTCATTTCCACTGCTCTGGAGGGCCAGGCAGCAAAGTTCACACACACAGTCCCCCTCCTTCCCAATGCACTGTGGACACAGGGGGCAGTTCTGGACAATGTAGAGGAGGACAGGAAGAGAGAAAGAGAGAGAGAGAGAGAGAGAGAGAGAGTGTGGAGAGGGATCATGCACAGAAGCCCAAAGCCTGGGAATCAGCACACAGATTGAACAGTGGGGTGCAATGTACTGGGGAGTGGCTGTGGGTCCATGCTGAGGCTGCAATCCCTGTGTGGATTGTAACACTGCTCCTGACGTTGCACTGATTCATGGATGCATTAGTGAGAGATTCACTGTCCCCAGCCCTCTCTTGGCCCAGCCTGACCATCCCTTTGATGCCCTTAATGCTAATTGGACTGCTGAGGAGCTGGGTTCCACAGGATGAACCTCTAATCTCGCTTTGTGGCCATGCAGCAGACCACAGTGCTGGCTCTGCAGTGTATGGAGCCACCTGCATTCCAGAGAAGGAACTCAGATTTGGTTCAGAGGGAATTCACAAAGACCAAACCCATGTTGGAAGGGAGCAGAGGAGGGCTCCATTATCCACTGAGAGCTACCCTGGAGCTTGCTACCCAGCTCTGGGTGCCCTAAATCACACAGCTGCGCAGGGCTTTCCTTTCCCCACTGCTGAATTTCAGTGCATTTTTCTCAGAAAAAAGCTCTACAGGTTTTCATTTTCCAAGGTTTTGGCCTAAAGTGAGTTCTGAACAACACAGAGTCATTTTAGATGCTTGGCTGCTTCAAGAGGGAATTATGTTAACTACAGAAGAGTGGGGTTGTAGTTATACGATCTCATTGCATAAGACAAGAGGGCAGCCCTCTCTGCTCTGAGCAACAACCCAAAAATAAAACTGACGTAAAAGGCATTGTCTAGCTAGAGATTTAAAGGGGTGATGTTAGCACATGATAGCTAACATCACACCTGAAATCCTAGTCTAGACAAAGCTAGGGCCTCTTTCCTTGGCAGTGCTGAGCAGGGTTCTTAGCTACTGCTTAAAAAAAACATCATGAAATCATTAGCTCTCCTGCTGGTCTAGCCCCCATGGATGGGCAGAAGCGAGCTCAGTTTAGCATCCCAGCCAAAGGATGGAACCTCAAGTAATGCACTTACCTCCCATGGGAGGTGAGACCACAATCTTCTGTCCCAGAGGCAAAAGGGCAGCCATGCTGGCACTTATGGTGGTAGCCATACATCGATGTTAAAAGCACCCAAGTAATAAGATCAGAATGTAAAGGTGGCCCTTTGAAAGCTTATTTTCAAGTGCTTATTGTCAGGAATAGAGAACTGCGGGCTCTTAGCTGTGAGGGCTATTTGGGATATTTGGGACCGGGAGGCTAATGCTATAGCATGTGAGAAGTTGACCAGTTTTAACTTTGTCAGGCAGTAAAATTACTTTTCTCACAACAAAATGGTTCTTCCAGACACTAAGTTCAAAGGACTACATGGGCCTGAGTCTAACGTATTGTTTACATAGCTCATGGTTATTTCGAGTCTCAGGTTATAAACAGAGCTTCAAAGCTACACAAACTCTCACCGCTTAAAATACAAAAATCACAACAACCTACCCTACCCGGCCGTTGCTAAATTATAGTGCACATGTGAGAATCCTGCTTAATAATTAAACCAAAACTAGGACAAGCCAAGGAGTTTGAAGGCTGAGCCAAGCCAAGGCACTATCACATTAGTCAAATCACGAACCAAGCCATTTATAGCTGACTATGCCACGTAGGAAGAGGAAGCTACTTAAAATGACAGTAAGGCTATTGTGTCTAGGGACAAGAAGAAATGGCAGAATGTTGACACTGGAACAGTGGGTCATGGAGCCGTATCCAGCTGTGATCGGTCCCTGCTATTCAATACATTGCAGTGATACCCCATTTACTGCGCCTCTCCGGCCCCAAGAGATCATTGTTCCATCTAGCTATCTAATACACACACACTGGGCACGTCTTGCTGGCTTTGCTTTAGTTTCTGATGAGCCCTTGCATAGAATGCCTGTGTCTGGTACAACATGCAACAGTCTTGGAAGTGTTTGACCAAACTGCACAAACAGCAATGGATTTGTAATCTAGTCACCCAACATCACACACGCCGCTCCGGGGCAAATCAATGTCATGATTTCGTCTAAGAATCCATAACACAAATGGAGTAAACAATAAAAAAAGAACAAAAAAGTCAGGCAACACTATGCTATGCAGGGATCCAGACCAGACTCAGTGGGGAGATGTCATACCTGTGCCTTTCATAGTGAGATTCAGACACCTTACCTTGGCTAGGCTCAATGGCCTACAGAGACTTCAGTGGAAAAAAAAGCTAGAGAGCATGCGGATGAGTGTGCATGAGCATGCATGAAAGTGAGCGAGCAGGATTCAATTTTCCAGGCTGCTCATCTTATTTGTGCATATCAGAAGCAGGATAATAAAATTAATAGGCTGTTTCTTGCTGGTTGCAGGAGCTACGTAATTGCATGCAAAAGCTACCGCCCAAACCTATGGATTATAGAACCAAATCCTGAAGTCCTGATCAAGGCAAAGATCCCATTTAAGTTACTGGGATGTTTACCAGACTAAGGGCTAATGATGAATTTAAGCATACGGCCCAGAAGACGTCAGCTGATCAGACAATTTGAGTTCAGTTGTTTATTTTCAGACAATCGCAGTGAGCGCTGTGTTGGAGGTCTACTACTCCAGCGTCATTGAAAGTAAACTGACAAATGAAGACAGGTAGAGAGTACTAAAACATTTCTGGTTACCTGGCAGCAACTTTTTTGTAGCCTGGAGCGGAAGCACATTTTGTCTCCATTGTCCACTGACAGTATCTTGTGGTATTTGAGTGCCGCATCTTAGCAGCCTGATATTATTTAACTGCAGCATCCTACTACGGCTTCATCTTGATATTACTGACTGCAGCACCTTATTATTGCACCATGCTGTGGTATCGTAGTGCTGTACTACCCTGCTCCTAATGTATCACAGGTTCCTGGCACGCACTATTACTGCATTATCCCCTAACTAATTTACTGCAGCATCCCAATGGTGCCTCATTGATGCATTAGCCTCATACTACCTTACTTCAGTGTCCTGTGTTGCTTTATTGCTACATTTATCCTGGTATTATTATAGACTGGAATGCTGTGACATCTTATGGTTGCATTGTCCAGATACCACTTTACCGCAGGATTACGTGGTACCTGATACACTGAGAGTACTTTGCTGCACTAGCCTTGGGTATCTTATTATTGCCTTAGTTTAACATTTGGCTGTGCTGTCTTGTGGAACTTTCTTACTGCTGTGTTCTGATATTACTCTACTGCAATATCCAGTAGCACTTGTGTTATCCAAAGACATCTTTACAGCTGTATTTCACAGAACTAGCCCTGTAGTAATGGGAAGCTTTATAAACAGCATCCACACTACAGAGATTTTAGAAGCCCTCCACCTTGCTGATTGGCATAACGTCATTTAGAGCATGTGTGGGGGTGGAAAACTGCTTTCCTAACTCTTCTTCAGAATGGTGAGATAGCTGGAACACACCAGACACACTGTAACCTAGCAAGATTGCTGCTGTGATACCCAATGGGATCCTGTTGAGCAGACAAAAAGTAGCATCACATGGTATGAATAAAGGCATTAAAAACAATTCAAGAATGCAGTTCGTATAGAAGTAGTTGCATATAAACACTATCATGCTGAAAGAAAGGGAGAGAAATGAGGAGGAGTTTATGTGTGTCCTCAGAAGGACTTGGCTGCTGTCTTGCTTCTTGTTTTTACAGAAATGGAGTCAGCAAACCAAGTAGGAGCAAAGCTCTCTGATCTCCAGAGAGAATGCAGCTCTGACCACGCTAGTCATTGCTGAGCAGATTAGATCGTGTGCATGTTCACTTAACTAGCAAGTTGGTCACCATCCAGGCCCCCTTGGGTATATGGACACGCACACTCTCTGTAAAACTTCCTTCTCTGCTCAGCATACTATTTACACAAACCGAGTATTCACTAACTTGCCCTTTCTGACACAGATGCCCTACAGAAAAGGAGGACGGGGAAGAAAGAAGGAACAGGAAGCCTCTTTCCTCTCTCCCAGGACATCTGCACAGGTCCAAGGTATAGCCCAACACCAGTGCTCTTTGATGGGACGATGGCCAGATTTCCTCCATCCCTGTACACCTGCCAGCATGTAGTAGCACCAGCAGGTAAGGAGCACTACACTATACAGCACACTCCTCATGAGCACCGTGAGGTATTCTGCTTGCATGTGTCCCTTGCAGATAGAATAGCTCAGAGCATCTTTGCTCAGCTGCTCCAGTTTCACTCTCTTCCAGAACCCAGCATTCCAGAGTGGAGCAAGGGCTCAGATTGATGCTAGGAAGTCAGCATCAGTGTGTTCATACCTGCATGAAAGCAGCTAACAATGAGTGCACACAGCCCGCCTACCCCTCCCCACTCACAGAACACACCCATATGCTTCACATTTCATGTACACATCCTACCTGTGACCACTCTATGCAGCCTGACTTGGTATTTCATAAGAAACTGTCCTTAAGTGGCAGGGCTGAGATATCTCAGTCCACGGGCTGTGTAGCAGCATTCATGCAGCAGTAAGATAATCTGGGGTGGAAGCAGGAATTGTCTTATAAAACTCCAGTGGCATGTGCCACTGATAGGGTTTACATGGGAGGCCAGCCATCACAGTCTCAAACTCTTGGGAACGGCTGCAGGTACAAGTGTGTGTGGATAGCAACTGGGCCCATTGTGCAGAAGCCCCATTGTTACCAGAGGCTGAGTGGACAAAAGAAAGACAGAAAATCTGGTCCAGTGGGGATGGAGGAAGTAAGATTTTGAGGGTGACCAACTGTCACCTCAGGCCATGAGACCATCTGAACATGTATGTGCGTGTGCACTGATGCAGCAGTTCTGCAATCCTGGGACTCAAGTGTGGTTTTGCTGTACAAATGGGAAGAGTTTAGTCTGAGGCTCTAGGTTAAAATACTATTTATGACAATAAAGCAAAAGATAACAAATATCACCCTTCAAAGCTCTACTGTGTATTCATACAGGCAAAGGGCCTGATCCTGCACTCACTTAGGTAGAATGTCCATTGATGTATCCTGAAACGCAACATGTGTTTCCTGGAAACAATAAAGTGCCCTTCTAGGGCATTTCATTTCAGTGGTGGGGGAGAAGGGGAAGAAGTCTTTTTTTTCCTGACAGAAATTGTGTTATCCTGATTTTGTATATCGATAGAACTTAGATACTAGTGCATCTGATGTGCATATGTAACTCACACACCTTCTGGGTATGGTGTTCTTTTCCATCTAGTGGCACCGAGACCACTTAGAGATTAAAAGAGTATGCTCTACAGCTTTAGTTAACAGACAGTTGGCTTTAGCTCATACTGTAGATACTTATGCATTTAGCTCCAGAGGTTCCAGGTTCAACCCCGCCCACTGATGACCAGGGTCTGTCAGTGTTACACATATGTTGTAGATAGATAAATGGATAAGTTAGCTAATTCAGCCTGAGTAGGCATGCAGGATTGGAATCTATATCAGAAGTTTCTACCACCTACACCAAAAGACATCTTTGTGTGTGTGTGTGAATAAAGGCAATAGACAGGTACTGATTCTGAACCACTTGCTAGTTCATGAACTTAAAACTATCACTCATTAGGCAGTTTTTGTGACACTAACTAACTGAGCCACATTTGGAAAAGATTGGGGGGTTTTCTTGGAAGGTTTTGGATTTGTACAATATGCTGCAGGTAACTACAGGTCATTGTCTACTTCTGCAGATACTGTACCTGGGTTTTATTATTAGCCAGATGAATTACTTTACTTCAGTTCTTTCCTCGTCCTCTCCCCTCCCAAGGCACATTTCTCAGCTCTTACAGAGACTACTGAGAACAGTGTTGGGAAGCCTCTGGGTCATTTTTCAAGCTGTACTCCTGGGCCTGAGGTCTCGCAAAGTTTCAGTCAATCCTCATTTTTCTAACGTTATTCGAAATGGCACATCCCAGAGGAGCAGTATATCTGAGGATAAAACAAAGGACCTGGCAGTGCCTATTACTATTCAAAAAGTGTTCTCTGGTGTCAAAATCCCTCACCCAGTCACAACATGCTTCTGGTCCACCCTTGTGTAACCTTAACCAGGAACCAGCTCCTCTCTGAATTTTTCCCTCAGTTGTAAATCCCAAGTGACCAGCTGAAAGTCAATCGAGTTAGCTTTCCCTGCATAAATGGGCAGATTTTGGCCCTCTCGGTTTGGAAGCTTTCCCACAGTGGTTCAGATCAAGTTATTTTGAATTAAATTGAAAAAAAATATCAAATATGTAAACAAACCTTAAAATAAATAGAAAAGCAAATACAGTGTAAAACATATCACTATGTGTGTATATATTATCCATCTAAAACATTGTGTGGTGACCATGGGGCAGACATTGATCATGCTAATGTACATGCAGAGTAACTCCACTGAAGGTAGAGGATTTGCACAGAGATCAGAATCTGACTTTATGGGCTAGATCCTCAGCTAGTGTAAATCATTAAAGCTCCACTGACTTCAGCTGATGAGTTGGCCATGTATCTTTGGACATGCTACGTGCCCTTGGAAGAATAGAAAGGGAAGAGCTAAAAAAGTGCCTTTTCAACCATTGGTTTAAAAGAGGAGAGGAATGAAAAAAAAATACAAAGTCAATGAAATTTGCTTCTGTCCACAGCAGATGTGAATTAGGCATTTTTTGAGCAGGAGAAGCAGCTTCTGGTAGGTATTTTACTGGACCCAGATGGTCACCAGAAAGAGAGCAAGTGGCAGTGATGGTGGTGGCATTTACCAGGGAGAGAAGAGATGGAGGGTAAATCCTGTCTCACTCAGCTCTTCTTTCTCTAGGTTATGGTTGGGACGGATTCCTTTCCTCATACACCGCTAAGCCCTCTGCCTTGTTGACCTTTCGTATACAATGAAGTGTGCTCCTTTGAAACCAAGTAGGAACCAAAGTACCTTTATAGAACTCAGTGTCATTACAAAGCTGTACAAGTAAGAAAGTGTTGATGTAAACTATGAAAAGAGGAACCTCCGGTGAGCTGATCTCTCCACCTTGCGCTCCTTTGTCTCCTTTTGCTCTCATTCGCGTGCTCTCTCACAGTGACCCATTCTCCCCAAAACGAAACTTCCTCCATGGAAGTGGAGTGCAGCTGTCCTTCAGGGATGTCAGCAACTGCTTGTCCGGCTGAGGCTGTCAGGAGGATTGCATCAGGCCTGTGAGGCGCTTGCCTGCCAGCGACTTTCCCTAGAGAAACAAACAAACAGAAGAAGAAGAAAGCCAAGCTGTGAGTGAAGTTGCTGCACAGTAAAATACATCAGCCTGCTCACTCAGCTGGGCCATGACTGATCACGAAGGGCAGGAGACTGAAATGGTTGACAGGCTGCAGATGCAGTTAGGTGCAGGGGATGAGTGTCTGCCACTTAAGGGTGGAGACAGGGACATGTGGTTTCCTACCCATACCAATGCTTACACAGGGGCGATACATTGTATGTAACAGAACTCTTGGTATTTCAACCCCTCTGTGCCTCAGGTACCTGATCTTGCACTGGAACAAGGAACATAGGTCATACGTACAGAATGGGGGACTCTTTCTGGGAAGCAATAACTCAGAAAAGGCTTTGGGGGGTCCTGGTGGATACTTAGCAGAACATGAGCTCCTAGTGTGATGCTGTGGTCAAGAGCTAATATGATCCTGGGATGCATAAACAGGGAAATCCCGAGAAGGGGTACAGAGGTTATTTTACTTCTGTATTAAGCACTGTATTAGACTGCTGTTGGCATAGTTGTCCAGTTGTGGTTCCCCTCAGTTCAAGAAGGATGTTGATAAACTGGAGAGGGTTCAGAGAAAAGCCATGGGAATTATAAAAGGATTAGA
The DNA here is from genome assembly GCA_007922305.1 of Dermatemys mawii. Classification (NCBI taxonomy): domain Eukaryota; kingdom Metazoa; phylum Chordata; order Testudines; family Dermatemydidae; genus Dermatemys; species Dermatemys mawii. The sequence goes on along the minus strand of ML677332.1, from coordinate 40,365,059 downwards.
AAACATGGCTTATCGTGACAGATGCAAAGAGCTCACTCTATTTAGCTTAACAAAGAGAAGGTTAAGGGATGATTTGATTGTAGTCTATAAGTATCTACATGAGGAACAAATATTTAATAATGGACTCCTCAATCTAGTAGAGAAAGGTACAACACAATCCAATGGCTGGAAGCTGAAGACAGACAAATTCAGACTGGAACTAAGATGTACATTTTTTGACAATGAGGGTGATTAACCATTGGGACAACTTACCAAGACATGTGATGGATTCTCCATCACTGGCAATTTTAAAATCAAGATCAGATGTTTTCCTAAAAGCTCTGCTCTAGGAATCATTGTGGAGAAGTTCTCTGGCCTGTGCTCTACGGGAGGTCAGACTAGATGATCACAGGGGTCTCTTCTGGCCTGGGACTCTATGAGCTGAGGTTCAACTGAATGTTCAGCAAGAAGGGTATCAGCTAGGACACTGAAGTCTGCCCACTGGCATTATCTCAGGGGATTATACATTAATCGCTTAGTGTCAAGAGACTTTGTGTGATGGTATGAGAATTAGCCAATGTAAAGCTCAGTTCTACCTCCCTTTCTCACACTGAATAGTGCTAATCTATGGGAGTAGAGCTATTGAAACCAATAAGGGTAGTCCCATGAGTAAGTGCTGCTCAGTGTAAGTAAATGTTGCAGAACTGAGCCTATGAATACTCTGACAGCTTCTTCATAGTATGTATTGTGCTGTACTCAGGTCATGAGTCACTTGGGCACTCGACTCAAACTCCTATCACACAACCCTGGATTCGGATTATCAGTCCGACAGAAATACATTTAGGACAAACATATTTTAAAGATGTTTTAATCAGTCCCTTCCCTTCTACCAACCCCTTTCTCCACCCCTCAGTCATCTCTCACCAGGTCTACTGCAAACTCCACCTCTCTGGCTTCCCTGCTTGCTCTCCTCCAGGCCATTCAAAACATTAAAGCAATTTTGCTTTCCAGGGCCCGGAGTCCGCAGAAACTTTGCCACTGAGTTCAATAAGTATAGGATTAAGGCTCGGGTGCCCATGTCACTAACAGATCTGACGCCCTTCATTGGATTTCCCTTGCAACATATGATCCCAGCCCCTGGTCAGTGCATATCAGCCCTGCCTTTTTTCTTGTGCATGTTCAGAGATGGGCTTGTTCAAGAGCTGCTGCCAACTTTACAGCTAGTCAGATTTTAAAAATAGGTTACATGTAATTTCAGGTAAGTTCAGCAGCTGCCAAGTCTCCCTGGTCATTTTTTCTTGTTTGACAATAATACTCTCCTATTATAAAAAAATACTGAAATAAGCTTACAAGGAATATCAGAGCTCTGCTACCTCTAACAGGTCTTATCCAGAGCTTATTTTTTGTTACTGTATTGAGCCAAAATAACCAAATTTTTGGAAGTCTTATTTATTGCTGTTTCAAAGATCCACACAAAGAGCAACAGGAAACAAATGACAAAATGAAATTGACTACATATAAACTGCAGTCAAATTCATAAAGTAAAGAAACTGAAAAATAAAGAAAAATGGTTTTTCTCTGATCTCTTCCCCTTATAGTGTTGTTAGGTTTAACCTGTAACAATAGTAAGTTAAAAAAATTGTAGATGGAGGTTTGATTTTACACAGAGATGTGGTGCTTTAACTATATGTTAAGTTAACTATGCCCACATGTGGAGTACAATTTACCACCCATCCATATGTTGGCAGATTTTTGTTAAAAATGTACTACACATGAACGATGCAAGGTTTGCCAAGCTTTGTAATTTGGTCCAATCTTGACCCCCCCCCCGGTCTCCACTTCCTGTTACAAGTAAAGAGAGGGAAGTTGCTGGCTGAGGATGTTGGGGGAAAGGGGAGGAAGGGGAAGAGCTGACAGACAGTCAGCAAACAGTGTCACAGCTTCTCTGCTGGAAGAGGGGCATCCAGTCCCCCATTCCCGTGTTGCTTCCATGTTCAACAGTCCAGCTTGGGGTGAGGAGTAAATGGGTCCCACCCTCAATGCTGATTTTAATGTGTGCATGTTTAAATTGTTCCCAAGGCCGGGTTGCTCGGAGGGACTGGGGCAGATGACAGCGGACTAAGGGCAGAAGGGCTGCATGGTCTCATGGAGAACAGAGACTGCATCTGAAAATGAAGATTGGGGGCCTTCTGCCCACAGTTATTTTAGCAGCAGAAGGGGTAACTGACAGGTGAAATGTTGGTGACAAGCTAGCAGAGGTTAGGCCTTTGAATCAGGACAGCATGGGAGTGTTGCCAAGAAGCTGTTCCTTCCTCTGCCAGATTTTCACCATCTGCTCTTACTCTTCCCAGGCAAAGGCTCCTCTCCCCACTCCTTTCCCACCATCTTCAGGGTCTTTTGGTAAAGGTATTGGCCTGGTTGCCAGGAGATCTACATTCCCAGCTCTGCTATAGACTTCCTGCGTGTGAATGTGGGAAAATCACTTAATCTCTCTGCCCTTTAGAGTTCTAAGAGGATAAATTTGTCAATAAACTGGGAGGGTTTCAGATAGTACGGTGTAGAGGATCAGATAAAGAGATGTGAGGTGTTTAAAACAATAAAAGAATCTGTGCCCATTTTGCAAAATATGAAACTTCAAAAGATGATGCCAAATCAGCTATATTCTGTGTGAATCTAGAATGGGGGAAGGGCTCACAGAAGTACTGAGACAAATTGATTCTGTATATTTTTGGCAATGGATAGAGAAGGATGAAAATTTCAGATCTGAGACCAAAAAGCCCCAATGTCTGGGTGGATTCAGGTGCAGAGTTGTACTTCAGCCCACTATAGAGATAGGTCCCAGGCGCAAAGCTTGGATCTAGATCTTATCACCCTAAAGCTGGAGGGGTTTGGTTTAGTGTTTTCTCTTTATACAGGTCCTTCTTTTTCTTTTACATTTTGAAAACTACATTTTGTGAGAAGAAAGGGTGCAAATTTCCTGTGTTTAATACAAATAACGGGAGTAAAATTCACAAATGCAAATACTTGGCCACATGGTTAGCTGGCGTAAATCAGCTTAACTCCGTTGACTTCCGTGGAGCAATGCTGACTCACAGCCACTGAGGATCTGACCGTCTGTATTTATGTTTCCTTTGTAATCCCTTCATTGCTTTATACTCCCAAAGTCCTCTAGGGAAAGACATAAATCCACAAAATGTTGCTGAGTGCGGCGCTTCACATTTGGAGTTAGCTGAGAGAGCTGAAATAAAACACATAGTGCCGTACAGTTCCTTAGTGGCGATGCACCTGGTCGTCCTAGGGAGAGCGAGTTAGTCCTGCATTTTGACACAACAGTCCTTCTAAACCCAGCTGTCTCTGGTTGGCCATAAGCCACATGCTGCAGTTTTTCAAAAAGGGCCTCAACGTTTGCTAGCACCATCCCTTTCGCATGCGAATGACAGAATGTGTGTACCCGGAACAGAAGGCGGTAATGGCTCCTCAGGAAAAGCAGGGTGGGACTGGGCACTGTCCTCCCTGATTTACTGTGATTGAGTAGCCTGTCCCATTAAGGGTAGTGGTGCCTAGGCAGCAGCCCTCCCCTATCATGTCCTATGGCTCTTTAAAATTTTGAAAGATCTGATATATACAAGCATCTAGTTGATAATGACAGAGAGGAAGTGGTCACAAATATCATTTGTTCTGTCTGTTCTGACTTGAAACTACTTAAATCCTACTTTTTATACTTAATAAAATCGCTTTTGTTTATTAACGAACCCAGAGTAACTGCAGGAGCAAACAGCTTGCATCTCTCTCTCTGTGATTTATAGGGAGAACAATTTATGAATTTACACTGTATAAGCTTTATACAGAGTAAAACAGATTTATTTGGGGATTGGAGCTCATTGGGAACAGGATGTCTGAGTGCTGGAGAGGTGCTGAGCTGTTTTTGGTTGAAGCCTACAGCTTTAGGGGCACGTGTTGCAGAAGGCTAGTGTGTCTGGCTCAACAAAGCAGGGCTCCGGAAGTCCCAACCTGGCAGTGAAAATGGGCTCAGAGGTAATTTTGGCACAATAGGTGACAGTCCCAAGGGGATCTCTGTGACTGAACCCATCACTGGGGGTTCCACAGAGGATAGAGCTAAGCTGTTCTCATTGGTAGCAGATGATAGAACAAGGAGTAATTGTCTCAAGTTGCAGCGGGGGAGCTTTAGGTTGGATATTAGGAAAAACGTTTTCACTAGAAGGGTGGTGAAGCACTGGAATGGGTTATCTAGGGAGGTGGTGGAATCTCCTTCTTTAGAGGTTTTTAAGGTCAGGCTTGACAAAACCCTTGCTGGGTGATTTAATTGGGGATTGGTCCTGCTTTGAGCACGGGGTTGGACTAGATGACCTCCTGTGGGCTTTTCCAACCCTGATATTCTGTGATTCTCTATCAGACCTTTCAAAATTTTAAGGGGCCATGTCTTGTGACTGGGCTGGGCTGGGTTGGCTGGGCCCTAGCATTTTAAAGGGCAGTCTATGCCATCACAATGCCATTTTTCCACAAAATTTGCTGTCAGTTACATAGCCTTACTTTGAGACGTAATCAGCCTCCTCGGACAAATGGAATTTCTGAATCTTTCTCACATAAATTCTATTATTTATCAAGGCAGTGATTGTAGGTGCGAAGCTGAATGCACAGACTGTACGGCAGACGGTCTGTGCTAATTTGATCCCAATATCATGTCCCCTCTTTGGGGCTTGTCTAGCTGGAGAAGTCAACCAGAAGACTGGAAGTAGTTAAATTAACCCTCACTTAGGTATGATAGGTGTCAAAAAAGTTAAAACCCCAAATAATATTTTGGGCCAAATCCCTCAGTCTCGACTCAGTCAAAATTGCCTCCTTGAGAGCACAGACTAAGGAGTCCAGGGTTTGGCTGTCAGAGTGGCTATGATGGCAAAATTTGGCACTCTGGATTTGCACTTTCTTAATAAAAGTTCTAAACAAAATACATATTTTCTGCCATTTGTATCTATCAAAAATAAAACCAACCCAACCTCCCTCTCATCCTGCCATGGTGCTGTTGGCTGGCCTTTTACAGCATACGATTTTGATTTCAGTCTACACCTATCAGATATTGATTTCTGACTGTCAACACATATGCTGATCCACTTAAGTCAAGGACAAACAAAACCACCAACCAAACCCCCTCCATACACCTAAAATCTTTCAGCAGCAAGACATTCTTCATAGGTACAGCAGACTCTCAATTATCCAGGATCGGGTTAACCAGGTTGTGGATTAACCAAATGTCAAAAAAAAAAATACACATAACTCGCAGGGCCGGCTCTGGCTTTGTTGCTGCCCCAAGCACAAAAACTCCCCACAAACCACAAGGGCGCAGGGCAGCCAGTGAACCAACACCCGCTCCCCCCAGCACAGGGTGGCTGGTGAACCAATCCCCCACCTCCCATATTTCCTATGGATGGTGATTATCTGGGATTTTATTAACCAGGATTAACTTTTTCCCTATCATCCTGGATAATCGAGAGTCTACTGTAGTTATAGCAGCAACAACCAACTAGCCAAACTTCTCTCTCTCAAACAGTATGTTACAGCTTTAGGGGTATTGCTGGAGAGTTTTGAAAAGGAAAGGGTGTTATTTCCTTTTTCAGCTGCTCCGCAGCAAACAGTTGTACTTCACTGTAGGTGTCAATAAAGGATCCAGTCCATATCTATTGCAGGTACGGGTAAAGTACTCCTCAGCTCTGTTTATGGAGCAGAATGAGTTTATTACTCTTGAACACTACCATTTGCAGTAGTCGCAGTTTTAGCAATAGGGACAACCTGTGACTGAGGTAGGGAAGCAGTGTGTAATATGAAGCTGGATTAACTCCATATGAATTTTCAGGGAATTTGTACAAGGGATTTCAGCAATTCATATTCAGAATCTGACTTTTGACTGTCCAGTCCATTCTACTATTTGATCAGCTGTGGGCACCCTCAGCTCATGCCAAAATCTATTGAAGTGAAGGATAGTCACTATGTCTCTGGAGGTGATTAACATCTTGCAGGTTTGGGTCCTTGCTGCTGAACTAAGATTTAAAATTCCATTAACATTCAGCTTCTTAGTGTAATATAGTAATTAAGCACAACTGCCTCGTACAGGCAGAAAGCCGAACGAAAACAAACTTTCCATCAGGCTCTCTGCATAAATAGAAAACAGCACTTCTTTCTAGCCTGTTTTAATGGATTGTGCATCTTGGGTGTTGTGTTATTCCCCATCTTGTACTCTGCTAATGCTGTATACAACGGGGGAATTTCCCTTGTTTGGCTGCTGTGCTCATAGCTAGGAGATTGGGACGAAGCGGTAAAGTAACCATCTTCAAAAAAAGAAAGTTTTGTTTTGGCCAGCTTTTGTGGTTTCAGAATACTTTAATATGCTCTGGCCAGCACACAGACACATGCAGACATTATCAGCATCAGCATGCACTAACCAGCAATCATCATGCACTCTATCAATTACTTACCTGGGCAGTGTTTATCCTATGGGGAATTTGGTGGTTATGGGATGGCAAAGAGGAGGTATGTGGGAGGGCTTCCCCCATCTGACCCAGACCAAATGAGTTTAATGCTATGAGTGTTCCTGTCCGCAGTTCCTGCCAACCTCCTTTGACATCAAGTTAGGACTTCAAGAAATTGATTCAGATATAACATTTGTTGCTCCCCCCTCCACCTGTATTCACTCCTTTCTGCCATTTCCCCTGTTTGTTTGATCCCTATGAAAATCACCCTCTAGGAAGACTGAGGCTTGAAGCTATGTACATCTTTCTTTTGGAGGCAAAGAAATGGCATTTCAATTAGACTAGGTTTAGGCTTGAACATGACATTTCTCCTGTGGTGATAACTATTCTTCACATTTTGGACTGAAGCAAATCTTAACTAAAGTGACACAGGCACATGCATCGGGTATTGAACAAGAGAGTGTTGCTACCCACCAAACTGTTCCTTGAGAAAGAGGTTTTCCAACACACTTGATCTTTCCATTGCTAGATTTCTATATGGATCTCAGAGAAATTTCAGTTTTTAATGTTCTTTTTATTAGATTTTTTTCCACAAAAAGACATGTTGCCAACATAAGATAAGTAACAAATTAAGAAAACAAAAGATAAATATGAAAGATGGTTAAAGAAACCCAATAATGATAAAGTAAAACAATTTAGTTGAACAGTAAATCCACACAGTCACATAAATTAAAAACATTTAAATTAATAGACACAAAAGTAATGGACAATACCACCAAAAACATGCCTTACAGAGACTACAGACCAACATGTAACGTGGCTTTCAACATTAAGTGTACAACTAACAGCTCGCTTCATTTCCAGCAATGCTAACCACTCCTTACCACTGTGGTTGCAAGAGTTCCTTCCAAAACATTGCAGAGTGGATCTCTTATCTGAAGATATTTGACCATGGTACCCTGTCTCACTACTGCTCACAGTTAGTCTAAGCAACTATAGCTTATTCTTTCCCTTCCTCCCTTGCCCCTGGTTATGGTTCTGGCTATAACTCTATGGGCACATGCTTGGATAACAGGTAAATTAAAACTAACATTATCCATCCCTTCTCTATTTTCAATTTACTTAGTATTTCCTATTCTTAAAGTGTTTATCTCACCAAGGCATTGTACTTTACCATGATAAACAGCAGTAAAATGTACAATAGCCTCCAAGTATAAAAGAAGCAAAGAACTAAGACAAATTTAAAAACCCACCAATTCCTAGAGATCCATTTGCCAATCTTGGTGATCATCCCTATAATCTCATACCTAATGCGAGAAAGATCTTTTTCTGTCAAAGAGCAGTTATGGCTCCTTGATTCTGAGAACTAGTATGTGCCAGACCTGGTATCAGTTAAAGCAGCCTTGGAACTGCTCTAACTTATGCCACTGGAGCACAGTCCTAAGCAAACTCTGGAGAAGGACTGTGATCAAAATATGTGATCTGGAACACAGAAATATATCGCAGGATTTGCCTATGTCAGAACCACCACCAGCCTGCTATCCTGGCAGAGGAAAATGATGATTATGGAAATCAGTTCCACTGGTTAAATTTGGCAGTAATTTCTCAGATCAATTATCTGCAGTGAAAGTTTTGCATCAACACGGACTGCAGGATTTGGCCCACTGTATGTCAAAGCTGATAAAAGGATATTAGGGTTTTCTTAAACTGCAAAATAGCAAAGTTTAGAATTCCCTTCTAACTGTTATCCTCTTTAATTTGCATAAGCAGTGAAAATAAGTAATTCCCAAATATCCTCCAGATCACAAAATACCTCAATTGCTAGTTATAACATACATGCTATTTTCTGATGTTCACTAAAAGGGAAAAGATAGTTTTTAAATCCCATCTTCTGTATTATCTAATAGGTAATTTGTAGATAGAATTATGTTATATGCAACTCCAAAATTATTACAGCCAGTGCACAATTCTGTGGCAGAATGTGTCCTGTTAATGCTGAAGGAGAAGCCAGCATTCTGTGTTACTGTTCCCATGCAGATGCAACATTAGGTTCTATTCTTCTCTTTGTGAACAGGGCACTTTACTTGCTTAACTCCCTTTAGTGGAAATAGGAGTTACTTATGTAAATATCTTGTATGCTAAGAAAATAATAGAAACTTGTGAAGCCAAAGTTCACTTGCTTGCACCTGTTTTGAGAAGAATATTTAGACTCGGCTAAGCTGAAATCAGAGCTGGGTCCAAACAAAAGCCCAGAACTGATTCTGTCAGTTTGAGGGTATTTGAAATCTGGATTTGAATTTAGCAACCAGAACTCAACCTCTGCCTGAAATGTATAGATATTTAATCGTTCAGAGCTTGTATGTAGCTGGGATAAAAGACAACAAAGGAATAATAATTTTTTCTTACACTTCATGTAGCACCTTTCATCCAGAAGGATCTGAAAACACTTTACAAACTGTATATATAGGGATCACTCACCCACTGCTGGAATGTAGCGACCTCTGGAGTGTAACATGGCAGCCATTCTGCGCCAGCTACACTACACAACAGTGTTCTTAAGAACGGATGGGAAGAATAACTTTTCCAATAGAAACTATGGGTACTTATCTTTAACGGACCCCTTGTTAGAACAGAATACGCAGCATACATGCAATACATGCAGACTATTTGTACAGTAGATAAAGCATGCTGTGTAAGCCCATGTAGCATTTACATAATACAGATATAGCATTATGTAGATACAAGCAATAGATGCCGTATACTCAAGCATGCAGCATATATTCAGTACATGAAGTGCATACAATGTTCGTACAGTCCTCTACAGTGGTAGGTATTAACCAATTACAATAAGTGTTACAATGAACAGAGGACATGTTATGAATGTACTTTAGATACCCTCACACTGTTGGTGCATTCTGTTGCTTTCTGCCACCTAAGTAGTGCAGGTACCTCTCTCCAGTATAGTCACACCCCTCTTAGAGTGATTGTAAATATACAATGATCAAAATATTGAGCAAACTATTATTTTTATATTAATAAAATATCCTTGATGAAGGTAAAGAAATCTCTTCTCCAGGTAACTCCCTCAATGCAACATTTGAGAAGCTTTGACATTTATTTCAGTGCCTCTCTATCTGAGGTAACTGTTACTGGTACCCAGTTTGCTTCTATCTCAGGATACTGCCCCTTTATGCTTTTTGCAGTTTGGATGAATTTATTCCATGCTCACCGGTATCTTTGATTTTTAATTTTAGGCCAGGTGGCACATTTGTTTTCTTATAGTGGGAGTGGTGAATAGTTTCCATGCCCTTTCATGATGTCACCTATTTATCTATGTTGCATTTGTCCAATCTTTGGAAAGCCGCAGGTAAATAAAGGTGAACTGAAAGGTCTACATGATTTTCAGGGAACAAGTTAAAAAAAGGGAAAGACCTGGTCTGTTGCGTGACTACACCAGTTAGTTACTTGTCAGCCAAGCAGAAGCCTCCTTTCGCAATGTTCACATCATGATCATTTATACAATATCACATTAAAAATCCATGTAAAATGTAATTCATTCAGCTATGAATGATGAGATCCCATCCACACTTTTCACATGTATGACATCATACTCATGGATTATGACATTAAACCAATAGGGACTGGGCTCTTGGAATGCGATGTAAGAATTACTCCAATGGCAGACAAAACAAATGCACATAATGAGCAGAGTAGCATGAGGCAGCAGCAGGGACCAAGAGCTAGAGGTAAAGTAAAGGAGGTGGGGGTATGAAAGTGGCAAAAAGGGAGGCAGCTGGGAAACGTCTGCATAATATGCAGGGTGGAGATAGTAGGGAGATGAAAGAGGTTTGAATGGGACAGTGTACAGCAAAGCAAGGAAGGAATGGCATCCCACTTGGGGCATAGATTTATATATAATATAAATTTAAAACCAGAAGAATGGTGACTTTAAGGTTCTCTGAGTGTCATTGACTCTTGTGGTTCACACTGTCACTAGAATATTCTGATTCTCTTATAGGCATATAATTTCCCTCAGGGCAGACATTGTCCCTCCTATTTGAAATAGACACTGTATACTTTACTCTCTATCTACTGCTGAAAATTGGCTCTAAAATTCACTTTTACACATCAAATTTGCCCACTAGTTTTCAGATGTCACCAGCCTCTACTGTCAGCTGTTGACTGTAGCCTGGTGAATATTTAACAAATATAGCAAAAATCCTGCAGCCAGCCACCGTGTAAAGTCCTACAATATTGTCTGAATAGATTTCACTAATACATATATAGAGTCATAGGACTAGAAAGGAACCTGCAGTGGTCATCTAGTCCAGTTCTCTGCACTCATGGCAGGAGTAAGTATTATCCAGACTATCCCTGAGAGGTGTTTGTCTAACCTGCTATTAAAAAACTACAATGATGGAGACTCCACAACCTTGCCAGGCAATTTACTCAAGTGCTTAACCACTCCAAAAGTTAGGAAGTTTTTCCTAATGTCCAGTCTAAACCTCCCTTGCTGCAAATTAAGTCCATTGCTTTTTGTCCTATCCTCAGAGGTTAAGAACAACAATTTTTCTCTCTCCTCCTTATGACAGCCTTTTATGTACTTGAAAACTATCATCATGTCTCCCCTCGGTCTTCTCTTTTCCAGACTAAACAAACCCAATTTTTTCAATCTCCCCTCATAGGTCATGTTTTCTAGACCTTTAATCATTTTTGTTGCTTTTCTTAAGGCTTTCTCCAGTTTGTCCATGGCTTTCCTGAAATGTGGCACCCAGAACTGGACACAATACTCCAGTCAAGGCCTAATCAGTGTGGAGTAGAATGGAAGAATTGCTTCTCATGTCTTGCTTACAACACTCCTGCTAATACATCCCAGAATTAAGATTACTTTTTCTTGCAACAGTGTTACACTATTGACTTATATTTAGCTTGTGGTCCACTATGACCCCCAGATATCTTTCCACAGTGCTCCTTCCTAGCAGTCATTTTCCATTTTGTATGTGTGCTACTGACTGTTCATTCCAAAGTGGAGTACTTTGCATTTGTCCTTATTGAATTTCATCCTCTTTACTTATGACCATTTCTCCAGTTTGTCCAGATCATTCTGAATTTAATCCTGTCTTCCAAAGCACTTGCAAACCCTCCCAGCTTGGTATCATCTGCAAATTTTATGAGTGTATTCTCTGTGCCATTATCTAAATTACTGATGAAGATATTGAGCAGAACTGGACCCATAACAGGACCCCATTCGATATACCCTTCCAGCATGACTGTGAACCACTTGCTTTACTTGCGCTGTGGTTTGGTTTTGGGAATGGGAATGGTTTTCCAACTAGCTGTGCATCCACCTGAGAGTAGCTCCATCTAGGTTGTATTTCCCTAGTTTGTTTATGAGAAGATCATGTGAGACAATATCAAAAGCCTTACTAAAGTCAAGATATACCACATCTACTACTTCTCCCCTATCCACAAGGCTTGTTACTGTGTCAAAGAAAGCTATTGGGTTGGTTTGACAAGATTTGCTCTTGACAAATCCATGCTGACAGTTACTTTCTTCTAGATGTTTGCAAACTGATTGCTTAATTATTTTCTCCATTAACTTTTCAGGTACAGAAGTTAAACTGATTGGTTTGTAATTCCCCGGGTTGTCCTTATTTCTCTTTTTATAGACTGGCAGTATATTTGCCCTTTTCTAGTCTTCTGGAATTGCTCCCCTCCTCCATGATTTTTCAAAGATACGTGACTTGTGCATGTCAGTTTCCAGAGCATTCTAGATAATAGAATTTTAATAAACAAATAATCTTACAGCTACTGCAGGTTGATTGGCTAACAGGGACCCACTATTGCAACTCCTAGTCACTCATCAAACAGTTATCAGTCTGAGTCTATTGTGAAATACATTTGAAAATGAACAAAGCATCTAAAATGGTTTCCTACATCTCTATACCAAAAAGGGTGTCATAAAACAAAGATACATCTTTAGACTCCTCCAATCCTGGAGCCAGCCTGGCTCCTGCAATGTGTTAGATCAGCAGCAAAGCTGCCCTAAATTACCCATAGTTGCCAATAACCCTGGCAACTGAGTATAGGCAGGATATAGGAATGCTATGGCCATTCCCCTTTTCCCTGCTCACACCCACAACACCAGGATGAAGGGTGGTATAGATGCTAGAAGAGTGGCTCTGTGCCTCTGATATGGGGAGAATCCTCGGGAAGATGTATCCATAGGATTTATACCGCCAGTCAGTTTTCATGATACCAATGTCTCAATTTTCATAGTATCCTCCCAGGAAACCAAAGCCTGAGCCAAAGGGTTAATGGCATTGCAGTCAGAAGGAGAAGCTGAGGGTCTGAGTTGAGAGTCCAGAGTCAGGAAGAAGCTGGAAGCTTGAGCAGGAACAGGTACATGTCGGGGATGTAGTAAGGCTAGAGAACACAGATGGAGGGACAGTTCCAAGTGCAGCTGTATGCATAATAAGTTGAATAGCCACTGAACTGCTGCTGCTACTTAACTTAACTATCAGCCTCCTGATTCCTTCAATCAATCAGATGGCACAGTCAGACAGCTTCTATCAGGGCCAGCTGTGGCCTACTATGTTGCCAAGAGATTGGCTGTGCTGCAGGCTAGGCCCCTGACATTACTCTCACCTTAAGGGAGCCTCATAGGAACCATGGGACCAGGTCTTAGAGTGTATTTCTGATGGAAGGCAGATACGAGTTTTGGAGCATAGGTGTTTTCTACCATCTCCATGATTGCTCTTCTGGTCCATAGCCTTTCCAGTCCACACATATACTAGCATTTGGTTTGAATTCACTTAAAGGCCAGTATTTCCCTAAGCTTGTACTCCTCTTGGCCCTGAACATTTACAGGAAGGGAGTGAGGACGCACAGTGGTCAGGAAAGGGATTCTCTACATAATGTTTCAGACAGGACACACAGAAAACTGGGCAGACCTTCAAGAATTCTGGGAACTGGAGCCTAAATGCTACAGGGCTAATTTGTTCTATAATCTTAAAGGGGCCTAGGTACTGGTGGTCCAATTTGGCTGAAGGATGTGTGCATCTCCTATTGACATGGTTGGTGTAGCTTGCCATTTGTTGGCTGGAATGATGTTTGTAAGCCTCCTTGGTAGCTTCCAGGTGTTTGCTAAGCTCTTGAAGGTGTGAAACTAGATCTGCTGCAGCAGGGATTTTGGAATCTGTAGGTGCAGCTGACTGGAGACGAGGATGGAAATCATAGTTTGCATAGTACATTTGAAGTTGGGTGGATGTTGTTGTATGCAAACTATGTTTATAGGAGGACAACCCAGTCCTCTTAATAAGAATTGAGAAAGCAATGGAGGTACTGTTCGAGGATCTGGTTCATTTGTTCTGTCTGCCCACTGGTCCATGGGTGATAGGATGAGGAGGTAAGGAGTTCCATTCTTAAGAGTTTGCAGAGTTTATGTCAAAACAGGAACTAAATTGTAAATCTCAAACTGACACTATTCTGGTCAGGAGACTATACAGCTGAAAAATCACATCTAGGGAAAAAAAAGATTGTTTCATGGGAGGCTGCGATAGAGCAAATGGAAATAAAGTATGTCATCTTAATGAGGAGAAGAACAGTGATGAGGATAACCCTGCAACTCTGGGAACGAGGTAGCTCCACGATGAAATCCAAGGATACCAATGACCAGGGTCAAGACAGGATAGGTAAAGACTATGGAAAAATTAGTAGTTTGGCCTCAACAGCAGAGACCGTATGAACTAATATACCTCTTAATGTCAGTAATCAACCTTGGCCAATAGAAATTCCACAACACTAGGTCTTGCATTTTTAAGTGGCCAGCAACTGGTGTATCATGCAACTTTAACATCTTGAGACTGAGCTGGCCCTCTAGGATGTACAAGGCGCCTTCTACAATAAAGTAGACCGTCCTTCAAATGAAATACTGAGGTAGGCAGATTATTAGGATAATCTAGGGTCTGACAGATTTTAGTAGTTTGGAGGTCTTGGGGAAACAGACACCAGAGGAAATACATCAGATGCCTGTTTGCTGACCCTCAAATAAAATTTAAAGGGCATAAAATAGTAGCCAAGGGAGCTGTATCTGACTCAGCATATTCGTCATAGTAGGACGGGGTCTCTGCCTTCCCATTTCCTGATCCACTATAGTAGATAATGATGCAATTGAATCTGGCAAAGAACAGTGACGAGCAGATCTGTCGCTGTTACGGTTCTAAGCTGTTTGAAGATATTCCAGATTCTTGTGGTTGGTAAGGATGTGAACCAGGAATTGAACTCCCTCTAGAAGGTGCCCTCATTCTTTGAATGCTGTGTTTATCACAAGTAGCCCCTTGTCTCAAATATCATATTCCTCTCAGTAGGGTTAGTTTTCATGAATAAAAGGCCTAGGGGTGAAGTTGTTTATGAGAGACAGTATGTTATGACAAAACGGTTCCAATGAGTTCATTAATAAGTGGCAAAGGGTAGTGGTTTTGGGCTGTCACTTTGTTCAAAGCTCAATAGTCAACACAGGATAGTAAAAAGCCCTCATCAGGTTGCCAGAAGATGGGCTCTGCTACAGGCTAGGTTCCTGACACCACTACTGCAAATGGGAGAGAAAGTTAGATTCCAGTTAGAAATTAGTTGGTCATCTAGCATGGTACCAGCTATAGCAATCTCAAGGTCACGTGTCACAATCACTCAAAGATGTCAGCTCTATCAGAGGAACAGAAGACATCTAAACAAAACCAGGGAGGGACCATAGCATGCTGTGTCTTGAGGACATCCAGAATGCTGCCCATTGTGCTTATGTATGGAGAAGAACACAAGTCACCAGTCAGTGATGATAAAGTTCTAGGAGCAGCAACTTTTCCTGCTTTCTCCTCCTCTCATTTTGACTGTTGTAGGTTCTGTCCTTAATAGCCAATGGAGCTGCACCTATATACACCAGCAAAAAATCTGGCCAAAATTTGTCTGCTTCTCTCTTCATTTGTACTGAGACATTGAAACATTCCTCTAAACTTAGAAGGCTTGATGTCCATTTGCTAATCCAGTACCAAGTATCTTAAGTTTCAAGTGCCTTCAGAATCATGAAGTGAACCTTTAATTTCATATTTCTACTCTCCAGCCTGTTTCCTATGCACTTCAAATACTAGATTTCTATCTCCCCAATCCCTTGTCTTTCTACACTGGGCTGCACTCACCATTTGGAAGAGCTCCCCTGCCTCTCTGTACTGGACTCCTTGATCATTTTCATACCCCATCTCTAAACTCATCTCTTTTCCATGACCTAGGACTTCTAACCTACTAATTTAAAAAAGTCCTTCTCCCTGATTCTTTGAATCTCCCTACACTCATTCATTTTCTCTGACTGTTGGATTCCTTTTCGCTTCATATTTTACCATGCCATACAGATGCTAGTTGTATGAGATGTACTATAATCTACGTTTAATTTGCATGTGCATAAATAGGCTGTAAGCAGCTGTGAAACATTCTGTAATAACTTTATACAAATGACACTTAAACATAAGTTCCACTGAACTAGCAGAAAGAGACAGAGCACATACATGAGGGGATTGTTCTATAGGCACGAATAATTATCCTCACAACATGCTTACTGTTTTAGCCAGAAGTAGGACATCTACACGACTTCCCAGGCCAATGACTTGGCATCAACCATTACATCCTGTACACTTGCTCTATGGCTAGGCACTTTGGTTTGGGCTGGTATTTGACAGGAACCACCATTGCATTGATGGCCATTTGATGGGTGATGCTGCCAGTGGCACATTTTTACTTCTCTTTGGCCGTACAACTATCTTTGCAATATTCATTAAGTGGAAGAGAAATACATAAGAACTGCCACAGCAGTTAGGACCAATGGTCTATTTAGGCCAGTATCCTATCTCCTTACAGTGACTAATGCATTAGAGGAAATTCTGAAACCCTCAAATAAACCAAACCCTTCCAAAACTATCCCTTGGCTAGAATTCCTTTTCGACCATGACTGGTGATCATTTTATGGCCTGAAGCATGAAGACTGATACTCCTGGTCATTTTTTTAAAAAAATCTTAGCTATTGTACCTGCCAGTGCTCTTTTTGGCCGTATAAATGTTAAAGTAAGAATGGAATGTGGGGCCCCTAGTGCTCAGTATTGTCACTAGCTTTCTTGCTGGTTTTCTCACAGTGGCAGCCTCCTGGAATGTTACAATTTTAGAAAAGTTTGGCTTCTGATCTGAACTTTATAGCTCAAGCTCAGCTCTGGTAGTCACATATATGCATCCTCCAAAGGATAGAAATCATGGCTGTAAGCTCAGATTTGGCACTGGACTAACTACCAATTGGACTTCAGGCAATGGAAATATTTATGATACTGCAGCATGTAATAACGGAACCACCACCTGTTTCTCCTTTTATTAAATGTGGGAAATATTACATGTTACCAGCAACAAGACAGGAATGGACCCAATGGCTTTCATGTATTCATTAAAATACATTTATTCATTAAAATATATTTTCCTTCTACTCATGGCCCTGATGGATCACCCCAGTTTATGAAAACTGGGCTTCTGCCTATCTGATTATTAAATCATTTCCAAAGCAGATGGGAAACTACAGCGGTTTAAACAACTAGGCTGAGACTGCATGACTAAAAATAGCACTGGTAGGCTACTTTTACTTAATAAGATGACCACACATGTCAGCAGAGAGAAATGTAGATTATATGGATTTATTTGTGTGTGTGTGTGTCTGTCTTTAAAATTAAGTTATAACCCTTCCTACTGGGTCCTATTTTTAACAGGATATATATTGTCTGATTTTTATGATGTCATTTATCTATACTTGTGAGGAGAGAAAGGATAACTCAGCTTTGGTTATGTCACTCCTTGCACACACTGAAGAAAACTGTAATAAGTTAAACCCGCCTCTTGCACAGTGCCATCTTTGTTAAAATGAGGTGGATTAGAAGGCACATTGAAGCAAGAGGACTGCCAGATCTGCAAAGTCCTGCCCACCTTGACTGTGATAGCCCCCTAAATTTACTCCCCAAGACTCTTTACAAGGCCCCTTTGAAAAATTTAAAAGATTATAGGTTTTGAATTACGCTTTCAAAGAATGAGCATCAAATGTGTCCCAATGAGCCAGGTGAATCTTGATGGATGTGTAAGCAGGGTCTGAATGAGCTCTCCCCTGATCTCTAGTGTTGGCCTGTGTGTATCACACACACACACACAGATTGCCTGAGTAATATTTTGTATATGATTGTATTGTAAACATGTTTTTTTATGTCTACCAAATGCATTAACTATACTAAAGCACTACAAAGGAAACCTGCCAGTAGATGTCACACACATCTCTAGAGAGTCTGCAGACATATCAGATGTCACAACTGAGTTTTGCTTGTGTAGTTAGCATGACAGCAACAGAAAGAATCCCTTAATCCATTGTATTATAGCTCACACTTACCTGAGTAGTTTCCCCTTTTCTATCTGTATATGCAAACATCTTATCTTTATATATATGGTGCATACATATGAATTATATATAAATATACATACATGTATGTACACACACAAATGCAAGCATATGTACTGTATATACACATAGTACAATTCCTTCATTACAAAGGTGTTATGAAAATTCAATAAAGATCATGTTCTTTTCACAAAATCTTGTACTGAACAGTAGCTTCTTACAGATTCAACCTTCTTACAACATCAACAAATCTGGGCTACCAAGGAAGTTGCTGCAGTTGATATATAAAAGGTGCAATATGGGTATATATGTGTTTATATGTATGTTATCATTAACCATGCATAGAAATCAATATGAATACAATACAAATGACACTATTATAACCATGCTGTCCTACTACAATGTGCAGGGGAAGCCATAACAAATATTGTAGTGTGAAAATAGCAAAACCACAACCTGCCTTTTAACACTAACCAAAATTAGCCTATTGATGTGGTGATTTTTATGCAGACTGCACATTATTGAATTCTGCTCCCCTCCACCCTACCCTTTTTTAAGAGCTACACTTTTGATGAGATACTGAATTAAAAGAAAAGCTACAAAAAAGCCTAGCTGCAAAACAACTAAAAAAGAACTAAAAAGTTAAGCACTAACATCCCACAACTAAAAGTAAAATGCTGAGGAAAGAAAAAAAAAATAAGGAACTTACCACACTGCGAGTGAACTTTTCTAGAGAAGTTCTACGACCTTGCTCATTCTCTGGCTTTAAGGGGGGAAAAGTGGGGAGAAAAAATACAGAAAAAAAACCTTCAGCTTAAATGCAGTTTTTCAAAACAGCAGAAAAAGATAAGGAAGCAAAAAATAAATAAAATAAATTAAAAATTGGGGTTTTTTTAAAAGCAGCAACTGCTGTTTGCTACAGCAAACCCTTAAAGAGTGAGAGCCACCAGCTGCCTTGGGGAATGACACCTTTTCTTCTCTTCTGTTCCAAATGTGCTCCATAGCTGATTCAAAGCTATAAAAATGGGTCTGTGTAGTATTGTTATTGATTTATTGTTGAACTTTCCTTCTGTAGCTGTTTGCACAGAGACCTTTGATTCTGGTTAACATCTGCCAAACAGCTGATTGGAGGCTCCTATCTGGATTTTAGAAAGATGGAAGAATCACATCAACTTTAGAATTTTCTGGGAAGTGAATGCAGTGCTGGAGAAAAACAGTGCTGGAATTACAGCCTGAACTCCTCTGTTTATTGACAGGGTAGATGCAGATTTTCACTGCACTGCATCACTCAATGTGCCTCACTTCTTCTTAGGAGAGGCCACCTCTAGGTATGTGACAGCATATATATACTCTGTATGGCTGTGGAAAGATGAGGTCATGGTTTTGGCCCCGGGTTTTGGTTTACACAGAGCTTAGGGGTATGCATATGCTAGAAGTCATAAAACTTCATTGCAATAAGACTGAAACACATACACCATTGGCTTATTAGCATTTAAAACACGAAGAACATGGCTCATCTCAGGACTGAACAGTATTTCATTCGGCACAAGAGAGATTCTTTTGGCGACTAATGAAGAAAGAAATCGATGCATTCTTGGCAAGTTTGTCAGTATGTTGAATGGAAAAGACCTAATAATTAGAAAAAAAAAATCACCAGCCCTTGGCAGAGCGCTGCAGCCACCACCCTTCTCCATTGATTGGCTGCATTTAGATATTAGTAAAAGTAAGCAGAGAACACATCATTTCACTACATTTACACAGATTTGTCCAATAGTCAATAAATCCAGCAGGACAGTTGCCAATAAAGTACTCAGAGACTTTGTCCTTCAATCTGAATTTTCTGAAAAGATCCATGAGTATAAGGAATGTCCTTCAATCTGAACTTTAGTGAGATGCAAAGCACCCATACCACCACACCTGACCAGCTTCAAGGAACCATTTGAAAGAGTCTGCAGAACTTTCTCAGTAATGATACATTGTCTGAGGAAAAACACATTCAGAAGGGCTGTCTATACCACATAGCGCATGATTATTGGTCCAAGCACAAATGGGTATTCTCCATTTTACTGCTGTATGTCTCTATTTTACTGCTGTATGGTCTCATCGCCAAGATTTCCTAAAGAGAGGCTGGACTGTGTACAGAATAAAGTGGGAAATAGTCATACCAAAAGATTGAGGCTATGTTTGTTTCAAACTGTGAAACCCATTTTGTTTCAGAAGCACTGCTTTGTACTGTAACCTTCTTCTTGGAGTATGACCTTCATGCTGAATTGTAACCTCCAGGGTATATTAGAGCACCCATTTTGTGACAGGGACTTGACAGCTAGTGGGAAATTCTAAAAAGCTCAGACTGAGGAAACAAGGGCCATCACTGTTGGATAACTCTTCCCCACTGGAACAATAGATTTTCTACTAGGAGGGCCATTGACTTTGAATGACTGTCTACCCAGAAACTAATGGGGCCAGGAAGTGGGCTGGAGACTAGAACTTCTCCAGAAAACACATAGGTGAAGAGGGGTGCTTCTCTAAGCAAGAGGCCAGACCACTGCCACATGAAAGTAAGAAGACAAGAAAGGTTACCTAGGTTAAGGATGCTGCCCAAACCCAGAACTCACAGGAAGAGTTAGATCAGGCCTGGGGGAGTTGCGTTCAAGACTGTTTGTCATTTTCCAAAGACCCATAATCCCCTAATGTGTTTTTCAGAGCAAAGTGTGTGGTTAAGAAATTCCTTTATTAAGCCTGCATTCCTGGCTCATCTGTCCCTGAAGGGGTTAGTGGAGAAACAAGAGCTCTCACAGCCAGGTGGATCCTGGGGGGAATATGTCTAAGCAATTGGACATATTCCACTGTCCAAGAATAGTACCAAAAACCCAGTGTCCACCCAGGAGTGTGCTAGAGAGACCCAGGGTTAGGAACAGTGATGAGTCATTAGCCAGATGCAGGGGGCTTAGAAGCATATAAGTTCCAGCAATAGGATCCATTAGCAACTGACTGGTGTCCATCCACAGAGCAGGACTGAACCAACTGTACAGACTGATGAAGAGAACAGCTGAAGAGGGCCTACAAATTGTCATGGAAAACAGGAAAAATTCAATAGTGTGATTTCAGACAGAAAGCTTTGAGCAGTGCTTGCACCCAGGAGACAGAGTCCTGGAAAGAAACTTATGGGAATGTGGCAAGTCAGAGAAAAGATGATGACATTGGGAGAATACAATTTATACTGGAGAAGAGGGAAGAAGAGAAGGCCAGGGGAGATAAAACCCCTAAGAGAAACAGATACATGTAAAGTACTTCTCTAGAATCTTCTGCTTGTGATTACCTACCAGCTGTGACTGCAGCTGGAATATCAGCCCAAAAGGACAAAGAAGGAATAGAGAAACAACAAAGAGAAGATACAAAGAATCCAAAAGGAAGGCAGGTGAACTGGTGAATGCACCTGTAACTGGATATAAGCCAATCCTTTACCAGATTATATGGCTAATTGATCCCTCCACCACCAAAGAGCAGCACTTTTAATGCTTAGAAGACCGGACTGCACTAGTTCTCAGTAATGAGTCCTCAGAGGCAGAAGGGCCAATGGAATGGACATTGAAAGAAAACACCATCCCTTGTCTGCATGAGACAGCCACGGAATGTTCTCCTGTGTAACTATTTAAAAGAGCCACGCTATCAGCCAAGATGCCACCATATAACATCCAGCACATACGCTAAACATTCTAGGATGATGAAATTTTAGAGCTGATCTATAAAATAGTGTTATTTTTAAAAGTATATTAGTTTGCTGTGATTTTTAATTCTAAGGACAGCATTTCAGTAGGGAGGGAAGAGGAATAATGAGGCCATGCTTTCAGTACTGGTGTTCATCTATGCAGGTTATAGTGATATTCATATTCCAGAACAAGGTATAAAACAATGCTACATTGAGGGTTTTGGCAAATTTAAGTTAAAATGGCATATGCAATTCCAAACTGGACCACTGGGGGAGCTATTCATTGTGGCTTCCATATGGCACACCAGCAGCACCACTCTGTGCAGTATAAGAGTTGGTGGGGCAGGAAAGCTGACGTGGAAAGTAAATGTAAAGGATTAGGTAATGATAGGTAAGGGATGAGGGAGAGGACTGGACTCTTCCTTCTGATTGGGTAAACTGTTGGAGAGTCAGAGAAACCCATCCTGCCCAAAGGGATCCAGGTTAAATCAAATCTGGGAGGAGCCCAGTACAGAAAGAAGACCCCCTCCTGTGGGAAGTTAAGGAGAAGTTATCTTAAGAGATGGTCTTAGTCTTATTGAAATGAATTTCTGCTTCTCAAGCAAACTCTTTGTGCCTGTGAATTACTCCCAACTTTTCCACACACTCAAAGTGAAACACCTTCCAAGATGCCCAGCTAGTGCCAGTTGTGATGGTGATCTCTGAGAGTTGAACTTCTGTTGAACCGCTCATAATTTGGTCACTGTGTGACAGCCACTATCTTGACCAACTCTGGGGACCGAACCAGGGACATCCAGAGCTGAAAGCACAGATCTTGACTACTGGAGATAAAGAACCAGACTCCATAACTAGGGGCCATAACAGACTTATAACCTACGTGGATTGGGCATTGTGCGGGTTGTTTAACATTCACACCATGAGTGGAGAGGAGAGAGGAAAGTACAAGGAGCCTCCAGACTCACGCATACGTGGCCTGAGTAAGATTAAGTCACAACTGCTGTCCCTATGCACAGGGAAGGGCAGAAATGCCTCCTTTCATTCACTCACAGGGGAGCATGTCACAGCAGAGGAGGCACATGGGAGAGGCAGGGAGAAAGTGAGGCATGGAGCTGTCCTTCGACACAGATCAGACCAAGTGCACCAATCTAAAGGACAACACAGACTGTGCAGTACCTTTATGCATTGGGCCTTTCAAAAACATTGTCCCTTTTTGACAGTGGTGTAGTTCGGAGTGGAAATTTGGGTGGGCCCCGGCTTTCAGGTGGACGGCAATGACAGACTATGCTAGCTCAGCTGCTTCCCTGGCACTATGCCCCCTTCATAGCTGTGGTTCACCTGCTGAGCTGGGCATGCGCATGGGGCAGCTCAGAAAATGGCAAGGCAGAGCTGCCGGAGCATAGCTTTCTGAAGGGTGGGCGCATAGATCCATCCCAGATTTCAGGTGCCTGAGTGATGCTCTGGGTCGCTGTGGCAGCACTATACCCCTGCTGAGACTTGGGTGGGCCTGGATCCTGAGCGGGTGGGCCGTGACCCACTCAGCCCACCCATTGCTACACCCTGCTTCTTGATTGCCCGCTGAGGTAATGCAACTTTCCCTCATCCACAGCAATGCTCAGTGCCTTAAAGGCACAATTTTGACAATGAAATATAAGGTCGAGGCCAGTGGTTTTCAAACATATTAGGCTGCGTACCCCTTTCTAAATAATGTAGTCTACCATGTACCCCCATCTGAAATAGGATCATATATACCTATCAAAACAGAAAAAAAAAAAGTCTGTAAAAGAGATAACACAATGCAATACAACGCATAACCCCTGGAGTGTGGTGTCCCAGATACAATTATTATAGCAAACATAGGCATAGTTTAACTTCTATATTTGGGGAGGCACGGCTCCCAGCTAGCAGCTGTTGCTCTCTGGCCGCTCAGCTTTAAAGGTGACGCTGCTGCGTCCAGCAGCAGTGCAGAACTTCAGATCTGGCTGGCTGGAGAGCAGTGGCTGCTGGCCGGGGCATTTGTGTTATTTGCAGCTCGAGAGGACTATGTTTTTAATCCTGTTCCTGTCCTGCCCCACAATATGCACTCTCACCTGCTCCCACATTGTTTCTTGGATTTTTGTCCCACTCCCGCTATTATGGCAGCAGGTCCTGTAGGACATGTGGGACCCCAGTCCCACTGCAGGACTCTACTCTGAAGGCAGAGCAGAAGTAAGGGTGGCAATGGGGGCTGGTGGGGCATCCCATCCCCTCTGCAGGACGATACATGCAGGGCTAGAGAGTTTTCTAATCCCTTTGTGTGGGGAAAAGGAGATGCAGGGGCTGCTCTTCCTTTTGTAGAGGTGCATGAGGACTCCAATCCCCCTGCATGGATGAGTTGGGAGGGCTGGAGATTCCCATCTCATTGCATGGGGGTGAAGGAAGTGGATGGGTGCTATTGGAGAGACATCCTGAGAGCAAGATGTGCAGCCATTGCTAGGACAATTTTAGAGCCCGGACGTGGGACTGGGATCCCACAGATGCTGTAGGACCCACAGCCATAATAGCAGAAGCATGATAAAAATTCAGGAAACAATATGTGGGAGTGAGTGGTAGTGGAAAGTGGGTATTGTGGGATGGGATGGGAGCAGGATTAAAAAAATAGTCCTCTTGCACTGCAGACAACATGAACGTCCGTGGCCAGCAGTCGCTGCTCTCCAGCCGGCCAGATCTGAACTTCTGCACTGGTGCTTCACTGCTACTGCCCACAACAAGGAAAGCTAGAAACGAGGCTGTTTTTGAAAGGTTACACTCTGGAGCCCCTTTTGGTAGCAACTGCAGAATCAGGAACGTCTGGAATACTCTTGTAGGCTGATATTTCCAATTCTTAGGAAAACTTAGGAAGCCCACAATGATTCAGTTAGGGGCACTGAAATTTAGTATCAACTGACAAGCTGCAGCATATAAGATTTATTCCAATACTGAAAGGGTTTACTGGGAACTACCATCTGAAAATTTAGCCATGCTAAAGTCTTATATTGAAACCTGCCTTGCAAATGCTCCCAGGTCCAACACATAACACACTTACAGTGAACTGTATAAACACAATAGCCCCGAGTTTAAATCTAACGGTCTAAAGTATCTAAAGAACACCAGCCACCAGAGTGTCAAGTTGTTGATCAAAGCATTACCTGTTTCTATTAAAATAAAAAGCACTCGATCCTGGCCCCACGCCAAGCAGCCGACATGTACAGTTTCATCAGGAGTGCACATTTGTGCTGGCCGTATTGCTCTCCAGCATTTCCTGCCTGCTTGTCTACAAAATGTGTGACTGGCTACAGGTTATTGAGGTAACCGCTTGCCTGCCTCGGTCCAGCTCAAAGCAAAGGTGCTTGAGGCTGCCTTGCAAAGTGGAGGAAGGAAATTTAAAAATAAAGTAGTAAGAATTTAGAAAAACAAAGAGTAAGGATCTCTATATGTTGTTTGCACACGTCAGGTAAAGCACAGGAAGTGCACCAAAATGCTTTGAAGTACAACAACAATGCTCGTACAAACACACACACACACAAGCTTGCTCAAGCACTCCTCAAATGTGCAAAAAGAAACTTACCCTCATCAACAGTAAACATACCGACCTACTGTACAAGCTAACAGTAGGATACAATTTTTTAAAAATTTTAAAAAGCTTTTATTAAATACAGTTCTTGAGCCCAGTTAAGTGCAGAAAAATATCCAGAATATGCTGGACTATATCACTAACCATTTACTGCAGTTCTCCATGTTTTTTTTCTGTTGGTTAATTGTTTATCAAACCGTTCCAATTTTAGTTCTTTTGAGTAAAGAGCCTGTTAGCACAGGGCAGTGTAGACATTAGAAAACCAACTACAAATGATTAACATCACGACTAGTAGAAAATCTCCTAGCATTCTTATGGAACTCAAGTAAAACTCTATCGCTAAGAATGAAATCAGTCACTCTTCCTCTGAAGGAATTGAGAAAGGGATGGAGAGGTGCTGAAGTTAGCGTCGTAGACACTATGAGGAGACAGAGATGGTGACAGAGCATGAGACTGGTTTTCAAAGAGAACTTGTTTGCAATAGAGACTGTCCTCCCATGGACGCTAAAATGACTCTTGAGTTCTCTTTTCTTTCTAATATGTATACTAAGGTCCCAGTTGTGGTCGTGTTGGAACCAATGAAAGTTTTGCCATTGACTGAAGGAGACTATGAACAAGTTCTAAGAGCTCAGTATTATACACTGTAGGTCCACCATTCCTAGTGGAGCCTCTTACTAATTTCTCCTCAAGGCTTTTATGTTTCAGGAGCATGAAATTCATGTATTTTAAAAGGAACAATATTTTAATAGGCATAATTATAAGCAAGGCTTGAAAAATTTGCTTGATATTCACTCACCTGTGGACTAAGAGCCAGGTTATCAATTACCCTGCACCTCACGTAGACATTGATATCAGTGCAGAATGAATGGAAAACACTGCTAGATCAGAGGGGTGGCAATTCACACCTACTTTGCACTCACTAGCACAGGGCACCATGGAATGTGGCCCGATGTGTTCTTGTTAGGGAGAGAAACAACTGCCCCACCCTCCTAAACCAGGCATATTTTACTTACATTGTCCCATCAGCTTTCCCTCCCCAATAAACTGAGGATAGATCCCACTCCCACGTATCTGCAGAGTTCCTCCACTGTTCTACCCCGCCTGAGACTCAGCTAGCTCTCAGCCCCTCACCTGCAGCTGGGCCCTATCCAACCCTCCCCTCTCCTCAGAGCCCCTGCTTCTCCTTTTTGGTGAGAATGGTTCTAGCTGCTTGCTGTTCATTTTACACAAACATTCCACTCTCAGAAGAACACCGGTGCAGCAGCCACTGTCCTTACTGCCCCATCTCCTGAACGAGAACTTGCAGTTGCAGGGCCCCTCCAATTTACCTAGGTTCTTAGAATGACCCCTCCCTCTTGAAGAAGCACCAGGCCTTGAGCTACTCTGCTTTTTTCCTTCTCCTCAGAGCAGGCGCCAATGAATATCTAGCCCCCGTCAGCCAACATACCCTGTCAAAATTGCTACTCACCCTCAGTGAGTAGGTGAGGAGGTTTTTCAAGGCCTAAGTGTAACAGCCATTTCTTCTCTTGCATAAGGTTCACTGTCATCCAAGGGCCTGGCCATTTTTTGGCTCCTGAGGGGAAGGGATGGTGGTTATTGCCTACTATAAAATGTGGTCATGTATGTATCAGTAGAAATATGGGCAGACTGATGTTTGCTCTTGCACAGCACAGGTGTGGCACGTTGTGCATATGCACAAGAAGTAAAATGTAATGGGTAGGCGAAGGACTGCAGCAGAATCCAATCCTGCATCTGTGAGACAGCTGCTGACAGCAACCTAATGACTCCTGTCTAGTAGCAGGAGTGAGGCCCACAGACAAACACACAGCTAAGTGGCTCATCTGCATGCTTACCAGGCTAAAGTCCTTTTCTCCTCAGATACATGGATGCACTGCCCATATCCTCTCTCTTTTTCACACTGACCTTTTCAGAGTAAGGAGGCAGGCACGCTAGGGTGACTTACTTCCATGCAATGCAGAAACCTACATCTAGCTCTTACCTTCCTTGTTTCTACATGTAGCCGCCAAACACACCCCTGCTGCACACCAGTCCTGCACTCCAAGTAGTATACCAGGGATTTGCAGGCTCTAGGCCAGTGTTTCCCAAACTTATAACATTCGTGTACCCCTTTTCAGACATTTGTCTTACAGGTGTACCCCTTCTCTGGCAAAGATAATTTTTTTTGTGGGGGGAGCCATATTTTTATATCACACTCCTAATTATTTGTCATAATTATCACTAACATTCATATTTACTTCATAATTTTCTTTTGTATGTTTCAAACGTCCTGTTTTTAGCCAGCGATCCATTGTAAATGGGTTTAACAAAAACAAAAAGAGAGAAATTTTGTATATTTGTAACCGGGGAATAGTCCTGCTATTGTGGGGAACTTTCCTGGCTTCTGCACTACCCTGGTGAAATGGGCTAGCTAGTGGAAGGATCTGAGTCCTCGCTCCCACTTCCTTTACCGATAGGCCTTCCTGCCCTCGAGGACTCCCCTTGCACTTTCCTGTCTTGCAGAGTCCTCATAACCCCAAGAAGGCTGGGCCCAGGATTCTTCGGGGTGCTCGACCCCCCAACCTTGCTGCGGTCACCTAGATCAGGGGCAAGGGTGTCCCCAATCCGAGGTACTCTCTCTGTACTGGATGTTTCCCTGACCCACTGATCACTGCATACAATTTAAAGGAAATGCAAATTATTTAATCAACAATTAATTTAAAATGAATAAGAAAAAATAGGAAAGATTAAAGGAAACGCATCACCCTTCTCTGTGGCAGGGAACATCACAAACAGTATCTCTGCAATGTCAGGGCAATTCACAGTCTGCTCCTTGTAGGTCCCAGGCCCCTTCTCAGGCCCTGGCTGTGCTGCAGGGATGCCGTAGCTTGGACACTTGCTCTGATGATGGTCACACACACTCAGGCTCTGGACTGCTCCAGCCCCAGTTCCACCGCTCTGTCTCAGCTCTACACTGCCTCAGCATGGCTGCTGCTGCTCTGCCTCCAGCCCTGGGGATGCTGCCCTGGCTCCTCTGGCTCTGGCTGTTACAGCTCTGCTCCCAGCATAGGTCTGCTCTGCAAGCTGCTTCTGTTTTTCTGCTCCCAGCATTGACCTGCTTCACGGGCAGCTTTCCTGGCTGCTCTGGCTCTGGTTGCTGCAACTCTGCTCCCAGCACAGGGTCTGTCTCTCTCTAGGGCTGTGCTCTGGCTTTGGGGCTGCAGCTCTGCTCCCAGCACAGGGTCTGTTTCTCTGGGCTGCTTTTCTGGCCCCCTCTGCATCTGGCACAGCCCTTATCCCCAGTTCAGCTTGGGCCCCTGCTCTCTCCTTAGCTCTGCCCCACTCTGTCTGATCCCGGCAATTCCAGCTCACACAGAGAACGGGACCCACCCTGTCCTCCTGACTCCTTGATAAGGCTACCCTCCCTGTCAATCAGGCTGACCTGTAGTGCTGGCCTCTCCCCATTACCCCCGGGGACTGTCAGTCTTAGGGTCTTGATTTCCCATAGACCTTTTTCCTTTTGGTACTGGGAGCTGGCAACCAAAACACCTCCACTAAATGTTAGTAAGGGGATAACAGCCCCCTTACATATTAATACACACCAAGGATGTACTTGCTACGATCTTTAGATTACTACGAGTAGTTATTCACTTTTATCTTTTATCTGTCAGTATGACTTCTACACATGCCACAAAGACAAGTGTATTGCCCGAGCCGCGGTAATGCACATGCATGGTTTGCGTCAGCTCTGCTGTGCTATTAGATGTTATTAAACATGTTATCGTATTAGTTACAATGTAAACCTGTGTGTATTTCTATTGTACAAGTGTACACCAGTATAATATATTAAATTTTAGTGAATTGTTATCTATGCTAAAAACCCAACAACCTATGATAAAGTAAAATAAAAAATTCTGCTGTGTACCCCTTGAAACCCTTTTGCATACCACCAGGGGTACATGTACCCCACTTTGGGAAACACTGCTCTAGGCCATCATATTGTGGTACATATAACAATGACAGTGGTAGGAAAGAAGAAAAACTCCACTTGAATGAATAAGGAACTTCTAGCCTATACATGGCCCACATCCATCATCTGTGCATCCATGAGTCTGTGTAAAGAATGTTCATTTTTCCCTCTCCTCCTCCTAACTCTGCCAATGTATTTGAATCCCGGCCCACAAGCTCCTCTTGCTTATTCCACTTCCAGACCCTGAATCAGAAACTCTCACATGTGCAGTTATTTTGTGATGTGGAGAAATGATACTTTGTACTTACACAGTGCATACTATATAGAGATTTGCACCAAATGATCTCAAAACATGCCAGACATTTTTACAGATGTTAATTAAGACTCACAACATATCTTCTACACAGGTCAGAATTATTATCTGCATTTTGCAGAGTGGCAAGTATAAGGCACACAGAGATTAAGTGTCTTACCCAAAATCACACAAGAAAATTAGTGGAAAAGCCAGGGAACAAACACAGATCTCACGATTCCCAATCCTGTACTTTTGCCACAAGGCATCTGTATGGCAATGACCCAAAATGATAGGGCCACAAACATACATTCATACAAGAAACTTAACATGCAGTGCGATTCATTTCTTTAGTGAAAATAATTTTCTGTAATCTCAGTTCCATGATTCTGCATTTCTTCTGTAATTAACAGTGAACAAAAAAAGCAAGGGCACATCACAGGTGTGGAATGCGAACCAGTTTGGGACTAAAATGAGTGCTGTCCCTTGAAATGAGGGACATTCGGGAGATATTCCCAACAAGGATTCAAACTTTCAGGGTGAAATCCTGGCCCATTGAAGTCAATGCCAAAGTTCCCACTGACTTCAATAAGGCCAAATTTTTACTCTTGGGATTTAAACCCAAATTCTCAATATTGAAAGGCTCTGGTATCCCACACTTCTTCCTTGACTACTGCTCCACATTCCAAGTGCTGCTTCAAGAAGCCCTAAAGGACTCTTTCAAATCAGTTGTAAAACTACTAAGGATCTACTAGGTAGGCCAGCATATGGAAGCTTCATTTTCTTGCATTCAGCAGCTCTGTGCTATCGGAGGTACAATGTCTACTAGCCAAACACAGTAAAATGTGCTTTACAGCTTCTACCCACCATATGTTACATTGGTGAATGACACGGCAACATGGTTTTTGCCACTGTCTTCTTTTCGCTTGGATATGTTTACTTGAGTACCCACAGGTCTTTCCAAAAGAAACTAGATTCTTATTTCCACTGCAGTGTTAGCATGACACTGAAATCTGTTCCTCAGGTGGCAAGAGAATCATTCCAGTCACGCTGACAGGTCTAGCACTTGATCTGACAGCAAACAATGATTCCAAAGAAGTCTTTGATTCAAAACTGCAGCTGGGTAGGAGGAGAACTTCCCTTTGTATTAACACATGAACCATCAGGTCCTAATGTTTTGAAAGGAAGAGCTTGAGAGGGAGAACATACAGGGACGCTCATAGGAATAAGACAGCAAAGGTTTTTAATTTTTCTTTTACATCATCACAGGGTGTTCAAGAGATTTAACTGCACCCCTTTCTTCCCCTCAGCCTCTGAATTCTGACCAAGGTTTGAAGAGCAACTTAAAATTTCAGATGCCAGCTAGGACTTTGCATTTTTTCTGGTCTGTACTTGTCTAAAACCAACTGGTTTTAAAACACAGGGCCAGTTCATGTCCTCATTCACACCACTGCAATCCAACTGAAGCAAATGCCAGGTACAACAGAGAGTAAAGTTTTGACTCATTATGTCACGATATGCACTTTGAGGATCCATAATAGCAACGAGCGTGTAAAAAGTCAATGGGATTTCACTGAGTTATGCTAACGATTTGTAATTTGACAGCCCATTGTGAATGCAGTGGAGAAACAGCAGAGAGCATGGAGATGGAAAACCACAAGCTCAGGCTGCAGTAGCTGGAAGTAATTGTATCTAGTGTTTTGTAAGTGGGTCACACAAAGGTAGGTGCGCGCACACAAACACATTCTCATTTGCTCTTGCAGACTACTGGAGGAAGCTGGAAGGTAGAGAAAGCATTTAAACACAGCCACAAATGCAGAGATAAGTGTCTTACCTTCCAACCCGTTGCCTGAATAGAACTGGCTGGATAAGAGCTGATTTAATCCTACAGAACAATCCTTTGCTACTCTGAGTGGGGAATTCCTGGCAGAAAATATGTTGCTGGCAGTGGACGTGCTGACACCAAGGGGATGAAAAGACCTGAGGCTCAGGTCTTTGGTGAAGAATGTGACTGAAGTTCTTGATTTCTCTCTGGGAAATTATTTCTTATTTAAAATAAAAAGCAAACATTTTTGAGGAGCAAAGAGCTGGGAAAATGGGAAAAGGAGGAATGGGGGTAAGACATTACAGGGAGGTCCCCAGGTAAGGCATCCCAAAAGAAGACCACATGATTACATATAGGATGCTGCACTGTCTCCCCAATCTTGTTACCCTGACTAGCAAATGAACACATTTATGGGGTCTAATTCTGATACAAGATATCATCTTTGTCACGAAGAGGAGACAGTGGACTTCTAACTGCCTGCATTGAGTTTGGAAGACCTCAGTATAATCTGAACATTTTTCCATATCCTCTATTCTGACTGGCTGGCCATTCTACCTTTCCCCTGCCATGGTTGCCAAAGCTGTATATAGGGATGCCATACCCTGGGCCTTCAGGTGAAGGATACAAATGTTTTCATTCCTTTTTTTAAAAAAAATAAAAATAAAAAAAAAGTAAATGAAATAACATTCCCATTTTCACACTAGCAGCAAGCAGCAGGCGAGAATCAATAGGTGCTAAGAGATGCAAGCATGTCCTTCCCAAAAGATACCTTCTTCTTCGCCAGCAATAAGTCTTGGTATGTGTTAGAACGGAGGAAACGTGCGTAGCTGTCACTCTTCATCAGCTTGTAAATGTGCTCCTGTGGGGCAAGAGGAAAGGAAAGTTGGAGAATTGTTACCAAATGTCATTCAGAAATCAGAGGGATTCAAAACAGGCCAATAAACAGGAGAGAGAGGCGCACACAATTTGAAAGAGGAAGCAAAGTCCAAATTATAATACTTTATCATTTGTATTGTGGTAGTAGCACCCAGGAGCCCCTATCCTGGAGAACTCTATTATGCTAGGCACTGTACACCCCACCCAAAAGATGGCCCAAAGAGCTTGCATGTATTAATCTGCAGCCTAGAAATGGGTTGAATTTGTAAAGCCCAAGATTCTCAGAAGCTACTAGATTATGACCAGATTCTGCCATCTAGTGCTACTGAAGTATAAAAATCTGCCGAAGGAGTCTTGCATTACTTACATGACAATAAGCATGAAAGAATCTGTCCCTTAATGTCCTATCATCAAGGTTCAAACAACCATTAAGAGTTTACGCTGAGGATGTCATAGTTACAATCTGATACTCTGCTTCAGAGCTTTGGTGGGTGGAGTTTCTCTGCAATCAGATAGAGCTGTTTCCCCCATACCCCACACCACTAACTCGCGTGTTCAGTTTTAATTCATAATTGAACATATCTTAAGAAACTCAGTTATTTTTCTATTTCCCCTGTGAACTCTTAATAACTCTCATGCCAAACACAACAAAATCAAACCTAAATATACTTGATTGAGCAAAGACAGAGAATAGCAGTAAAAAAGAGTCTGATTCACAAGAGGAAACACAGGAAGACTGGACATTCCTATTAGTTCTTTACCTGTGGAAACCTCTTTTATGCTGTTAAATTGGGTATATTTGTATCTTTTTTCCCCATGCAAAAGTTTCAGTATTTAGGTGCACATGGACCTTTAGGAGAGAGGGAGAACCAGTAAAGAAGTTGATTGAGTTCCAGATGTCCACACTGGTGGCAAACCAAGGAAAGCTCCAGCATCTATATAATTTTGCTCAATCCTGGAGTTGTATGTGTGTGTCTGAGTATTACCTTATTTAACTTTTTAACTGTGTTCTCTGTAAGGTAGGCATTAAGAACATAAGAACATAAAAAAGGCTGTACTGGATCAGATCAAAGATCCATCCAGGCCAGTATTCTGTCTACCGACAGTTGCCAATGCCAGGTGCCCTGGAGTGAGTGAACCTAACAGGTAATGATCAAGTGATCTCTTTCTTGCCATCCATCACGCCCCTCTGACAAACAGAGGCTAGGGGACACCCATCCCTTACCCATCCTGGCTAACAGCCATTAATGGACTTATAATAATCCCCACCATATTGAATGTATAGTTAGGGTTATTTTTTCCAACGTGTATTGCTTTACGTTTATCCACATTACTTTTCATTTGTCATTTTGTTGCCCAATCACTTAGTTTTGTGAGATCTTTCTGAAGTTCTTCACAGTCTGCTTCGGTCTTATCTTGAGCAGTATAGTATCATCTGCAAACTTTGCCACCTCACCATTCACCCCTTTCTCCAGATTTTTTAGGGTATACGGCTCCATTACTAGATAGAGTGACATGATCATATCTAAGAATGAATGATATATATAGTTATTTATCATCCTCTAGCAAAGGAACTAAGGCCTTATCTACACTCCCAGCTGGATAGATGGGTAGAGATCGATCTATTGGGGATCGATTTATCGGGACATGATAAATTGATCCCCAGAGACACTCCCATTGACTCCGGAACTCCAGCTTGCCAAAAGGCGCAAGGCAGAGTCAACAGGGAAGCCTGCTGTCAAGCGCTGCCACCGTGAGGATGGCCGGTAAGTCGACTTAAGATGCGTCAACTTCAGCTACGCTATTCATGTAGCTGAAGTTGCATATCTTAGGTCGACCTTCCCCGCTAGCGTAGACCAGGCCTAAGGTAAAGTATCCATGCTGATTACATCTACAGGTATCATTTGTTCATTCTAACCTGTGGTCTAGTGAGTGTGATCAGAATAGCCCTGCTGTAGGTTAATTCTTTCTCCTAAAAGATCCCAGAGGTAGTGCAAGTTACTTGCTTCTACTCTCTGAGACTGTACAGTATCTCCAGACAACAGTCTTTGTTCCCCAGTCTCTGACCTTGAGTTATAGGTCTGTGTATATCCAGCATTTTGAATAAAGTATCCTTTTTTGTTTACTACATCTGAGTTCTGTTTTTTCTCCAGTCTGAAGAACACTACACAGTGCAGGAGGTGTACAACTATCCCATATTCCCTGTGCATAGCTTTATATCAGGTCTGTTAAATTTTGCAAATAACTGCTCAGTTGCTGTTGTAACATACGTTACACTGTAAATGTGAAACTAAATAATAAATTTTAAAAAGGAAAATGTTGACACTTCAGTGGATTAGAAAACAAAGGACCAACTAAGTAGTAAATCAGGGGAATTTTCTTTACCACAGTTATGAGAGACCGAAAGGAAATCATGCCCTGGCTATGGCTGACAGCTGAAGTGTGGGGAAGTAAACCCTGATAAGACACAGCACCTCTCTGCTGTTTTTCCTCCATATGCCACATCTTTGGAAAGAGATGAAGGACAAGCTTTGTAAATTTTCTTGACAAGAGAGGAAAGAAAAAAAAAATCAAAGCTGGAAATCCAGACGGGAATGTGGGAGGTGGATGAGATAGCAGAAGCTGTCTCAAAGCTGCACCTGCTTCAAATCAATGTGTTGCAACAAGATTTTAAGTCTCTCCCTCCTCCTCCCCCCAAGCAATCAAAGTACAATGACCCTGACTAGGGCAGAGGGTGGCAGCTGGCCAACCAACAAAGACCTTAGGAATACCAGACAAGGATGTTGGAAACGGCTGAGTGATTTAAAAAATAATTTTATAATGCACTCTTTTAGGCTAGGTACCTGCTAGAGCTCAGAAAGCTATCTCTTCATTCAAAGCATCCTTTCTAGTGGGAAATCTTGGCTATTTTCTCTGAATTGTGTGTACATGAGAAGGGCAGTTTTCTGTGGTTGAGAAGTGGGGTATTTTAATATCCATCCAACATCTCATGTGCTCCCTGCCTGGTGCAAAATCTACACAAAGGCCGAGCTTTCTAGGTCTTGTAGGCTCTGGGCTCAAGTATAATGTTCTTGCAACCTTCCAATGCAGATGGCATTCCAATATGCCCCCAGATTCTACCTTGCCATTCGAGAGTACCCCACACAGGAGTAAGCAGAAGCTAATGCTTGTCTATAGCTGTTTAGATGGATGAAGACACATATTGAGATTCTCTACACCCTGTGTGTTTTAAGGTACAGTTTCTATCACATCTGGAGGATAAAACGTTCTTTTAGAATAAAAAAAATTGCCCCCTTAACAGAGGATCTACACAAGGCCCGTGCACTACTTAAGTTCCACAGGCTTCACATTACATTCCTCCAGCCTGTCCTCTGGAATCCTGCCCTGGCTTACAGGATTCTTGTAGCATACCAGCACAAACATAGACCCGGGGATCATCAGCAAGCTCTGTGCAATAAAAGAACAGAACGAACCCTGGAAGAGAGTCAGTTACAACATTCAAACCTTTTCTGTGTCATTGCTGAACTTAATGTTCTTTATAAGCACTCTTATCTGAACACCTTTTAGTCTAAATGAGTACGGAGAACTGCACTGAAACTTGATTTAGATTAGGTCAGAGGAATTGCCACATCAGCACCAGAAGCAGAAGGAGCCGGTAGCAGATGTAGTTCAGAGTACGCATGAAATACGTAGCAGAAGGAAGGACCTAATCTCACTATATCCGAAAAGAAAAACACCCATTAAAAACTCAAAGCGTTTTCATTCAAATTATCCTTAGTCTTCTGCAGCCCACACACAAATCTCCCACTCTTCTGCATTTGCATTTTTCTTATTTCTGTTGCATTTTCAATTTCTCCCCCCCACACCTTTTACACTAACTTTGTGTAATCATTTTAGCGGTGTCTGCATGCACCATCTATAGCAAAATTACAAATCTCCCCGCTTAAGCCCCCTGCTTAACTAGAAAGGTACTAGCTAGTATTGCTACAGTTAAATGATCATTGTCGACTCTGTTGGAGCACTAGATTTTTAGAGATTTATAGTTTAGAAAAGAAATGTTTCAGGCTGGTAATTGACACAAAAGGTCTTTGCCTGAGAGGGAACTGCTCTGGAAAATTTGAGAAAAATCTGTTTGACCATTCTCAAGTTATTTAAGTGACACAATAAATTACATCTGAAGTTTTAGCTGTTGGTTTTCCTTTGCACTCAAACAAGTGATTCAGTTATTTAATAGCTGATGTGTAATTAGATCATAATATGGACTTACGTCTTCATTAAACTAGAAAAGCATAAAACCATGACTGCCATAAAAACATTGGGATGAAGGTACAGTAAGGTGGTGATGGGGAAAAAGAAACAACTGTAATCATTCAGAGCTCATTTCGAGTAACGTACAGGAATCCACTGTTTATCCCTGTAGATCCACAGTTGGAAATGTAATGTAAAGCTTTACGGTTAGTTTATAATGCAGAGATGGTAATATAACGTATCTTTAGCATCAGAGCTATTGGAAATCTATGTGATAGTTGGTTTTTCGCCCTCAAATATATGGTGGAAGTGCAAAACTGCTAGGTGTTCTTTACGTGCTCATTGTGGGAGCATACAAAGGTGTAGAGTTCTGGAATTCGGTACAATCCAGAGGTCAGTTTTGTACTACAGGAGGATTTAGAGCTAAATATAAAAACAGCTCTCCTGGGAGACAGGAGGGGACTCAGTATCCTAATGCCATAGGAGCAGCTTTAGGTTTTGAGGGCAATGATCATTGCTAAGACATTGATTCTCGCAATATGGCGAAATCCTGCTCCTTGGCAAAAAGCCTGAG
Source organism: Dermatemys mawii (assembly GCA_007922305.1). Taxonomy (NCBI): domain Eukaryota; kingdom Metazoa; phylum Chordata; order Testudines; family Dermatemydidae; genus Dermatemys; species Dermatemys mawii. The sequence continues at coordinate 40,328,054 of ML677332.1, read as the reverse complement.
TGAACAGGTTTTGCCTTGCGGAGGAGGCAGGTTTTGCAGGGAATAGAATCCCCTTTCAACTAGGCAACACTACACAGTGAAGCCTCCATAAACTGTTGTAGTGGCCCTTGCCCACTGCACCCCCATACACATTGTTCAGTTGATATACAAGGTTCTTGAACTTACTGTTCAAGACCTTGCCATAGCCCCAACCTATCTGCCACTTCCCGTTTCACGTTTCTGTGAGAAAACACCACCACAGAGCTGAGTTTCATTGTGTGCAGGGAAATATCCCCTCAGTGCAGGGTTGGGGCTATGACAAGGTCTTGAGCAGTGGTGGTGTCATTTTATTGCATTTTGGGTAGTCCCATGGGTGAGAATGGAGGGTCAGGATTTCAGGTACATTGGTTAAGTCACAAAATATGGAGACTAAACAACAAATTCAAAATGAAAATCATTTCAAAGCCATGAACTACTTCAAGATCTGTAGCATGCACACACATTCTTTTTAAGAGTCAGGAAACTGAAAGAATTAGTTGCTGAATACCTTCTATGATGCAGAACCCTGGTTGGTATCTTTTGTCTTCTGCTTCTACAGCAGCAGAGACTCAAATCTAACCCTTCGCCTTCACTTTCCTGATTTTCACTATTTGCTACATATACTTAATTGTTCCCCTGAAGATGGTCCCCCATTAGATTCATGATGTTTGGTCATAGGCTCTGTGAAATCCACAAGGAATTTATTCATCCTTTAGTCTACATATCAATTTAAGCTTAACAGACAGACAGACATGGTGAGGGTTCTGGGGAGAACTATCCTTCTGCAATCAGAATAGACCACACATGGGCAGAGAAATTGGAGAGAAATGGAAGGAAATGTTGCCCCCTATAGCCCAAAGGAGCCAGACACAACCAAAGGATCAGGGGAGAACACTACACCTAGTTTGTGCACAGTCCCTTCCATAGAAGGATATCACAAAAAGTTTAATAACTGAGAATGTTAATTAGGAAAGTGCAGTCTGGAGATAACAGCAAAAGACTGAGTAAGGACTCCTGAGTTCTGTTCCATGCTTTGTCATTAACTTGCCATGACCAATGACCAATCTCTGAACTGGCTCAGTTGCCTCATCTGAAGACTGGGATAATATTATTTACTTTTCTTTACAGGAGTGAGCATGTATGTGGGCTGGCTACGTGAGTGGAGGTTGAAAAGACAAGAGGTTTTGCCCTGGGCTCATCGACAATGCTTTCTTAACCTCTCTTATTGTTCTACATGGCTGTAACTTTTCTGTATATGTTCTTAGTGCAGGGAAGATATGGTCTGTAAAGTGTTACATTTACAGTGTTATATAAATGAATAACAACAATAATATGCTATAGTTTGAATTTTTTGGTCCTCGTGCTCAGTAGTTTGAAGCACATTTTGTCATATTCCTTCCTTCCCTTTTATTCCTGTGCCAACATTTCTTCCCCACTTTTCCAGTGTACTGCTGGCATTCTCTATGTCTGTATGGATGCCATCTCATAGTTCAGCATAGAGGCAAGATACTACTCCATGCTCACCTATTCTTATTTTCTCAATTCAGATATAGTGTTTTACTTTTCTCAGATGAACAAACCCTGTCTTCCCTCTTAGAGCATCTCTAAATCAGTGGCATTTAATGAATGCACTGTTTGGTAAGCAGAATTTGTCTCTCCTTATATCAGGACTTTCACTTTGTTTTATTCTGTCCCCTATCTTGTGTTAGTTTTCACATAACAGTCACGTCTGCCTCCCTGCCTTTGGTATGTTTTGACTTATTCCGTCTGGCTCATATGACAGGAACGTGATATGCTGAACTCTCATGGGATCTTGGTGCCCGTGCACTGAGATAATGGAAAGGTACCCACAACATGCCAGGGCTTTGGAGCCAGCCAACACAGTCTCACAAGAGGGCAATGCTGACTGGGAAGGGATGTAGTTAGGGTGCTCAGGATACGCTACGTGGAGTTTGCACTGACTGGGCTCCAACGGACATCTTAAAGCAGCCATCTTCATATGGAGCCCCTGTGAAAGCTGGCAGTGCAAACAGAATCTACTTTTCTCCAGGGTGAATCCATGGTAGCTTCAATATTGTAGTTTTCCACTAGGCATGTGGCATTTATGTTACCTCCTAGATCTCCTTTTTCTTATTACTTAGTTGCCTCATTAGTTAATTTGCCAATTAACTCAGAAATTAGAGGTATGGCTTTCTGAGGGCTATGCACTATTAAAAGTCATCTACAGTGCACAAGCAGATAACCTGGATACATGATCCCCATGCACTCACTCTGAATTCTTTCTTTGGGGTGTTTTTGCAGATAAAGGATTTGATCACCAATTCTAATACAGGAGATTACAGGAGAGCACCTCTGACTCATTGAATCTCTTGGTCATGGGAATATTTCCATTAACTGCAACAGAAAGTGGGGAAATCAAAATCTATCAGGAGGCGACCACATTTAACTAAAACTTGTCTTAGGACCTCTCACTTGATTTTATTAGCTCCCTTTGGGCAGCAATTAAAATTGAAATTGATCAGACCAAGTTTAGATTTTCTGCTACATTCTTCCAATTAAAAGTTTATTGAAAGCAAGATGGACTTCTTAACAATAATTCTACTTATTTTAATCATTTTCTTTTGCACTGACTCTTGTGTCTGTAATAACTTTGGGCTATATTTTCCCATCACAATTTCTCCTGCTTAAGGGGATCTGCAGGTGACACAGAGATGCCATAGCTCCTGGTGACCTGTTTTGGGGGATGGCTGAGGAAAAAAGGTATGCATTGTTAATGCCCTGCCATGAAAACTAATTTCAGGCTGCTTTAAATTTATGCTGGGCACTGCCTTGGAACCTTTGCACACACACCCTTCTGACTTATGACCAAGATACGGAGGAATAAAGCATTTGATTCAAGTTTGAAGATTCCTCTCCTAACCTTATAAAAAGCACTACTCTACAGTCACGGTCCAAAATACATCACAACTGACAGCAGTGTTAGTGCAACATTTTCACTAAATTAGATGTCTGAGGAGTATACAATGTAGGGTGCATAAGGCCTGGGGACGAATGGAAGATTGCTCTGTGTACCCAATATGGGCAGGCTGAATATCTAATGCCGCCATTTGGCTTAATCTATGCCCCCACAAAGTTTCAACATTTTGTGAATGATGTGATTAGGAACATTCTGGACCAATACCTGATCATATGCCTTGCTGATATACTGGTGTTTTTGAGTGCTCTGAGCAGCACTACCATCATGGCCATTGAATTTTTGGATTACATCATTTCCCCAGAGGGTATTCAGACAGACCTGCACAACTGGACAGCACTCTGGACTCTGAGAAATTCAGTACTTCCTGGACTTTGCAAATTTTTATAGGCAATTCACCACCAATTTCTCTGAAGAAATAGCTTCCCCACCCACCAACTTCCATCCCTCATACAGCTGTTTGGTTCACTTGGTTGCTTGAAGCCCAGTGTTCTTTTGACCAGCCTTCACCATGGCCACGAATCTGACCCATCCCGATTTGACTCACCTATTTATAGTGGAAGCAGATATGTCCAATGTGACAATCAGGGTGGTACTCCTGCAGTGATTTGGACCCCAGCATACCTTCTGCCCCCTTGTGCATACCACTCTTTGAAAATTCACTCCCCACAGAAATGGATTATGAAATACTGGAGCAACTCACAATCAAAACTGCTTTTGAAGAATGGCGTCACCACCTTTGAGGGAGCTCAGCACCCAGTACAGGTTTTTTTTACTAACCATAAGAATCTTGAGTACCTCTGCAAGGCTCAGGCTTTGATAGTTAAAGTGGGCTTTATTCTTCTCTCGATATGAGTTTACAATCACTTACCACCCAGGAAACTGAAATGGGAAAGCTGAGGTTCTATCACAAAAGAGGGAATACTACTGAGAAAATGAGGAACATACCTCTGAGCTCCCTACCGCCTCAAGCCCAATAAGTTTGTCAATACTGCAATTCATCAAGACCTGGTCCCACTCATCCAAGGAACACAGTCTACGCTCTTAGAGACTAAGATGCACAGCTCTGTGCAGGATGGCACATTATATTTTGAGAACATATATGTCCCCCCATGACACTCCTGACTGGAGGTGCTATGAGTGTGCTACAGCATTCTGCTGGCAGATCACACTTTTTGACTACAGGGAGCTCTGGCATTCACAGTAGGCCAGAAGATGCGGCTTGTTGCAAAAAATCCCCCGACCAGTCAACACTCCCAAAAACTGGACTACCAGTTCCTGGGACCCTTCCAGATATGACAACAGATCAACTTGATTACCTTTAAACTACAGCTTCTCCAGTCCCCAAAATACATCCAGCTTTTTATATTCCGTTCTGAAGCCCTCTACTAATAATCCCTTCCCCAACCAAACCACACTACAACAGTCAAAATCCAAGGTCACAAGTAGTTCAAAGTGCATGCCATCCTCTATTTCCAATAGACATGTGACTACCTGTACTATCTTGTGGACTGAGAAGACTATGGTCCCTCAAAAGCACAGCTGAGGGACCTCCTTTGTCCATGCTCCAGCTGAGGGGGTTCTAAAGGACTCACCCCAACAAATCTTGTCCAGCATCACTCTGAGCCAGAGCCTGAAGAGGGGGGGTGATGTAAGCACCAATGGGACTAGAACTTGAGACCACAGAGATTCCAGGATTCTAATGCTTTCACATTGCCACCAGGAGCTCAGTCTGGGCTTTTGTGAAGCTGTGAAGCTAGACACTTCATGAAGTACCACCCAGCAGGGCTTGGATGGCAGCCCTCTGATTGTCCTATGCCAGTGTATAAACCAGGAAGCCACCACAGGGAGCTGTCTGAGCACTGATACAGACCGCCTGCTTGCTCTCACTTCAGACCTTGCCTTACTGTGAACCTTAGGCTCCATCTCTTGACTCATCCCCAACTTCACTACTTGCCTCCTCTCTGAAACTGGTGTCTGATCCTGACTTCCTGGTATCCTGACCTGGCTCAGCACTGAGCCCAGTACTCATCTCTTGTCTCCAACTTGGTAACTGACCCTGCCCATGGCGTGGACTCGACAGTTTACTCCATCTTAGCGCTCCTTCTAGATTTGTCAGTTTAAGAACATCTTTGTTTCCAGGGGAGTATTAGCCTCTTAAAGCCAATAGATTTAGAAAAATACAGTTCACCCTAAACTGAAATCAATGAAGTCCTTTCCAACTGCACTTTTTTCCCCCCTTAAAATTAAGGGGATGACACTGCCATAGTAGAATATAGGAAGTTATCATAAAACTAGTTATTTAATTACTAGTTTCCTACTAGTAATAAAATCAAAATCCAAACCTGGGCATCTTCAAACGTGTATCTCCCTGGGTCTTGGACGTTTTGACTTGTTCTCTCATAGCTGTGAGAGTCCAGGTTGATGGGACTTTGTGCACCTGGAGCTAGAAACTCTTGCCAGATTTCCTCCACTCTGATGGCTACATCCTGCAAAGGTTGTCTTTTGAGATCTTGGACAGCCAACCAAAACCTTTCATGGGAAGCAACAAAACAGAGAAGAAAGAGAAAAGAAAAAACCCTCAGAAATAACTTTGTGGATCAACCTTAGCAAAATCCTGAACCCATGGGGCCTGTCCTACACCTACTGGAATCAACTGCAAAGTCTCCATTTATATACTTGACTTGAAGAGGTCCAACTTGCTCTTCTACACCAATCCACTAAAATGTTATGAAGGGCAGAGAAGTCATTCTAGACTGTCTCATATTCAAAACGTACCACTTGCCTGCATGTCTGACCGTATGCATACAGATTGTCACTCCTATAAGCCCTGCAGGGTCCATACAGCTACAGGAGAATGGACAGTTAATATCCAGAGTTTCAGAGCAAGACCAAAGAATACACCTTGGTGAGCTTGGGCTATCACATGACACTGTAAAGGAATAATATTTCTGCTCAACTCCCTAGCCAATAGCAGGCCTTTCCTACACACCCGAGTTTGCAAGATTCTCTCTCTTATTATGATCAGTGTTATAATAATAGATTCATCTCCCGCTCCTCCTTGTTGTTACAAACTCTCTCACCAGACTGAAGTACTTAATCCACCTGTGAGAGACAGCAGTGGTCTGTGCTACTTTGACCTTTTAAAGCCTCCTGCAGCTTGTCTGGCTGGCCATTCATGGTCTCTGCCTCTACAGCCCTAGCAACCAGCAAGAAAGAGTAGAGGCAACCAGCCAACTGAAATGAAGAATACTGCAAAGATCAACAATTGTGTGGGCCCACAATCAGCATCAACAGTTTATATGGATCATTACAATTAATATTTTTCATTCTCAAGGCAAATGACACTAGCTCATCGCTTAACCCATCTTCATTACAGCCCTAAGATTGCAGTCTGGTGAGGCTCTCTTTGGACATTGTAATGCAGGATAGATACTACATAACGTGCAGGGTGAAACTGTATTTATAAAGCAGGTCCATGAAAGGCCTCACTCAATCTGTAAAAACTTTCTTCTCAGGTTCTGACTACAGGGGAACAAGGAATGTATCGATTCATGGCTAAGACACGTCAAGTAAACAAGAAGCCTTTAGCAAAAAGGGAACAGGGCAAAGCCGCATGGTCACGGTGCCTAGTGATTACATAACACTAAAAGAGAGCACAGCCCATGTAGTCTCCCTCCAAACAGCACACATTGGTCGCAGGTGCAAGTGAGTGCATACAGGGCCAGATTTCCAATTAGTCACAGTAGGCACATGCCTAGGTGCGCCTTACCTCTCTAAAACTGTGTGCAACACAAAGGTCAGCTGTAGGCGGGGGAGGCACTGAAGATGCTGTGCCTAGAAGCACATAAGGTGTAAATATGGCCCTGAGTGCATTATGTAAACCTATGCAGGAAGCAGCCCCCACAGCAAGTCAGTTGGGAGTATAGCAACAGAGAGGAGCCAGGACTGAAATAAATAAATAGGTCAGCTGAGTAACGTTCAGCAGACACTGAGCAGGAAGTCACAGGCATGGATTGCCATGGACAAAGGAAGAGCAGCAACAAGCCAACAGCAGCGTCAGCTTTCTCCTTCTGTCCTGTCTGGCTGTCATTGGGTGATGGTACTCACAGGAGTCTGTCTAGGTGTGACTTACTATTCTGAACTAATTCACATGAAGTGACTGGCTGCCCTTGGTGACTATTTGCTGGGGCTTTTGCAGAACTTTGGTACACACAGGGTCTAATCCTGTAACCCTGACTTACAATGAGGAATGCTTATATAGATTATTTTATACATAGTTGCTATGCTCACTCTACAGTATGTTGTCAGTGAAATACACTAGGACTTCATCAAAGCCATTTAGTCAATGTTCTCTAAGTTGAATTTCAGCAGTCAGTTTTATAAAATAGGGAGTCAATTTTTATTTTGGGTTGGCTGTGGTGTCCTATGTGTCCTTATTTCCTTTATCTTCTTTTAAGATGCCTACGTAGTTTGTAAGGGTGTTATGCCTACAGTCTATTTTTCCCTTTAATGTTAAATGAGACTGCAGAAAGCTGCCCAAAGAGGAGTGTTTCTGGGGTACGGAGCTGCAGGAAGGTGGTGTACTATGGGGAGGATGGAGCACTGATGCAGCAATTCCTAAGAGAGACTGCAGCAGCTGTTATAACTTAGAGCAACCTTTAGGCTGCTGAATTGACCCCTGGCTGGAGAAGCTACCTTCCTGCACCATGATCTCTTCAACTGAGGGTCTGCTCCTATATTTATAAACTTTATACTTACTTCCCTGTATTGTCTCTCCCTAGCTGCCATCTGGAAGCTGCTCTCATTTCGGCATTTTAGCTCCATTGACAGGAAATGTGCCTTTTTTCACTTTTTTGTGACGTACCTGGCATGCTCGGGAGCACTTACAAATAAATAAGTAAATGCTCCCTCTAGTGCACTGCCTGGGTGTAAATGTGTGGGAATATTCAAGATGAGAGTACAGAAAGGAACAGGATTTTGATCACAGTCTCCTGAATGGTCACATTCAATTTGTTACCCAGGCGAACGTGACATAAAAATTATTCTCACTGCTGAAGCACACAGATGTTTTTTCTGTGCTCACAGTAAGTGCAGAAATAGAGTTTTTCTGCCCTCTGGTGGCCAAGAGAAGATTAGAGAAATGAACATTGAATGTGAAGGCATTTCAACTTCAGTGAAGTTTCAGATTTTCGTTACATCATTTACAGGAAAGAGTGCAATCATCCCAGTAATAAGTCTAACTGAAACTCATAGTACAACTCAGACATCAGCATGTCTTCTGTTCAGCCCTCCTGTAAATTCACCATAATATGATTGCATTTTGGTGTAAATGCTAGGGCTGGTCAAAAAATTTTGCATATAAACATTTTATTTAATGGAAAATTGGGTTTTCAATTAATTTCTGCTTCTCCCCCCCTTTTTTGATTTTTCACTGGAAAACCAAAAATCAATACTTTCAGTTTTTGGTCCAAAATGTTGGTTTTCTATAAATAGAACTATACTTATAAGTATAAGTAGTCAACATTTGCCATGGGAAAAAGCATTTTGCAAGTAGCTGCTTTCAGCACATGCTTTTCCAGAGTTAGCCCATTCCATCTACACACAGAAACACCTGCTTTAGTGTGCTGCAGACTTCACATTTCTATTCTATTCAAATTTTTATATCATGCTCTTCACCGTAGTATCTGAGTGGCTTTGTATGTTGTATACAGAAGATGGAGGTGCTGTCTACTTTGGTCTGCTTTCAGGGGTACAAGTTTCCTTCCCCTTGGATAAACTTGGTGCCTCCCATGATCCCTTTTAGCTTTCTTTCCAACTGACACTCTTTGAAGCTGGGAAAAATCTTCTGACTGGAGGACTGAATACCTCAGCAATCTGCTATACTTCTGCGAGCTCCAAAAAAATCGGAAAAGCAAATCAAATTGCAGATCAAAGATGGTGAAAGAAAAGAGAGAGAAAAAAGAGTGAAATCAAAGGCAAGAAAAAGGACGGACTTTCCTGCTCTAATATAAATAACAGCCAGTAAATAAATAAGCTATAGAGTTCAACCAGCCCCAGGAGTGTAGTGGGCCCAATCCTGCATTCTTACATGGGCAGTTTCACTGAAGTCCCACTCAAAGGACCAATTTTGCTCTCCATTACAGAGGAGTGCAGTAGCCCCACTGAAGTCATTGTAGTGAATCTGGATTTACACCAGTGTAGCTGAGAGCTGACTTCAGTTCAATTTGCTCCTTTCCTATCTATCAACACAACTAAATCTCTCATCCAGCTTCTTATCATCTTGCATCTTGATTACTGCAACATCCTTTTTTTTTTTTTTTTTTGGCTTGGAAAATGCAGTCTTGTCCTTCCTCATGCAATCTTGTCCTTTGCTACTGCAAACATTATTTTCCTAGCCTGTCACCTTGACCATGTCACACCTCTCTTTGCATCCCTCCACTGGCTCCTTCATCTCTATCACATCAAATAAGCTCATTGTCTTCACTGTCACAGAACGTCACACGTTATCCCCACCCTGCACATAATTCCTTATTCAGTATAAAATAGTTGACTCCCACCTTCAATCAGCCTGTGATGCCTGCCTCCATTGCCCACTTATTACATTTTCAAACATCTTGTTCTTTTTTCTATGCTGCCCATCATGCTTGCAATGATTTCCCTGAAAACATATAGAAAACTAACTCACTATCCTCTTTCAAACCTCTCCTTAACTGTCCTATGGGGCTTGCTTACATAAACCTGGACAATGGTTAAACTGCTGGTGTACAGAGACCACTGTCAATCATGCTGACCAGTACTGCCATTGTTTCCTGGGACCCCTCATCAGTTTTTCTGTATCTATCTGTTGTCTTATACACAGATTGTGAGATATTTGGGGCAGGGATTGTCTTTTTATTCTGTCTTTGTACAGCATCTAGCAGAATGGGATCCTGGTACATGACTGGGGCTCCTAAGCATTATGATAATACTTCTAATAATAATAATAATAATAATGAAATGTAAAAAACATTTCAAAGAACTAAATCAGCCAGCCAAGTGCACAAAACCTCTTTGGTTGCACTGCTAGTAACTTCTGAGTTTTCCAGTATTCACCCATTTGTATCTGTCTTGTTGGCCACTCCATAACATATGGGTCTATTCTCCCCTTGATGTAACTCCTAACAACATTAGTGAGGGTTGCATTCATGCCCCAATGGAAGAACATGGCCCCACCGTGATCACCTCACACATCTATTGATATCTGTTGGTTGCAGGGTCTTTAAAGAATGGTTGCAGATGGGAATTTTCTAGCAAGTGTGCAGCATTAAATAATCATTCATCCTAAAGAAATTACCTACAACTTCTTAGACATTCATTAGTAAGTATGAGTATAAATTTTGCTTGACTGTGTCTAGCACTGGCCTTCCCTCTGCCCCTTCACACAATTTCCACACTACTATTGATGCAAGAGCCTTCTACAAACCAACGTGCTTCTATTTTCCCTTGTGAATAGGTCTTCATTGTTCTCTCTTTGTGATAGTTCTTATGTAAGGCCTCAGGATCTGCTAATATGGAACCCCGTGTTTGTGTGGAGTCCCACTGGAGTCAAGGATATATGTTAGTGGATCCTCAGGCAGGGTCAGGGTCTATCCTGTAAGCTACTGTTTAACTCTGTTGGGATTTGGGATAGTTTGCGTGAAAGGCCTCCTTCCCTTTTGCATGTACCTCAAGGTTAAAGAGAATACATGCTGGCACAAGGAGTGGGTAGCGGTGACACAGAAAAGTAACAACTTGATTTCTAATTATGATACCCTCTGGATTCATTGGAGTAGCTGAGTGCACGCACACCCTCCAGAGGCAAACCTTTTGCCCTTCATTAATCCAAACAGGAATGTATTTCATAGACGAATCTCAAGAATACACCATATTTCAATGGTGAAGATCTAACCAGTGTTTCATAATGGCAGATTAATTGCCAGAACAAGAACACAAATATACATAAGTGCAATGAAGATGCAGAAGTTCAATAGCCACTTAAAAGGGCTTGGTAAGGTTAAAGACAATTTTAAAATATTGCCTTGCTTGTATTACAAATAACTTCTTAGATTATTGAAAATTAAAAAATAATGAAAATTGTATTTTTTTTTTACTGTTTATGCTGTTCATTTAAATTTTAGATTTCTCGTTTGACTCAGTTTTCCTATAATTTAAAACAATTTTCCAGTGATTTTCACTTTTCTCATGCACTAACTCAGTGCTCTAATGTCTGCATTGTCCACCCTATTTATTCATATGTCATTCTTAAAGTTAACATAATTACACACATTTAGAGCCAGTGAAAGACACTGGGTCAGATTCTCAGCTGGTGTGAAGAAAAGTCACTCCATTGATTTCAAGAACTACATTAATTTACACCTGATGAGAATTGAGCCCTATTTAATCCTCTTTATATCCTCAGAACAGATATTGTGTTGGCAGCAAAAATGCAAGCTGAACAATATTGCCCTGCCAAAGTGCTCTACTTCTCCTCTAGAGGGACTGTTTCTTAGGGATAAAGGGTGATTCAGTCTCTGTGCCTACTTAGCTGTTGGCTGCTATACTGAATTTGATAGCCTCTGTGATGACGTAATTTGGAATGTGTATGTCTGTCTATTTTTACTGGACTCCCTTGGATCTGCAGCATTCAACATTCGTTTCCTCATTCCTGAAGCTTTAGAAACACAAAATAAAGCCACAGAAACATATGGGAATTTGAAACCATCTTTAATAATCTGAAGCTATATTCTCACCGCAACTCTTACCCGCTTGTGCTGAGGTATTGAACTTCAGCTGGTAAATGAGGTCACCGCCCAATTTCTGCAGTCCCTGACTCAAGGAATTTCAGCTTTCATTTCCTGACTTTTAGTCTCTAAAAACTATTTTTACATACCTTATTTTTTGTGGCTTAAATTTCCCATTATGCACTGGTTTTAACTATAAAGAAGATATTGAATGGAAATCTGTGGGGATTTTGCATATTCAAGGACTGCATGCCTTGGCTCTGTATTAGAAATATTACACAGAATATAAACAATCCTTTACATTAGTTTTTGGACTGTATCCCTCCCATGGACTGTGTTTCCATTATGCATACCCATGGGGAACTCTTTAATGAGATTAAAAGTTGTTGACAATTGTTTAGTTTGACTCTTGTTAAAGAATAGGTTTCATTTCTGCTATTCTTTATGAAATTATTGTATTGTGAGGAGTTTGTCACATCACATTTCATGTTCTATGAATTGTTTAATCTATTTAAATTAAGGAAAGTTTAGGAATTTGTTTTGCTAAAATCCCAATAAACTATGATGTCCCTTTTCAGCCAGTCCATTCCTCTGATTGCAGATATGTATAAGGTGAGCGTAAACATAGATTCTCCCCTTTCTAACTGCCCTAGTTTTCTCTTCCCTGTTGGATTCATTTGGTGATGCCACAATTCCAGATGTGGCAAACCAAACTCAGTTTAACTTCAAGTGCAGGCACAAAGCCTGGTGAATTTGCTCCTGAATTTCATCAGAAATGATGAGAAATCAGGACACAATATCACTGCCTCACCACTATTCAACCTCAATTTCACCCTCTTTTCTAGATGCATTATGACATTCTCTAATTACATTATCACATAATACTATTTTTGTAGAACCCCTGCACTTCTTATTGTACATGAATCCATACGTATGTTCTGATTCATCACAGTGTTCAACTTTTGCAAGCTGCAGATTTATTATTGACACACTGCAGACCCTTGGCAAAGGTGGCTTTGGTCATGATTATCTACACCTTTTCATAAATGCACCACTTGTATAAATTTCTATAAAATTTACAGTGCATATGCTGTGGGCCAAATCCTGTAACTGTCACTCAGTCTTTACCCCTTTTGAGTTCAATGAGATGTTTTGCCTGAGTAAGGATTTCAGGATTTGGCCCAGTACATGGGTATGACCCTGTGCATACAGCTCAAGTGGAGGGGTTTTACCTGAGGTTTTCTGAACTGAATTCGGACTCCAGAAAACGAAGGAACAGATCTCGCCCCACTGGATCCTTCAGCACCTCATCTATAGAGAAGCCCCATCTTTTCACACGCTGTTGGCTGGGCTCTTTGCTGTTAAGGTGAGGGAGAGGAAAGGTAAGAGTGAATGCACGTTCATCAGTGGTCCAAAAAGGCTGAATGTCAATTGACTTGTTTCAACATCAAGGGGAAAAAGGATGACAAACCAAAGGGAGAGACTTCTCTAGTAACTCACACAAATGGAGGCCATCATGTACCACATGAAAAGACAACCTGAAGACTAGGGCACCCACCCGGCAGAAAATCAGGCCTTTTTAAGGTGTCTTCAGTTGCACATCCAAAAATGGAAGCACACAAAATCACTAGTCACCTCTGAAAATCCTGTCCTAAATACTTCCTTAATATTACTGTTCCATGGAACAGTAATTTCTATAGTTACATCAGGGATATGGTATATTTGCAAATGGCAGGAGGTGGTGTCTGCTACTGCAAATTAGAAGAGAGGTTTCCAGGAGAACAGCAACACATTAAAATGTGGCCCACACTATGAAACATCTGAGGAGTCTCTGATTAAGGGTGACATGACATTACGTACCCAATAAGAGACACCCATTAAAATACAATATGGTTGCTCAGACTAGTAGAACTAGAATAAGACAAGTACAAAGTCTAGTGAGTGACATGCTTTTCTGTTTCACAGATTACAGATGAGGCCTGATCATAAAAGATTCTTAAAATCAGAGACTCTAATAGACAGTGGGGTCCCTGCTGAAAGGACAAAGGGGGGCAGGATGCAGGAGTTTAAATGAGTGTGCTTGCTTTTAATTTTCCTTTGGTGTAAAGATTAAACCAAGATAAAATGAATGTCACTAAGGGGATGGAGTCTTTTAAAGTTTTGACATTGTATTAAGGCATGGAGTGAATTGGGATTTGATATGGCCTCCACATGACAGCCCAAGCTATATTCAAAATTGAATTACTTTACAGTTGCTTTTCCCAAAGTGTGGGGTTCCAGGAAGGACTAGCTGCAGGGTCACGGTAGCTGTATACATTAAGATGGGTAGGCCTTTACCAACAGATTCTGGATTCGAAATGAGGTGTGGATAGTTTTGTTTTTCTGAAAAGGGAGTGGCAGGGAGCCTCGGATTTCAAAATTATTCAAACAAGTTGAAACTAGTTGCAGATGCAGCTAATGCGCTTGGAGTAGAAAATAAAATGGAACTATCGAGCTGCTATTCTCCCATCTCCCAGCAATACCATCTTCTCTTTTTAATCAACAGAAAACCCATCTCCATTAACTTAACTTGAGACCCCAGAGGCAGCGAGGCATTTCTTTTACACTCATATACAGCCTTGACATCAGGTTAAAATGAAAGTTCTCAGGAGCACAAAAGTCTTTCAGGAGACACTATGCTGACCACTTGGGGAGATACAGTAATAATATAGGTTGAGATATCAGGGTACCAGCACTCTGGTTACATCAGAGGGGCATTTTGCTGCAGTTATGGCTGTTAATTCCATACAAAACAAGTTGCAGGGGAAGCAAAAACCAAGAGAGAAACAGATTAAAAATAAATCCAGGGTATCGCAAAATAAAAGATAAGGGAAGCAGGGATTAAGAAATGGATCACAGATTCCCGGGTGCAAAGGAGGAAAGTGGGGAGGTACCATTCACAGTTGAGGGAAACACAAAAATCCCTTTGCTCTGTCCTTGGATTTCTTTTAGTACTGTATTTGATGTCCGACTGCTGAGTCTGCTACTCCCCACAGGCAACCATGTACATGGAGATGATGATTCAGCATGGACTGGTCCTCCAGAGGCAGACCCAGTATTTGGATTTTGAGGTTTTTTTACCTCCAAGTTCCAAAGAGCAGATTTAACCTTAGGCCTCTATCTCATAGTCAGGAATGAACATGATTGGAGTGAATTTGTAGCTCCCTTTTGAAATATTTGACTATTTTAATATCACACCCAGGTCATATTTGGTCCTGTGTAGGACCAAATATTCACACAATCAGAGCAAAGGATTGGGAGAAGTGGACGCTGCCTAATCACCAAGGTCTAGCAATGTGACTGATGGGTGCATGTGAATAAGCTGGAGAACCAGGACCCAAGTACTCTGAGCTGCACTCAGAGCTGCTCTTGCAACTGCTAGATATATGCTCAGGCATAATGATTCTAGTCCCAAGTGCTACTGTCATTGTGATCTGAGTAAATAAGGACACTGGGTTTAAACTTTATTCTGCCTTATATCTTGTGTCATCATTTACACCTGTGCGAAGTGGGTATACAACATGACCATTCTGGTTTAGCAAAATTGCACACCTATTTTTCAAGGGTGTAAATAAAATAACCACACAGGTGCATGGCAGTGGAAAATCACCACTACATTCTTTCCTTTACCTTCTCACACATTAAATGCCATAGAAAAGCGAAATAAACAAAGAAAGGCCCAAACCTCTCTGTGGCCATCTAATATATCTTATGAAAAGAAAAAAATAGTGTGAGCCCTTAGTTCTTGCAAATATGTGTCACTTCTGAACTTACATATGTATACAATTTACTGTCTATATGGGACATAAAGGGAGTGCAATACAAATAAAATGAAAGGATTGCTCTAAGGTTATTCATAGTTACCATGGAATTTCAATTTCTTACCTCATTTCTATGTCCCATAAAGTAGCGTCATCACTTATCCAGGGATTGGAAGGTTCAGCAGGAGTTATAAATGGATCATATTCAATGTACTGGTCTGAGTAAGTTATTAAACTGGGACAGAGGAAAAACAAAAGAACAGCTGTGGCCTACATGCTTACATGTGAACTGGCAAACTACAATTCTTCAACAATTTTCTTTTTAGTTTTACACATTGGTTAAATTTGCCAACAAGCAACGTTATGCTTTGCCCCATGCCACTTCTTATGCATGGAAGTTGCTCTCCAGAAAACTTCACAAAGCCACCGCTTTGTCTTCCTTAAAACTCATGTCTGCTGTGGTGCATACAGAAAAAACCAATAATGGTTAGGCAGCTGGTGTGCTACAGCCAGGGCTTTTCATGTCGCTACTGTGTGTTCCCCAGTCAGTTGTATCCACTTGTTGTCTCGTCTTGTACTTAGGCCTCAATCCTGCAAAGACTTCTGGACATGATTAACTTTGTGCTCGTTGAGTAGTTTATTGATTTAAATAGGATTATGCATTGTGCATAAAGTTACGCATGGGGCGGGGCTTTTTCAGGATCAGAGCTTGACTGTAAGCTCTTCAGGGCATGAACCATCTTTTAGTCATGTTTGTGCAGTGGCTAGCACAATGGATCTGCAACCTCTAGATGCTACTGCAATACAATAAATAAAAGTTGTATCTTTAAATAATTTGTTGAAAAAATAAAAAAAAAATGTGTACATGTTGGTAAAGCTCTATTCATTAATTTGCAAGGAGCTCAGCATCATACTGTGATTCTGAGCAGGGAAGTTTTTGAGCTGTGTTTATAATAGAGCTGAGTAAACAATTCAGAATAAGTTATTCGGCTATTTATGTTCCTTTTTCTTCTCATAGAATATCCACCAGCAGTTTGCAATTCCTTTAAGTATTATCTAAATTGATGTGATTAACATTTTGTGGGGTATTTTGTTTTTATTGCTAATATTTGATATATATGTCAGGTTGCTTACTTGTGACTGGTTAGATAAGGCACATATTATACTTTCTATTCCTTGAATGAATGTGTGAAAGCACTTTCCAGGTACATAACTGGGAGGTGCAGATTTAAAAAATGGTTTCCACAAATACTTTCAGAAACAACCTGGGAATTCCTCTTGTGGGAACATATTTGTGAGTAGATCTTAATCAATCAAATATTTGCAATGGGGAAGATGAGGGGGAATCTACAACATGAAGATGAACGTAGCTAAAGGAAATTCATTTAACCCAGACACTGATTAGTCATGGACAAATTTTTTATTTTTTATTTGTGTCACAAAAGCCAGAAAGTTGCTCTGACCTACCCAGCTCACCACCTTTCCTCTTTTTTTGATCTTAACTGTTGTCAGAAGGCATCAAAATCACACACTTTTATAAACGTAGCAGATTTCAATAGACCCTCAGGGCGTCCAGTCCCATGATGTCTTATCTCATTTCATTAATTACATTTCATGATTGTTGAGGGTTAGGGGTTGGAGGAGGGAATGGCATCCAATTTCAGAGAGCAGCAGCAATCTCAGAGATGGAAATGCGAGAGGAGGTCAAAAAATCAATCAGGTGCACTCTGCTGTGGAAGTTAAATGGGTCCTAATAAAATAATGAGAATGCATTGCAGGCACCACAAGTAGTAGCAAAAAATAATTTAAAATTAAATAAAACAACATGGGCTAAGTGCCTTTTGCTGAATCAGCCTATCAACAGCTGCTGGATCACTGCTTGTCTAAATAAAGTTATAGGCCCAGGCAATCCTAAGGGAAAGAAATGTAAAATTAGGGCTTTTGGCCTTTGAAGTAATATAATATAATTCTGATAGAAGATGTAGTGGTTATGCTTCACTGAGGTGTGCAAGAATGGTGTTAGGCCCTTCTTACATGCACATTCACAGAGGTACTATTAATGAAGGGGATTCACAACACCTTTGGCATGGCTGACACCCATCTTGAAAGTTACAAAATATTCCTCCATGGTTCTGTTCCAGGTCACAGGAAATGAGCTTGCTGTTCATTTGAGGAGGCCCAGATTTACTTCAAAGTCATTACAATGGAGTGGCGCTACATGACGGTGTTGTATCAGTACACATTCATGGAACGTCAGAATGCGAACAGGAAAAGCTCAGACACTGTGGAAAGGAGTGAGCACAATTTGTGAGTTTAACAGTAACTTCACTCAAGGTACCCAAATCCTAAAGCCAGCAGTGGTATGCGGGTCAAGTGGAGAAAAAGAACGTGGAGGAAGTAAAGAGAACTCTTTTCACTGAGTATTTCCGGCACATACAGCAACAGAGCAATTCCCTCAGGAATTGCTGTTGTAGCTGCATCAATATAGAATCTCGGAAACGTAGGGCCTGAAGGGACCTAGAGAGGTCATCTAGTCCTTCCTTCTGGCCTGAGGAAGGATCATGCATGCCTAGACCATATCTGACAGGTATTTGTCTAATCTGTTCTTAAAAACCTCCAATGATGGAGATTCCATAACTTCCCTTGTATTTAGCTATCGTTACAGTTAGAGAGTATTTAGCTATCCTTATAGAATTCCAGTATTTAGCTATCCTTACAGTTAGCTTTTCCTAACTTCTAATCTATGTCCTCCTTGCTGCAGATTAAGCAAGTTACTTCTTGTCCTATCGTAAGTGGAAATGGAAAACAATTGATCATTATCTTCTTTATAGGAGCCCTTAATATATTTGAAAACTTAGCACGATCCCCACTTCAGTTTTCTTTTTTCAAGGCTAAACATGCACTCTCTTTAACCTTCCCACAAGGTCAGATTTTCTAACCCTTTTAACACTTTTGTTGCTCTCCTCCAGACTCTCTCCATTTTGTCAACATCTTTCTTGAAGTGTGGTGCCCAAAACTGAACACAGTACTCTATACACAGTACTCCCCCTCTATTCAGTACTATTCCCTCTATTAAATCGATCCCCCAGCGCTCCCCGTTGACTCCAGTATTTCAGCTCACCGAGAGGTGCAAGCAGAGTCAACAGGGGAGCCCGCTGCTGCTGTGAGGACGCCAGGTAAGTTGACCTAATATGCGCCGACTTCAGCTACGTAGCTGAAGTTGCGTATCTTAGATCGACTTCCCCCACCACTCCCCACGCCCCCACTAGTGTAAACCCAGCCTCAGAGTTCTGAAGAAAAGAGTTACAAACTGATCAGTCAACAACACAAGTCCTTTGGAACAGGAAGTATGCAGTCAGGAAGCAGCAGAGATTAAAAAACATAGCAAACATAACACAGTGCTGTGTTAAACATAAACCACTAAAAATAAAAAGAGAAAGCTGCATTTTTCTTCTGCATAGTAAAGTTTCAAAGCTGTATTAAGTCAATGTTCAGTTGTAAACTTTTGAAAGAACCTCCATAACATTTTGTTCAGAGTTATGCACTTTTCAGAGTTATAATCTCCATTCCTGAGGTGTTTGTAACTCTGAAGTTCTACTGTATCTGCCTTCCTTATGTAACCCTTCTGCCCATCAGAGTTGGCAGCAACAAGGGCCGGGTTCAGTATCCAGGGGTTCCATTCCAATAGCACAATACAAAAACCGGCTCGAGCCCCCACCCAGTGACCTGGGACAACCATATACCACCCCTCTGGGCGTCTGTAAGAGACAATACTTCCCCTCTCGCAAGCACAGAGTCTGAGTGTACCAAAGCCTTTTAATAACAGGGAGAAACAATGTGGCATTATATTGGGGAAACACCACAAACAAGGTTAATAAACCAAATCATGAACCAGAAGCCCCCCTCCCAGCAAATAGGCCGTGGCCTTCCCTTTGGCTCTTGAGTTCCACAACCCCAAAAAGTCACTCAATAGTCCCAAAAGTCCAACAGCCCAAGAGTCTCTGTCCTTGGTCCGTGCAGAGTTCAAAAGTCAATTGGCAGAGTCTTACCTCCCAGCCTGGGTGGAAATGGAGGGTAGGGCAAGGGGCACCTTACGTGGTCCGAAGCTGACTGCGCCGCCTCTCTGTGAGGTTCCGCTGCAGCTCTCCCCGCAATCGGCTCTGCTCCGCTCCGCTGGCTGTCCCACGAACCGCTCTGCCCGTTGATCCGCTAGCTGCTCTGCTAACCGACACACAGACAGCTGTGCCGCGCCGGTCACTCTGCCCGCAGCACCAACGCCTCCGCTAGTTGACACACAGACAACTCCGCCGCACCGGTCACTCTGCCTGCAGCACCAACGCCTCCGCTAGTCGACAGACAGCTCTGCTGCACCGGTCACTCTGCCCGCAGCACCAACGGCTCTGCTAGTTGACATACGGACAGCTCTGCCGCACCAGCCACTCCGCAGCACCAACAACTCCACTAGCCGTCCTGCTAGCCGACACGCAGACTGCTCTGCTGCACCAGCCACGCTGCACTTTTTTCCAGCCCCCCTACTTAAGACAGTGCTCAGTGATTTCTTTAGCTCTTAGGTGATTTCAGCTCACAGTAGGGGAGCCTTAGTGCAGGTGCACCAGTGAGCCCAAAGCAATTTTCAGCTCAGCAGCCTAGAACCAGGCTCCTAATGGAAGCAAAATTCAATTCTGACATTCCACAGTGGAGAGAGGCAGGGTGCAATAGGCCTGGGAGGCCCTCAGACAGAGCCCTCACCAAAAGGTATAGATACTTGTCCATCACCTCTCTCGCTCTCACAGTGTTCTGAAAACGCATGGCCCTTGCCCAGTGAGTGCTACCTAGATGATGGCGAGTCCCTCCATCATAACAAGGGCCAAGTACATGTCCATAGTCCTTCATTCACATAATCACAGTAACATCACTTTATCATTCCTGCCCCAATAACATAGAAACTGGGGCTCCCTCATCAGCCGAAGTGGCCATGTGGGCTGCTGTGGGCTCAGGCTAGGTGCAGTGGGTGTGTCTATGCAAATTGACCAGCCCCAGACTTATTTTGCAAGGCTCACTGCAATTCCCATAGTTCGCCACCAGATGTCAGAATATATCTCATTCCTGACACTGCTTACACTTATGTCTTACAGTTACCTATGGTGACTAGTACAACACCTATTGACTTCAGTGGGAGCAGGACAGGCCTCAGACAGTATACTTCAAGACAAGAACAATGACCTTTACTTCTTGGAGATCTTTGTGCCTTGAACACTGTTTATAAGAAAACACTGGCTTGGCTTGACCAGACTGCATATTCCAAATTAATAGGACAAGAACATTTTTGAAACAGAAGTCTCTTTTTTTGGTTTAAAAAACTTTGTATTTTGAAATTTTAGTTAAATCAGTTTAGTTAGTTTAGTTAAAGAAGGTTTTTGTTCCTGTTTTTTTAATCGTTGAAATAAAAACAGAACATTTTGAAATTATTGAAATAAAACATTTCAGTTGATCTGATCTGATTTTTCCCCTCAGATTATCTGTTTCTATACAAGTTTGAGATATGACTTGTCCCAATTTGGGATGGGAAGATCTCTTGAAATATTTAAAATTCTCATGGGACAGGAAACTATTTCCTGTCTCGCTCCAGTTGAAATAACTATTTACTTTTGAAAATCTTGGCATTAATAAATACTACTATGAATAATGACAATTCAGCTCTACTTGAGGAACATGTATGCTCAGTGTTAATAAAATAACGAGTTCTACTGCTTTTATCCTTCAGAATTAATATAATTCTTGCAAAACTATAAAAAAGATAAATTTGTTTGTCTGCAAATTACCTGCCTGGAGGTTGTTACTGCCTCATTATATCAACATCCTTATGGGTGAAATCTATGCAAAATGATCTTTACTATAAAGCGCAAAATTCAGCTGCTAACTGCCAATGGGAAGAATGGATTAAAAATGCCTAGAGCATAAATATGGAAGTGATCTTTTTCAATACAGCAAAATATCATTACATTTATGCAAGGTCTATGAAACATTTGAACATTTTCTTTTTAATTAGTTACATTTCCATTTAAATGGTTAGTTTTGATGACCCAAAAGGGGACTTATTTTTAAGTGCATGTCTTTTTAATTTGCCTAATTCAGTATAAATATATTGAAGGCAGGAGCTGATTCTGTGGGCTGGTCTTCACTAGGGCTGGGGATTGGCTGTAGATACGCAACTTCAGCAACTTCAGCTACGTTAACTTCAGCGGCGGCGGTCAGCAGCATGCTCCCCCGTGAACTCCAGCTTACGCCTTTTGGCGAGCTGGAGTTCTGGAGTCAACGGGGGCAGCGCTGGCGATAGACTTATCACGTCCTGACGAGACGCGATAAATCGATTGCCAAAAGACCGATTGCTACCGCCCGTAGTGAAGACAAGCCCTGTGAAGCACAGCACTTTGCAAGGTAATGTCTTTTAAATTTGTTTCAAAGATGGCAAATTCCCAATGTTTCTTGATTAATTAATTATTTTTCTATAAAGGACCAGCCTTCACCTGGTACTGCAAAAAATATAATGATCATTGTTCCATTGCTTTAGATTACAGTACAGTTCTGCTCTGTACAACAACTCTACGGAGCCTTATGAGGATCTCTATTTGTATCAAAAATTCCATTGCAAATTTTCTCAGTTTACAAGTAACTAAACTGCTGTTTTCTAACTGCCAGCCCTTCAGACTCTCACTAGGATGATCAATTAGAGAAGGTTCTTTTCTGGCTCATGCTTCATCACCAGCAATAAAGATTCCACAGGATAAATTGTGCCATAATTTGCATCTGTGTGACCCTAATGCTTTAAAACAGTGCCTCACAACCTTTCCAAACTACTGTACTGTGCAGGAGTCTGATTTGTCTTGTGTACCCCCAAGTTTCACCTCATGTAAAAACTACGTGCTTACAACATCAGACATAAAAATACAAAAGGGCCACAGCACACTATTACTGAAAAATTGCTCACTGTCTCATTTTTACCATATAATAATAAAATCAATTGACTGGAATATAAAGATTTTACTTACATGTCAGTGTATAGTATATAGAGCAGTATAAACAAGTCATTGTTGGTATGACATTTTAGTTTGTACTGGTTTCACTAGTGCTTTTAAAGTAGCCTGTTGTAAAAGTAGGCAAATATCTAGATGAGTTGATGTACCCCTGGGAGACTTTTGTGTAACTCCCAGGGGTACATGGATCCCAAGTTGAGATACACTATCTTAAAATAATGTCCTTGTTTACACAGGTGCAAACCTAGCGTCTTCAGTGAGGTTGAAAAGCTGTAAGTGTGGGCAGAATCTGGCCCTGTAACTGAAATTGCATTGGCAATTTTATAGATGATGAATGATTCAGAAGAGAATCCAGCTCATTCTCCCAGAGCTGCTTTGGCCACTAGCAGGAGTAAAGAGCAGTAAAAAAACAATTACTTTTCATACAGAATGAACTGGGAAATTTTGTAACTAAAATGGAACTGCTATCATCCTTCGTACATAGCCTTGCACCATAACTTTACAGAAAAATGTCAAAGTTGAACATCTGAGAAGATGAATAGAAATACTAAATCTCCAAGATAGTATTATTATAATGTAAATCAAGAAACTCACCTTTCAGCTACTTTGGACATTTTTAAACAGTGTCTGTCTATCTGCACATTCAGAAAGGTTATCTGGGGAAAAAAATGACAATTAAAAGAGATTAACAATCCAGCAGATCTAGAGCCAGAGGTGCTGTAACCAGAGAGGCCAGGGGGGCAAGCTCATCCCACCTTTAACTTGAGTATAGTTGGGCAGGTGTGGAGAGGTGGTGGCAGAGGTTGTGCTTCACAGTGTGGGAACTGATAAGGCAGGGGTGGGCAAACGTTTTGGCCCAAGGGCCACATTGAAGTTCCAAAATTGTATGGAGGACCAGGTAGGGAAGGCCCCGCTCCCTATGCGACCCCCACCTACTTCCTGCCCCTGACTGCCCCCCTCAGAATACCCAACCCATCCTGCCTCTTCTCCCCTGAATGCCCCCTCCTGAACGCCCCCTCCTGAACGCCCCCTGCAACCAGCACCCTGGGACCCCTCCAACTAACACCCCCTCAACCAGCACCCTGGGACCGACCCCCCTCCCTGTCCCTTGACTGCCCTGACCCCTATCCACCCCCCGCCTCCTGACAGACCCCTCCCTGGGACTCCCCCACCCTATCCAACCCCTCCATTCCATGTCCCCTGTCCCTTCCCCCACACACTCCCCCGAGCCTCTGCCCTATCCAACCCCCCTGCTCTCTGTCCCCTGACTGCCCCCGGAGAGGCAAAATTATGCCTAGAGATGGTGCAATCCATACAAAATTCTTTATAAATTTGGCTGAGGTTTTAGCTGGGGTTCCTTGCAAACCCATCCTGATTTTTGTTAAATGCATTCATCCTTTGAAAGTATTTGCCAAATATTTTGGCAAATAATTTTCAGACTGTGTGTTGTTCACAAACTGTTTGTATTGCCTATTTGCTATTCAGGGTATGATGCTGGTCACATAAGTCACATGACACTGCATTTACTCCTTGACTGGATGACTGGACCATATTTAAAAGTTATAATTAGTTATAATAAATCTGTACACACAAATCTGTGATATTTTATGGGAAAGGCTGTCTGTGGGCAGATAAGGCAAGTGGAATTTTGGACTGGAGAGCCACTCTGTTAATTTGAAAACAGAATACGGCAGGTAGCATTCATCTCAATGGATCTGCATGTCCCCTTTCATACTTAGCTTTTGATACATGCTACTTTGTTCAAAGCATGCCAACATCACCTTCCATTTCTGTTGTTTTGCACCAGGAAACATAAGCATGTTTATATTTTTATTGAAATGTCAATAAAAATATAAATATCTTTTTGAAAATAATGTACTCATTTCTTGGAGGAGTTGTTCTAGGGCAGGCTACTTACTTGTTTTCTGAAGTCCTCTTTTGTAGTTTTTCGTATGGGCTGGGAGGGCATATGTACAGGGCTTTGGGATTGAGAATCTTCTGTGACCCCATATACTGACTGAAACAAAGAACACAAGAAATTATAGAGAGCTTTATTGTTACATACGTAAGGAAAATCTGTGCACGAAAAGAGTCAAGTAAGGAGCCAGCAACTGTCTACTGCTACCTTTTCAGAGATCAATAACTCTTAAATCTGGAACAAAATTAATAAACTAGGTTGTATATACAAATACCTGAATGACGAATAGCCGTAGCCATGTTAATTGAAAATTAGGATTTCTCTCTGACAAGACCAACTGAGAACAAATACAAATCTTTGCCTGATAATTAAGGTACAGGGGCGGGTTTTTCTTCTGATTTTGGAACTAACATACTACCTTAGTATGTTAGCTGCAAAAGTGAAACTTCTACATTTTATGAAACTCATATTTTTAATGAAGGCTTCATCTCTGCTAATATGTATCTTTTGATTAACAAATCTTGACACTTCAAAATTTCTCAGTATCTGCTTGCTTATTATAAATCACCTCATTTTCAGTCAACCAAACCCTTTATTTCTTATGCCTGGAGCACTCCTATCTAGCTATAAAATAACTGGTTTTTGCTCTACTCTACAAGTCTATTGCAATGAATGGAGACATTTATATCTGAGAAGTGATACTTTGGTTGTCATGCATTTTTGGGGGTATACAGGCTTCGGGAGACTGCCCTGTGCATGAAATTATGCATGTGTGTTTATGTTTGCAGGATCAGTAACTGAGATGGGGTACAGGAAAAGATAGGGGTGGAAATTTAATTCAAACTCAATCTATTTCTAATCAAATTCTAACTCAATTGTCTCCTAAACATGATTCTAAACAACTTTAAGGGAAATTAGGGAAATAACTTTTAACCCTGAGGCTTTGATACACTGGAAAAAAGGGTTAATATGGTGTGAATGAGCCAAGTTTTCCACAAACCTTAAAAAACAAAAGCAACAACAGTAAAACACCATTAAATAGCAGGGATCTTTTTGTTCAATTAAATTGTTTTTCTTTATTTGACATTTGTATGAAACATTGAAAGGTTATGATGACATTTAATAACCAGCATATTGACATGTTTGGGACCATCATGCTGATATGCAACAGTTCATTTATGTTTGCCTATATTTGTTAAAATGGAAGCTCTATGGTCATGAAATAAAAACCAATGACTATCCCAGGCAGAAGAAAAAAATAATCTGGTCTTAATTCGAAAAGAGCGCTGTCTAGTGGCTACAGCAGGAGTCTGGGAGTCAGACTCCCTAGTGCTGTTCTCAACTCTGCCAAGACTTGGTCTGCTACTGGTCCATTTGTAAAATGGACATCATAAACTTACTTACAAATGTGGAGGCTTAATTAATATTTGTAAATTACTTCAAAATTCTCATTTGAAAGATGCAACATACTGTTGATGTAAAACATAGCTTTTGCTGTTCTGAAAAAAAACACCTGACCTTTTTGATCTTCTGTGGGTTTTTCATGCGTCGACACTTTCTGATATCCATTTCTGTTGTGTTCACACAGCCTGGCTAAGAAAGAGACATTCATAATATTACCATTGATGTTAACACGGTACATAACATCTCCTCCCACTGGAAAGCAATAATAAAAAACAGTTTTCATCCTTTGCTTGCAGCATAAATATTGTTACAAAAATACAGAATAGGATCTTTTTCAAAATATTCTCTTTAAGGTGTGTACTATAAATCATATTTGTTAATCAGTAACTGTGTATGTTAATTAAGTTAAGAATCAGAGGGGTAGCCATGTTAGTCTGGAATTGCAGAAGTGACAAAGAGTCCTGTGGCACCTTAAAGACTAACTACAATTTTTGAGCATAAGCTTTCGTGGGCTAATACCCACTTCGTCGGATGCATCCGACGAAGTGGGTATTAGCC
>ML677332.1:40210653-40301186 GCA_007922305.1 Dermatemys mawii | reverse complement strand
CGTGGGCTAATACCCACTTCGTCGGATGCATCCGACGAAGTGGGTATTAGCCCACGAAAGCTTATGCTCTAAAATTTTAGTCTTTAAGGTGCCACAGGACTCTTTGTCACTTCTGTTAATTAAGTTGAATCTCAGCATCCAATTCAATTGCTCATAACTTCAGCACACATACTCCTTTCAGGCTGAAATTACCTGGTCTCAGCTCAGAGCTCAGTTTTTCTAGAAAACTTGAACAAAACTGGTTGAACTGCTTTTGAATTCTACTTATGAAAAAAAAACCATTTACACTTAATATTCAAATTAGAAATATTGTGTATGCACAAATCTAAAACTTTTGAAACAATTTTGTTCAAACTTGGCTTGTTCTGAAGATCTCCTAATGGACAACTGAAATGTGAAAAAAATCTGTTCAGAAGTTTTGAAGCTAATCTCTCCATGCAGCATATTCAACACTGTTAAGCAGCATAATTTAAAAAGAGACTTACCACTGGCCTGTGCACATCCCAAAATGCTCTTTCTTGGCTGTCCAAAATTTTCCTTTCAGTTTTATCCTTTTTTCTGTCAATTCTGGGAAAATAAAGAAATGAAACAATCCATGACTTCACTTTTCTGACTTACTCCCAATTTTCCCCAGGATTTTTGGCCCTGATTGACAGTGCTCCAGTTCTAGTGACATATTTTTCCATACAGAAATGTCAGATTCCAGCTGCCAAGTGATTTGCAAGGTCATTCCACTAGCCTGGCGAAAGGGATCTTTTGTTTTTAATGAGAGAACTTTTTTGTTAACATCTGCTCTGCACCTGGTAGCAAATAGCCTGACACCAGATTTCCCAGTCCTGGGTGAGTGGAGCACTTAAATGGGTGCTTAACTTTAAATATGTGAGGAGTCCCCCTGAAATCTGCTTACTTAAAAGTTATGCATTAACTTAATGGCTGTCCTGTATCAGAATCCAACAAGTCAGATAAACACGTGACTTCACAGAATTGATCCATGTGGGACATACTAACAGAATTATTGCAAATTTCTCATGGACAGATCCACACATCAAGGGCTGGCCTTAGCATGACGAGAACTGAGGCAGCCACCTCAGGTGCCAGACAGTTGCAAGGCCGGGGGGTCGGGGGGTTGCTACTAGGACCCAGAGTGTAGAAAATTGTGTCTCCTGCCAGTGTCTAAATATATTCTCTCTGCTCTAGATGCACAGAGATGGTGCAGTGCTGTGCTGGAGGAAGGAGGGCACAAGAGACATAACAGGCAGGCAGGAGAAAAGGTGAGAGGGGATAATAGAAAGCAGCAGGAGCTGCAGGGAGAGAGAGGAGGAGGGAACCTCTTATGTACCTCTCTAGCACCCGCAGGAGCCTGGACTGATTAACAGCAGCTTCTCAGGGAGTTCCTGTTTCCTGCTGCTTCCCAGAACCCACTTGAGGAGAACAGGCAGTCAACTGAAGTAGTAGGAACCAGTTAGGCCCTTAAGACGCTGAAATCATCCCTCACTCAGCTCTTGCTACCAGCCTGCTTATTTGTCCCCTTCAATTGAGTGTTGAGAGCCACGACAGTCATGAGTGAAAGAAGAAAACACCCCTCTGGGGCAGCATTCA
Source organism: Dermatemys mawii (assembly GCA_007922305.1). Lineage (NCBI taxonomy): Eukaryota > Metazoa > Chordata > Testudines > Dermatemydidae > Dermatemys > Dermatemys mawii. The sequence continues at coordinate 40,299,587 of ML677332.1, read as the reverse complement.
GAAAAAGCAAGCAAAGGAAGCTTTTCTCTCTAAGCCAGAAGGAGCTCTCGTGAGATACAGAGACACAAATGTTCACAGTGAGCCTTCCGGTGAGGATGTGAGTGGTGAGGAGATGCCGGATCTTCCAGTTAGTCAGAGTGCAGGTGACCTGGTAGCAACTGCAGCATCCATATCTGCATCTCCTATGGATGCAACCATGTACTTTCCTGAAGAAAAGTGTAGATCAGAGAAGAGTGTGGTGGTGGTGCAAGAAACAATTGCTGCTGAGTTTAGTTCCTTAAGTCTAGATGATCTAGGACTGTGGACCCACTTGAGCAGTAGCCTGAGGGACTTCCTTGTACTGCGTGGGCCACAGCAAGTGAAAAACTTCATGTTCCCCAAGACAATGAAAACAGAAGTTTCCATCCAACACATTACTGGTGTGAAATCCCCAATGGTGACAAAGTGGAGAGGCCATGGCACACCTGACATCAGCCATACAGAACAAATGACTTCAATGGTGCGTTTTGTAACAACAGAAGAATCTAGTGAAAATGTCCCTGCAATGGTGACTGTCAGAGAGCATTTTCTAGAATGTATTGACATTGATGATATTAGAGGAGCTGGTATGACAAATGTGCTTCGTAAAAAGCTGGAAGATACGGGAATTGTGATAGCTGACATGAGAGGTCAGGGCTACGATAATGGTGCTAACAAGAGTGGAAAGAACACAGGAATGCAGACGTGTATCCGAAAGATAAACCCTCAAGCTTTTTTTGTCCCATGCAGTTCTCATTCACTGAATTTGGTGGTCAGTGATGCAGCATCAGTTTCTAGTGAGGTTGCTGATTTTTTTAAAGTAATTCAAAGCATCTGTGCATTTTTCTCTGCATCAGCTCATTGACAGAAAAATTTTCAAGCAACATCTGGGAACATCCTCTGACACTGAAACCACTGAACTGGGCTAGCCCACAAAAGCTTATGCTGAAACAAACTGGTTAATCTCTACAAGTATTCCTCATTTTCTTTAAGAAATCACTGAGTGTCACACGGTGGGAAAGCTGAGTGGAGGCAATAAAGCCTATTAAACACCATATTGGGAAGATAGATGATGCCATAGTTTCCATTATGGAGGATGATGCTATGACATGAACTGTTCATGGGAGAACAGTGGCAGAGGGAAATAAAATCACCAGAAACATATTTAACTTCAAATTTCTGTGTGGCTTAGTATTGTGGCATGACATATTTTTTTGAAATAAATGTTGTAAGCAAGAGACTCCAAGGTGTTGACTTTGGTATATCTGTAGCAATGGAACAACTGGACAAAGCAAAGTCATGCCTACAGTCTTATTGGTCAGATAAGGGATTTCAAAACGCTCTGAAGAGTGCACAGAAGTTGGCAGAGGAACTTCACACTGAAGTATTTTCCCACCCATACAAGAGTCACTGAAGAAGACAACATTTTGATTACGAGGTACAGGATAATTCCATAAGAGACCCCAAACAACAATTCAAAGTTGAATTCTTTAACCAGGTGCTAGATTGTGCAATACAGTCAGCTGAAGAACATTTCATGCAGCTCAAGGAACACAGCAGTATATTTGGGATGTTGTATGATATTCCAAAACTCCTCACTATATCTGAAGAAGATCTACACCAGCAATGCAGGGCACTAGAGACAGTGTTGACACATGATGACATGTGCAATATTGATGCAAGTGATTTAAATGATAAACTGAAAGCCCTTCCAAGATACATTTCAGCAGGATCGACTCCAAAGGCTGTTCTGGAATATATGTGCACAAATAAGATGACCACCCTTTTTCCAAATGCTTTTGTTGCTCTGCACATACTTCTAACACTTCCTGTAACAGTTGTCAGTGGACAATGCAGCTTCTCCAAGCTGAAGTTAATAAAAACACAACTACACTCCTCAATGAGACAGGAGAGGCTGATCGGCCTTGCAACTCATCTTAACAGAGCATGAGCTGGCCCAGACTGTGGACCTTCAGGAAGCAGTTCAAATCTTTGCAACCAAGGCGGCACAGAAAGCACCACTTTGATTATTCAAACAGATAAAAATGCCAGCGTTTACTATGCAGACAAGAAAAGTTAAATTTGCTGTTCAGACGTTTGAAAGTTAAGTGTTACTTAAAATTTTTGAACAAGGCATTTTTAAGTTGTTAGTTCTCCTTTATTGGGGCAGGTAGCAGAGAAGTATGTGCTTTCCTTGATATGAAAAGAGCACTTGATATGAAAAGAGCACTGATATGAAAAGAAATGTTTCCAGATGCTTGTAGTTTTTCAATTTAAATCTTTCTCTGCACTTCTGCGAACCTAAGCCCAAACAGCACTGGAGTAGTGCCTGAAAACCAAGAAATAAAGCCAATTAGCAACAGGAAGTGATAGCAACCAGTTGAGTTTTACTGATCCAAGTGAATGAAATGGAGAAAAAGTAAACAAGCATCCCTCATAGTGAAAAGAAAAGAAGACTTAAAATCCTTCCAGTTGTAATGATCTTATGCCACTAGTGACAGAAGTACATAATTTTATTTGATTATGATTTTTATCTTGGCAGTGAACCTTAAAGCATCTCAAAGACTAATTATTATTGTAACTTCCAATTTTCTCATCTCATCAGAATACTAGTATTCCGAACTGAAATAATCCCTTAATTACCATGTTATTTTAAGGATAATTACCATGTTCTTAAATGGTCCATAATTACAATGTAATTACAGTGTTAATCAATGAAGTACTACAGATATAGATACATACACATGCATATATACACATACATAACAATAAGCAGCAATCTCTTTTCATTGTGTAACATTTGTTTTGCTGTTTGATTCTGAAAGTGCAAATTTCCTCTGCTTTTTTGATGTTTCCCAAGATATTCCCAAATATCCGTATTCTGTATCACTAATATGTCATCTTCATCTTCCTTTCAGTTTTCACATGTGACAACTCCTTCTGCAATATGGACATGCAGACTTCTAAGCACCTTAATTTCACAAACCCAGAACCAGGCACATATTGTGGCAGTAGCAAAGTCATGTTGCATATACTACTAAGAGACTGCACATTGTAATCATGTGTAAAGAGGAGGTAAACTGTAGATTACCAGTTCTGGGTGGAATGATATGAGAAGGAGGGTAAAAAAAATTACTTCTTGTAAAACATGAGTAAGTATTATGGAAGTATTACATAATAGTCCACATGATTTGGCAGCAAAAGGAGGTCAGTTAGTATGGATACAAAAAAACTGAGTTTTCTGGGATTGATTCTTTCAGTGGGAAAAATAATTGGGGATATTTATAAAACAAATGTATTTTGTGAAGCCCAGCTTTACAGCTAATGCAGAAATGCAGCACTTTTTATCTTCAAAGTACTTTACAAACATTAACTCATACACCTCCATAGTAGGTATTATTCTTCCCACTTAAACCGAGTGGGAAATTAAGGCACAAATGATAAGAGATCTGAACAAGAGCAAGCTTAGGAGGCCCTGGCTTCCAGACCTGCACACAGATGTTTAGACCTATCTTTATCCTGGCATTTTTTCCTCATGGTATGTGATCTTGTGAATTAGCCCAGCGCTGTTTCCAGTGTGACAGGGACTAGAATTTACCAATAAATCCCGAGTTTAGTTTTGACAAAGGCTTTAACTGGGCAGCATCGTCATAATCCAATCCCTTTCCCCAAAAAAGCTCTAAAGACTCCTCCAGTTCACTGAACTGGGAATACTTACTTCACTTGGGCCTCGGCTTGCATAAAGATAAATTCCCACTTTCTTGCAAAAGCCCTCTGCAGTCTTGCTAAGTTTTCCTGATAAGAGAAACAAATAAAGAGAACAATTAATCACACTAATTATAACTGCAATTTAAGAACTAAATTAGTGCATCAGTTTGCTTTAACCTGGAAAGCTCACAACACTGAAATTAATATTGGTAAATTATCTCAGTAGGCAAAGTATGATATGAATGTGAATGCAATTGTGCATTCACATTCATATCATACATTGTGAATGCAATTAATTTCATAACACTGACAGGTATTCTGAAGTCAAATTTACACACACACATGGTATGGAGACATAGAACACTACAGTAGACTCTCGATTATCCAGGATTGGGTTAATCAGGATGTGGATTAACCAGGATGTAAAAAAAAAAAAATATGCGTAACTTGCAGGGCCGGCTCAGGCTTTGTTGCCACACCAAGCACAACCCCCACCCCCAAAACACAAAAATACCCCACCAGGGCGCAGGGCAGCCAGTGAACCAACACCCCCTCCCCCGGCACAGGGTGGCTGGTGAACCAACCCTCCCCTCCCCATGTTTCCTATGGATGGTGATTATCCGGGATTTTATTAACCAGGATTATTTTTTTTCCCTAACATCCTGGATAGTTGAGAGTCTACTGTATTAGCCTGATCCTCCTCTTCCCTTCTCACTCACTCTGGGTTAAAATATTTTAACTTTTTACTAGTTGGTATGATATTATTGGTTCTACCACTATAGCCCATTATCACTATAGCTCCAATTCAGGAAAGCACATAAACACATACATGTTGGTTCATAAATTCATAGACTCCAAGGTCAGAAAGGAGCATTAGATAATCTAGTCTGACTTCCTGTATAATAGGTCATAGAATTTCACCCATTTACCCTAGAAGTTCATGCACATTCAGGAGATCCTTTGAGCATGTGCTTAAATTGCACTGAATTCTATGTGACTTAATCATACGTCTTAAATTAAGTACATGCTTAAGTGTAGTCCTGAATTGGGATGCTCTCCTGAATTATGGGTTCAGGAAATCAGCAGTAGCTGGAAAAGAGGAAGAAAAACAAACAAACAAACAAACAAAAACCAAAAAAAACCCTTACCTACACCTACTGTATATTGATGTAAATCAGGAGTAACACCACTGAGGTCAATGAAGTGATACCAAATAAATCTGGTGTAACTGAGAGAAGAATCAGGCTTATATTTGGCCAACAAGGAAAAAAACATAAGGACACCTGGACTTAATCTTCCAGGCCATACTATGGTTTACCAGTAGGAACATGGAGACACTATGAATGTGCATGCAGAGCCCATGACCAGAAAAAGCATCTCCTGCAAAGATCACTTTTGGCAGACTGGGGAGTGAGGTTGATTTAAGGAGTATTTACATGACGAGAGAAAATGGAAGAATCCTCCACTGAGCACTCAGCCTTCAAAGAAGTTTATAAAAATAACTATGGCGAGGATTCTTCCTCAGTTCAACAAGCCTGATTCTCCTCCCACTTGCACCAGTTTTACACCACTACCATTCCATTGATTTATTTGGTATAATGGCAATAGGAAGAGTTGGTGCCCTTATCTTCCTGTCTCTTACGAAGCAGGCAAATTTGCAATTCAGATGTGATCTCCGATCATGTGATAAATGAGGAAATGACAGAAAATCAAGAGCTAATTGTTTGCCATCATTAGAGTATTACTATTCTCAACAGACATTTGTTTGCAAAAGTACTTAGTACCGTAGCTTCACTACATGAGGGCAAGTGTGGGTGCTGCTGCTGAACAGGCCTTTTGTTTCTTTATAACGGATCCTTATAGAATTTAGTCAGTCAGGTGACTGAGTAATTATAATTTTTTTAAATAATGAAACTGGAGCTATGCAGCAGCAGCAAATCAGCAAAACGATATGCAGGGCATGTGGATTTTAATATTCCCTAGCTTGTCTGCTGTTCAAGGGTAGTGTTACGGGGAGTTCTCCATGCATTTCAAGGATGGAATCTGTGGCCTAAATCCTAACTGTAACTCTAGGTGCCTATGTCCAAAATTTAGATCCTCAAAATCCCTGCTCGATTTCTCCCTGAAGGGACCTACATTCTCTAGTTGCCTACGTTTCTGCTAGTAAAGTCCCCTAGGGCCAGAGGACTAGGAAGTTAGTAGGGAGTAAGTTAGGGTGTGAATTTAAAGTGCACTAGCTATTCTGCACTAAATCCCTATGGGCACACTCTTATTTCACACTAGTAGTTCCTTTGTGAGGTTTAGCTTAGTAACTTAAAGATGGATAAGCTACACTGCACAAATGCACTGTTAGTGCAGAGTAAGGGTGCCCCACATGGGGAGGTCATGCAGAATAGCTAGTGCACTTTAAAGTCACACTCTAGCTTATTCCAAGCAACTTCGCATGTAGACAAGCCCTTTATTTCTTTGGGTGGCTATGTGCAAATCTTCCTAAGTTCTGACACCACTGAGCTGCTCAGTGCTGAGGCATCAGTGGGATCCTCAAACTAGGCATCTCACCACCTCCCTCTATTGGATCAGGTGCTGTATAAAACACAGGAGGAAGAGTTGGTGCCTTTATATCCAAGAGCCCAATGGATAGAGCACTCATCCTGAGTACGAGAGACCTGGGTTGAAATCTCAGCTTTGCCAAATGGGAACAGGGACTTGAACTCAGGTCTCTCAAGTGACTGCCTTAACCATTTGGCTATAAAGTTCTCTGGGATGGGCCTTTTAAAATTTCTCCTGTTGAATTTTTTTCCATGTTTTATAAAATACATACATAGACACTAGAGCAGGGAGTGGAGCCTGGATCTCCCAGGACATTGTGTTACCTGCTAGGCTATAGAGTTATGCTCACTCTCTCTCTGGCCCAATGGGAGGTGGGAGATTTAGATTAGTGTTAGAGCAGAATTTAATTCAGTCTACTGTGATTAGAAAATTCTGTCTACTGTTATTTCCTACTGTACACGGAAATGCAGCCCATATGTGGAATCTGCAGCAGCATGACTCCAGTCACCAAAGGCCGTATTTTGTCCTCAGTGTATTTATATACCATTCCTATTGTCACCAACAAGACTTGTGTTCAAGGATCCAATGGAACATACATAGTTCCTTGTGTGCAAAAGCAATCAATAGAGGGGTTTTTTCTTTATCTCTAGTCAGTACAGGGCACATCTGTGGCATGACAGGGACAGGCTAGGCTCTGAATTAGATATATTAAACAGGTCACTTCCAGGTGACATTTGCTCCAAATTTAGATTTTATAACAACGAGGCGGGAGGGGGAAATTAGTTTTGTTTGTTTGTTTGAAAACAAAAGCTAAGACCAATACAAATGCTTTCATAAAATTAAAAAACTTTTCTAATAGAAACAGTTTTTCAAACAAACAGTCCATTGAAGTATTTGAAACTCAACCACTTCTTTGTTAAGCTAGTAAAGCAGAACCTGAAAATTAGATGGACTAGAGATTGATTATAAATAAAAGTACAGTTGGCTAGAATGCTTTCATTGCCTACATTCAGAGTAATGCAAAAAGTGAATGACTTGTAACACAGGTTAAGGGCATTTTCATATGTCTGCTTTTTAGCCTGGCAATGCCTTTTTCCTAAACATAGCTAATGCCTGTATACTGAATTTGGAAAATTTAGCTTAAATTAATTTTTTTGTAAATAGTTCCTTTGAGAGTCTACAAATATGTGATATGCATTAGCAGCAATGTTATTGTCCAAGAATGCTAACTTTGTAATATATCTGAACATTTATCACCCCACTGGCTCCTGTAAAGACAAAAGCTAACCAGAAAAGCAGCCCCAGTATAAGCTCTTGTGGAACTTGCCCCAAATCTCTAGAGGAAGGAGTATGCTGTGAATACTTAAAGGTGAGACACTAAACCAAAATGTGTATCATGGACATCCTCATTTATGAGTCTGATATTCTCTCAAGGATTAACCAATAGAATCTTTTGAAAATAAATAAAATAATAAAATATTAGTGATAATAAAACAGAGCGCTCCCTGCTAAAAGTGAATTCAAATCACTAAGAAGAAAAATTCAATTTTCAAACAAAGCATTGCTCCCTCCCCATGAACTGTAACATCAGTATACCTACGGCTTCATAATCCGCCAACTCCAGCCTAGCTTTGTTCTGCATGGTCCGCTTGCAAAGATAGATGGCTAAGGGGAGAGCCAGAATGAAAACAATTCAGAAAAAGGCAGTTACTACAGGATGGGAAAAAAAATAACCAAAACCATTGTTGTGCATGTATTGTTCATTAACGTGGTTAAACCTGCCCTACGGAATGATAGAATTAGATACATAGCTAGCATTTCCTGTGCACGGTAGGGAGGAAGTCCCACAGTAGGATATAACCTTTAAAGATCTGGAGACATCTCAACTAATAAGCATGAGAAAAGCCATTTTATTTAGACACAGTGCTGCTTGCATTTTATGGGCTATATTATGGCTTTATCAACAAAGTTCTGGGTAGTGCCCAAGGAGGAGTCAAGTCTCGGAAAGACATAATTGCTACTGGGGCTGGTGAAAGATGCTCTCATCAGTGCATTGGCCATATGGAAGGGGTCAGAGCCCTGTTCATTAGCCATGTGGAAGCTGCTGCGGAAGGGGTCAGAGCCATTACCCTGTTGCCACCTCACTCCTTTTCTGAGCATCCTTCTCCCATCTAGAGAAAAGGGAGTGACATGTCTGTTCTTGGTAGTGGCCCTGTATATCATCTGCATTTCTTTCCCCTTTTTTATTGAAAAAGTATTCAGATTATTGATATGAAAATAGCAATCTGAGCCAAATCCTGAGAGAAGCTGAGCCCCTCTTTGGATTTGATTCATTGCTTTTAAGATTCATCAGTTCCATCTGCTTATTCCCATTTCAAATCACTTTGTTCAACACCAGAACTAATTACCATAGCAATTGCTGTGAGTGTATATACTGGGAGTTGATATGGGCCCAGTGTATTCTGTACCATTCTGTATTCTGAGGCCATTAGCATCAGGACTTCGCAACTGGTCCCTCACCTCTATTATGGCCTGAAACCAGAACATAGAATCCCACCCTTCCCCTGGAGCTGGGTGAAGTTCGGATTAAGATCCAAACTACATAACAAGGGCCCATGTCGCCAGTCTTTTGGGTCTTTGAAATCTGAACCTGGATCTGAATGTGGTAAAAGTCCCTATCTTACACCCTCTCCTATTTGTTTTTTCAGGGCTAGATTCAATCTATCCCATAGTCTACAGAAGTAGAGCTAACCAAAAAATAGGGTTTTGTCTGAGGGAAATTCCATTTTTTATCAAAATTTTCAATAGAAAATGTCAATTTTTCATTGAAAAACATGGCTCTGATTTTCTGACAAAATGAAAATTTTGAAACAAATAAACACTTTCCACACACAAGAAACCCACTTTGTTTACTCAAAAACCCAACTTTCTATTATAAATTGACAGAATATTTTCGGCTAGTTCTACAGAGGAGATTCAGATATTGCTTTAGAGGCACAGTGACCAGACCGGATTAATTCAAATATTGCTATTCTTGATATTTATATATTTCAACAGTAGTTTCATCTGGAAGTCATTTATAAGGTCAAAATAAATCCGGATCTAGTCATCTCAGGTTATTTCTACATTCCAAGGACTGAACTGTCAGCAGGCCAATTTCAGCCCCATAAATGTCTTTGAGGCATCAAAAATGTGGATAAAAATGTGCAGACAGCTACTGAAACTTCACTTTTATTTGGGCTTAGCTGAAAACTGCCAGTCAGGGCTTTATTCAGGATTCTGAAGAATCCATATGGACATCTCTAACTGATATACAAATGCTGATACTGGATATGTGAAAGTGAGCCCAAAGGGGCTCAAAGCTAATTAATCCGCAGCATGTTTTCAGCCTTGGGGCAGGTCATAGAAGGCCTTTCTGTGAAGAGCACTATTACATACAATGCATTGCAGTACAATAATCTATATCCAATTTTTTACTTAATGTTACAGAAAAAATTGTCTGTTTCCAGATTGTTACTATGATACGTTCAGAAAGTATTTTCAGTGTAACTCTGCACATATGTTATATAAAGTGGTTACCATTAAAATATTTAGAAATGCCTTTGTAAATAATTAATATTACTGTGATTCTTACCATGGCTTTTCGGAGATGTCCCCTACACTTAGCAAACATAGAAAGATGTTAATAGCTATCACTGTATGTGGGGATTGCAAATGTGCTCTACACACTGTTACAGGCTTCCCGTTTACCCTACCAAATATTATTTCCAAGTTCCACAATGATGAATGATTGTTGCCTGGGGGGGCGGAAATGAGGGAATGATTTTTTTTTTTGTTATAAATTAGCCTTAGTTACTGAGAGATTTTTTAAAGAAACATTTCCAGAAGCCCTTGTTTTATGAGCACACAGATGCATTCACTTCCTTTGCCAATGCCACAGTGGGACGGAACAACTGATTTTATCATGTAGATCCAAGAACAGTGTAGTTCTACAAGAGACAGCAATAATGCACAGAGACAGCTAAAGACAAAACACAGCTGCATTTTCTTTTTGCATTATTCCTGTCCTCAGCCACTTAGATGTTTAATATAGTATACTATGGTTTATTAGCTCATAAACCATTGTTGTTATTCTTCTGTCACCAGTTATCTGGTAATTTAAACATATTTTCCCCTTTCACGTTTCTAATGCCATGTATCAGAAAAGCTTAATTTTTGTTTGACACTGCAATTGCTGTGTTATTGTTGGTTAGATAACTGTTTATTGAGCAGCCAGTTTAGTGCCCAAACAGGATTAATGCTTAGTGACTAACAGTTCAAATTCAGCTACAGATCAGAGAGCATTCCACCACAAACGCAATCTTAGTCTATTAGACCCCACTAATTCTTAACAGGGGAATACTTATTGACTATCATCTTACACGCCAAGTAGTTCTGTTAAAATCAATAGGACTGTTTGAGAAGAAAGGTGCTACTCAATGGATGAAATCCTGGCCCCATTGAACTTAATGGCAAACTCCCATTACCTTTAATAGAGCTGGGATTTCATCTAATGTAAAGATGGCACTCCTTATCTGGACCTGAAGAGGAAACTCAGAGCATGAAATGAAGTAGACCACTAATAAATAATTTCTACAGGGCAATAGTGTTACTTCTGCCACTTTCAACAGGAATTTTCAAAAACTAGCATATTTTATTCTCACCATAGTCTGTATTTTCTGGTTCCCAGCAGTTTGAAGGCCAAAAGTATGGGGCCTGAAAAACAGCACATCATATTTTAACAATTTCATTTAAGCTTAAACAACAATAAACCTTAATGCAGCTGAAAATTATAAATATTATGATGCCCCTGACAGCCTAAAGTTCAACCCCTGTTCTTATGGAGTCAACAAAAATATTGTTATTGACTTCAGTGGACACAGGACTGGGCTATCAGTAGGATATCAGCAAACTTTCTCTGCATTCAGTGCCTAGGGATAGATGAAGAGACCAATACACAGATTCAGGGTTCCTATTATCCAAATTATCTTTAGACACCCTCACTGCTATTTGAGTATCGACCTGTTCACCCATCCTCCCACAACCTTCCTCACTCCAAAAGAAACTGTTCTTACCTTGAGGCATCGTTAAGGAGTGGGAGAACATTCCTGTGGCCTTTTTATTCATTGTACATATAATTGGGTTTTGAGCACTGTTAATGTGCTTGGCACTGTACAAAACAGAGGAAGATATAGTCTCCTGCCCCAATTTACATCCTAAATTAATCGAATAATACAATTCAGATTAAGAATGGGCAAATCAGTTTTGCTTAATTTCAAAGCCCAACCTAATATTGTAGTTTTGAAAGCAGGACTCAAACTAACATCTGCTCAGGAGAGAACACTGTAACCACCTAGCTTAAACTTTATGCTACAATTAATTACAACAACATTAACTAAGGACTCCGAGCTGTTAAAAGAAGGCCTGGTACAGTATAAAAATGTCTAGAGTCCTGATCCTTTTTATCTCAGATCTGCTTGATGCTTCAAGCAGGGGAAACTTAAGTCCTAAAACTGATACCTCCAGTCCTACCTATATCACCAGGAATACGAACATTGGACTATAACCTATGGACTAATTCTGAAAGAACTCTTTGCAATTACAAAGCTCACCATCTCGACTATGAATCTGATCTCAGAACTGTACTCAAGTCTGTATCTATCTTGATCTTTTAACCAACAATCTGTCTCTTTTTAATATTTTTAGCTTAGTTAATGAGAATTGGTTGTAAGTGTGTATTTGGGTAAGATCTGAAATATTCATTAAACTGGAAAGTAATGTGTCCAATCCTTTGGGATTGGTAGAATTTTCTTATATCATGAATAAGATTTTCAGTAATCCTCATCATATTTGACTTGGGTGTCTGAGTGGAGGGCTGAGGCTGGATTGCTTTGTTGGCTTCTGGGTAACCAGTAAGGCATTATAGAAGTTATTCTGTGATGTCTTGATAAATCTAAATATTGGAATATCCAACAGCTTTGGGAATTGTCTGCCCCATTCTTTGCAGTTCACCCTAATTGAGTAACCTCAGTGTAGCTCCTCTGGAATAGGAAAGTGATTCTAGCAGAATATTTTTGTGTAGAATGGCTGGGTAAAAGATGAGGCAGGGCACTGAGAGATGACCAAAGGGTAGGCAAGGTTCTAGAGCAGTGGTCTCCAACCTTTTTATGCACAAGATCACTTTTTGAATTTAAGTGCAATCCAGGATCTATTCTGCCCTTTCCCCACTCACTCCATCCCTCTACCCCCATTGCTCGCTCTCCCTCACTCTCACTCACTTTCACCAGGCTGGGGCAATGAGTTGGAGTGCAGGAAGGGGTGTGAACTCTGGGCTGCAGTCCCAAGGGGTTCGGAGTGTGGAAGGGAATGGAAGAAGGGGGGATGGGTGCAAACTGTGGGACAGAGTTTGGGCTCTGGGCTGGGGCAGAGTGTCGGGGTGCAGGAGAGGATATGGGATGCTGGCTCTGGGAGGGGACTCAGGGCTGGGGCAGGGGGAGCAGGATACAGGGGTGGGTTTGGGGTGCTGGCTCTGGGAGGGGGCTCAGGGCTGGGGTTTGGGGTACAGGCTCCTGCCAGGCGGCACTTACCTTGAGCGGCTCCCAGTCAGCGCACGGCAGGGGTAAGGCAGGCTCCCTGCCTGTCCTGGCACCAAACTGCTCCCAGAAGCAGCCATCACACCCTGCTGCCCCTGAGGGGTGAACACATGGCACTGCTCCCACAGCTCCCATTGGCCACAGTTCCCCATTTCCAGCCAATAGGAACTGTGGGGGTGGTGCTTGCAGGGAGGGGCTGTGCACGGAGACCCCTGCACCTCTCTGCCAGGATTTCAGGGGTGTGCTGGCCACTTCCAGGAGCGGTGCATGGCCAGGACAGGCAGGAAGCCTGCCTTAGCTCTGCAGCATCGCTGGACTTTTAGCGGCCGGAGATCGCGATCGACAGGCAGAGGCTCCAGGACTGACCAGTTGATCGCGATCTACTGGTTGGTGACCACTGTTCTAGAGGAAAAGACACTATAAGGAAAAAACAACATGATCTGGTGACAATGCATATGTGGGATGAAAATGGGGAACGGAAGTTAAACATGACACTGATTTTGGAGGCTGGCTGACATCGTGGATAGAAGTTTTTGACAGCTGGAGATGACATCCTGCTAATTATCCTTTCTTGATAGGTCTTTTAATGAGGCCCAGCGGGAAAGTACAACTGTACAGTTGAGTTAATGACTATCTGGTAATTAATCTACACTTCTGCTTCTTAAGTGAAAACAACATGCAGCAGTAGGGCAGTGGGAGCTAGTGGCAGCAGCAGCAGAGGTGAAAGTCTTTTCGACAGAAGCTAAACAAAGGGCAACACAGAAGGAAGGGAGGAGTTAGATGATGGAGAAGGCAGGAGTAAACAGAAGAGAGAGGACAGGAAGTGAAGTGGCCTGGTGGAAAGAGCCCCAGAACCTATTCCCAGCTCTGATGTGGGCCTGCTGGTTGACCTGGGGCCAGTCACTTCATCTCCCTTAGCCTCAGCTTCCCTTCCGTAAAATGGGGATAATGATAAAATGTTTGCAAAGGGCTTTGAACTCTGTGGATGAAAAGTACTATAGAAAAACCAGATATTATTAACCTTACTATGGACCATATGAAAGGTGGAAACAAATTCAACTTGAAACTTTATACAATGAGCTCCAGCTTTGTTCTTTCCTGGTCATTTTCAACAATAGACAATCTGCTATAGAAAAGGAGCTTCTGGAACCCAATCAGTGAATTAACAGAGAAGCTTTGGATCAACAGCTTTCAGGAAGGATGGGTAAAATAACTGGGTCCTGCAGGTACACACGACACAGCTGGGAACAGAGTCAACATGGGGAAACTGAGCAAACTGAGACATGGAGCATTTAAGTGATGTTTGCCAAGGTCACGAGACTCTATGGCAGAGCCAGAAATGGAATCCCGATCTCCTGGCTTCCAACTTATGCTTTAACTGAAAAATGATCCAACTAACCTAATATAAAATTGAGCATGGAACTGAGACACAAAATCTGGATGCAGACTGCTAACTGCAGTGTTTGCATGTGGTCGGATCTGGGGGTTGCTCCAGCACATTACACATAGAAAATTAGCCACCAAATTCAGGGCCAGGTTCAGATTCTGAAAACGACTTCCCTCAAGACTTGGGGGTTGATTCAGAAACATCAGATAAACATTCTTTGAGACTGTACAACAACTTTCTTAAAGGGACATCACTGATACTTCACGGCTGTGCTCAAATGACCTCAAGAAGTATAGGGATCTTTGTGTTGTATGAACTTCAACAGCACTCAGTGTAGAGGTAAACATTTCAGTGATAATAGAAGCACCAATGTAGGAAGCAGAGAGCTCACCCACCTGAAAACGATAGAAGGTCCCATCATCTTTCAGGGCAAGAACATGGTCTGAGATTGGAAAGATATAGCCTTGTGCTGCTATAAGACTTCCCATGTGTATTGCTTCCACTGTGAGAGGAAAAGAAAGAAAAAGTAGAAATCTGTCAGACAGATGGACACTAGGGCAGTGTTTCTTAAACTAGGCTGGGTCTGCAAGGGTACTCCAGGGGGTCTCAGGACTCTGCTGATCAACTCTTCCCCCTGATCAACAGCTGTTCCCTGACATGCAGGAGGCACTGTGAGAGAGAGAGGTGGGAGGGGCGGGTTGAAGGAGGCAGGGAAGAGGAGAGGCAGGAATGGGGCCTTGGGGGAAGGGATGGAGTGGCAGTGGGGCCTGAGTGGGAATCTTGGGAGCCCTCAGGTTACTAAAGCAAATTTTTAAATGAAAATGGGGGTCCTCAGTTTATTAAAGTTTCAGAACTGCTGCACTAGGGAATCCATTGCTCTCAGCAGATCTGATGGTGGCTCACAGTCAGACTTGGTGTACCCCTCAGTTCTGCAACCAAATTACACAAAAGTGAAAACCAACCGTACAGTATTGGTATGACTCTACTGAAAATGTGAACCTGATGGTTCTAATGTCCCCACTGAGGCTTACATTGTGAAATTCAATTCAAACCACATTGTACATTACCATTAACAAGAAACCCATTCCAACAGTGAATCCCATCATTTCTCTAAATTCTACAGACAGCTGGAATGCTATACTGCTAACAGCATCTCTATTAATATGGCATCAAATTATAAAAAGGGAGCAAAGGGCACTGAAAAGTGCACTGAGGCAGAGGGATGCTGTACTGCAACTTTCGGCAGCACAGGTGGCAACTTCAGTTCCCTCTCATGCAAGCTGCACATCGGGGACAGCTCCCCAATTGATGTAAAGTGTCGGAAGTTCTATTGATTTCCGAGTTATGCAAGTTTACACGAGTTGAGCAGCTGCCCTTAGGTGTACAGCCAGGGCCCCAGGCTTCAAGCAAAACAGGCCTTCTCACCTAGGTAAATGTTAACAAATGGCTTGAAAGCATTGTATAGGATTCTAATGTTAGCAGGGCAAGGTTCTACAGCTGACTGATATGCTGAGGGACTGTAAATATAATTTATATCCCTTTCCTTCCACTTCTCTTCAGATGACAACAACCTCATTGCTTTATTAGCACTAGACTTAGCGGCAGACAAGTACCTAGTATCTAATGCCACACACACACACACTTAGTAGGTTGTTCAGCTGCAACAGTCATCTTACCTGGGTCTTCAATGCTGAGGTTCTTCATGAGCCACTGCACAATGTCAGTACCTGCAGAGACAGAAATGTGCTACACATGTAAGACCACAGATGTGTGGAAGCTGTGGAGACATACCATGTTTAAACAAGAAGAAAAGAGACAGAAATTCAGGTTAATGCATTTCCTTTCCTATTCCCACTGCAGGCATGAAGATTCTCTTTACCTGTGTGACACTACTGCGCATTTGTTTATGTAGGGTTATAAACCCACGCAGGTGCCTCATATGCTGGACACTTTGATATAGTTTAAATTACATAGCATGTGAATGCCACAGAATCTACTCTCCACAAGGAGTTAGGCTTGTGAAAGGCCCTATATTTCAAAGAAAGAAAAGACCTCATTGCTCATTACTAACACTTTCATCTGTAACTTGTCCAAGGTGATTCCTCAGCTAGAGCAGTGGAACAGAGCAACTAGTCAAAGACCAGGGGGCACTGTGTCACTGTTCATAAGCAGATTCAATTACTGATCAGTAAAATGTAACATGATGGGATACAAAATTTTGCCACCTTGTTTAAGCCACGTACTGAGCTGCTAACCATGCTGTAGGCCATGTCTTGAGTAGGCATCCAAATCCCCTAGTCAGCTTTGTAAAACAGCCAATGTGAGTTGTCCAAAGTCACACAGCAAGTCAGTGGCAATTTAACAAGTCCATACTGGAGCCAAACCGGGAAAATCCCACCTTCCAGTACAATGCACAGATTCCACATCACTCTGGATAGTGACACATCAAGGCTTCTTCAATTCATATTCTGTTTAACTAGAAAGATTTACACCCATGCACAATTTCTCAGTACTCCCAATAATACATGGCATTACATAGTGCTTTATGAGCTCAGAGTGCTACACACACAACAACTAATTACTATGGGGTTCAGTCTGCATAAACCAAACCAGAGGAATTATCCTTCGCATGGAGCACATCTTGGAGTTCAGATTAACGATCACAGAAATGATTCACAACATTCTAATATGCCAGAACAATGAAAGATAAGGACAGGGAGATTAGTCAGTACTTTGGAGATTGAAGGGCAAACTCAGGGTTGATGTACGAAAGTGCCAGTCTGACTTGGATGGCACCGCACCCACTTATACCCGAGCTGGCCAAAGCAAGTGTGAAAAGACAGAGAGCTGGAATATGTGAGGACATGTTTAAAAACAGAATTGTGTTGATGAACTGATCTTAAACTAGGTTGGAGATTTATGTACAGAAGTTGAGACTTTAAATTTAGATTATTATAAGCTACAAAGATTGGCTCTTCTTTCAAACTTCCCCAAAGTTCAGAGGTGTTTAGATATAAGGTTTGGTTCAGGTCCAATAATGGTTTAGCAAACTGTCTGCTGAGTTTGCTGAACCATTATTTATCTGCCCAAGAACAATTATTCAACCTCAGGACAATGAGAAGCCTTTCTTTCCTGTTAATTACTGTCACATTAATACCCATGTTAATAATTATTATTCTATCACAATTAAAACACTTCGTCCCCAAAACTGCTTTCAACTTACTTTGGCTTCAGATCTACCTCTGCCATAGGTTGTACCTCTACAGCCCAATCTTGGCCATCTACAAAATACTAGTTAATCCATCTCTCAAATTATCAAGTTTGCATTCATCTATAAAAATCAGGGTAGAGGGAACAGGCTCTCTTTAACAAGACCCTCTCTTCTTCATGTCTATAATACAAATTTTTAAAGCCATTCATCCATAACTAAATTTCTCCCAGAATCTCATCTTACTGCTCTCCTAGGGACCATGCTAAAGGTTCTCAAACAATTCACTTTACCAAAGGAGGACTCTTCTAGTTGTGTTTTAGGGTCAATATTCTACTCTTCTTCCCTGCTTTCCTAATAAGCAATTAAATAGAATGCTTTGGCTGGACTACTTGACCCTGCCAAGTTTCAAGCTCCTGCTACAAACTGTGGATGCATTAAAGATATTTGTTTTAATAGTTGGAAATGTTTTTTATAATGGAAAGTGTCAGTGACTCAAAATGAACGAGTTGCTACCACTCCCCCCACTATAATCTGTACACATACATTCCTCTGTGACAATGTACACACTTCAAGGATAGTTAACAGTATGGGGATATCTATTTCCCCCTTATATACAAGGACGCTATTGCTTTAGGCTGTTATTTGAAGCAGCTGTAGGTGAAGTTACAGAACTCATCTGAACATAAAGTATAGCTATATCATCTACTTATCTGGTTTAGAGATAGAACAACAACTTTATATTTCTTGCCATTTCCTCCTTTTTACTTTAGGCCTTAGCAGTCTCATGATGATACCTAGCATTTCCAGAAGGCCAGTTCCTGTCAGCATGACAAATAGCAAGCTCGCTATGAAAAGATAAAATACAAAGGAATGTTGAAGTGGCATGGGCCCCAGGTGGGATCCATTTAATGAACTGAATCACCACAGCTATACTTAGCATCTTTTCTACCCTACCTAGCCTGATCCTCCTCCTGTAGAAGAGTCAGTCCTATTTTGGGAGGGCCATTTCGAAGGAAATAAATGAAGCCATGATGGGATTCACCTGTCTTCCTCTCCCTGCACTGGAATGGAAAAAGGAACAAGCACAATGAAGTAACCACCACTAGCACTACCTAAAAACCCCAATGACTCACTGCATATAACAGAAAACATACTGCTAATTATGGGCTGTAGGCCTTGGAGCCTGAGGGGTTTGTTTACTAATCAGTGGACTGGGTGCATCCTAACCTATCAAAGTGATATTTTCAAAATCTCACCACACATGTGTATGTCACTGCCTATATTTTTAGGCCTCGGTCCCTAGTGAGAAGAAAACAAATACAATTGGAGAGAACAGAAAATTAATTTCCTGAAGAACAAAGAAGCCAAAGGCTCAAAATAGTTCTTAAGCTTTAAAGGAAATGCAGAAATGGAGACAGAGCCGGAGACAGGCTTTTAAAAGGTTCAGTTTTTCTTTTTCTGAGTTACTCAAAAACCTGAATAATGATCTGGGGCAAGCTGCTAAGCATTAGTGATGGTGGCTCAATGCCCACCCTCTGCAGTGATTGGGAGCATGAGCCTACCCAGCTGTAGCATTAAGAATGGAGGACTAAAATTTGCCACTTCAGGAGCAAATGAGGCAGTAGTGCAACATACACCTACTTCCTTCATTACATACCATAAAACAGCAATTCAAGATCGATTTGCCATACAGTTCTGGCTCATTCTTTGCCCAACATATGCACTGAATGAGGCAGGTCCTTGAAGAAAAATACTATATGATCAGGTAATAAAAGACTAGATTATAAGGCATTGGGGGCACAGATAATGTTCCACAGCCATTCTTAACTTTATTCTTTCCTCCTTTATGAGTGCTTAATTTTAAAACGTTAGCATATTTAAAGTGTGTTTTAATGAAAGCTCCAAAAACGTTTTTTAAAAATGAAGAAACTAAATAAATTAGCATAAAACAATTTTTTCAAAACAATTTGCTCCCGAACTAGAACCAAACCTATCAAATTTCTTTCACAGCTGTAAGACTGAAAAAGTAATAAATATCCAAAATGACCCTTTACAATATGAACACTTTTGCACACTTAACTACACAGATCATTCCACACTCTACTAATAATGTCATCAATGAATAATAAATGGAATTGCACCATTGTGTATCTGAGGGCAGCATTTGCCTCCATGGTGCATCTGGGAATGATGGGATTAATTTTCATGCTTTCACTTCCAGATCTTCAGTTGTCAACTCTGGTTGGATGAATTCCTGGAGGTTTCACCACATGATGTAATCTTTAATTAAAGATCAATCTTCAGTTCTGGAGACTCCAGGGCAATCCTGGAGAGATGGTAACCCTAGTTTAGATCATGTTAGAGAACAAACATAAAACAATCCTTGCTGAAGGACAAAACTGTTTACTATGAAATCTCCCAGCATGGTTTATTTCCTCAGAGCCGAGTCCTACAGCTTTTCTCTGGCAACCCCCTCAGTGGAAGTTTTTCCTGGGTTTAGAATCCTGGCCATAGTACATATTTTGTGCAGTGCTCCAACTTTTGTCATGGAAAAATGGTATCTTTTTGCCTCTTCTTTACATTGTGTCACAATATAGGGAAACAGTTTTTAGCATTTGTCTGCAAAAAATCATGTAAATACATACTAGGGTCAGCTCAAAAAGCCCCAGCACATCTGTCTGAAAGTGTGATAATTAACTCTCCTCATTAGCACTGATAATTGCACCACTCAGTGTCAGCATGGAGGCTCATCACAGCAATAGCAGCATGAAATTTTTAGCAATTAGGATTTTCTTTACATGATGTGCACTTTAAATCTTGCCTGTGCATTATTTAGTATTATGGCAGCACCTAGAGGTCCTATTGTGCTAGTACTGTATACATAGAGAATGAAAGGACGGTCCCTGCTCTAAAGAGTTTACAGTCTAACAGTTTACAGTTTAAGCCCCCAATCTTATTATTCATAGTATGATGGCACATTGCTGCACCTGCTCAGATCCCTCCCCACCCCCAGCCCTGCCACTCCCTGGGGATCCACACAGGTATAGAAGTTTGCCTATGTGCAATAAATTGCAGGATCAAGGCTTAAGTAGTGATCATAGTACTATGAAAAATAAAGGATTATGCCTAGTGAATAGGCAGTCCCTGCCCGAAAGAGTTTACAGTGTAGATAGCATTGTATTTCAAAAGTATTACAAAAATAAACAGCTGGATAGCTAGATTACCAAAGTGATACATCAGCACTGGGGGAGTCTATATGTCATTGCTCTCATGGCTTATTTTATAAAATCTTCTTGATGAATTGATAACATCATAAATCATCAGTTGATATCCTGCTCATTCACAACTGGACAGGCAATTCTCAGCAGCCAAGTATATGATTTGCAAGAGGATGGGTGAGCACAAGAACTAGACAGGAGGAGACGTTGAAAAAACCCCCAATGTTGATAGGCAAAATTAAAGTTGGAAAATGCAAAGGATACAGTTCAAGTATCATCTTATTAAAATCAAAGAATACTGTTTTATCAACTAAACTTATTCAATTTAAACAGTACTGGTAATGTGTTTCTGTAAAATGAAAGACTGTGCCATCAGCTTTTATTACTCCCTTACACTTCGCTAAAAGGGGTGCAAGAAATTTTGAAAAATCAAAACCTAATCAAAAGCTGTAAAAAAAAGAAGCAGCTGTGTTCAATCAAGATTAATCTGAGGGGACTATGAACATGTTTCTGAACTCTGAGGAACCAGTAAAACTGGGGCTGGAAAGAACTCAGCTGCTTTAAAGATAAAAATATTATCATGGCTTATAACTGCTCATACTTCCTAGCAACACTCTTGTCCTTAGCAATGTGATCTGGGAAATGCAGGTTATAATCCTCTTCTGCTTGAATTGATTTGTAGGTGAAAAGCTCTGAGAGGCAAAGGGTAGGGAAATCCTTATTATGCAAATGTTGTCATTTTCAAGTACAATAAATGTATCTGAAACTTCCCATAAGGAGCTTGTTATGAAAGTGATCAAAAGAATTTACATAATGCTTTTCATCTTGAAAACCTTCCACATGTATTAACTAATTCTTGCACATCCACTGTGAGGTAGATAAGCATTATTTAGTCCTTTTTTCAGAAAGGAAAACTGATGAACAGAGATTAAGAACAACATTTGCAAATGAGAGTGTCTAATGTTAGGTACTTAAATACATATTTACTGTAGGCATCTAAATAATTGGCCTGATTTTCAGAAATGGAGATCATTCACAACTTCTATTAACAATGAAAATGTGTTATACTGAAAAAAAGATTCAAAGTAATCATTTAGCTTCTCTGCAATGATCTTATCCTCTTTAATTTCTTCCTTAGCTCCCTAGTAGAGCAGCATCCTTCCTATTTCTGAATTAATTTCTTGTTACTTACTTCTCAGTATGTTTGCCGATTAAAGTGATGTTATCACTGATTACAGTTCATTTATTTTCTACATTTTGCTCCATTCCATTAGTAGCTTCCTGAATGCTGATTGCACAGAGACACCAATGGAATAAAGCATTGTTTAGGCATCCACACAGACAGTTTAACACTTTGAATTAACAAGAACTGAGGTGGCAGGGAAACATCACCAACAACACTGTTCCTAGGCTTTTGCTGTATCCCTCCTTCTCTTCCTTTTCCCAGCAAAAGCCACTCTGAGAATGCTGGATATGGAGGGCAGCAGGAAAGGATTGTCTATTACAGGTGGAGCTGGTTAGTTAAGGTTGTCTAACTTTATTATAAGACCATGTTTTCAGCTGTGCATAACTTTGCCAAACTAACTGTTTGGCTCAAAATTTCCATGCCAGGTGTCTGCTTCAAACTGAATTATTTTGTAGTCTGAGCTAAAATGGTTCAACTGTTTCCAAGAATGAGGTTAAAGAAAAATACATTGTTTTGCCCATGTTGAAAAAAAATCTTATAACCATTTAGCTAAGAAGCTCTAGTGTCCCCTGGCCCTGGAGAAAGAATTTTAAAATTTATCAGGGTGCTTCCCTGGGTATCAGGGAGGGGCCTTTTTCAATCCCTGTGAAAATTTGCCCAGGTTATAAACCTGCAAAAAAATCTCAGTTCACAGATGCTTTGAATTGGACTGCTGGAAGAGACGTGATGGTGTCACAGTTAAAGCAATCGATTGCTGTCCTGTAGAACTGGATTCTGCCAGGCCACAAAGTTCTTATGTGATACTGAGCAAATCACTTGAGGCAAAATTTTTGTAGTTGTGTGTTCTTCATTTTCTGAATGCCCAACATGAGACACTTGGGGCTAAACTTACAGAAGTGCCAAAGGCTCACAACTACAGCTGAAGCAGACTTGAGCTGTGCTTTGAACATACAAAGTGCTATAAAAAAGAATCTAGGCACTCTTAAAAAATAATCAGGCCCTCTGTACCCCAAATTAGTGGATACTTTTTACAATTTTGGCCTTAATCTCTGTTCCCCATATATAAACTGGGGTTAATACCACTTCCTAATTTCATAGAGGTGTTGGGAAAATAAATTCATTAGTGCTTGTGAAACACTCAGATACTATAATGAGAACACCATAGTAACACCCATAAGGAAATTAACACCACACTGTTCCTCTCCTTGTCCCACAGTCGTGTGGGGGCTACTGGCTGACCTGTTGGATGGATATGCCATTCCCATTCATCCATTCCCTCAGATCTCCTGTACTAGTTAAGGTCTATGGCTTTCTCTGAAGCTGTTTAATGGCATTCTCTAGGTGAGGTGAGATGCATTCTGTGAGGCAAAGCTTGCACCATTACGCAAAGTGCAACATTTCCATGTGTCTTGTCTCCTCTGACCCCAAACTTGGGCAGCACAACACCCTTCTGCTGCTTCAGAGAACATGTCTGCATAAGTAAATGGATACGCTAATCAGATTATAGAGGGTTAACCCTGTCACTTATTGAAAGCCCATTAAAGTGAATGACTAGGATGTCTGCCTTTCTCCTTGGCTTGTTCCTATCATTGAAGCAAGATGGGCAGCACTTCTGCAAGAGTGGAAAAATTCTCTCACAAAGAGGGGAAATGTCCCAGACCCAATTTGTACTGGAGGGCATGGAAGCACATTCCTGTTGCAAAGGAGATCAGAGGACATTGTATTGGAAGGGGAATGGAACTACCACACACTGTAATCATCGGGAGGGAGGAGAAAAATAATATGAACAGCAGAGATCTCAGCGAATCAGATCCATGAAAGACACAGAAATGACACAGTTGTAACTAGGATCCAGGCAGAGATTTCAAAGCTTCTTCAGTTTTGATACAGTTTAAATTAGTTCATAATGTAAAGGCTGCAATTCTAAATCTCTCAACTTTCCAGTCTGTAATTTTAGCCTTTCCTTCCAATATGTTTAGTTCACACAGTCACATGCAGAGCTTGGCTTTATAAGTTCGAAACAGATAGAGATTAACATTACAGGATACCTCGATCCAAAATGTCCCTCTACCAGGCCTCCTCCAAAATGGGCTCCTCAAACTTCTCCTCCCTGATCCCCTGGACAGACTCTTGGGGTATGTCTACACTGCAATTAAAAACCCACAGCTGGCCTGTGCTAACTGACTCCAACTTGCAGGGCTCAGGCTAAGGGTCTGTTGAACTGTGGTGTAGATGTTTGGGCTCAGGTTGAAACCTGAACTCTAGGACTCAGCCAGGTGGGAGGGTGCCAGTGTTCAAGCCAGAACCTGAACATCTACATTGCAATTAAACAGCCCCTTAGCCTGAGGCCATGAGCCCGGATCATCTGGCATGGGCCAGCCACAGGTGTCTAATGACGTGTAGACATACCCTTGGTTTCTCGCTGTTGAGTCAGGCTGGCTCACTACACTAATATAGAATTCTCGAGATCAATGCTCAGTCTCCTGCTCATCCATAGGCTGCCACAGCATCCTCACACCTGAAGGAAATAAAGCAAAGCATCACTGAAGACCAACCAATGAATGCTGAGGAATCCAACTGGCTGAAAGTGAGCTAAGGAGTTACAATATCAGCTATACTATATTTAAGACAAACCAATATAGACCCTTGACTGGTTGAACTTTCTGACACCTGCTTTCAATGAGATGCCAGGCCACATTCTGATCTCAGTTACAGTGGTGCATTTCAGGACTAACTAAACTGATTTCAGTAGTTAGACTATGACTGATTTACACTGGTGTAACTGAGATCAGAATCAGGTTTGCTGTTTGCAGAGACAGCCCTAAACCAAAACCCTAAATTTAAAATCTACAAACTTTGGAGGAGTTCAAAATCAGAATCTGGTACAGATTCAAATTCTGTGAATAACTCCCATCTGTATAATGGGCCAAATCAAAGCCCCAGGAGTAGCCCCCTCTCACAAGGCCAAAATCTGGGACAAATTTAAACATGGGTTCAAATTTTCTGACTTGTGCCCACCTCTACACATCTCAGGGGATGGATCTTCTTCTCTATTTTAGGTATTTATTTGGCCATATGAAACACCTCAAAATCTTTAATATATTTATCCTTACAATGCCCCTGTGCAGTAGGAAAGTGCTATTATCCTAATTGTACAGATGGGAAACTAAGGCACAGAGAGGCTGAGAGACTTGCCCAGAGTTACACAACAGTCTTCAGCGGAGCAGGGAACTGAAATTGGGTCTTCTAATGGCTAGGCTAGTGACCTAACCACTGGACTATTCTTCCTCTCCATTGTTCATGGAATGAACATGAGAGATGGAAAAGTTTGTGTTCATGCAGCCTTAGCAGCAACACAGTTATCAGCATTTACAAGAAATATGAGAAATAGGCTCCTTTTCCAAACGGTTACGCACTGCAGATGGTTAAAGACATATTTTTCTCCCCATCTACATTTTTAATAATGCTAGACTTGCTTTTCTACCCTCTCTAGCATTAAAATACACCAAAAACAACTGAAAGCAGCTTGTATAATTTACCAGCTTGGCCTTTAGCCGTACACTAACATTTAGACACTGCCCCATTTAGACACTGCTGTCAAAATAATTCAGCAACAAAATGGCAAGGGAAGCAACTGAAACATTGCTGGAATCATGGGGGTTGAAAATTCTGGTGTATATACATATTTCATACTGACAAGCTTTAAACGAACAAAAATGTTCTGTCGTGTAAATCATACCTTGATAGTTTTTCAATAGTGGGTTTTCATTTTAAAGGAGAAGGAAGAACTGTAAAACATCAAGGGCCAGATACTTGATCAGGATAACTCAACATAGCTCCACAATGATCTGATTCTCCACTACCTCACACCTTGTGTCGTCATTTACACCTGCACCCAAAGGGAACCAAAAAATGCCAAATTCAAATGTTTCACTCGCACAGTTGCGTTTTAAGACACTCTTTGCAAAGATATGAACACAAATGTACAGTGCAAGGTAGAGGAGAACCCAGCCCCAAATGTCCCAGCATTTCAAAGTATTTGGCATATTTGTTTACTAGAGACCTGACCCTGCAGTCTTTACATAAGCAAGGCTCTCATTGATTTCAGTAGGAATTCTGCCTGCACAAGCATTGAAGCATTAGACACCAAGAGCACTGGCCATGATAAATCACTATATTTTGCTAGGAGGTCAAACAGTTCCACTATCACGGCATCAGCATTACCTGTGTATTGTTCTGGTGTAGATGCAGACTGAAGGATAACAGCAACTTTTCCATCATGAGAAGAACCCTCTCGGTCCTGACCTTCTGCTAATATTTTCCTCTCAGATAGTAAAGACAGCCATGTGCAGTGCAGCAAGTAAACCCAGACACCAATCCCCATCCCCGACAGGTGTTTGTCTAACCTGTTCTTAAAAGCTTCTAGTGATGGGGATTCCACAACCACCCTTGTAACGTATTCCAGAGATTAACTATTCTTTTAGTTACTAAGTTTTTCCTAATATCTAACCTAAATCTGCTCTGCTGAAGATTAAGCCCATTAGTTCTTGTCTAACCTTCCAGAGACATGGAGAACAATTGATCATCATCCTCTTTGTAGCAGCCTTTAATATATTTGAAGGCTGTTATCAGACAGACACCTCATCTTTTCTCAAGACTAAACATGCCCCGTTTAACCTATCCTCATTGGTCAAGTTTTCTAAACCTTTTATAATTTTTGTTGCTCTCTTCTGGATTCTATCCAATTTCTCTGTAACTTTCTTAAAATATGGCACCCAAAACTGGACAGAATGCTCTAGCAGCAGCCTCACCACTGATGAGTCAAGTGGAACAATTACCTCCCGTGTCTTATATACAACACTCCTATTACTACACCCTCGAATGATATTTGCCTTTTTTCCAACTGTTGGTTCATATTCAATTTGTGACCCACTCTAACCCTCATGGTTTTTCCCAGCAATATTGCTGTCTAGCCACCATTTTCTCTTTGTGCATTTGATTTTTTCTTCCTAAATGTACTACTTTATACTTGTCTTTATGGAATTTCATCTTGTTGACTTCAAACCAATTCTCCAATTTATCAAGGTCCTTTTTGAATTCCAATCTTGTCTTTCAACGAGCTTGCAACACCTTCAACCTTGGTATATTCTGAAAATTTTAGAAACACATTCTCCCACCCATTATCCAAGTCATTAATGAAAATAAAGTAGTACAAGACCGAGGTCAGACCCCCTACATACATTCTGCCATTTTGAGAGTGAACCTTTGGTAATTGCTCCTTGTGTATGTCTTTCAAACCAGTTGTGCACTCACGTTATGGTGATTTCATCTAGCCCACATTTCCCTGGTTGGTTATGAGTGTCATTTACGATTGTGGCAAAAGCTATAAAAATTAAGATACATCACCTATTACTTCTCTCCTATCAACTAGGTCAATAATTCTGTCAAAGAATTCAGTTGGTTTGGCATGATTTGTGAGACTCAGAGGCCTATTGGTGAGAACTGGCAAAGGGTCACTTTTCTCTAATAGTAATTCCTAACAGATCCAACAAACTCACTAGACCCAACAATTGCTTACATAGCATTTAATCAGAGAAGGTCAAGAGAAGTTCAAATGAAAGCTTACATCATACTGATCCTCATAATTGTTGTAAGATGTAGATATGGATGATATTTAAGGAGGTATGTATGGCTACGGCTACAGCTACACTACAATTTAAGTCGACATAATTTATGTTGCTCAGGGATGTGAATTAGTCACCTGAGTGATGTAACTGATGCCAGTTTAAGCACGGAGTGGACAGCGCTATGTCGGCAGGAGAGCTTCTGCCATCAACATAGCTTCTTCTGCTTGTTGAGGGTGGATTAATTAAGTGGCACTGCAAGCTCTGTAGTGTAGCCATAGCTGATATATTCCGGAAAACACGTTTTTAAAAAAAGTCTGAATCAAAGTAGGGTTGACAAGCAGCCTGAACAGTCAAAAGATGTATATTCACCTGCTTTCCTTGTTTCACATGTAAAATAGGCTTTGGAAGTCAAGGCAATAGAAGCATACAAAAATCAGCTTGAGGATGTGAAGGCAACATGAAGCCAACACTCCAGAGAATCAACCATGGGGGTCATCTTGGGAACAAATCAATTACTTTGGGGAATCGAAGAGAAAGGGGAAGAAAGACCCCCACCCTTCATCCTTTACTGAGGAAGCAAAAAGGATAGTACTTTTTGCCTTCATGAAAAAGGGATCCCAACCATGTCAGTAGGAGATGCTCAGAGACTGCTTTAGGTGAGATGAACTCCTTTAGACCAGGGGTTAGTCTGTTAAAATTAAGTTTAGACTCTAGGAAGAGTGTTATACTTCTTGTTTTATACGTAACCATTTCTGCTTCCATTTGTTAGTCTTACTCACTATCTCTTAAATTGTACCCTTTAATAATAAATACAGATATAGATACAGCTACACACACACACACGCTGGGATGTTATTTTGGAGCTCATCTTAAATTGAATCTAACAAGCTTCTGTGCACACTGTTCCTTTAGGGACAGTTTACAGGGTAATTTCTGTGAATGTCTGGTGGTTGAGGGCTGCAGAGGAATGCCTCAAGGGGATTCAGAGATTGGGGTGCATGTGTTAACCGGCAAGGCAAAGTAAGAGCTGGCAGAGCTCTGAGGAGATTGTTTGAGTGGTTAACAGACTGGTGGAGTCAGGGAGATGACATCCAGTTAAGCACAAGCAGATCTTCCTTTTGCTGGAGATAGGGGAGTAAAAAGATGACTCAGTCGTGGGCACCTTAAGAAAGCATCAAAAAAGTGTCTTTCCAGGTATCAAAGTTAGGCTGACTGGGCTACAATTCCCCAAGTTCTCTTTGTTCTCCTTTTAAAATATAAGTACTATGTTTGCCTTTCCCCAGTCCTCTGGGACCTCACCAGTCCTCCATGCATCCTTGGAGATAATCATTAAAGTTTCCAAATTTGCTTTAGCTAGTTCCTTAAGTTCCCTAGGGTGTATTTCAACAGGCCCTGCTAACTTGAATACATCTAACTCACCAAAATATTCTTCAACTTGTTCTTCCGCTATTCTGGCTTGGGTTTCCTCCCTCTTCTTGTCAATATTAACCATTTTAAGCATCTGGTCACAATTAGCCTTTTCAGTGGCATTAAGCAACTCAGTCTTTTTGGTGTTGTCCATTATTAGCTCTCCTAAGGAATCCTATTTGGGGCTCTGCATGGGTGTAAGAGTCCAGGTGAACAGATCTCTTCGCAGGATTAGGGCCTTAGCTAATTTCTTCACCAGTTATGACTCTCTGTATGAGATAGATTAATTAAATTATTACCATTTGTTGCCTGTTGTAAGCGTGCTTGGCACTGCCCAGAACAAAGGGGAGACATGGACCGCGTACATGGAGCTTCACTTCCAAGAGGTTTTTAGAGTTAGAATTAAACATTTAGAACATTTAAACCTATTCCCCACCCAGTGCAGCATTTAGCACACATGCTTTGGTTTTTTACATTTTTATTTTCAGTCATCTGGCATGGAGTTGTGTCCACATAAATGAGGGTAGAATACGTCCCTATGTAAGGAGAAAATTTTGTTAACTCAGCAACATGCCTAAATCTCTGCCCACAACTAAAATACCAATTCTTACGCTTATTGCTGAAAGCAGCTAGAGAGGTCTTTCTGAAACTTTAGCACAACTAACAGCCCAGGAAGAGAGGAGGACATGAGTGACCACGAGGAGTAAACACAATCCTGTGCCTTCCTGACTTGAGTTTTTTCTGAAGCATGCAGTTTTGCAAGATGGAAAAATCTTGCAACAGTTTGCTATTGCTATGTGAAATACAGTTGATTAACTGAGAGAAAGCTACACACTACAGGCTGGAAAACTCCACATTTAATTTAGCTTCTGCTCAGCTGTTTCTTGGTTTTTTTTGATGAACAAGCTATGCATTACTAACAAATTGGGTATAAAAAGAGGAAAAAATCTGAGCTCCCTGCACACTTGAACACTTCTAGTTCCCTGAAGATGGAGGACCAGCCATTGGACATGAACAGTTAGCCTCTTGAGGCCTCCTCAAGACTTTGTTTAAATATGAATCCGGGGGTAATCTGGGGTTATATACTAATCTGTTGCAGACTTGTAAGTGCTGGAGACTAAAGTCGCTTGCATCAACTGTCTATCATCTGGATGGACATGTCCCCATTTGATTTACTTCCTGCCACCACTTTGCAAAGAGTAAAGTTACCAAGAGCTTTGGGTTCAGCAAAACCATGGATAACACCTAAATACAGAAGTCCAATCCTATTCAACAAAGCACTTAAGAAAATACTTAATTTTAAGAACATGTTTTCATCCTATTGACTTCATTTGGACTGAAGTATGTGCTTAAGAGATTTGCTGAACAAGTGTGGACTTAAACACATGCTTAAATGCTAGGCTGACCAGATAGCAAATGTGAAAAATCGGGATGGGAGTGGGGGGTAATAGGATTCTATAAAAGAAAAAGACCCAACAATCAGGACTGTCTCTATAAAATTGGGATATCTGGTCACCCTATTAAATGCATTGGTCAACTGGCGGAAAAGATAGGAAGAAACTGGGTAAATTAAGAAAAAAATATTTATTTCCATTTATTCATTGCTGTCATTACTGCTAGAGTTTTACCATTGGTAGAGACAGTACCACATGATCCCACAATCTAAAAAGGAGATACATCATACAACTAAAACACCATCAAATTAAGGACAAAACCAAAACATACACAGGTTACAGCATTTTAGTTGGAAGAGGAAAATGTTGATCCTTGGGTTGAAAAAATGCTCTCCAGTGGTATAGTGTACTTAGTACAGCAATGCAACCTCTGCAAGTGGATTTTCCTCAAGCGTTTAATATCAGTAGATTCAGGACTCAGATGCCGCTTAAATTTTAGTGTGCTTCTTCATGTGTATGCATTCTTGACTAAATGGTCAGATAGATTTCTCAGTGATGTCTATAGTAGGGCTGTCAAGCAATTAAAAAAATAATCATGATTAACTGCATGATTAAAAACATTAAACAGGATTAATCACACTCAAACAATAATAGAATACCATTTATATGAATATTTTTGGATGTTTTCTACATTTTCAAATATATTGATTTCAATTACAATACAGAATACAAAGTGTACAGTGCTCACTTTATACTGATTTTTTTATTATAAATATTTGCACTGTAGTGCAATCGCTTTAAAATTTAGAGCCTACAAGTCCACTCAGTCCTACTTTTTGTTTAGCTAATAACTCAGACAAACAAAACATGAAGGGCATATGAATGTTTAGCATAACTGGCACATAAATACCTTACAATGCCGGCTGTAGAAGTGCCATGTGAAAATCTGTTCTCACTTTCAGGTGACATTGTAAATCAGAAGCGAGCAGCATTATCTTCCGCAAATGTAAACAAACTTATTTCCCTTAGTGATTGGCTGAACAAGTAGGACTGAATGGACTTGTAGGCGCTAACGTTTTACACTGTTTTGGTTTTGAGTGCAGTTATATAACAAAAAAAAAATCTACATTTATAAGTTGCTCTTTCAAAATAAAGAGATTGTACTATGGTACTTGTATGAGGTGAATTGAAAAATATCATTTCTTTTATTATTTTTACAGTGCAAATGTTTGTTTTTAAAATATAAAGTGAGAACTGTACACTTTGTATTGTGTTGTAATTAAAATCAATATATTTGAAAAAGTAGAAAAACATCCAAAATACATTTCAGTTGGTATTCTGTTGTTCAACAGAGCGATTAAAACTGTGATTAATTGCAATTCATTTTTTTAATCATGATTAATTTTTTTGAGTTAGTCACATGAGTTAACTGTAATTAATCAACAGCTCTAGTCTATAGGCATCTTGTCTGTGTGAAGCTCAGACCTAAGATACAAACATGAACATAAGATTTCTGCTTTCATTGCCAGCCTAGTACATAAAAACATACAAATAGACTATTAGGGACAGTAGGATGTACATCCAGCTCTTTACTGACATTTCCACAACCTTCCTGTCCCCTAGGCTCACAACTTTGGTGTAATGTCTGACTGCCATCACTGCTGCTCTCCTCATATCCAGTGTCTAGGTCCCATTGATTTTTCCTCTTCACTGATACCAGGGTCCTCTATTTCCTTACTGTGTCTGGTGCTAAAATTCGTGTCCAAGTTTTGCTCATGTCTTTCCTTGCTGACTATTCCCTTCTCCTATCTGTCACCTTTCTCCCTCCAATCTGACACTGCTAAAGTCATCGTCTCTTGTCATGTCACTTCCTTCTTCAAATCCCTCCATTAGCTATCACATTAAATTCATATTTCTTGTCTCCATCATTTAACAAAGTCCTACATAATCTTGCTGCCACCCAACCTCTACTTTCATTCCCTCACACTCTGTTCACGCCCAGTACTTTGTCCTAACTGCTCCCTTACTCTGCTCCTCCTCCCTCAGCCTCATTTCTTCTCTTGTGCACTCCTACACTTGGAATTCTCTCCCATCTGCAGTCCTAAAAGTGCCCTTTCCTTCTCATTACTCTTTAAGGAACACCTGTTCAAGTAACGCCTCCTTCCTTCTGAGTCACAATTCTCACTTCCTACGTCATCCAAATTATTACCCAGCATCTTGTCCTGTGTATCTCATGCTGTTAACCTGCTCAGTCTGCATCGTTAAAGTGCTGGGCGCATGTCATAGAAATTATTAATAATAAACGACAAATAATTGGGTAGTGATTATAATCAAGGAGCAAGTACAAAGCCAGCAGGAAATTATTTGCTCTTTCCTAAACTAGATTTTGCAGGATTGGGAGCAGTAAGAAACGCAGTGAAAAAAAATCAATTAACTTATTTTAAATACATAAGCAATATAATGCATTTACTGCCCTATGACGTCAAGCTCCCAATCTGCTTTACAAAATAATCTATAAATATAAGAAGAGTTCAGGAAAGTGAAACGTGGATGCAAATACTCCTGCAGTTTAAACACCCTTTGTGGTGCCAACAGTCTGTAGGTTGCAGCTGCAGACAGCATCTACAGCTAAAAGACTCAAAGTGATTTTTTTCCACCTAAGAAAACATTGAGCTTAACTAGCAAAATATATTCCTTCTTTCTGACAGGTTTACAATCAACTTTTTATTAAGATCCTTTACAGGTAACATGAATCTTGATCTGGAAAACAGAATTTGTGCTTAGCATTCCAAGCAAACACTGAAGATTGTATTTGGTGACAGACCTTGAATCCGGAATAGGCTCAACAAGAGACTGAATCTTGTGCCCTATTCTGAATCAGATGTTAACATTTTTTCAAACCTCTCTCTTCTGTACACACAAGAACAGGGCATAGCCTTGATAAAACAATTTATTCTGCAAGCCTTGTTCAGGGCAACTTGTCAAAAAGCAACATCCTACAATACCTACGAATATGTTGGCAATATCCTTGCTCAGTATGCTGCCCATTGCAGAATGATCAACAGCTCAAGATTCAGCAACCTACCTGTTTATTTGCTTTATTTGGTTTCTCAAGAGCCTCTACTGAAAGCAATGCAAGTGTCACCCCTGATTGCTGATGAAGGCCAATTTGCTAGTTTATTCTATAAATAGTAGTGTCAGACACATCAACTGCTATGTACTCAATGAGTGGAACTGTGCCCTCATTGGCATTGCATTGGCATCATTTGTTTTTCTTAGTATGCACAATTCTGCTGTGTTAGTTGATAGTTCTAGCAAAACAAATGATACATTTTATTTTCTCAGAAATAAAAAACAAACATCATTTAGTCCAAAGGCTATTTTAGCCAACTCATTTTTTTTCTAATAAGGCATTAGGATTTTCTCTCAACTGTTTAAAGCTAAGAAATATTTATATGGTACCTTAATGCATCTCTGGAGCCTTTCAAGAGATTCTAGAAACTAGAATTGAGTGAGTACTTTAGAAATTGCCTGCAACAGTCACACAACTAAAGCATTTATTTTGTTCCACCTTGGCCCACATTTCTTTTGTGTTTATTTTCCAGTAAAAAATAATAATAGTTTAATATTTAGATTGCAGTTGCACCCAGAGGCCCAATAAGGCTCTGTACAAAACACAAATGAAGAGACAGTCCCTGCTCTAAATTGCATTATAGTCTAATAAGTTACTGGCAGGAATGTTTACGGGAATGGCTACATTTAGGTGGATATTAGTGGAAAGCAAATTTTGTATCCATAGATGCAAATATTCACACTGGAAACTGGTTTCTAAGCATTACATGCATCCAATCAGGCAACAGAAACAATGCCACATGATATTTGGGGTCATCAAAGCTGACCAGAACAATTCAATTTTCTAATCTGGAATACAGCAAGTTGTTGGTGATCAGACTGCAGATCAAGAATTATTTGCAAAAGTTATTTGAATAATTAATACATTCAATAAAATAAACTGTACAGGAACCATTTGGGAACAGAAAAAAGATCAAAAATTGTTTGCAGCAACTTATACAGTCCATGCTTGTCAATATATGCTTCAGTCAGAAAAATAGGAGTTAGGTGGTCCTGTCTTAATTAATGTCTGTGGACCTTAGTTCACAGCCTAAATTCACCACACAATCTGGTGCGATTATGAGTCTTTGCTCAGATTAGATATCAGTGTAGCAGGTCAGAGTTAAGCGGATAAGCAGAGCTGAGAGAAGGGAGCCAAAACTGGAATAGGAATGAGATGACAGGGTCAAGACAGAGATTCAGATCTAATGGTGGAGGTATAGGATAAATAATGATAGTAGATCTAGGGATGAGGTGGACTGGAGCTTTGAATTTCTTGCCCTGTCTAAACTGTGCATTGATTTAGTTGATTAGACCTTTACTCTCAGGAACGCTGTTTCATCCAGAAAGCTGGAGGGAAGGAAATACAGAAGCATTTACGTGTAGTGAATGGTACAGAAGGGCCGAAAACCCTAGAGCCAAACACTCTTCTCCATCTGGAATTTTGGCAAAGTTCAGGATCCACATTTTTCCAGTGAGGCCTCTCTCTAGTGAATAGAAGCAGCATGGAAGGGGTGGAGGAGGAATGAATGTACTCAAATGTCAAAAGAGACCTGTCAACACTACTCTGTTTTGACAGAGTGCGGCACTAATCCCTTTATCAGCTGGTATAGAAATAAAATCCCATACAAGCTGCAATTCAAGTGCAGCACTGCTGCAGAAGTATGAATCAACTGTGCCTGAGGCAAGGAACTTTCGCTGAGCCATCTGTGCTCATCAGACAAAGTCAGTGCTCTCATTTAAAAAATAAATACATTTCTCTTTGTTTTGTCTTTTTCTTTCTCCTGGAGCTTCCCCTCATCTCCCTCTATGCCCTTCCTGTCCAAACTGTCCATTCTTCATTGCTAAAACTCCCTTTGAAGTTAGTTGGGAGTATTATTATGCAGAATACCTGTGTAATGAACACTCCAGTGGAAAACAACAAGCTGCTTGAAAACTGGGACTGCTTCATGGGCCATCAACTAGAAAGAGATATTGCTTGCTTGCTGTGCAATATTAGACCAGTTTCATGGCAGATTATTCCCCACCCCCCCCCGCCCACCTCAGCAGCACCTTCAAGAAAAAGTCATTAGGCTCAAGTTCAATTACTTGCCACAAGGTGGTGTTGCTATCCTTGAATTACAGAGCACATCCTTTTCAGCAGCTGCGGTATCTTTTCTGCATGTAGATTGCAGGCTGAATGGACATATTGATTTTGAATTTCTTTTAAATTGGCAATCATTAGCCCCCCAAATACTGCCTAACATCTTAGCTTTATAGCTATTGATCTGAAATCCATCTAACCTCCATTTACAGAAATGTAGAGAAGGGAGAAAAGAGCATTGTCACTGATTCACAGCAGAGCCTTTCTTGGAAGGGCTGTGTTTGATTTTAAAATGTGACTGATTTTACAGACAAAAACATAAAACACACAGTCCTGAGAGAAGGGTCTGGGGCAGGCAACTGAACAGAAACAAACAAACAAAAAAAGACAGAATGAGAAGAGGAGAGGGAGAAAGACAAAGAGGAGAGCTCTCCCATGGGGTAAAAGAGATAAACAACAGAAGGAAAGTGATACACATAGTCAGCGACATGGTAGAATGCCTGAGCTGAATCTCAACGGGATGGCAAGGGGACAGTGAGTGAAGGTTCTGTTGACTTTGATTCTTTCACTTTCTTCTTGTAAACGGTAGGAGGAACACACAGGAGGAATACACCATGGTCACCGTGATGTTAGTTTTTTTGTATTCAGTCACTGGCTTTCAGTACAAAAGTTCCAAAAGAAAGATCCTGTCATAGTGGGGTTGCTTGTTCTGTAACTGACTGGGGTGTAAGTCAGTTAAGAATCTGCACTCTTTATGAGTGCATCTGTATATAACATCCATTCCAAGCTCACTCTCAGGTGCTTATCTTGACTGCTCCCATGCATAATGTTAAGCATACGCAGAAATGTTTGCAGGATCTGGGCCTCCAGGTTACTGCATGTTTTCTATTCTTGGGATGCCAAGAATTTCTAGGAATCTGCATATTTTTATCAAGAAGGCTAATAGGGACATTTGCTTCTGAGGATCTAAGGGCTTGTCTTCACTAGCACGGGGAGAGATTGATCTTATGGCGATCGATTTATCGCATCTCATCAAGACGTGATAAATCGATCGCCAGCGGTGCCCCCGTCGACTCTGTAACTCCAGCTCGCCAAAAGGCGCAAGCTGGAGTCGACAGGGGAGCGCACCGCCAACCGCCGCCGCTGTGAGGACGGCAGGTAAGTCGGCTGTAGATACGCCGATTTCAGCTACGTTATTAACGTAGCTGAAATTGCGTATCTATAGTCGATCCCCCGCCCTAGTGAGGACCAGCCCTAAGATACAAGGGATGAAATCTGCATTATGCAGTACACCACTACTACTGACAAAATATAAAAATGTAAAAAACAAAAACAAAAATTTTCCCACTGTTTTTTTTTAAATCCCAGTTGATGGGAAATTTCAGAAATACTTGTTTTTGTTCCAATCTGGACCAAAACCAAAACGTTCAAATCTCAATTTCTCATGAATGAGAAATACCAAATCTCGAGCAGCTCCAGAAATGAGTGGAAAACATGTCAGGAGACAGAACATGCACGTAAAGAAAATATGAGAGAGAAAAATATATGGATTTCCAAACAAATGATATTTAGAGCTATGCTGACATAGAGCTCAGCTCACATAGGGCTCTGCAGCCAGTCCTAGGTTTATTATTAGAACTTATTTCCCTTCATCAACCCTGTATTTTTTATAGCATCAGCCTGGAAATCACATCTCAGTTCCTTCTCCTCTAGACCTTTAATTTCTGCCAAGTCTTTCATATTTCACAGGAGAAGCCTGCAATTTGGTGCCACCCTCTGCTTTTAAGGGATGCGTTCTCCAACTGCTGCTTGGGTGTATGGACACAAATTACATTTATGACTGCTAGAGGGGATATATTTTGCCCTTCAGTATGTGAACAGGCTTTCCATTCAAATCCAGAAAACACCCTTATTGCACCTGAATGAAGAGTTTGGCCTTAATTAATGAATACACACACTAGGTTTTTTGCCTCATTGGGAGGGGTGGTGCACATGGACCCTGTAAAATGTATATGTATTAAGAAACCAGTTGCTGAACTCAGAATGACCTGTTGGTTCATTGCTGACCTTTTATTCTCCCTTCCATAAGTTTCCTCTACTGTTTCCTGGCATTCCTGACAGTTACAGTTAAGGGCTTATCTATACAGCATGGCAATGCACCCTGGAGGGGTGTGGTTTCTAAAGCGCACCAATGTGTTGTGCACTAACTGGCTGCACAGACTCTGGTAGCGCAAAATCAGAGTTCCCTAGTTGTGTTAACATAGTGCACAGCACACTTTAGAAGTCACGCTCCTCTAGTATGCATTGCTGCAGCTTGTAAACAAGCCTTACGGAAGTTAGAGTTTCCACTGCAGCCTCCTGCTTCCATGGGCTCATAAGTTTCAAAAAACTTTCATAATTTCAGACTGGCAGTCTCAAAGGAATTTTCTAGCTCTGCTCCTTGAGAAGAGCATTGAAATTGGGAACAGCATAAGTCGCCAGTAACTAAATAGTAGATTGAAAAGGAACAGCTAGCTGGGTTCCGCTTCTGCAGTAGGAAGTTGGGAAGGAGGCCCTTTGCACACATTTATGTAACATCAGTCAGTTACATTTGGAATGTATCTTGAAGAAACATCTTGCGAAACCTCCCCTAAGCATAGAAGTGTAATAATGATCACGAGTCAGTTGTGTGGCAGAGGGAGAAACTGATTTGCAGGCCCATCCAAAATTACACATCACATCCCCCAGCAAATTCTTCACCTCTGGGTTGGAGAACTATGCTCTACAAGAACAGCATCATATTACATACATGGTATGTTCTTACCCATCAATCACATGACTTTCCCTCTCTCCATCTATTTGCACAACTTCCTGAGTCAAAATAAAAAATGCTGCCAAAAATAATCAAAGTACAAAAACGATCAAGAGGTCAAAATATTGTTCTGCTACAGATTATGTGTTGACTCTCTGATCTAATAGATTGAGGCTGGCAATCAGGGTCTTCCAACTTTTACTTCTAATGAGTTCTTACTAGGTGGCCATATGCTGTACAATCTCTCAGTAGCTCAGTTTTTCTATCTGCAAAATGGGGCTTACAACATTTAGCTACCTCTCAGAAGTGTTGGAAAGATTAATTAGTGTCTGCATAGCAGTTTCAAAATGTAAACCACTATGCATGTGCTTATTATATTGAATATGACTAGCTCTTCCTGACAGGATTTTGTAGTCCTATCCTTACTTGCTAACAGTTTCTCCTTTGTAAATATTCATTTCTAGTTTTCCTCCTACTGACTCAAAGCTGTCATTGCTCTGCAAATAAAGTTTGTGTTATGCCCAGAGTAACTCATGTAGAATCCTGAGGCAGGTAACTCAGAATGTTATTTCCTACCTGAGACAACTAAATGAAAGGACAATATGTAGAAACCCTTAGCTAGTCACGCACAGAATCAGACAAATCAATGCAAGTCTGAATCAATTATCTTGATCACATACCTTTATAATCACGTTATTCTGTTTCTTTGTCTTGTGTTACATAGTACTGTACTGTAGCTCAGTAGCGCCCAGAGATTTTAAGCTATTTGGGGAGAGGTTTTGCTATTTGTCTGGCATATTTATCTATAACTGAATGCCATGTACACCAATATCACTGGGTAAACACTCATCAGTTCACAGAGCCATACTCCATGACCACCCATGTTACAAACAGACGTGAAATATAGCAGTTATTGTACACTGGCTAAACCAGAAAAACACAGAGAGAGGCTGGTCTGGTAAGAGAAGAGTAAAACTATAGCCAGGGGTGAAAGTAACATTAAGCACTTGCTGGCACAGGGGCCTGCTGCGGTCCCCAGAATGGGCAGAGCCTCAGGCAGAAGTGGGCGGGCTCAGGGAGGAGGGATCAGCGTCCCCCAGCCAGCCCATCCGCACTGCCTGGCCCGCACCACCTGGGGCTCCAGTGGCGATTTTAAGGGCCTGCGCTCTGGCCACTGCTGTGGTAGCGGCAGCCAGAGTCCCAGGACCTTTTAATTTGCAGCCCTAGGGTAGCTGCTCCTTTTGCCCCTCCGGTGAAATCAGTGCCCGGTGGTGGGGGGGACCCCACGGCAGCACTTTAAGCAGGGTCCTTTGCTGCAGCAGCACTTCAACGTCAGCTGAGTATGGGCTGGTATCAGCAGCCACTTTTTACTGGTATGCTGCATTGGCTTACTTTCACCCCGACTATAGCAGATATTCACTTGTGATTGTCAGACTGACAGTGCTGGCTATGAAAAGTCTGTGTGTGCAAACGTTTGTACACCCACAGCCCTCGCAGAAGCAATACCTATGTGACACATTGCAGACCCATGCGATACATTATGGAACCATGTGTTAAATAAACATTTTACTCACCACAGACCACTTTATCTACCTTCAGCATGTTATTTCATCTCTCCCGGATCTAATATTATAAGGCCCTTGGCATTAAATCAACCCACAAGAGAAATGTTTCCCTTTTGTCCCACTAAATATGAAATCACTACCCAAATTATGCCTGCATGCAGCCCACAATGGGCAAGAATCTGTGCTGGGCCAGTGATTGCTTTTCTGTACATAAATATGTTATATCATGACTTTAAAGGCTAGTAACTTAGACCTTTGCAGGGTTATAAACAGGGAATCTGAACCACTGGGAAGGGGAGATTTTTCCCTTACTAATAGGAGCCAGCAGTCACTTTTTGCCCTGGAGGTACCTGAGATAGTAAGCCTAAGAATCAGAAAATTTGTATAGATAGAAAATCTATTTTTAGAGCTGTTTAAA
Source organism: Dermatemys mawii (assembly GCA_007922305.1). Taxonomy (NCBI): domain Eukaryota; kingdom Metazoa; phylum Chordata; order Testudines; family Dermatemydidae; genus Dermatemys; species Dermatemys mawii. Next base: position 40,259,281 of record ML677332.1, on the reverse strand, counting down.
ATGTAGTATATTTTTCTATTCCTGGAGCCTTGCACAATTAGTAACCAAGGAGCCTCTCTTTGCAAGGAGAGACATAAAAAAAGTTTCTAAACTGCCCTTAAACATTCTTCTGATGGTGTTTCTGTAATGTGTGTCTTTAGATTACACCATGATGTATTTTGAATAAATGTTTTATCAGAACTCCGTTTGGGATGAGATGCACAACTCACTCATGCCCTTGTCACTCATCAGCACTGCACCCAACCAAAACTCATGCTGATAAAATAGCTGGAGACTTCCCAAATGTTGTAAGGCAAGTTCGGATTGTTTGAACAGGTACATAATGGTGTGATCTAAAAGGTTTTCTCAGCATGAGTTTTGGATGGGATGAATTGCAAAGCTATGAACAAGTTATGCTAGGGTGACCAGACAGCAAGTGTGAAAAATTGAGATGGGGGTGAGAGTTAATAGGAGCCTATAAAGGAAAAAGCCCCAAATGTCAGGACTGTCTCTATAAAATTGGGACATCTGGTCACCCTAAGTTATGCATCTCATTCCAAATGAGGGCTGAGGAAACCTTTAGACTACACCATTATGTATTCCACATACACTGTCCAAACAAACAGAGCTTGCTTTACAACCAGGGGTGAAAGAAAGCCGGTACGGTGTACCAATAAAAAGTGGCCATCGGTACCGGCCCGTACTCAGCTGACGTTAAAGCGCTGCCGCGACAAAGGATGCTGCTTAAACATTGTTGCCCCTTTTGTGCCGCTGGTAGGGTACGGGAGGGAGAGGGAAGGAACATCTGCCGTGGGCCCTTTAAATTGCCACAGGAGCCCTGGGAGGGCCAGGCCAGACAGTATAGATGGGCTGACTGGGAGACCCTGACGTCTCCAGCCCCGCCCCTTCCACCTGAAGCCCTGCCCCTCCCAGTACATACTTAATGTTACTTTCACCCCTGCTTACAACACTTGAAGTCTTCAGCTGTTTTCATTTCTTGTGCTGTAATCTATTTTAAGCTGCAATTAGATCTGTTTTATTGTTCACTGTAATGTTTGTAGAGCATTTTGAAGAGATGAAGTACAATATACAAGTGCCAAGTATAAACTAAAGCATTAACCAACTTAATTCTTTGAAATTAGCTGTAGTATGAGTTTCACCACTTCACCACCCATCAGGAGAACTGAGAGAGGACATTAAGAAGAGGGACTATAATGTTGGTGGATATTCAAGGGTGGAGGGGAGAGATTCATAGTGCTTTAAAATGCAGGGGACCCCTTCCCCTGTGGGGAAAATATTTCACCCGTGCCAGTCACTGGATAAACTCAGTGAAATTATACCAGAGATGACTTTGGCTATTTCGTTTGTTTTCACTCTCCCCTTAAAACAGACAAACTACAACTTCTAAATCAGGGGTGGGCAAACTGTGGCCCACCGGCCATTTTCATCCAGTCCGCTGCGGGTCACTACACTCGCGGCCAGGCCTGCCATGCGCTCCCGGCCAGGGGCCGGGTTGCGCCTGGGGAGCTGCGGGTCCCTGCACTCCCCAGCCGGGAACCGTGTGGAGTGCGGGGAGCCGCGGGACCCGGCCCTCCCTTGCCGGGCCCAGCAGTGCATGCCGCTGGGCCCTGCGCTCCCCGGCTGGGGGCCAGAAGCAGCGCAGGAGCCGTGGGGCCCTGCGCTCCCAGGCCGAGCCTGCCCCACGCTCCCTGGCCAGGGGCCGGGTGGAGCACGGGAACCGCGGAGCCTCGCGCTCCCAGGCCAGGCCTTCGATCCCTGGCTGGGGGCCGCGTCGAGGAGCACCCGGCTGATTAAGGTAAGCGGTGGGAGGGTTAGGTGGTGGGGTCCCAGGCGTTGGTGGTTAGGGTAGGGGGATAGTCAGGGAACAAAGGGAAGGGGAGGGGGTAGTCAGGGAACAAAGCAAGGGGGCTTAGATGGGGTGTGGGATTCCAGGGGGTAGTGGTTAGGGTGGGGAGGATCTTGGAAGGGGGTAGTCAGGGAACAAAGCGGGGGGTGGGGAGATTAGATGGCGATAGTGTCCCTGGGGATGGTAGGATCTTGGGAGGGGGCAGTCAGGGAACAAAGAACAGGGGCGGGCTTAGATAGGGGGAGGGGTTCTGGGGTGGCAGAGTGTGTGGGGGTCTCCAGAGGGGGCAATCAGGGGACAAGGAGTGGGGTGAGGTTGGATGCATCGGAGGTTCTGAGGGGGGGCAGTCAGGGGGCGGGAAGTGGGTGGGGGTTGGATAAGGGGCGTGGTCAGGCTTCCCTACCCAGCCCTCTGCACAATTTTTACTCCCAATGTGGCCCTCGGGCCAAAAAGTTTGCCCACCCCTGTTCTAAATCATTATAGCACAAAACTCTTTTTTAAAAAGACTCCTACTGAGATTATTGGGTTGAGAGAAATCAATGATCCACAAGACTGTTTAGACCATCTTATCTAATAGTGATTCTTAATCAGCTCTCTCTATGGCTTGTTTATGTACCTATGGTACTTACTAACCAATAATGGCCAGTATATATCAGTTACTAGAGCTACCAGAGCACAAAGGAGATGTAGTGTCCTTACCTGCCAGTGAGGAATGAATCATTTTGAACTTGACCATTGAAGCTAACCACAAATAAAGCTTTTTGCACATGCCATTTGTTCTGAAAATGGTACCAGCTGTGATAGCCTCGACCTAATAGTGGCCCAGCCAGAATTAGACTTGAGAAATACCTTGCTTCCCATCCTGTCACTCAGCCCATTAAAATGTGCCTCCTCTTTAAGGGCCTGATCCTGCAAGTCACAGAACACTGAAGCCAATAAGCATTTAGATATGATGATGAAGAGCATAGTAAATGCCTAGAGGGAAAAAAAAGACAAAAAATGCCTATATTCTTGATAGTACCTGACAAGTGTCACTGTGAACCTCCTAGGGTCCTAAATATGTCAATTAAAATATAGCAAGTACAATTGTAAAAAAATGTTTGTTTTAACAGTTAAATTTAAATTGGAACTAAAGCATAGTTTTTTTAGCAGCCAAGGTGATTAACCATTAGAACAAACCACCAAGGGAAGTGTTGGATTCTCCATTTCTAAAAGTCTTCAAATCAAAACTAGATGTCCTTCTGGAAGATCTAATTTAGCCAGACGCTACTAGACTCAATACAGGGGTAAGTTGGGGAAATGTAATGACCTGTGATATACAGGTAATCAAACTAAATGATATAGTGCTTCATTCTGGTCTTAAACTCCATACATCTCTGAATAGTTTCTCTGTTCTTGCTCTGGTTAGGGCACTGGGAACCCATCAAGCGGTGCATGGGAAACACAGAACCCCGCACACCAGTATCTTAGCACTCAATGAAGAACAGATTTTCCAATTATTTAGATTTCCAGTGCAAAACTTTAAAAATCCCCACATATGTTCTGTGGCTCATTTGAAATCTAAACTCTTAGAAAATGGTCTGGCTTTAAGATTTTCAGTCAGGCTGGGTGTGGGGCACAAGTCCAGGAATCAAGGTGGTGACAGAAAAGAAGAACGTACAGCAGAAGGGCAGTAAGAATGCAGCGTTGATGCAGCTGCCGTGCATCCAGACACGCCTAACTGGTTATTACCTACCTGAGCCACTATGTGACCCCATTGCCCACCTTTTTAGTACTGACCACATGCCCCAGTACTACAGTTGTGCAATTAGCTCAGTGAACAGTTTAACACATATCCATGCTGATTTGTTCTAATTGGGCAGTAATTGTTGAGTTCAGCTTTGGTATCAGGGAAGAAACTATTCCTTTAAAAACCAAATTGATATTAGGAAAAACTTCTTCACTAGGAGGGTGGTGAAGCACTGGAATGGGTTACCTAGAGAGGTGGTGGAATCTCCTTCCTTAGAGGATTTTAAGGTCATGCTTGACAAAGCCCTGGCTGGGATGATTTAGTTGGGGTTGGTCCTGCTTTGAGCAGGGGGTTGGACTAGATGACCTCTTGAGGTCCCTTCCAACCCTGATAGTCTATGATTTATGATTAAATCTTACCTGAGGATTCTGAAAGGCCCACACAAATGCATTGCATACTCTGCCAAATTGCATTTTAATGAAAACAGCCAATTGCTGATAGGGCCTAATTGCTTCATTCGAATTTAAAGGGGATAAGAAAAGTTGATCTATAGCAAAAACATTAGGAGTATTTTTTATCATCTTGTTTTTATCTCTTTGCAGGAAGAATAATCAGTGGCTATCAGGAGCTGGAGACTGATAGGTTCTCTGTTGGCTTAGTTTCAACTAGTAATGTCTTAGGTGAAGAAATGTTAACATTTGGTTGTTAAACTCACACTTCTGGTTAAAATACTTATTGTAGAGTAAATAAAAAAAAATTGTAGAGCGATTATGTAGTTTATGCTGGTTTAGTTAGTCTCATAAAAGGGAAACTGTTGGATGCTTGTGTGCGGATTATAATTTTGTATTCTAAAGTAGTAATTCCAGTATATAAAATAAATTCAGTCCTTTGCTTGTTTCCCTTTCTTAGTTGTCTACATCTCTCTACTTCTTTAAATGAAACTCTTCCCTAATACATGTAAAGGGACAAATGAGAATTAGATGCCCAATTCCCATTAGCTATGAATTGAGAGGGAGAAGACCTGGGATTTTGGTGTTGGGCCATGAGTAGGGGTTCAGAACCTGTTTTCCTGGGCTGCTCCCTATGCAAGTCTTTTGAGTTTGGGGCATGGCCCCACTAGTCCAGTTTCCCCACAGGCGGGGTCTGTCTGCAGGTTCCCCTTGGCAGGGGAAGACTTACTTACCTCCAGTGGCTGTGTTGGCAGACTGGTCTGTACCTTCAGGCAGGCATACAGAGAGCTTCTGCCCCTTTGCCAGTCAGCCCCTGACTGAGCCAGGCTTCCTCCTTTTCTCCCTCACTCCAGGCCTGGCGGTGGCTGCAGGTATAATAGGGCTAGCTGAGCCCACAGGTTTTCTTTAACCCCTGCTGTGCCCGGCAGCACTTTCGTTGCTCCTTCACAGTGTCCTTTATGTCAGATACTAAACTCCACTCCCTGGCAGCATACCTCTGTATGCGACAGACAAATATAAAAGCTGGGAACCTTCTAATCTGGTTTCAAATGGATTTCCCCACAAGCCTTTTGTGTTTTTCATTGTAACAATATTTGGTGTACACCCTTGAAAGTTACAGTTAAAATACAACTGAAAACCAACACGAAGCCACAATTTTGGTGCTGTTGGTGCAAGAGTATTCCTCTCTGCGGATCACACTTCCTGGAACACTCTTCCCACCTTATTGACTCTATGTAACTTAAAATCTCATGTCAAATCCATCTTTTCTTCTCTCATCAGAGTGGATTGCCCCACAAGATCTGCATATTGCTAGGAGGAAGGAAGAAGCAGGTGGTGACGTGCATCAGCTTCTGCCTCTTAGAAGTTGTCAGGGAGTCTCCAGGCTAATTCCCTTTTGTGGCGAGTCCTGTACTGCATAGTACAATCCTCCTTCCTAGTGGTCTCAAGGGCAGCTGCCTGTGCTGAAATCCATAGCAGCAGGGCTCCATTTCAAGCTGCCTTGCCAGAGTCACCATTGGGGCATGGAATCACTCTCCAGAGGGTCCCACGTGCGCAGCAAAATCACTGTGGTGCGTGGGGGCAGGATTCTTCTCTCACAAGGTGAAATCCCACTCCAGAATTGAATGAAAGGAGGAAGCACCATGGGCAGAACTCGCCTGGAGTCTCCCTCTCCCCAAAGCTGCTCTTGAGAGTTCCCATAGAAAGCCATGATCTCCTCCATTGTAACACTTAGAATCAAATGCTTTAAGTATTCCCTATCCAATAGCTCTTAAAAGAGAGGGTACAATATTGCTAGGAAACAACTTTCTACACCACCAGGTCCATTATTATTAACAACAAAAATGATGAGCAAGAAAATGCAGTTACAGTCCAGGGTTATACAGTAGCATGGGGTGGGATTTCATCAGTGCTTTAGAGAAACAGGACAATATGATCCAGGAATACTGCTTGAATATCAAATTTGCTGGATAGTGGGACAAAGTAGGATGAATGCTCCAGACAATGATCTCAATTAGCATTCTGTCAAAGGTGCTCATCTAAGACATGAAGGAATTCATGCCGACTAATTAGGCATTATATACTAGCTAAGGTCATAGCTAAAGAGCAGGTGTTACTTCCCCTTAATTGAGAAAAGCCAGCAAAGTGGCTGAAAAGACTAATTTGGCTATTCCAGCTTCTGTTTCAAGCCCTGGATCAACTGTTCAGGGTCATCAGTTCGGGATCTGCTGCCTTCTGATTGTATTCTGTTCATGTGATCCAAAGAAAAAAGGAAAAAACACTTCTGGGCTGTGAAGCCAAAGCCCTTGCTGAAGTCAAGAGAAATCAAATGGAGCACCAGGAATGGGGTGCAGCTGTTGTATTTGAGGAGTTCTGAACTCTCCAATAAGCATGACTGCAATTAAGAAGCATTATTATAGAAGTTGTGCATGTACAGGGAGGGGGAAACAAGGAGCCTCTGCTTCAAATCACACCAAAAAAGGAATTCTCAGCGGTAAGTAAAGAGTTTAACTCTGAGCACAATAGAGACCATCTAGTAAAAAAGTGGATCAGGTGCCTATGTGCGTACAAGATAATGGGGTTTACTACATTTGTGCTGCCTTGGAGCAGTAGAATGTTTTCAATGTCACTCAAGGTAGGTTTAATTAATGTGCAGATTAACAGTGGACCAACAATTGAAGAAAGTTTCTTCCCAGATCCAAAGCTCAGCAATGGAGTGATAGTTTATATCAAGAATCTTCGAGTGGAAATCAGGAGTAACTCCACTGAAATCAGAGTGACTCTTGTGAGAGTGAAAGGAAAATGAGATACAGTAGGTCAAGGTGCTTTGGCTAGGGTGGGAGCTAAGTTTATGAGCAAGCCTTTATCTGGAAAGAAAGTGTGTGCCTAGTCACAACAGTGAAAATGACTTGGTGATCTTAAAGGTGATCTTTTCACCTTTTAAAACCACCCACTTGAATTTCAAAAACTTATGTCTTCAAGTTATGTTTGCGTAATGTCATCACCTTCCAATTACATCTTGGGTGCAAGCACATGGCCTTCAGTGGGTTTGCCCAGGTGTAACTTGCTAGGAACATAAGCCCTATTTCAGCAAGTCACTTAAGCACATACTTCACTTTAAACACAGAGGTAAGTACCTGATGTGGATACAGTGGCAAAATGAGAACAGACACATGCATGGAATTAAGCAGCAGGCTGCAACTTTTATTAATCTTTAACACAGTCTAGGGGTGCTACTTGCTCATCACCCATGCTCTCTTACACCAAGCATTTAATTGGTTCCAGGGTTCCTTACTATATAACCCATAATGTGAGATATGCACTCCTCAGTCTAGGACTCAGCTCTCCGAGTCCTTGCACCCTCCCCACCATGAGGTGGACAGAGGATCCAGAATGAGTCCAAGGCCCATTACCAAAATCCCAGGTCCTTTCCCTCTAGGAACTGTTCATTTTATTCTCTTAGCTGGAAATCAGTTGCAAGTTGTGACAAATAAACAGCTCCACCCCTGTACCTTGGTCATGTACTAAGTGCATTCCTACTCAATCTACGGTGGCTTGCAGGTGCTGCAAGCAAGGCAAAAAACCTCCTTAGTCTTCTGCCAATTGGCCTATGGGAGAAAAAATTCCATCCTGACCCCTTGGCTAGATTGGCTAGAGCTGCAGCATCTGCCAGGCTGAGTTCCCATTCCTTGGTAGGGTGGGCTGCTAGAATGAGCTCAAAGAGGCTCCACACAGGTCCTGTGCTGGGCTAAATCCTGGGAGGAGAGGAATGCTGGCTAATCAGCACCTCTCTCCTTCAGCTGGTCAATGGGTGCCAGAGACTCTCATGAGGAGATACCTATTGTCCCTTGGTGAGCGTCTCCCTCCCTTGCTACTGGGACTGTTCCCCTTTCACTGCTGACTGTAGCAAGTTCCCCCACCCATTGATGCAAGTGGGTGGCATTTTCCTGAAGTGGGCAAAGGCAATACAAAATTAGGACCAGACTCCAACTCACTGTCTCTTAGCTGCCCTGGCTTTGCAGAGATAACCGGAGTAAAAAGTAGTTTATATATAAATAGGTAACATGGGCAAGTCACTTCTATTTTTCTCTACCTATTTACCTATTTGTAAATGGAGATAAAATGTCCTTACCTCCCAGTGCTGCTGTGATTCTATGGTGAAGGAGGTCATAGAAGTATAGATAGAAAGCTAAAATTAACTGTGTATATAACCCTAGGCCAGGTACTTAACTCTGTGTGCCTTACCTTCCCCAGTAGTGAAGTTGGGATAAAACTTACCAACTCACTTATGGAGGAAAGGTGCTACGTAAATGAAAAGTATTGTTGACAGTGTACTTGTATAAAGGTATCTCTTTTTATGCTAATTTAAATTTATAAATAACAAGTAAATGATGCCTTTTCAAAAGCAAATTGGCTATGTTTGCAGGCTCCCTCTCATGCATCCCTTTTATTATTACTGTTATCTATTTATAGCAGTGTGAATGGGCATGGTGCTTTAACAACACAAATTAAAAGAGATGCAGAAAAACTCAAAACCTCACCCAGGCAAATACAATACCTAGAAAAACACTGGATACATGGGAAGTTATTGAGACCTTTGTGGTGACATCCACATAGGGTTTTGAGGAGAAGCAGCAAGGTGCATCACACACAGATTGTGGGAGGCTATACCAAGGAAGGAAGCACAGAAGAAAGTATGAAGCTGAGGGTGTCAGGAAGAGACAAAGCAGAGAGGATTATAAAGAGTGCCATAAGAGGAACAGAATTAAATGAGTACTGAGATGTGGGCAGGCATGGAACTGTGCAGATCCTGGAAAGTAAGGAAGCAAAGACTGAAACTAGTGCAGGAAAGGCACAGAAGCCAGGGGCAGCTAGCAAGAAGTTTTTTCATCCAAACTACTGTTTTGGCAAAGATGCTAATGAAATGCATTTAAATACTCAATATTCTCTCCCCATAGAAAGGGTTAACAACCAAAGAAAGCCTAGATCAAGGATCCAAGGATGGAAGGGTGTAGCAACTACACTTGTATGGCCCTTAAGGGGATGGTGTGTTCTAAATACACTCTTTAAACTGGATGGGGACTAGCAGAGGATTGGCAGGCTGAGTCCCATTTTATTAACAATAGCCACTAGCAGACTGACAGATCATGAGCAAGGCCCAGCACACTAACTTTGTTTTCATATTTCTCTTTCTTTACCTATCGGTACCTCTCTAGATTGATTTGTACTGAGTTAAACATTGATCTGCTTATGTATCATTTATTTTCTTTTCATTTGCATTCCTCTTCCTCTTCTTAATATACTTGTGTTGCAGGAATGAACGTCGAGAGTCTGAGACTGTTTAGAATAAATTCTCACAGTTCATCAGAGAACAAAGATCCTTCACACTTGAAAGGAGAGATGACAAGGGGGCATCCTAATCATTTCGGGATTTTTAGTTGAAAGTCAAGGACTAGAGGGATCTGTGTCATAAAGAGCAATTGCTGCCGTGGTTGTGGTTAGAGCCACACACAAATAATCCAGAGAGCATGCACAAGAGCAGAGCTAGAGGAGCCTGTCATGATAGAGGTCTGAAACCAAACTTTAATGATTCAGTTAAAAAATTCAATGGCTAAATCTTGTGAGATTGACGTCTCCTGGTCCCCTATAAGTGCCCCAGGTCTGCTGTAGCTGTAATTATACACGATGCAAACACTTTAATGCACAACTCAGAATGAAATTCTTTAAGGAAAACAGCTGGCAGATTTTGAACTACGTAGGGATTAAAAAACACCATAGACTGAGTTCAGATTTGGGAGTGTGTCAAGCATGACCCACAAACCTATTTAGAAGTTACACCCAAAACTAGCTCAAATGGACTCAAAAGAGCAGGCTGATCAGATACAGCAAAGAAATCACCATGGATAATAGTGTAGCACTTTATTGCACTGACAGCATTAGAGACTCCTCAGATGCCCTAGCTCTTGCCCAGCGTTACTTCTGTTATCGTAGCTAGCTTCCCAGTGGGAGGGGGATTATAATATAATTATGTCCAGGAACCTGGAGAACTTTACTTTTAGGAAGTGCTTGATGAGAGAGGAAGGAATAAAGCTGAATATTTCATTGTCTTAGTTTTTTTCTTCAAGCTTGCACACAGAACATAGTGTCAGAAGTGAGCTGGTTCTGAAGGTGAGTGAAATCAGAAACTAAAAATACTGTCATTCCTCTACAGTCCACCCACCCCTCACCAAAAAAGCAAAATTTTTTAAAAAATTGACCAAAAATCCAAAGAGAAAATAATCATGACAGCATGTCAGATAGATGTGAAAAGGCACATGTTTAGCAACTTACATTCTTCAGATCAAAAACTACAAACTACAAAATTGCAATGGGACAGGATTAAAAGGAAAACAAAGTAACACCAGCCATACCATTAGCTGAAATGGAGAAAGGCTCTTATGTGCTCTAACAACATCTAGATATGTCAGTAGCACATAAGGAGGGCCCAGGTAAAGTCTTAGAAGCATTCCAAAAGCATTTTCAACCCACAAAAGGTGTCATATATAAAAGATCTCTCTTCAACAAGTGTTATAAAAAATCTAGAGAAACAAAAGATCAGTAGATTGCCAAACTATGCAAAAGGCTGACTCGTGCAATTATCAAATCTTAAAAAAATGAACTAATTCATGATAGATTAGTAATATGGATGAAAGATGCAGGAGGAGAAATGAGGCAGCTCAGGGAGTCCCCACTAACTGTACAAAGGGCTATAGATGTGCAATGCTGGGTAAATAAGTTCACAACCGAATGCAGAACATTTGTGGAATGGACACAGATCATCAAGGAGCACAGGGAAAGCATGAAAATACAAGGAAAAAATACATCAAAATACATGCAAAAACAAATGGCCAAATACAACTGAGAGGAGAAACAAAATGCAAAGAAAGACCAGTAAGAGAAGAAAAATATGACCATGGGAAATTCCCCATATATGGGGGGGCAGGGTAATTATTTTGGCAAGAGAAATCATTATACCAAAGCTTGCAGGCAAGGAAAAAGAGAAAAATACTGAGGAAACTAATCGTGACTCAGGATGAGATTTATATGTACGTGACATTAATGCATGGGAAACAGCAACTATAAATGGTTTGTAAACCTCAGACTAGCACCAGATGCAAGGAGAGGGCAGCAGGCGGCAAACAAACAGGAAACTGAGTGCTAGTAGACAGTGGGGCATCAGTGGATGTGCGAGGCTGCAAAGGCTTCCTCAGCATTAGGCAAAAGAAGAAAGCAAAATTGCAACCAAGCAAAGCTGTATTAAAAATATATGATGGCACGATCACAATACCACAAGCACAATGTAAGCTGCAAAAAGAATACCAGGGTAAAGATCACAGGCTGAAGTTTCAGGTGGTACAAACACCACAGCAATGACTGCTTTCCAAACAAATGAATTCGTGCACCTACTGATAATAACTGTAACAGTTATGGCAATTTCCTGTCATATCCTTGAAAGAACTTGTGGTATTAGATGTATGTACCACCATGGGCCAGGATTGCATGTTACCACTCTAGGGAGGAAGAGGTGAGATATATTGCAATGCCATGCCCTCTCTTCGGGGTCCACTGCTCTAAATGAATGATTTACATATGATTATGTTCTACTCCCCTTAAGACTTACCTTAAGAAAAAATGTGCTTGCTTAGAAGGAGCTGTGTGGTAACTTATAACTGTGAGCAATACATTGGTCATAGCCTCAGAGAGGAAACCACGTGCAGGCACTGCCTGTTCTGATAGTCTAGCATGGTGGGATTAGCACAGTGTAAGGCAGGAGATTATGCAGCCTTAAAAAAACCTGAAGGTAGTCAGATGCAGATCTCCACCCAGGAGAGGTGATGGCTGAGCATTGGAAACCTTTAAGTAGATGCCCTTGTTGGACCACAGAGGGGGAATACTAGTACAGTTGCCCTGAAACTAGCCCTGTGGAAAGGGACTCATTCAATAGACACACAAGCACGACAAGCAACATATCCAGAGTAAACACTGCACTGTGGCACCCCTGCAGCACAGCTGTTACAAGATTACCAGGGACTGGCATATTTTCCATACATTTTACACCTGGAAATAGATAAAATAATTTATCCAGTGTAGCATCTGCTTTGCAGAACATGCTTTGCAATAAGAAAAAAAATTATGGGAACAATAAAGCCAAATGGAAAAAGTCATCATTGCTAAAATGACAGAGCCTACAAGCTCGATAAACAGTGTTTTAACCACTGAGGAGCCAGTCAAGCTGTACATTTGCTTAGACCTAACAATGCAAACAGAGCACTAAAATGAGCTCACTACCAAGTGCTTACAATTGAAAAATTACCATCTGACTTGGCAAAAGCAAAAATATTCTCAATATTTGATGCCATGAATGGATATTAGCAGGCGCTAATGGATAATGAAAGCAGCTACCTCCCCACATTTTGGGCACCAGTATGTAGATACATGTGCTAGGGAAAGTTGTTTGGGATTAAACATGCAGTGGAATATCAATGCCAGAAGACAGACATACTAACAGGACTGACAGGGATCAGCCTCACACCTGATGACGTTCTGATGCATGGATGTGGAGACAGCGTGGTAGATGCCCACAACTTCATCTGTCTCCTAGAAAAAGCCATGCCAGTAAATTTAAAATTAAACAAAAACAAGATGAAATTGAAATGGACTAAAATGTGGGACTCTTATCTAATCTCTCAAGGGCTATGACCTGACACTGAAAAGGTAAAATCAATAGAGAAGATGTCCACACACAAAATAGTAAATCAGTTTGGAATCTATTAGGATTGACTGGGAGCACTATTCATAAAAAATTCTCTCTTTCCCAGCAACATGAACTTGATATCCTCCAGCTGAATGCCTCTCTATCAAAGAGGAGGCACTCTGATTTGTTTGGGGACCATTGCATGCACACTTGTCAAAAGATAGATGCTGGCTTGTTAAGGAAAAGTATACAGCAGTTTAAGCTTAGTTTAGATCACTAGCCTCAAGTGAATGTTTGTTCACACCAAGAAAACTACACACCAGCTTCAGCAATATTGGCAGTTTCTGTTCAGAGATGCCCAGGACTGAAATAAAACAGATACTACAAATCAAGAATGAAGTGCATTCACAGAGCTGCATGGAGGTAGATTGTATTCCACCTGCCTGCAATATCACTCTCTCCTGAATATTAGAATGACAGGGAAAAGCTGCAGGTAGGGGGTAAAACTATGATGTCAGGCAATGATGTCTGAGATGTAAGGGGTCACGGCTGAAATATTTGGGACAAGGAGAGATCAAATTTATGGGGAATTTGCAAAATCAGGCCTGAAACAGCAGGGATATGACAGAGGAGAAGCAAATTGGCAACCTTCTGAGAGCAGCAGACAGGAAAAACAGGAATGTAGTAGGGTACAGGCCAGGAATAAGGAAGAATTAAAGTGCTATGTGGATCAGGACTGGAATAAAGGTGTGTAGATCAGAAACCAGGTGTACTGGTGGAGCTGGGTGAAGAAGATTGCTGTACTAGAAGAGAAGGATGTTAGTGAATTACAGCCATGGTTCTCAACCAGGGGTACTTGTACCCAAGTGGATATGCAGAGATCTTCCAGGGAGTACATAAACTCATCTAGATAGTTGTCTAGTTTTACAACAGGCTACATACAAAGCACTAGTGAAGTCAGTGCAAACTAAAATTTCATACAGCCAATGAATGTCTTGTTTATACTACTTTATATATCATACACTGAAATGTAAGTATAAAATTTATTTTCCAATTGATTTATTTTATAATTATATGGTAAAAATGAGACAGTAAGCAAATTTTTAGTAATAGTGTGCTGTGACCTTTTGTATTTTTATGTCCTATTTTGTAAGCAGGTATTTTTTAAGTTAGGTAAAACTTGGGGGTATGACAAATCAGACTTCTGCAAGGAGTATAGTTCTCTGGAAAGGTTGAGAACCACTGGGTTACCGGACTGGAATAAGGTGAATCAGAAGGGCAGTGAATAGCTAAAAGATACTGGATTACAGGTCACCCTTGAAGTACGTTAGCAAAGGTATGAATGAGCTCAGGACCAAGATAGAGAAGATTTGGAATCAGGTTTGGCAGAGCTGTAGGTGAAAGGGGCTGTCCATATCAGAATAGCATAAGAGCTGCAGATCAATATAGCATTGCTTTGGCAATGGTGTACAGAGAGACCTTGCATGAAAAATAGCAGTGTTTGAAAGCTGTGGTCCTTGTACGGAAATACCAGATTAACAATGAGAGGCATTGGCAGAGGTGTAGAAATAAGGTGCAATGGAATGGTGGTTAATATACTGAGGAGGTGTATTGACACTACTTTTTGACAAATGGAATACCATGGAGTGGTGAGCTGCAAGTTTATTTATGTGCATTCCAGTGACAGACCACTGTTGGAGGCATCGTTTACTTTACCTGAGAGGGGAATGTGTGGTTTCTTCCACAGCAATGAGTGCCATTCTAGACACTGACTACAATAAGCATTTAGGGAGATGGGAGATGCACATCCTCCTGTACCACAACACACGACTGCCACTGGCCAAAGATGGGCATTGAAGTGGAAAAAAAGACATTATTCTACTCAAACCTCACTTCCCAGAGTCACAGTTCCATAATTTCTCATATGGCTCTCTATTCTAACCCTTCTCTGACAGCTCCCTCTTCCACCTTTCCTCCTGATCTTTGTCTGATTTCCATTCTCCACAATTTACACACAAAGCTGGGAAGAAAGAAAAATCCCAGGACCGTATACTGTGTTGCTGCAGTCAAGAAATAACCCCATGTGTATTACAGCGTGGCTATTGTTAGCCTGACAGAAAGTTATGCCTTGGCATTTTTGTTACATTTTCCACATGGAATTGGATTGGTTGTGAAAATATAGAACATCACTGGATTTCAGAAATTAAAATCTTTCCAGTTATGTCTATTCTAAGCACCAAAGGCTTTGAAAGTATGTCTTTTTATGTTAAGAACATTAAGCAAATCCAGGGTTAAGAAATGTACTTAATTTGGCATTGTATAATGACAAAACTATCTTTATTTTGTTTTTACCATAGATATAAATCCAAACAATTGGCTCAGAAGAACTGGCTGAGGTTTCAAGTCCGCTGAAGGGACTGTCAACTGAGCAACACAACTAATTCCCCATCCTCCTCTGAAAGGATTTCCACACATTTTGGATTAGGTGCTGTTATTTTATCTGACTCCATTGGCTCCATCCCCCTTTATTAAAAATGTTTGGAACTGCAGTTTTCCTCTGTGGAGAGACCCAATTTCAAGGTGACACTATTGCAGCTGCTATTCTGGCACAGCAGAATACAAAAGGGCAGTTTTTACCCTACCAGGGAGCTGTCTCCCATGGTGGTACTTAAAGATAAATATAATCAGCTTAGAGATGCTGTTATGTCTCCTGTTTTCTTCCTCCTCCTGATGGCTTGATGACTAGATCAATTGCTTTATCAGGTCAATGAATATTAACAAGAATATGGGCAACATCTCTTAGCTGAATAAGGATTGAGCCATCCAGTTTGCGTACTCTGTACTAGAGCTTATAGGAGGAATTTTTAAACTACATAAAAGGATTATTTGCCTTAGGAACTTTTAAAAACAGGCAGTCAACACATGCTCTAGTCATAAGCCTCAATTTAGTGCCTTTTCACATCACATTGTAGATTCATGTTTCTCTTCCGTGCCTAATCCTAACCTAATCCTGCAAACTGCTAACTACGTTGAGTCACACCCTGGAAATCAATTGGCCTACTCACAGAAGTAGAGCCTGTTGCTTAATAAGAGGTATTCGCAGGATTGAGCTCTAAATCAGTAGCAACACCATGTCACTAATCATTGTAATGAGTTGATTGTCAGTGATCAGTGCTACAGAGAGCAAAGTCTCTTTATCCACAGACCAGATAAAGATGCAGTCAAAGCTTCCTCAAACTGTCTCAACAATGTGCTTAAGGCCTGTCCTGGAAAATGGTATTCCAGGGGAGAGGGGATTTCAGGGTTAATGGTTTATTCAAATCCTTATCTTCTCTCCTGGGATTGCAAATGAAGTAGACAATTAGAATTAATAGTCATTATGGGATTTTATAAGGTGGACAACTGTCCGCTGAGAACTCTGACTCATTCTACACTTGTCACTGAGAGCATCTATCACATGGCAATGAGTTTTGGTCTCAATAGCCATGGACTATTTCCAAGCTGGAGATCTGGGAAGGAATGGCTATATATTCCGATGCCATGCTCCTGAGTCACCCTCGGTTCCACAGATTGAGACTTCACTGTGCTAGAATGATCCCTGCAATAGAGATTTCATATCCCCATGGGGCTCCTGGGCACTCAGAAGAAATCTAAAGGAACTGTGATGAAGTATCTGGGGAGGCCAAGAAACAGATTCCTCACATCATCTTCCCAGCAGCTCTCCCCAGTGCTCTTTTATGCCTCCTGACTTTAGCCAACCTTCCTGTCTATCTGCTGATCATGTGCTGTATTTGCCAACTTTATTTCTAATGTCTCAAATGGGAGCCTGTATCCCCCATTCCTGTAAGATGTCACTATATAAGATATTGCATGGCAATGCTGAGATGCAAACTAGAGCTATACAAACACTTTAAAGGTTTTCATAGATCACCCTAAGGAAATCCAATCGCTTGGTTCAAAATTGTTACTCTTTACAGAAGAGAACCAATTAGGCATTTTTTATGCCTTGACTGAAGGGCACATCCAGAAAACAGTCCAGATCAGTCAGCTTTTCCCGTCATTTCCTCTTCCTCCAGCACTCCTCTTCTCCGTGAGATTACAGGGCCATATTCCTGTAATTTAGCACTAATTCATAGTCTTTCTTTCAAACCATGGTTCTTACCTGTGACGACGCTGGGGATTTTAGACAGAAAGCTCTTGACTGTTCGAATGGGAACTCCACCTGCTTTGTCATCCTGCATTCTTGTAATTATATCTTCAATCTGGCAAGGGGAAAGGAAAGGATTACATTGGGTTTGCAAGAATAGTGACTACAGATACTCAGAATACTGATAATGCATTGGCACCAGCAAAAACTAGGTGCCATGGAATCTTTTCATGTCATTTGCTAAGATTTGCTAAAAGCTATTCCAACCCCCTTGTCACTGGGGAGAAGGGGAAAGGGATTGCAAATGTATCAGTATGATTGGTTCATGCAAGGTTTACATAAACAATCTTAGAAGTGGAAGACTAAGTTCCAGGCATGTTAATGACTTCCATTTTTTGCTCTTGGGCCATATCTTGAATTTCTTATTCAATCAAAACTCCCACTGAAGACAGTTGGCTCAGAATAACTAATACACTTCAAAGGTAAAAGCAAAAGAATTGGAAAAAAAAAATGAAGCAAATGGAAAAATTAAGCAAAATTTGAAAGAGTTTCAATTGCTCCAGGCATTGGTTGCCACATATTTGGGAATAGCTGCATCATACACTCCTGGCTCCAGCACATATATAATGTAATCAACCCACACATGACAATATTTTTTTGTTGTAGACTGATAATGTGATAGGCCCTACACAAGAGGAAGAAAGTTCCTGTCCTGAAGAGCTAGCTCATGACATCCATCATCATTTTCCCCCCTCTCTCATTCCACATGCCTCCCCAAAACAGTGGAACCAATCAAAGCTGAACTTATTTCCTTAAAAAGTGCAATGATGTGAGTTACCTTGGGAGTTAGACAAATGGTGTTGGGTGTCCATGACACATTCAACGCTCCTCTTCTACCAATCATGTATATTTAAAATATTCATGGTGCCCCTTCAATACACTAGGAGATGGAGTTCTGCAATTTTTCCATTCCCGTTGGAATGCAGGTCTGATGCCTAGAGGATACTGGATGCCCCCTTTTTCACAGTATTAACATTTTCCCTATGCTTTCCTCAGGATGGATGGGCAGGAATGTAATCCTTGCAAAGAACCTCTTTCTACCACAATGACAGACTGAAGCATTATAGCCATGAACCTGGATGATTTTCCCTTAACTTTAGAAGTATTTTAAAAAAAATGTCAAGTCAACTTTGATTTGCAGGCTCCACGTCTACATTTCAAAAATTAAATTTAATTCCAAAGTTTCCTGGGATTGTAAGGCAGTCTTGCCTACTGCAGATGCTGAATTTAATCACCATGCTTGTAACCTCAATGAACTACTCACCCCTTGTTTATATATTAATTTTAAGATGACACATGCACTGGTGAACAGATCAGCAGCAGAAACCAAAACACAGAGAACAATGCTACTAGAGTTACAACAGATTCGGTTGACAGCTGGTTATCCATATTTAATCTGACACACAGTATTGTTGCTTACTGACTCCCAGTCAGACCACTGAGGAACAGAACAATTTTACTTACACCCTAACTCTGTGCACAGTTTTCTCCATTTAAGAACTGTTGGAAGAGCAGCAGCTCATGTGTCCCAGGCCATAGAATACACATTTCAATAAGGACTTTCAAAGAAATAAGAGCATCAAGCCATCAATGAATGGCCTGGCAGCCATAACAGAGCCCCACAAAGCACTTTCAAAAGGAACAAGAACAAGAACACATGCAATTACAGTGCCCCATCTATGCTGAGGACATGAAATGGTTAGTGAGCAGACACTGGGTGAATTATATCACAGCAGCTTCTGTCTCCACATGGAAACCAGAAGTCCAAAGGCAAAATTTTCTGATTCTTTTGGCGTCTGTCTAAAATGCAGCTTTTCCTGTTGATTCACACTGCTTAAACTCTTGTCCAGGCTCTCATTATTTCACTTACTACAACATCTTCTCCAGCCTTGACAAATGCAATCTTTCCCCACTCATATCCATTCAGAGGGTGGCTGCAAAGATCATTTTCCTAGCCTGTCACCGGGACCATGTCACTCCCTCTCTCTGAATCCCTCCACTGGCTCCCCGCAACCCCAGTTCCATCAAACATAAGCTGCTTGTATTCACTTTCAAGGCCCTTGAGAGTCAAACCCCATGATACCTATCACTTCTCATTCACTATCAAGCTGTACGTGCTTGCTTCCAATAAGCTCATGACGTCAACCGCCATTGCTCACTAGTTACATTTTCAAACAAACAGCTCCGTGCTTTCTCCCATGCAGTCCCACAGACTTGGGAGATAAATGTCCATAAAGTTACCACCTTCCAATCCCTCCTCATTATCCCCTTTCAAAACTCTTCATCATGATGCCTACATAAAGCGGGATAATGGTTAGGCTGCTGCTGTGCTAAGATCACCCCCCATCACGCTGACCAATATTGTTTCATTGTTTGTACTCCTCCCATCTAACTGTATCCATCTGTTGTCTTTTGTCCTATGCCAACATTGTAAGTCCCATGGGGCAGGGATCACCTCTTTTGTTCTGTGTTTGTATAACACCTCGCAAAATAGTTCCCTGGTCTATGGCAGGATCCTCAAGTGCTACAGTAATACAAACACCAAATAGTAGTAATAAAACAGAAGTTAAGCAAAATGTTCCCAAACAAAAAAAATACAGCTGAAAAGTTTGATTCACATGTATTCTGTTATCCCTGATTCACCAGTGGAAAAACTGAGGCACAGAGCAATTAAGTGACTTGTGCAAGGTCACACTGCAAGACTATGTCTGATCCAAGAAAGGATCCCAGATTTCCTGTCTTCTGGTCCTTTTTAACCATGAAACATTGACCAAGATTTGTAAACATGGGTGCCTACAGTTCAGCTCCCAAATTCTTAGTCAGATGTTTTTAACTAAACAGGCTGATTTTTTTTAAAGTAACATCCAGATGCTTCCAGCTCTCAAGCCATATATTTCTTCCAGTGCAGCAGATATTCAGGATGGACCAAAATGTTCAGTCAGACTCTGAACTAGTAGAAACTTCAACCTGATTCAAGATTTGAATAAGTTAAGTACCTCAAGCCTCCATAAGCCCAACTACTGTGGCACCTTTGAATGGAAATCAGACACACAACACAGGTAGATCTTTCCATTTGACAGCAGAGGGGAGAAAAACAGTTTTTGGGGGACAGGAGTAGTTAGACGCACTTTTTCAAGTGTCCTTTAATTCCAGTTCTAGCTGTGGGACAAGAGCAGTGCAAAAGGTCTTTTATTACAAAAAATGGACAAAATTTTCATCAATATTTTTGCCTTTTTTATTTTTTTAGTGTTTTGACTTCCAATGAAAATTTTCAACTACAAATTAATTGTTGCAGTGAGACACCTTCACTCCTCTGCCCTCCACCCCCGCCCCCATGGCACAGCTTTTCATAATCCCTACCCACCCACTCACCCACAAAAATCAGAAAATTTCAAAGAAAACCATTTCTTTCGAAGGGTTTAGCAAAATATACTTTGATCTTTTTTTGAACAGCACTACTGAAAAATCAGGCAACTCTAAGAGTGTGAAGTTAGGCATTTCAAAATAGAGACATCCAAAAGTATGGCTATGCCATTCCAGGGTGCAATCCAGACCACTGAAAGTTGTGTCACCTCTGCTCTGCGACTTTGGGTGGCCTCACAATGTCGTGACCCTGAGGCTCCCACTTGGGGCGCTCACAGTCTGACAGCAGGCAAGTCACCCCTTGAGAGCCTGTGTATTGCCACAGCTCTGGCTCTGCAAATCCCAGCAGCCTGTCAGCAAACACCAGCTACACTCTGGATCCCTGCAGGCTTGGTTATTATTTGCAGAGGTACCCAACACACTCCCAGTCCTGAATTTCCCTTCCCCCCACCCTACCACCAAATGTGTGTTCTGTATTGTCCAGCCGTTTCCTGGACACATCAGATATTGTAGGTCCCTTGTGCCTGCAAAGGAACAATATACAACTTCCTCCTTTTCAATACAGTCACCACACAGCTCAGTTAAACCACAATCCTTCATTAGTTTTGTTTAAAGAATTCAAGTTTATTTAACAAAAAAGACAGGATTTTAAGTGAGTACAAGCACTCAGGCATTAAAGCCAGAAATGGTTACAAGAAAAATAAAGATATACGGCTTTCTAGCACTATACTTAAATTAGACTTGGTAAAATTCTTACCACAGGTTTTCAGTAGCATTGCTGACTAAGTTTCAGGTCAGGATCTGCTCCCAAGGTCCAAAGGCTGTTTCTTGTATCTTCTTGGGGGAAAAGAGAGAGATGGACAAGGAGAGAAAATTTGGGGTGGTTTTGCCTCTTATTTTTTATAGTTGTCACCCTGTTTCAGGGTTTCTATTTTGAAACCTTCCAAAATTTACAGGTGTTTGCATCCAAGGTTTTGGTTCATGCTCATCTTTGGAAATGTTTCAGGAAGTAGGTGACAGTCCTAAGAAAAATAAAGCTCACTACAGTATCAGAAATGCAGAAAAACAAATGGAATATCAAGAGTGAAGGCATTTTTTTTTTATAGTGTATCATCCTTACTTTGCGAAGCATTGCCTGTTCGTAACTGCCAATGCCTCTCTTCAGTTCCTGCCTTTCATTAGAGTTTTCTTCTATCTGGGAAGCAGCAAAAATGAATCCTTGGATATTTCATCACATCCGTGTGGAAGGCAGAAAACAATACAAGCAAATGATAATCATCTTTCTTAATCCAAAGTACATGAGCTTCATTGAACTGGCTTCTGCCAAGCAAATATTATAAGAGGAGGTAATTTTTTCCTATTATGTGGTCATTGATATTTCTTTTAGCTGTTCAATCCCTTTGTAGTAGTAAGAGGAAATTTCACTTATCCAGGGACAACGGCTTACTAGCTTCTTGAGAAATTTATTTAAAATAAATTCTGTGATGATATGGTCCGGTCAGTGTCCAAAGAAATAAACATCACTACCAAAGTAATTTCAGGGCTGTGTCTCATTGCCACTCTAGGGTTGTCATCTAATTGTCTCAAAATGTAACACCCTACATTCAATAGTAAATGATTTTTAACTCTGCTGTGAACTTGCTTCCTTTCTCCCCATACCACAGCAAAGGAGGCCACTAGCGCACGCCATACTTGAATTGAAGCAGACAGAAAGAATCACCTAGGTTTGTGTTGAGTCAGAAGTGTAGAAGCTGACTGCAGCATGTGCAGGGAGATAAATCAGCAATAAATTAAAAGGTGTCTCGTCTGCCAAGGCCCAGTCATGGTTGCTAGTTTTCAGCTTCATGACACTGCCTTCTTGAACATATATCGGTACTTAGTAATTACTATCTAGTGAGTTCAGTTCAGAGACCACCAGAGTCTAATTTTGCCAACTCCTTCTGGTAAGTTTGTAATGGAACCAGTCCTTTTGTCTCAGCCTCTTAATCTGCATTTCTCCTCTCTCCCTCTGCCCCCAACGAGTTTTTGGAGACATGTAGGTGACATCTGCTTCTTTCTAACTGATCCACATGTGCCAATCCGATTCCCTGCAGCAATCTGAGCAATTCATATCACATGCTAACCAATGGCAGAATATTCTGTAAGTATTACTCAGCAGCACAAATATTAAACCTAAAAGGGGAAACACACACTTCACATCGAATAGACACAATATGGTATGCAGTTTATTCTGTTTTGCCTTCTAAACTGAGAATTGTCATGAATGCTGACTGTAGTTTGCTGGCATGAGAAAGGACCAAGCTCTATGAGTTAATGTGGTAATAACTGGATTATCAAGTATATTTTACCTTCTCGACTGGATTGAAGTGTAAATTAAAAACCAGTGTTTCTCAATCCCAAGCCCCATTTACCACAATTTACATACCTAGACATACCCAAATCCTAGCATTCTGCCTGCCCTGGAGAAAGGGACACATTTTCTGCTTCTATGCATTGCACACGACCAGACCATTTATATAGATGCAGGGGATTAATTCTAAAGATCTTACACCATTTACAAGAAGACTGCTCTAATCGAAAAGCTTCCCAGGCTTTCTGCAAATTACACAAAACATTTCATTTTTCTGATATGGAACCTATGAACATTTAGTTTTCCATTAATTCTGGAAAATACATTTACATCCAAGCTCTGTATATCAGCTTATTTGTTTGTTTGTTTTTTAAAAAGCACACTTTATGGTTACTTCGCTTTGGACCCTCAGGTTACCCTCTGTTGATTCAGGTTCCCTATCATTGTTATCATCTTTAATATTAGCAGTAGTAATAGCAACTACCATAGTGTACTACTGTAGTGCCCTGCTCCTGGACCAGGACCCAGTACAGAAAGAACAAAAACATGGTCCCTGCCTCATGGAGCTTACAATCCAAGTTTAAAACAAGTGACAACAGATGGAGACAGCCAGGGATACCACCTCCCCCTCTTAAAAACCCCCCAACCAGATGGTTTAGTATAGTCTAGACTAGAAACTTCCCAAACTTCATTTAAGATATGCCCTGTCCTGTACATACAGTTTTTGAAACAAAAGAGCATGGTTCTGCAGTGGAAAGCACACAAAGTCAGATTAACTGGCTGCTTATTGAATCCTACAGCGTACAGTAAACTGTCACAATTACCAATGAGCTATGATGTAAGGCTACATTTCAGCAAAATACTCAAAGTAAAGCAAAGTAACTGCTACTGTACATGTACATGTACAAAGTAACTGCAAAATACTGTACATGTACAAAATATGTACATATCTACAAAATACTGTACATGTACAAAGTAACTGCAAAATACTCAAAGTAAAGCAAAGTAACTGCTACTGTACTGTACATATCCAAGAAGCAATGGTGGTCTTATGGGCCATATTCTGAATGAAATCTCTCCCCACACACATGTGCATGCACAGCTTCCCCACTCAAACTGTAATTCCCTGAAATGTTGTGTTCTATTGCTCCAGCTCATATTTTGGTATTGTTGCATCTGTTTTTTTCCTATTCACTATTTCATTTATTTCCATTCCATTTTCCCCCTCGGTGAATTAGAATGTCAACGAAAGATGTGAAAATTGACAGCTCTGGTAATAAAGCCCTCTCTTTTTGCCCAAATCAGCTGCTATACAGCACTGGTTGTGGCAGTGCAAGCTTCATTCATGCTGCCTCCCAGATGTACCTCAATCTAACCTGAAGGAACCATTTCTAGGGATGAAAGGAAAGTGCAATCTCTATGTCCTTTCAATCCTTAACCTCTCTTCTCAGAGAGCCAGTTAGTGCCAGACGTGATGGTGATCTGATGTGGATACTTATCAGCTACTAACAGTAACAGGACTAAGACCCCCAGCTCATTTTATGCAGACCACCTACTACCTTCATTTTAATTACCTTTGACCAACACCATTCCTTGACTAAATTCAGACTCTTGACCTAGGAAAGCTCTACAAGAATTAACTGCAGATTAATAAGAGAATAAGAATTTATAATGAAAAGCAAAATTAAACCACAGGTTGGAATCTGAAGTGGGAAAAAGTAGATTTAGCTGAAAATGTGTTCTTTCACAAATCAGTTCTTTACAGGCTGTGTGGGTGGAGGAGGAGAGCGGGAGAGAGAGAGAGAACGAACTCTGTTTAGAAAAGCTTTTAATAGAGTGATCTATTGCAGGGATTGACGGAAGTCTGCTGCCTCACTACAGAAATTTTTAGACGCACAAGTTGCCTTGGTAACAGGAAGATTTTCTTTTCTGTTGCATCACTGCACCTAACGTAAAAACAGCCAGGTCTTCAGACTACATTAGCTTATACAATGATGACTAAAAAATAGAATTCAGCAGACCTACCTGACAGAAATGCAGATAAGGGGGCTGTTTCAGAGGGGGTGAATTCCGTACATTCATAAAAGAATTTACCCATCCCCACACACACTTTCATTCACTATATAGCAGAGTACCAGGGTAAAACCCATTAATCTAATAATCAAGAGCATGAAGATGCTGAGCTGTGCCACAGAGAAACAGCTTTTGAACCAAACTCCTAAAATAATACCAAGCTCCTATACACACAAACATTCTGAAACAGCAACTGTTAGAAATAAAAGCTGGCTAAAGCAGTTTCAGTTCACCAGCCTTTCCCTTCAGTTTCTCTCTGTGTGGTGTTTGCTACCCTGAGTATCACTTTGAGTCTCACTTTGAACCAACCCCCAATACTTAAAACGAAATACTGCAGAAACCAAGGATTTTCACCTGAATTTGTGCTGGAACCATAAATGAGCTCCATCTCATCGAAAAACCTTCAACCTGGGCTGAGTTTCAAGTTTGTAATGAGACACAACAGGTCAGTTTTGTAAGGCATAGGATTTTGTAACTGTATTTACAAGACTTAATTTTAATTTGAAATTCTATGAATGAATCAGTGGAGAGAGTAGTGAGAATACACAACTAGTTACAGAACAGGGAAGTTTGTGTACCACTGATTCCTGAATTACCGGTCAACTACCACTTCAGATTAATTCAGTGAAGATACATACTCTCCTCCAGTTAATGAGCCACAGCTACTTTGATGCAAAACTGAACAGAATGTCACCTAAAATGAAGATGTTTTCAAGAACATAACAAGCATCATTAAATTATAGACTCCCACTTCCCAGATCCAAGTATCACATTTAACTGAAGCAGCACGTATCTCCAATCCTGTTTTTGCCACCTGGAAGGTCAGCACAGCTACCGAAAACAGGAGACTATTTGCCAATATTGTATTGGACATTCTTCGCTTTCTGCATCTACATTATTAATATATAATTTGGTCATAGCTATGACTAGTGCTCGCTAGTTGTATATTTCATACATGGAAATCTCAATCTCCAGCAGCCTATTCTCAACCTGGAATCAGGATGAAATGTCTCCAGTGGTGTAGAATTCTACTTTGCCCAGTGCATTATTTGTGGTGGGGATTCAGGTCTAGGGCACTTCTGGAGATAAGATCCTGGATGAGGTGGATCCAGGATCTGTTCTGGTAGAGCAAGTCCTGTGTTCCCAAGTCTTCACAAAAATTAGGATCCAATACCAAAATACTAACCCCACAATTTAAAAAAATCCTAACACCCAGACTTCTTCTTCCAGCATTCCCACACTAAAACTTAAGCAAATGTTCTGGATGCTGCAGTCCAGTATCCTGCTTCACACAGCTGGAAATACAGAATTGCAAAACCCTACTCTGTCTGCCTCAATCAAGACGCAGTCAGCAAAAGGCAATCCCAGCCCTGGCAATGACTTCCTTTTCCAGCGACAGTGCCATCTGGAAAAGAGACATTCCATGGAACAGACTGGAAGTAGCCACAATGATTTTAAGTAACGCTTAATCAGAAAGAATGATGTTAAGTAATGCTGGGCAGGTGAGACAAAGCAGGATGCACTTACTGTGGAAGAGAAGAATATAAATGACTCAGCAAGCAGCTGTTGCTAAGCGGCCTTAGTCTCTCTTCAGAGACTTCAGGGCTGAAAGATCTTCTTAGTGAAATCAAGGATAATTTTTTGACTTTTTACACTGCAGACCTCTATTTTCAACATGTAGATTCAACAACATGTTGTCAAATGCAGGCAACAGACATACGCAAAATTAGGTAAGAATTCATAATAATGGATTGTAATATCTTCTCTGTGAAATCTGGTAGCACTGGACAAAAGTTTCTCTTTACAAATTTGCAAATTTTCATTAATACATTTCCAGCTTCCCACACAATAACCCAGATGTTAATCTGGAGCTATTCAGAAAATAGTTAACAAAATATTCCCACTATGAAACCCAGCTATTTGGCACTGATGTTCTTGAGAAGAATGTCACAAGAAAGAGCACAGGATCACAAATACTGGCTTCCTTAAAGAACTGATGGGCAAAACTGTACCCAGTATACCCCATACCTTTAAGTTTGTGTCCACGAAGTTTATATACATTAACAAAAGCAACTCAGGCTGGACGCTCTTACCAAATGATTAGCAAATGCTCCAAAGAAACGTTAAAGACCCACAAAACATTCTTGTGTGTTTTATATTGCACCACATAATGCAGTGTGGCAGGTTATTCCATGCAGTATTTAACTCTTTGCCATGCAGTGTATCACAAGAAAGATTAGATCTAAAAAAGTGTAGTAAAGTGGATGAAAAGCAGTGTGGTTTGCATTACTAGCAACCCCATTTACCACCATCAAAAGGATGATATTTTCAAAATAGCTCTCCACAAGGGTATGCAACTCCACTCTCTCTGATTTTTTTAATAAAGGAATTCTACTAAATTAACATAGTGCATTAAAAATGTTCAATGCAACAATCAAAATGGGAAAAAATAAGTTTACTATCTCTCTCTTCACAGTTAATGCTGTTAAGTGGAAGTGTTCTTCCCAGAAGAACCCATTCCAGAAAACGGAAGGGAAAAGACTGTTTAAGATTCCATTTGCTAAGGAGTTGATATTCAGCTCAGTTTTGCTTACCTCTTCCAGTTACATCTGATTTGCACATCCCTTTCTTGTAATGCTTTTTAAAAATATTTATAAAAAAAGCTTTAAAAGTTCATGTTTATGAAAAATGCCAGATCAACAACCCTGAAGAATGAAGTCTTCAATTTATCCCCTGATTAGGTACTGTTGGAGTATTGGCACAGCAAGTCTTTATGCATTGCCACTTGCCAGAATGCCCCAGCCAATGGCATAGAGGGCTAGGCCACTGGCATTTCACCTCTAGAATTTCATCTCACATCCATAGAGGGAAAAGGCTAATAAGCCACTATGCCACTTTGCAATAACAGTAAAATATACTGTCAATGGCTTAACAACTTTGTGACTGATTTATGATGTCAATTAACTCTTCTCGCATTATTAAAAGTTTATATAGCTACAAATACAGGCTAGTTGAAAAAGAGTTATAAAAAAGAGTGGAGAACATTCTGGAAAACTGTGGAAAAAAATCACCTGAAATTTCAACCCATGACAAGTCAGTTACAATAAAGTACTATAGAGATAGGAAATAAGTATCACTAAATATAGTAATTCACAGAACTTTTGACTATTGCCATAGATCAACACAACTAACAAGGGAATTTAAAATAAGATGTTTCCAAAAATCAAATCTTGCTATTAAAGAAATTCTACACCCTGTGGACAAGCACCAAAAAAGGTAAATATGATGTGGTTATTACAGGTACAGTATACATATCACGCTCCTTCTTGTCCATATG
Organism: Dermatemys mawii; assembly: GCA_007922305.1. NCBI lineage: Eukaryota > Metazoa > Chordata > Testudines > Dermatemydidae > Dermatemys > Dermatemys mawii. The sequence goes on along the minus strand of ML677332.1, from coordinate 40,231,193 downwards.
GAACACATCTAGCACACTGTGGGCACTACCACAAACAGGTGGTAATATTATTAACAACATACACACACACACACAACATTTAACATACATGTATGTAGATGTGTGAAATAGATATTGATTCAAAACAAGACACCAGATCTGAACTCCCAGATTTTGCAAAGTACAGATCCAAAGTTCTAGACTCAGACCCATCTTTAAAATGGGGTAATACAATACACCATCTTCTGGACAGCTCTAACCCTTGTGAAAATTTGGATCTGTATTTGAGCTTTGTTGCTCAGGCCCATCTTTATAGTGAAGAAATGCTCAATAAACAAAGCGGTTATTACAAACAAATCCCCATTAGCTACAAAATTACATTCAGCAAAATCGCATTAATAAATGAGTTCTCTTTTTTTAAATTATCAGTTTCATGCTCTTTTGTTGTAATACGATCAAAAATATGACAGCAGCTACACTAGTTTGCTGGGTAGCAGTTGTCAAATCTAAGAAGCGTAACACTGAGGAACAGAAGATACATGTATTCATTTTAAAAGGTATCAGGAGAATCCGTTTTTATTTAAAGAGTCAAAAAATTGCTCTTAGAAATCTCTTTAGGGGCTTAAGCTAAATCTGGTGCTGGAGCCAGTAATGCCCAGATTGTATAGTCATCTTAAAGGACTACTAGAGAAGCTAATATGAGAGCATTCTAATTGATTCTGACAGCCATGCATTATTACAATTAGCCTGGGCCCCATGTAGTCCTGAAAGTAAGTTTACAGTAGCTGACACAAATCTAAAGAAAGTGACTATCCATTTAGAGAGAGAAAAAATAAATGTTATGCCCTAAATGAAACATGTCGACAGAAACAAAATTAAGTAGTTTTAATCCCTTCACCACAGACATTTTCTAAATTACCAGCCAAGCCTTGAACCACAAAAGCACTTAAACACATACTTAACTTTAAACATTTGAGTTGTTTCACTGATTTAAAGATCTGTACAAAATCACTAAAGACTGTTGTCCCTTCTTTCAAGATCAGTATCCTATTCTCACACTAGTGTTGTCCCTCTGCCATATGTGTAACATAATTCTCGGTCCTTGCAGATCAGCTTCCCTATGGAGGAGAAATCATTGATAGGTATATTTTAAATGTAATTTGTTTTGTTTATATGTATACACCAGCCCCACCAAAGCTGGTCAAAAAGCATTCAGGCAACCACCTCTTTCCAGAATCTGAGCCCAACTCCAATGCTCAACTCCCAGGGGGCAATTATGCTTCAAGGATTGACTCTAATCAGAGACCAAAACCAAGAGCAAACTCTCCAGCTTCTCACATAACTCCCTCTCCCCAGGACCTTGTATAACCAAAAACTAATAGTAGTATTTCTTCTAAGATTAAAGACATACGCCTACACAAAGAAGAAACTTGGAAAACCATGTATAACAGCACCACCTGGGATGCCTGTCAAAACAATACAAATACAAAAAAAATCTACATTACTCTTTACATATTAATTAGACAGTACAACAACTAACAGCTGTAATAACAACTAACTCTATTGGATAGTAATAGTAATTAACTTAGAACAGACACCTGAAAATTAAAAGGACAACATGAAAAAAATGGCAGACGGTTACCTCCAGAGGAATTTTATATTAAGTTCATTAACTACCACACACAGAATGTGGAAAAATCAAGAGCAAACAATATTCACAATTTGGCAAGGAATGAGAAGTCTTATCCAATATTTCTGAACACTGTTACAGGATCTCCACATGCAAAGCCAGTATCTGAGAAAAATCAAGCTGAATAATGATCATGTGTGATCCTATCTGATCAGAGAAATAAAAAAATAGTTTTGGTGCCAATTCAAGCAGCATCAATCCAAGAAACCAAATATTTTTGTATTTGCAGAACTGAGTCCAATAGCATAGGAGAGAAAAAGGAGTTTAGTGAGTTAAACTCTATTAATAAAAATATCTCCACTTCTGTCATTTTCCTAGGCAAGTTACAGAGATCATATCAAGTTATTGTATACATATTAGGATGCTTATGACTAGGCACCTGCCAGAATAGATTAAAAAAGATAATGCAGCAGATATTGGAAATGGAGCAAGAGGAGGGGGACTGAATTGTTGGGAGATCTTGTGCCCTGTGTTTTATCTGATCCTGGTCTGCTCTGACATACAGAGAGAAAAGAGGGCTACAAAGATCTCTGGTTTTATGCTGGAGATGTTTCATTTAATACTAGGAATTATAAATGAAAATATAGGTGTACTTTGTGGAGTAGATTTTACTCTAGATTGTTATCCAGACTGTGTTTTCACCCTCACTCCATTTCCCAAATCCTCCCTCAAAGGCTCTCCACAAGGAGAATGGAAAAATCATTTCTATTTAATTAAAAAAAAAGAAATTGGAGTTTTTAAAATTTAAATGTTTCCATTTTTTTTGTTCAAAATTTAACAGCTATCAGAACATATCATTTACTACTGGTATGGCCTGGATCAGTGACATAGCCCCAATCTACACACAGAAATTGCATTTAATTAAATCAATTTGGCACAGCCCATGGAGGTGAACACTTTTTTACACACTGATCCTGTAAAATCATATGCATGCACGTAACCGTGCCATACAAATATTCCCATCAAAGCCAGTGAAATTACTCAGTGGCCTGAAGTGAAGTATGTGCTTAAATCTTTGCAAAACCAAGGACTTAAACAGGTTTGAGTGTGACTAATATTGTTTAGTATAATTCAATATAAATTAAATTGATATCAACCACTCAAACTGATTTAAGAAAGACTAACCAACTTAAAATAATTTAGAAATATGTTTAGTTAAAATTTGTGCAGTTTCTATACATATACACAATTCACAAAAGTTACAGGTTCCATAGTCTCTTACACTGAGTCATCCAGTTCCCAAGCTACATCCCTTTTGTATTGATCATATTTATAATGAAAGTATATTCAAAATTGAATGGAAAAGAAAGAACAAAGGGATAAAAATCAGATATGTTAATAATGAAATGTGGTCATCTTTACTGGATTCATTAACATTTTAATTCAATGCAACTCTCATTTATTACATTCAGGGTGATAGGCACTTTCCCTTCAGTAGAAGAATTTTCAGAAAAAGACAAGGGGATCAACTTCTGTCATCACTCAGTTACAATTCTAACTGTGACTGCTATTATTTACTTCACCTACTGATTTAATGATTTATTCAATAGTTCCACTACTAGCTAAATTATTTGGTAGCAGCTATATTTCCAATGTACAGTGAGGAATAGCTTATAAAATACTGTACAAATAAATGTTATAGTTAAAAGAAACACATGCAATTCTCATTTCAGATGTCTAGAAAGAAGAACTTTTCACACCAGCATTAGGGCTGGCCTTACCATACACTGAACTGAGGCCAGACTCGGGTGGGGGTGGGGGCCACCACTAGGACCCAAAAGAGTAGAAAATTGAGTCTGCTGCCAGTGTCTATATGTATTCTCTCTGCTCTAGATGCACAGAGATGGTGGAGTGCTGTGCTGGAGGAAGGAGGGCACAAGAAACATAACAGGCAGGCAGGATAAAAGGTGAGAGGGAATAGCAGAAAGCAGCAGGAGCCGCAGGGGGAGAGAAAAGGAGGAGCCTCTTATGTACCTCTCTAGCACCCTGGCCTGATTACCACCAGCTTTTCAGGGACCTTCCTGTTTCCTGTTGCTTCCTGGAACCCACCTGAGAATAACAGGGAAGTACTAGGAGACAGATAGGCCCTTAAGATGCTGATATCATCCCTCACTCAGGCCCTGCTACCAGCCTGCTTATTCGTCCTCTTCAATTGAATGTTGAGAGCCATATAGTCATGAGTGAAAGAAGAGAACACCCCTCTGGGGCAGCATTCAGAAAAAGAAAGAGAGCAACAGAAGCTTTTCTATCTAAGCAGGAAGGAGTTCTCTGGAGATACATGGACATAAATGTTCACGGTGAGCCTTCCGGCCCCAGTGAAGAACTGAGTGGTGAGGAGATGCCGGATTTTCCAGTTAGTCAGAGTGCAGGTGACCTGGCAGCTACTGCAGCATCCATATCTGCAGTAGCTGCCAGGTCATCTACGTCTCAAATGGATGTAACCATGCACATTCCTGAAGAAAACTGTAGATCAGAGAAGGGTGGGGTGGAAGCGCAAGAAACAGCTGCTGCTGAGTTTAGTTCCTTAAGTCTAGATGATCCAGGACTGTGGACCCATTTGAGCAGTAGCCTGAGAGACTTCCTTGTACTCCATGGGCCACTGCAATTGAAAAATTTCATGTCCCCCAAGACAATGAAAATAGATGTTTCCATCCAACACATTGCTGGCGTGAAATCCACAAAGGTGACAAAGTGGAGAGGCCATGGCTTCTGTACTCAAAAACCCAGAATGCTGCATGCTGTTTTTGTTGCAAAATCTTCCAGTCTAATGTTTCAGCCACATTGGGTTCTACAGGAACAAAGAACTGGAAAAATCTGGCTAGAAATCTGGCATGCCATGAAAAAGCAGAAAATCACCAGAGAGCTTGAGATGAGACTAAGGTTAAAGGCTCCATAGATGATCAGCATGAAGAGAAGATTGTATCAGTCTCTATTTATTGGCAAAATGTTCTGAAAAGGCTCATTGCCATCGTGAGAATGCTTGCTACCCAAAACCTAGCACTGTGTGGTACTTCAGATCAGCTGTACGTGCCAAACAATGGAAATCTCCTTAAAATTGTGGAGCTGATGGCTGAGTTTAATGCTGTATTCCTGGAGCATCTATGAAGAGTCACCACACAAGAAATGTACACATACCACTACCTTGGGGAAACAATTCAAAATGAGATCACACAGTTTCTGGCAACAAAAGTCAAACAGAATATTGTGGTAGATCTGAAGTCAGCAAGACAGTACTCTATTATTCTGGACTGCACACCTGACATCAGTCATATGGAACAAATTACTTCAATAGTGTGTTTTGTAACAACAGAACCTAGTGAAAATGTCCCTCCAATGGTGACTGTCAGAGAGCATCTTCTAAAACAGCGTTTCCCAAACTGTGTTCCACAGAACACTGGTGTTCCGCATGATGGGAACAGGTGTTCAGTGAAAGAATCGTAATTAAAAAAAGGTTTTTAAATTTGGCATATTTTGGCAGAGTTTACAACTCTTTTTGAATGACTATAATTTATAAAATAAAATATATTTGAGCATAAATAACGCAATATTTTATTTGAAAACCAAATGACTACAAAATAATATTATAAGTGTTCCATAAATATATACCAGGCCAAAAAGTGTTCCGTGGCCAAAAAAATTTGGGAAACATTGTTCTAGAATATATTGACATTGATGATACTACAGGAGCTGGTATGACAAATGTGCTTCTTAAAAAGCTGGAAGTTACGGGAATTGCGATAGCTGACATGGGAGGTGAGGGCTACAATAATGGTGCCAACAAGAGAGAAAAGAACAGAGGAGTGCAGACACCAATCCGAGAGTTAAACCCTCGAGCTTTTTTTATTCCATGCAGTTCTCATTCATTGAACTTGGTGGTCAGTGATGCAGCATCAGCTTCTAGTGAGGCTGCTGTATTTTTTAATGTAATTCAAACCATCTATGTATTTTTCTCTGCATCAACTCATCGATGGGAAATTTTGAAGCAACATCTGGGAATACCCTCTCTGACACTGAAACCACTGAGTGCCACATGATGGGAAAGTTGAGTGGAGGTGATAAAGCCTATCAAACACCAAATTGGGAAGATAGATGATGCCATAGTTGCCATTATGGAGGATAATGATAGGACAGGAACTGTTCATGGCAGAACAGTGGCAGAGAGAAATGGAATCACCAGAAACATACCTAACATCAAATTTCAGTGTGTCTTAGTGTTGTTGCATGACATACTGTTTGAAAGAAAAACTCCAAGGTGTTGACCTTGATATATCTGGAGCAATGGAACAACTGGACAAAGCAAAGACATATCTATAGTCTTACCAGTCAAATGAGGGATTTCAAAACATTCTGAAAAGTGCACAGAAGTTGGCAGAGGAACTTCACACTGAAGCTATTTTCCTACCCATTCAAGAATACAAGAGTCACTGAAGAAGACAACATTTTGATTACGAGGTACAGGATAATCCCATAAGAGACCCCAAACAACAATTCAAAGTTGAATTCTTTATCCAGGTGCCAGACTGTGCAATACAGTCAGTTGAAGAACATTTCATGCAGCTCAAGGAACACAGCAGTATATTTGGGATGTTGCATGATATTCCAAAATTTCTCACTATACCTAAAGAAGACCTACACCAGCAATGCAGGGCACTAGAGACAGTGCTGACACATGATGACATGCACGATATTGATGGGAGTGATTTAGGTGATGAACTAAAAGCCATTTCAAGATACATTTCAGCAGGATTGACTCCAAAAGCTGTTCTGGAATACATGTGCACAAATAAGATGACCACCCTCTTTCCAAATACTTCTGTTGCTCTGCACATACTTCTAATATTTCCTGTGACAGTTGCCAGTGGAGAACACATCTATGCTCCATAATGACAGGAGAGGCTGGTCAGGCTTGCAACCATCTCAATGGAGCATGAGCTGGCCCAGACTGTGGACCTTCAGGAAGCAGTTCAAATCTTTTCAACCAAAAGGCATGGAAAGCACCACTTTGATTATTCAAACAGATAAAAATGCCAGTGTTTACTATGCAGACAGGAAAAGTTATATTTGCTGTTCATGCATTTGAAAGTTAAGTGTTAAAATTTTTGAACAAGACATTTTAAATTGTTAGTTCTTTATTGGTGTAGGTAGCAGAGCAGTATCATGAGAAGAGCAGAACAGGAAGAAAGCCGAATTGAGACAGGTGCCAAAATGTTGTGGGCCGCAATGGAGACAAGGGTGTATGTGCAGATCAACAGACACTATTACTGAATCTCCTTGGTCATTCTGAATTTTGTCAGTAGTTTGCTTTACCCTCCCCCTACTTATTTCAAAGCTTTCTCTTGCGTGTACATGTGGTAAGTGCTGGACAGATTTATCCAGCAGCAATGCTTTTAGTGAGGCAAATAAATAATTACTGGCCTACCTTGAAAGGATATTGTGAGGAATAAGTCCAGTTTGACTCGGTATGGGCCATGTCTACATTAAATAATCAAACTGTTCTTATATAAATCCATGGGATTGTTCTGGTTTAAATCCAAATGCATCCACTAGTCATGCTGATTCATAACCACTGCAGTTTTGCCTCAGTCCACAGTAGCACTGCTTGAAATCATTTCCGTTCAATGCTTGCTTGAACTTCTTAAGAGAGGCAGTGGATTCTGGGATAATGCACTATGGGAATGCAGTGGGAGGACTAGTTAGGCATTTCAATACGAACCATTTAATGATCTCACTGCAATAAAATGGTTCTGGCTGAAACAGTTTAGATTAAACTAGTAGTTTAATTTAGATTGACTTTCAGCAAGGCTAATGGGATCTATAATATATGCATTCTAGCACTTGGGTGTGTGGACCCGATATACTTGACAAGCTTGCTGGGAAGACCAAGCCATTTATGGTAAATTTCTCTAGCATAGACAAGACCATAATGAAGTACGTCTCTCCCCACTTTCCCCACAGGCTGACTTTACTTTAAGCAAATTTTCATTATAAGCAAAATTGTCATTTTCAATACCCCTCTGGTCTGTAAAATATAAACAAATTCACAGTCTATGAAGTCACTAAGCAGCTCATTTATTTAAATATAGCATATGATTGAATTAGAAGTCATTACATTAAATTGTCAAAAGAACAATTAAAATTTACAAAGTAAAAGCTCTTCCAATCTTCTTCATTTATTCTTCTTTCTATGATATCTATTGCTTAGAAAATCAAAGATTCCCCATTCACCCAGCCTTCAGGGTTCTTTTGGCTATTGTTAAGTTTCTTTCTGCTCAGTGTCTGAAGAAGTGTAATTTTTCAGCATTTAAAAAAGGTTAAAGCATGTTAATTAAGTAATATAGGTCTCTATTAGCATTTCAGTTATCCTAATCAGCAGCTGGAAGTGATCTGCAGCCAATCAAAGGAGCTGAGGAGGTATTCAATTGCTTTGATTGAATAGTATCAGCCCCCTCAGCAATCCATTGTTTCCTATATCTTGAGTTGTGGATAAAAGGACCAAAATTCCATGGGAAATAATTAAAAAGGATTTTGTATTTAATTCAAGGAGGAGCTCCATTATAAGCAAGTGTATTAGCAGCAGGGTCCATATAGTATTATTTTGGATTGAATAAATACAGGTACTTTCTCGCTTACTGCTTTGACATTTTAGAAAAGGGATTAAATGGGAGCACAATCACCCTGGGTGAAGAGAACAATTGCAATGTTCCTTGCCTGTAAGACTTGGTTCACGCGAGCATTTTTGGTCCTAAATTCTTCCCATTACAGGAATCACTCCTACTAGTCTTACAGATTCATAGGTAATAGCTACAGTAGGAACGTTGGTATAGACAAAGGCACCAGCAGCGGCTGATACTGATACTGGCAGACACCAGACAAAGATGTTAAAACCAAGAGCTAGTTATGATGCAACATTTTTCAGTTGCGGTAAGTGCTGGTCAAGTTATTCATTGTGAATATGTCCATGCTACAAATATATTCAGTCTTCATAAATATTTGTCATATAATTTGAATAAACAGGTTTTTTGCCTATTGATTATTCATGAACTGTTGCTTTCTATTTGCTATATATGGTGCAGAGGTGGTTACCTAAGTAACATATGCATGCATCCAACAAAGTGGGTATTCACCCACGAAAGTTTATGCTCCAATACATCTGTTAGTCTATAAGGTGCCACAGGACTCTTTGTCGCTAAGTAACATGTTATATTTTCTGCTCCCTGATGGGATGACAAACCTTTGAAGAGGAGACTGCGCAAGTGACAATTAGCAAATAATCTTGGTAATGTATGAATATAATTTTTTGCTTGCCACTATAGCTATTTACTTGAACTACAGCCATTCTTCGAACACTCATGCAGATAAAATCCCATAAGTGTGAATGTTTGTGCTTAAATAAGGAAGGGCACACATGGTCAAACCAAAACACTGATTCAGAATCTGAGCGAATGTTGGTGAACAGATTTATACAGCATTCAGCCAGCTCAGGCTGCTAGATCTACCTATATTTAAGCTTGCACATACATGCACAGACACAAAGGGCATACAGGGAGTGAGTATAGTAGACTCTCGATTATGCAGGATGATAGGGAAAAAATTAATCCTGGTTAATAAAATCCCGGATAATCACCATCCATAGGAAATATGAGGGGGTGGGGGGGGGTTGGTTCACTGGCTGCCCTGCGCCCTGGTGGTTTGTGGGGTTTTTTGTGCTAGGGGCGGTAACAAAGCCAGAGCCGGCCCTGCAAGTTACGCATTTTTTTTTTGACATCCTGGTTAATCCACAACCTGGTTAACCCAATCCTGGATAATCGAGAGTCTACTGTATTTTCCCAACTTTTGAGTGTCTTTAAACCTAAAGCACTCTTTCAGAGATACATTTCTGTTCTGCCTAAATGTGACAGAAAACTGAAGAGACTTTTAATTATGTAGCACCAACTGCTAATTCCTGTTTTGCCTTATTCACAACAGTAGTTTTATTGAAGTAAATGGGACTATGCGTGGGTATGACAAACAGAACTTGGCCCATAATGTGGTTAATTATAACAGGGGTGGGGGAATCAGCAGGAGCTGGATACCCAACTTCCATTTGTCCTTTTGACAAACTCCCCCACGTATCTTGTTTATACAGATTGCACTTCAGCCAAAAGAAAGCTGGGATAATACAAGCATCATGAATCTGTTACGGTTGGTAAAGATCCGAACTGTTGCATCTGCAATCAACAAGACAAAACAAAACTGTATGTAAATTGCCACCTCAGTGCGCTTCTGCTCCTCTTGAAGCTGCATGGGTTTTTCACACCTTTCTCCCAGGCTCAGAGACAGCCGCCTCAGGGCTCTCTTCTCCTCTTCCCAGTCCCCGATGGCAGCTTTAGGAGTCATTCATCCCGGCCTCCTTCCCCAGACGTGTGTTGCAAAGAGGGAGAGGAGCAGAGAGCCAACTGACCCCTTGTCACAAGAGGAGAGGAATAGGGAGCAGAGCTATCCTGAGCTGCTGGGGTCTTATCTGCTCCATCCTCTGCCCTTCCACTGTGAATGCTGATAGCTGCTCCACCTTCCACCCCCATATCCTTAAACAACTCTTGGCTCCTGAGGGGTGGAAGGGTGAGAGCTAAGCTTGCCTCCTGCAGGAGCCCCAGGGGCATGCACAAGGTGGGGCAAGCAGGAACATGGGTCCCAGGGTCATTGAAGAGGCATACAATGTCCCTCCAAAAGCCATCACATTTTTATTTCTGTGCACACCCCTTAAGGGACCTGATCAACTGCTCTTCCACAGGAGGCAAGAAAGACAGCCAATCACAGGGGTTTCCCCTATATGCTGTGGACCTACCGGTTGGAAGTGACATAGGAGGAGAAAGACTTAGGTTTATTGATCAGTCACAGGATTACTATGAGCCACCAATGTGATCTGGCTGAGAAAAGCTAATGCAGGCCCAGGATGCATTAGGCAAGGTATTTCCAGTAGCGATAGGGAAATGTTGTTACCATTATACAAGGCAATGGTGAGATCACATGAAATACTGAGTACCATTCTGGTCTCCTTTGGTTAAGAATGATGAATTTAAACTGGAACAGCTACAGAGAAGGGCTAGTAGGATGATCAGAGGAATAGAGAACCTATTAAGAATAGAAACAAGGCTTAAGGAGCTTGGCTTATTTACCCTAATAAAACAAAGTCTGAAGGGAGATATGGTTGCTTTCTACAAATACATCAGAGGAGGAAGAGGAGTTATTTAAATTAAGGGCCAATGTTTGCAAAAGAACAAATGGATCTAAACTGGCCATCAGCAAGTTTAGGCTTGCAATTAGAGAAAGGTTTCTAAGCATCAGAAGCGTAAAATTCTCAAACAGCTTTGCAAATGGAATAGTAGGGGCAAAACACACCAACAATCAAACCTAATTTGTTTCAAGACTGAACCTGATTATTTGTTTATGGAGAGGATGGTCTGATAAGGTTGCCTATCACTGCATATAGCCCACATGTGACTGCTATTTGCAAATATCCCCAGTGGCCAGAAATGGGGCATTAGATGGGGAGGGCTCCCAGTTACTAGAGAGAATTCTATTCCAGATGTCTGGCTGGTTGGTCTCACCCACATGCTAAGGGTCTAACTGGTTGCCATATTTGAAGTCAAAGGAATTTTCCCCCCAGAGATCCTGGGGGTGGTTCCACTTTCTACTGCATCGTGGGGCCCGGGTCACTTGCTGGTTTAAACTAGATGGTAGATTCTCTGTAACTTGAAGTCTTTCAATCAAGATTAGAGAACTTCAGTATCTCAGCCCGAGGTTATAACCTACTATAGGAGCGGGTGGATGAGGCTCAGGGCCTGCAATGTGCAGGAGGTCAGATTCGATCCTCATGCTGGTCCCTTCGGGTTTTAGTGTCTAGGAGTCTACATAACATCTTTAAAAATGGAAAGCCTAGCCATCAGCTTCCTGAATAATGAAAAATACCTCCCTAACTGCTGCTGCTTCTGTCCTGGTGCCAAGTGGTCCCTCTGTTAGAGCTAGCAAGTATGTATGAAAAGAAACAAGTCCTGACAGCCCTGAGATCAGCATTCTGGGCTTCATGCTGATTGCTGCACAGCAGTGCACAAGGGATTTGAGGGCAGGAGGTGAGAGAAGATGGCGGAAGGCCATTAATAATAAATGTTGAAACAGCCAGAGAGAGAAAAAAGGAAGGAAACTACATGGTGGTTTTCAAAGTGGTTTGAATTCTTGAAAGGCTTCTCTGAACCTGTGCTACAGGAAGACACCAGCAAACATACCGTGTATGTCTATGAGTGAATGAATGGGGTTCATTGTGAAAGGCTTCACAGAGCATCAAAGAAAAGCCAAAATGAAGTTAGAAATATCTTGCCTTCTGAATCACTTACTAATCAGGGGTGCTCTGAGGCAGTGCCATTCATGTTAAGGACAGGCAATGGTGTAGAAGTTCAGAGCAAGTTCATTAGAAAGGTGGGAAGGTGTGTACAGAAATTCAATGCAGATTCTTCTCTACCCTTGTAACTCCAGAGATCAGACTAGATTTTAACATAACATCACAGTATAGGTTATCAATCTTGGCTCAGAAACACAAACTATTAACAATCCAGTACAAAACAGACTGAATCTTATCAAGCTAAATTATCTAAACTGAAAATCTTATCAAGTTTTCTCTCACACCCATAAAGACATTAAACTGTAAAATTCTCAATGACTGGAAGCCAAATAGCATTGTCTGTGTCCCTGCCTTTCTGATATTATTCTAGGATCTGATTCAGTCCCCATTAGAGTCACAGAAAAGACTACCACTGACTCCAATGGGACCACACCTATACACCTTTAACATTATAGATAATTGAATACATACCTAGATTATTCTGTCGTATGACTGTAGTATTGTCAATCCCAAGAATTTAAAAAATATTTTTGAAGAGATTATATTGTGGTTTTTTGCCTGCCTGAATTTTTGAATATCCTCTGCCCACTGCTAATGGGGGCGTGATAGTTACAGTGCTCTCCCAAACTCTCCCAAATTTAAACAGTGAGATGATTTCAGCCCTTGCTGCAGGACCTCTAGAGGAATACCTGATGGTTCAGCCAGGGGTCTCTAACTCAGTTTACCTTAGGGCCAGTGTCAGTCCTCAAATCCTGCCAGAGGGCCAATAATATCACTGAAGATGGTGCTCAGAAAATGTTTATATTGTATTTTTTATTTCTCAGAAATAATAAAACTGCCATACAACTTTATACAATCCTTCGCCTACCAGAGAGTTTTAGTGTTTGCCAGACACCTGACAACACTTCAGCTCTGTCAGTTTGTTGACGTTTGGCCTCAGTGACTGAGCAGTTGAAACCTTCAGGATTGCAGCAAGGTGTGCATCAGATAGTTGTGTTTGGTCCACTTTCCCACACTCCATGCTCTGCTGACATCAGGACCTTACTGGGCTAGGCCTCCGTGGGCACAAAAGCAGCTGAGGAGGAGGTACAGTCATGATCTGCCCACTGGTCAGATGCAGGGGGTGAGGAGCATGGTTACGACCTTCAAGAGATGGGGCAGTAGGCACAGCTCCCTCTAAACTGTGCATGTGTGCACGCGCACACAAATCCTAAACCCCATGCACACGGCAAAACACTACATGCACAAAAATTTGCACAGAAGAAATTTTTTGCGCACGTGGCCTGTCAAAAATTAGAGGGCATATTGGTAATGGGTGGTTCTAACCATCTCGGTGTGTCTGGGATTGTGCCTCTTGGTTCTCCTGCTGAGATGGCCTCTCCTACACAACTTACCAACATTACATGGGACAGTGGGTAAAAAAGTAAATAAAGGGCCACATTTCATTACACAGACCTGCAGTGCCAACAGCTAGAAAGAACCTCGTCCCTTTCTTCTTATCTTCCCCTTACCTTATCTGCAGGCACCAGGCACACTGTCTCCATGCAGACGCTGTCCCCCAGAGCTCCCATTGGCCACGGAGTGAGCACTCAGGGCGGGAGGACTCAGGCAGCATGCCTCCTCACACCATCATTGGAGTCTCACGAGTCACGCTCACCTCCAAGCCTTTTCCCTTGCTCCCTTGGCCTCATGCTGCCCCGGCTGACTCTGCCTAGTGACGGTTTCTCTGTCCCTCTCCCCCACCTGGTTCAAAGCTTTCAGGTTGTCCCCAAAGCCCAACATTCTAGCCAATTAATTCTATGCCTCCATCCACCTATATCTGCCCATCTCCTAGCCCAGCAATCAATTATTCAACCCCCAGACCCTACATCAACTTTGCCCCCTCAGTGTACTACTGCTCCTCATGCAGCTACATGGGATTTTTACAGCTTTCTCCCAGGCTTGGGGTCAGCTACAGCAGGGTCCTCTTCTCCTCTTTCCAGGCCCAGAGGGCAGTTCCAGAGGTTATTCACCCCCTCTCCTCCTTCCCACACTTGGTGCTGCAAGGAAGAAGAGGAGCAGAGAGCAGGATGACTCTTTGTCACAAGACGAGGGAGAAGGAGGGAGCAGACCCACAACGGTCTCTCTGCTCCCACCCCTTCAGTGAGAATGGTGCTGGCCAGACCCTTTGTCACCTCCCCTATGCAAAAACAACTATTAGCTCCCAAGTGGGGTGGGGAGAGCTAAGCCTGCCTCCTGCAAGAATGTTGATCAGCTGCTCTTCCCCAGCGGGTAGGAAAGACAGCAAATCACAGGGGTTTTTCTTTGGGCAGGGCTGGAAATTGCATGTTGGCCAGATCTTCTCCTGTTATAGCATGCTTGGCTCACAATGCCTGATATTTTGATTAAAGCCCCAGCTTCTAGAATCCTGTGAATGTGAGAATCTCAACTTTCTTTTCTTTAAATAAATTTTTAGGCCTCATGGTTGTGTGGAAAAGCTTAACAATGGGATCCAACCTAAGAGTTCAGAAACTGGCAAGCACACAAAAAGAATCTCAAATATAATTTTGGAGAAGTCTCTGTACTTTTGAGCCAATCTCACTATGTAGGGGAGGAGGAGGGCTGACTCATGGTTTATTAACACTTGGAGCTGGCAGTACTGAGTTTCTACTCCCGAATCCTATATGGCTGAAGGGAGAGTTTGGAGCCCTGGATGGAAATTGTCTGTGTCAGCCCTGCAGAACTGCAACTCTAGAGAGTGCTGGTGGGAAGGGGTAGACTAGCTGGGACTCACGTTCCATCCTTATGCATTTTGGAAAGGACAGAGAGACTTCTAATTGCAAAAGAAGGAACCTCAACTGTAACTGAATTATTTTTGTGCTGGAATGAGTGTAAGATAAATTGTATTTACACACTGTTTCTAGATTGGAAACAATGCTTAGGCCAAAAACAGCATTGGCATGTAGTTAAAAACAGTTTATTAGCCCAAGGCTGAAAGCAAAGGTGGGAGCAGCTAACACATTAAAAATTCTGGTGATAAGTCAATCAAAACATTTTTTTTTAAATCGACTCGAGAGAGAAACTGGACATGAAATTTGACAGTTTATGACAGTTCACTACGGTCTTAGCAAAACGTAGAATAGAGGAGATGTGGTAGAAAAAACGATTGTTCAGTCTAACTGATCTCTCCCACCAATCAGGGGAAGCTCAGGAAACAAAGCACTTTCACTTTACTGGGTTATTCACTGTACTGGCAGACATTGTTTCAGAGCATGAATGAAATATACCATAGCTTTCTAGCACACAAAGTTTGGAAGGCAGACAGCTCTAAATATATTGGCTCTTTTGGGGGAGAAAGATACACTAAACAGTATTAACAGAAAGTAAAACCAAAATTCTACTGTCCCTTGACAACACACAGGCTTGATTCTGTCCCCATGAAAGACAATGACAAAAGTTGCACTGACTTCAGTGGGAGCAGCATCAGTCTCAGACCCCAAAATAACAGTGCAAAAAAGACAACTGCCACAGCAATTGATGGCTCAGTATTAGCTACTAAAGGTCAGATATGTTAGTATGTCTTTAAAAACCTCCAATCACTCCACCAAGCAGTTTCACTGTGTATGCTTTCAGCACAATTTATTTCATGTCAGACATCAACCAAGTTGTTTGTTGCTAGAGTACTCTGCAGTATATATCAGTAGGGATTGGGTTAGTCTGGGTTTCATATAAATCAAGCCTACTTTCAAAACATGCATATTTCTTCTCTGCAGCTACCAATTGGACACCCACACCTTCTCTACCTGATTTTCTTGAGGCAGATTTAGTGTTGAATGGCCTAATTTCCAAAGCCTCTGTGCTCCCACGGCTCCCATTAGCTTCAAGGGGAGCTGGCATTACCCAGCACCTCTGAAATCAGGCCAATTGCTTGTTTGTTGCATAGTGACTTTCAAAAGTCTTCCACAAGCTAAAGGTCCCCTCTCTTTCCTACGCACACCTACAGCAGCTCTAACCGGAATTTGGATATTACATTTCTTTCATAAAATGCCTACAAATTACGTAAAGTGATGACATTACGTATATCTTTACAGTTTGTTATTTCTCCTTCCAGTATTTAAATGCTACCTTAAAATAACCTTATATTTTGGACAATATTGAATTTTCTTTTAGCCAACATATCCTTGTTTTCCCAACTGTACAAATATGCTTCAGTTTGGCAAACATTTTTCATGATGTGTTTTTAATTTATCTTTTCACCCTTGTTGGTGCAACACATCATTCATGTCAATACATCTCTGGGGATAGGATCTTTTTAAATTCCCTCTTCTGGTTCTGCATCAACAGATCAAAACCATATTATAATCTTTATATGTAAATTACAGGCTAAGGAATATTTCACTTTAAATATCTTGTTGACTTGGTGGTGGATATTTACAATCCATTGAACATTATACACCAGATTAAAAGGTCCATGAGCAGAGGAGATAAGGGATAGGTTTTTATTAAGCAAAGACATGGTTGCTTGCTATTTAGCCTCCTTTTGCTTATGATAGCTTTAGAATCATTAGATATTCCTATAGGAGCTACACCTGTAATACATAAACACAATCTGTGATTATTCATGAGTAGCTTTCTACTTTGTTTACCAAGGCCTCTCTTAAGTCTCAAGGCCTATTCTAAATACTTTTCACTTTCTTCAAAGTATCATGCATAACCTGATGCCCCTAGTGTGTGCGAACAACAACTTGGCACATACCAGTTGCTGAGCACAAAGAAATCATACTATTAGTTACACTCATACTGAGGTTCAATGCCAGTTTGTGACCAAAGCTTAAGTAGCAATCTTAAAAAAGCTTCTTCTGTATTTGTTCTGACTTCTCTCCTTTCTCTAGGCTCCACTCACCACAACTACACTGGAAACAGGAAACCAAATATACTGTCCCTTTTCACCCCAACTAAAATGTCCTTTAGTCCCCTAATTTGGGACTAGATTGTGCTACCGGCATGCTGGCCACAGTAAGGGACTGTGCAAAGGTGAGTGCAGTGC
This sequence comes from Dermatemys mawii, assembly GCA_007922305.1. Classification (NCBI taxonomy): domain Eukaryota; kingdom Metazoa; phylum Chordata; order Testudines; family Dermatemydidae; genus Dermatemys; species Dermatemys mawii. The sequence continues at coordinate 40,214,123 of ML677332.1, read as the reverse complement.
CCCTGAGGGAGCACGGGCATCATTTTAGACAAATCTGGGGGCAGGAGGCAAAGCTGTGGTAGCATCCCCACTTCCGCCTCCCCACTGAGGCTATGGCTGCTCAGGAGGGAAGTTAACAGGTTGGTCCCATGCTGAGGGGTGAGTGTGCGGGGGGTGAGGGGCAGTGGGTCAGTCCCATTCCATGGAGTAGGGGAGGGCACAGAAGGCCAGGAGTCAGATGTTTCACCAATGGTCATCCTGGAGCAGGTATCTGAGCCAGCTCACTCTGTGAACAACTCCAGCCTAGTATGCTGCTGTTTCCTGGCTGACTGGCAGGGAGAGCGGGGACAGCACAGACAATGCACCAATAAGGAACCCTATCCCACTGCGTCCCCCACAGGGCCAGGGGAGACACCTTAGCACTGGTTGGCATAGGGCTGTGAAAAATCTGAGCAAACTGCCCCCTGCCTCATAACAAGTGAAGCCCCTGACAGAGGCATCACACCTGAAAGCAGCCCAGGATAATATTTTTAGGAGCCTAAAAGGAGGGATGGGGAGCAATGAGACAGCTCTTTATCAAGTATTGCTCATTCCTCTCAAGCAACCAGCCACCTATGCCTGCCAGAGCCCAGTGGGAGGGGAGGGGGTTCAGGGAGTGGAATCCTGGCTGTGCCTACTCTCCACCCTTTTATTCCCAAGCGGCATCTGGAGCTGGCATGCAAATAGCCACAAAACAAGCTGTGTAAGGGGATGCAGGGTGTGTGTGTCTTATTTGTATGTCCCGACATGTCCACACCGGGTGAGGGCACAATCTGATCTTTAAAAATTTAATACTAATGACCTTTTTATGATGCCTCTCAGCCAAGGAATTTCATAAATGTTAACTAAGCTTCGGAACTGGAACTTCCAAACTGTTCCTAAACATCTACTTCAAAAAATAAATCTGTGGAAAATGTAAAAAAAAGTCCCCCCCCATATATATATATATATATGCTGCCTTCATTGCACTAAATGATTTGTATTCAGTATGCCTAATGCTGTTCCATGGTACAAATAAGGAGCAATCCCATAGTCAACAGTTTTTCTAAATTTACACTAACAACAGAACTTTGCCCCAAGCGTATTTTTAAATGTAATCAACAGCAACCTGAAAACTGGACTTGTACTCTATCACGAAAAAAATAAGCAATTGTTTAAAAAGGGTACTTTGGCCACAATATTTTGGGTTTGGTATTGGTAGACCTGCTCATACCCCTCCCCTCTTTTGAAATAAGCTATAGTATCCTCATTTCACAAACGGATAGACTGAAACGGAACAGATCCTAAGTATGTAGAGTGCTGTTGACTTCAACATGAGCTGAGGATCTGGCCCCAGGAGTTTAAGTGACTTGCTCAAGCTCACCGAGCATGTGAAGGGAACATAACACAGACGTTCCAACTGTGAACCTTTAGATCCACTTGACTTAGTTGTATTTTTTAAGTTACCTTAATGCCCAAACCTCACTAAAGCAAAGGAGTACCAAGCAGTAAAACTCACTATCAGCAAATCTGGCAACTCGAACCATCCACGGGCTTAAGTACTTTGCTGAAGAGAGACGAATTTAAGCCTGTACTTAAAGTTAGACTCATGCTGCTTAGCCCTTTTCAGACATGGATTGAGTCTGGAGGTTCTCAGGTAAGGCAAGGCTAAATTACAGCTCTGATTTGACAAAACTAATATCTGTACAGATAAACCATTTAAGGTTTTGCTCATGATTCTCTGTTCTGTTCTTACACCAGGACAAGAACAGAGATGGGGAGGAGGCAGAAAGAGGTTGCTGTAAGTCCCCTTTGAACTCCATGTTCTAGGTAGTTGAGAGCCTGCCCAATAAATCACCAGCTGGTTTAGGAGTTGTAATTTATGCTGAGGTTGCCCATGGCCCTCTTGGGGCTGGGAGCAGCTAAAAGAGCTCCAGCCACTCTCCTGCCCTCTGCCCAACACACCTTCTATTCTACAGGTTGTGAGGGGGCTAGCATACAGCTGTTCCATCAGCTCTATGCCAACTGGGGAATCAACTTACGTGGAGCTACTCTTCAGGAGCCATTTATACTCCCTTGGTAGTAAAGGAGAGGCATAAAGCGGCCACAGAGGAAGAGAACTGCACCTGAATAAAAGCTTAGAAGCAGACTATCAGATTTTGATTCCTTTTCTTAACGCTTTCCAGTCCACATGCTCCATTTAGATTGAAGAATTCTAAGATCATTATATGCACATGGGATAGCTAATAATAATGGATGTGGCTCCCTGTGCTGAAATACCAAGAAAAATGTTCCTTATTTAGTAAAGCAAAATATCTTTAATTAGCAACAGGCCTTCATTAATGTCTTTAAAGGGAAAATTCAATCGGCACCTACCTTGAAGAATTTTTACACTAGTTAATTAGAAACAACTATCCTCACTAAAGAAACCTTAATACAACACGTTTATCCTCCCACGTGGCAAGTGTATGTAATAAGGCTCTCAAGTGCAGGGCACTCTAAGGCAGAAATAGTGGGCAAAGCCAGAGTTTAGAGAAGAGCTAACAGACCCACAGGGACAGGGCTGAGCAGTTATTACCCAGCTGCTGTGTCTGGAGAGAGACTCAGATTAGCCAGTCCTCCTAGCCTCCCTAGCAGAATCTACCAAGAGAGGAGGGAATGAGGTAGCACTAGTCTCCTGTGCGAAATGATCCTGCTGAAAGAGGAGGGTGGCAGATTGTTCTGCTGCCCTCAGCGGAACATCCTGCACCAGCGAGGGAAGCTGGAATGACTGTGCACACTGCCCACTACTCAACGGATCATCTTGCAGCAGGAGTATACAGTTCCCTCCACCCCAAAAGATATCATTCTGATCTTTACTACTGTCTTGTCATTGAATCCAAACATGCATTCACCGATAGAAAAGTGATGCCAAAGTTACTGAGATGTGGCACCAAAGGGCAACTTCTGCAATAGCATGATGCTTGTTTTTAGTGGCTATTAACTATAGAAATATTATTATGGCATGATCCAGTTCTACGGGGCACATAAATTCATAGACTGCATTGTATCAGAAAGATTCATACATAGGGCCCTACCAATTTCACAGCCATGAAAAATGTGTCGCAGACCATGAAATAAGCCCTTCCCCATGAAATCTGACCTCTCCCTCATTGCTGGGAGTGCCCCAGTCTCCTCGCTGCAAGTCCCAGCTGGGCTGGGGAGGGAGAGGACTTTCAGGGGGGAGATCAGATGAACCTCTGAATGCCTCCCCCTGCTGCAGGAAGCTCCAGCCCCAAAGGTTCCTGCAGCTGGAGGAAACTTGTGGAGGTGGGTCCAATATCCCCCTGCTCCAGGGAGCACCCCAGCCAGGGAACGCCTAGATGTGAGTCCCTGCTGTGCTGGGAAGAGACAGGACTTGTCCTTCCCTTGCATGGCAGCTATGCGGGGGGGGGGGGGGGGGGGGGCAGGAGGGGTCTCCGGATGAGGACATA
>ML677332.1:40087056-40210553 GCA_007922305.1 Dermatemys mawii | reverse complement strand
AGGGGGAGATCAGATCCACTTCCAGGTACCTTTTCAGTTGAGACCACCAGGGTTACACTACCATGAAATTTCAGATGTAAAAGCTGAAAATGTGAAATTGACCAATTAAAAAACCCTCTGGCCATGAACTTGATCAAAATGGACCATGAATTTGGTAGGATCCTATTCATATAGTCACAAGCAGAGGGCCACATTTGTTTACGTATCTTTTCCTCCACCTGTAGGACTGACACTCAGGAATGGCTTTGATGAATGATATCCGCACCAAGGTCAATTTTGCATATTAATTTGTAGCTGTTAACTGTGCAGGCTCTCAGGCACCATGTTTACTAGAATACAGTTTACTGGAGAGTCAAAGATTTTTCTTCAGGGATAATACTATTTGTAAAAAAACCTCACTGGTAAAAACCCAAACATTTTGGCAGAACTGATCTACTGTTAAGTATTTCAAGTAATGTTTTTAAAAGGTTTACTACGATTAATCCAACTTCTGCTTGGGCTTATCAGAAGTATGCTCATCTGCTCTGGCAAAAGTCTTTCAATGTCACAGAAGCCTTGACAGTGTTTTGCTGAGTGACTGAATAGGGAAAGCCTGCAATATCCTGTTCACATCACTTGCTTGACAGCCCCAGCTGATAAATATATACCATCCCTACTGCGCTTTGATTTTCCTTGTAATAGTGTTGTTGTGATTACTTGATACGTCAGATTTCTCTCACAGTAACATCCACATTTTTTTATTTTAAGCATACATTTATAGCAAAGAGGAACTGATATAAGAATTGATTTTATTTGTAAGAATTCCAATTAGAGTCTTTTGGAATTTTTTTCTTTATTGCAGACTGATACTATGCACACTTCCTGGAAACTTATTTTTAAATGACTAATCAAGCTACTAAATGCACAGCAGCTGATTAAAGGGCACTATCAAACCAGAGTGCTTTACCTAGTATATATATAAATGTTTATAACTTGAGGAATATTGAACAGACAAAAGATATTTTATGGTTTAAATCTACTGTAAATAATTTTTTGTAGAAACAAATACTCTTCCTGTTGTCTCTCCATTCTGTATCATCAGTGAACTAACCAGCATGTTTTTCAGGCTCAGCCGATTTGTGTGCATTAGTACTGGCAATGTTTTACTGTACTGGTGCACCACAAAGGAAGTAGCAAACATGACTTCCACGGGAGTTTTGACCACTGTTGTTCAATGAGGAGGTGGACGTAGTGGAGAACCCATGTCCCTGCTGGCTGATGAGGATTTAAGAGGCATATTGGGCCCACTTTTACAATAGAATCAAACTAATTGTAATGTGTATGTGAAATAGTGATTTTTTTCAAACACTTATAACTCCATCAAAATCAGTTTTCACCAGAATGCTCATAGGCATTTCTCCTTCCTACGGATTATTTCTCTGTTAAGTGTCAGTATTCAGCCCTACAACTGTTGAAAATAAATACAATTGGATATACCCTTTGAGGTGTGTTTTGTTATTCCACTATGTCATCAGAGCCCCTTAAATTACAGTATTGCTTTCACTCAGGGCATATTATCAAAATACTGTGCATTGTCATTCTTTATTATAATTGTGTAATACTAAAAAGGTATTTGCATGTTTAAGCAAATCAGCTAATACAACTTAATTCCCTCCCTTTTCCCTCTCCATGATAATCTGAATTATATCAACTGCCATGCTATTACAGAGTTGGGTGTAAGCAGGCTTTGATTTATGGCCAAATAGAAGGTCAGAACTGAGGCACAGTGGCAGACCTGGGAGAAAACACTGACTGCTAGAACAAAGGAGTGTGCATCTGAAGACTGAGGTTCATTGGCAGAGCTGCTTGGAGGTCTGGGATTGGCACAGCAGGAGATGCTAGAAATCAGGAATGAGATTCATTGGAGAGCTATGTGAGGAACCTTGCACATAGATTGCCCACCACTATGTCTGACTCAGTGCTATGAGTTACATTCTGGTGAACACAATAATCTATCACAACATTTAAGTGCAGAATGTTTAGGGAACAATATCCATGTGAGTAGGCCATTTGGAGCAACGAAATTGGCTCTCTTTGTATGTGTAGTTTTAGGATGAATGTACTGCTTGTGAAATTTGAGGTGATCTATCATTTCAAAAATTATAGTACTACAAAAAGGTGTTTCACCAGCCACTTTAAAAAGGGGGCACAATATGGTAGGGGATTTCGTTCTTGTAGTTCTTTCACCTACACGGAAATGAAACAATAGGTGAAATACAGCAAATGCAGCAGCATAGGTCTGAGCTGTACAGTTTCTCCTGGACTATGATTCCACAGATCATCCTTAACATCTTTTCTAGGGAGGAGTTAACAAGGCTTGGATGTACAATGGTGAGCAATGCACAAGCAGGCTGGTTTCAGCTATCATGGGTAAGTTGCTATGATGCTGGCAGATCAGATGCCACCTCTTGCTAAGACTTAAGGCATCAGCTAAGCAATGATAAATTTATAGCTGAAAATCAGACCAGCTCATCTGTATGTTAACATTGTTCAAGACTTGTGAAGATGTGTTAAGTTGCTATAAAATGTTTGTAAGTTGCTGCATGCATTAATCTTACTTGTGATATCAGTATCCCATGCTATAAGGCAATTTAAGGGTTGCTTTATAATTGTGAAAATGCCTTCTCTGAACTTGTGAACTCAGTCAGGAGGTGTGGTTCCCATGCCCATCAAGGACTGTCAGAACTAAGTGAGCTATTGTGAAACACTATAATACAAAAGACTTTCCTATTGACCCTACATAGGCTATGTACAAAAGGGCTCGTCCTATCAGTATGAATTCTAGGATAATGAAATAAATATAGTTGCAATGAAAATTCTTCATCTCTTTGCTGTTTGGACTGTCACAAGACTTTAGCTAGGAAACCAAAGCAGAGATATCCAGGTTGAACCTAGGTTAGCCCCAAAAACATTCAGTGCTGACAGATGTCATCTCTGTTACCTTTTGGAACCACACACTAACTCATTTGTGTATACATGGTGCCTGCTTTAACTTGTAAATAAGTTATTTCCTTTTCCTACTTAGTAAACTAAGGATTTATTATAGGGCTGTCTACAAGTGTTGTCTTTGGTGTGAGATCTGAGGTACAAGTTGACCTGGGGTAAGTGACTGGTCTCTTGGGACTGGGCCGAATCTGAATATTTTGTAATTTTTGGAGTAAAGCAACCATCTATCACTAACTCCAACTTGCCTGTGTGGCAAGCTAGACTGGAGAGCCCAAGGGGACTGTGTGACTCCAGGGTAAGACTGTTAAAATATTTAGGAGTTCACATTTGTTGCTGGATTGGTGAAATCTAGCTATAGAACCAGTCTCTGTTGCCCATGCTGCTTTTTGACAGTCTGCTCTGAGACTGGCACTCATGGTCCTGAGCCACTCCTAACATCCTGACATGACCAAGCCTACAGCATGGGGGCAGTAGCAGCACCCCTACTTCCATCTGACAATCTGTTATCTTCACTGCCTCTAAATAGTAACCCTAATGCAGGTGCTTTCTGCTCATCTTTTAAATAAGATATCAAATCACCTAGTCCTACAGTCACTGTGTGTGCTAAGAATCTAAAGTGACAGCTCCACTCTGCCCCATATATGAATGTTATTAATTGACACAGGATTTTGTATCATTTTAACCACAAAACAGGATTCAGATTGGCCATGCAAGATTTTAAAGAGGTGGGGGGAGGATATGCGAGTGTCTGAAAAACTCATACTTACAATCTTTTAACGATGACAGCAGTCATCCAAGTAATTTCTTTAAATAAGTCATTTTATAATAGCAACTGTACAAGATGACTCTGGGGGATGGCTACTATACACTAATCAAACTCAAGGGATTAGAAGTTATCTGCTGAGCCTAATGCCTTGACATCCTATGAGTATTTATTATCTTACGATAATACATGAGAGAAAATGTGGTTGTTACTTGAATGTTAATGAGACCCTTACAGCATTCAAAAGCTTATCAGGCCCAGCACCACACTGTAGTTTATTGCCTGTGTTCATTTGTATACACAAATACACACACACACACACTATCATCAATGTCTGTTCTCAAACCTTTTTAGTTGTTGACCCAATTTAATGCCTGGCTGGAAATCGTCCTCCCAGCTGTAATTGAAGTAAAAAAACTTTACAATAAATTTATTCCTCTAAAGCCCTTGGCATCTGTTTACTCTTCTCTGTGTGCATGTGCACAGATTGATTCCAAATAACTATATACTTGATAGTGTTTGAAACACTATCATCCCAATTTAAAAAAAATCACCCCAGAATAAATACTTAGTTTCTTATAATGAAGCACCTAATCCTTTAGCAGGCATTTTCCAGTACTTAATAGGCTAAGAAAATAGTTCTGTCCTTACAGCCATCTGCAGTGTGTTACCCATAATACTTTACTATCCAACTTTATCTCTGCAGTGATTACATTGTAGCAGCCAGTCTCTTTAACTTAATTCAGTCACTGCTTCTCTGAAATAACCCCTACCTAGACTATAATTAATGTAGCACATCAGGATAAAACGTGATTACTATGCTAGACTGGTCTGCAATGATTACTGAAATGTCCTTAGCCAACACCAACCAGACATACCCTTTTCTAGTAAGAACAGTGTACACATGTTTTCAGCTCACTCATTTTTGGGCACGCTATCTGAATCTCTTTCACCTCTCTTAGTTTCCTCCCTTCTGGAACACAGACTCATACTGGAAAGAGACATTCACACAGAAAACTAGACACACACCCCTAGAACTTAACAATATCATATCAGGAATTTGAAAGAGCCCATTAAAGAGCCCATCTCTCCAATATAAGTATATGATCCTGGTGCTCCTCTGCACAGGAATAATGCGCTAGGGGAGTGGAAACTGCATGAGTTTTCATTTGTCTTGTTTGTTTCAGATTACTCCATGGGTGCAGAGGAGGGATCTGCTATCCTGCAAGGGAGGCCAAGGATTCCACCAAGCCCATGGATCTCAGGAAATCCAAAACAGGTAAAGGATGGTCCCATTGCCACCCAGCCAGGCCCTACCCAACTCTTTGCTTAGATCCAAATATGAAAATCGCCACTTACAAGCTAGCTATCCCAATATAACTACAGGAATTTATTGTTTATAAGTGATAAATTCATGTAATAATCAACTGTTTGTAGTAATCTACTGTTGTTTGTTAAACCCATTGTTTTGTCTTATGTTTAAATTGTAAGCTCCTTAAGGAATGGATTTTTTTATTCATCTCTATAATTTCTAACACAGCAGGACTCCAGTGCTGATGGGGTCTGTCTGTATTACCACAGTATAAATAATAATGTACTCCACCAGCAATTTCAATATAATGGGATGTTACTGAACCATACTGAAGTGGGACATTTAATGATCATAAAAATTATCATAAAAAAATACTCAGCCTCTTTAGGAAACCACACCTGGCTCTCATGGAGTACACACATATCACAAGAGCTCTTGCTTTCCCTCCGTTGCTCACTTCTCAAGCAGATTAAGTGGAGCACTGATTAGAAGAGTGCTGAGCTAACTGACTAAAGCCACCAAGAGCTCTCATATTTCTTCAAAAAAGGCAGCAAGGAAGAAAGGAGAAGCCAGTAGTCACAGAGAGAAATGGTGGAGACCAGAGATATCCTTTTCCCTTCCTAACAGCCAAGAAGGGGGAAAGAAAGGAAAATCACCCCCTTCCTAGCAATTTGCGAGGACTGGGAGAAGAGGATGGATCATGATTGGGTCATCATGGACTGCTGCAGAGTAATGAGGGCCTTGAACTGATGCCTTGCTATGACCCAAACATTGCTATGAAATGCCACATATTATGATGGCCACATATGACAAATCAGTGCCACAATGATAGAATCACAGGACTGGAAGGGACCTTGAGGGGTCATCTAGTTCAGTCTCCTGCATTCATGGCAGGACTAAGTATTATCCAGACCATCCCTGACAGGTGTTTGACTAACTTGCTCTTAAAAATCTCCAATGGTGGAGATTCCACAACCTCCCTAGGCAATTTATTCCAGTGCTTAACCATCCTGACAGTTAGGAAGTTTTTCCTTATATCCAACCTAAACTACCCTTGCTGCAATTTAAGCCCATTGCTTCTTGTCCTAGCCTCAGAGGTTAAGAACAATAAATTTTCCTCTCTTCCTTGTAACCTTTTATGTACTTGAAAACTGCTATGTCCCTTCTCAGTCTTCTCTTCTCCAGACCAAACAAACACAACTTTTATAAGTCTCTCTCATAGGTCAAGTTTTCTAGACCTTTAATCATTTTGTTGGTATTCTCTAGATTTTCTCGCGTTTGTTCACATATTTCCTGAAATATGGCGCATCCAGTTGAGGGCTAATCAATATGGAGCAGAGCAGAAGAATTACTTCTCATGTCTTGCTTACAATACTACTGCTAACACATCCCAGAATGATGGCTGCTATTTTTGCAACAGTGTTAAACTGTTGACTCATATTTACCTTGTGATCCACTATGACCCTCAGATCCCTTTCCGCAGTACTCCTTCTTACGAAGTCATTTCCCATTTTATTTCACCCTATTTCAGACCATTTCTCCAGTTTATCCAGATCATTTGGATTTTTAATCCTATCCGCCAAAGCACTTGCTATCCCTCTCAGCGTGGTATTGTCTGCAAACTTTATAAGCGTACTCTCTATGCCATTATCTAAATCAGTGATGAAGATATTGAACAGAATCAGATCCAGAACTGATCTCTGAGGGACCCCACTCAATATGCCCAACCATCTTGACTATAAACCACCGATGATTACACTCTAGGAACAGTTTTCCAACCAGTTAAGCACTCACCTTGCAGAGCTCCATCTAAGTGATATTTCCCTAGTTCATTTATGAGAGATTCGTGTGAGACAGTATCAAAAGCCTTACTTAAGTCAAGATATATCACATCTACTGCTTCCCCCTATCCACAAGGCTTGTCACCCTGTCAAAGAAAGCTATGAGGTTAGTTTGATGTAATTTGTTCTGACAAATCCATGCTGACTGTTATTTATCACCTTATCTTCTATATGTTTTCTTAATTATTTGCTCTATTATGTTTTCAGGTACAGAAGTTAAGATGACTGGTCTGTAATTACCTCATTGTCATTATTTCCTTTTTTGTAGATTGGTACTATATTTGCCCATTTTCCAGTCCTCGGGAATCTCTCCTGTCTTCCATGATTTTTCAAAGATTATTGCTAATGGCTCATATATCACCTCAGTCAGCTCCTTGAATATTCTAGGATGTATTTTGTAAGGCCCTAGTGACTTGAAGACATCTAACTTCTCTGAGTAATTTTTAACTTCTTCTTTCTCTATTTTAGCCTCTGATACTACTTCATTTTAACTGGCATTCACTGTGCAACATAGCATCAGGACTTCACTTTGTGAACCTCTGAATTACTATTCAGTGACTTTTGGTGGCTTTCATTCTGGGCAAAACTGAGTATCACTGCATCTATGAAAGCTAAAACAACAGTAACTGTTAATCTAATCTCATGCTTCAAGGCATAAAATGATTGTCTGCAGGATGGGAAAAGGTTTTCTGCTCATAACAGTATTCTGCAAATGGTGGTTCTTGTTTTCTTCTGAGACGGGAAATAGCTGGAGATAAGACATTACTGGTTCATCAGTTATAAAAGGAACTGTGGCAAACTATGTACAACAGTAATTTAACTATAAGACTAATTAGAACCTCTGTCTTATTTCTGCTTTCTTGTCCTTTTGTGTAACACAAAAGGAGAAGAAATGGGATAGATAGGAAATGGGGAAGAATCAATTTATGTCAATTTCTGCCATAGAATGTTTCAGACAATGGTTAAACTTTGGCGAAGTTGTAAGCAACTGAAAACATGATCTTATAATGGGAATTGTCAGCCAACCTTAACTTTAGGTGGTACTACCAGCTCTACCTAGAATACATAATGCTGGAACGAGACATACACAGCTTTATCTACTTATTTTCAGAACCTATTTGTAGAGGGGAGGATCCTGAATTATAACCCAGTTTACATAATGGTGATCAAATACCAAATACAATCAATATGGAGAACATACACTAAAAACATAATTTTACTCCTCTAATATGAATAGGATGTGACATGAAAATGGAGCAGAAAAATATATATATCTGCATTACGTTTATGACCATTGTACACAATGTGGGTGGCAAAGAGCCCCCATTAATCACAGTAATTAAGTTGGATCATTTGCACAATAATATTCAAATTGTAGGAACAGGACTTAAATGCTGTCTTTGTGCAATGATCTGTAGCCAACAATGCAATTGCCAGCCAAGCCTGGCAACAGTACTCTAGTTTCATAGTAAGTGCTCTCCTCCATCAAAGCATATTGCTGCTCAGAGGTGCTGAAAATTTCCGGTACAAAACAGCAGTACTTGTGACACCTTAGAGACTAACAAATGTATTTAAGCATAAGCTTTCATAGGCTACAGCCCACTTCACTGGATGCACAGATTGGAACATATAGCAGGAAGATATATATATATATACATACAGAGAACATGAAAAGGTGGAAGTTGCCATACCAATTCTAAGAGGCTATTTAATTAAGATGAGCTATTATCAGCAGGAGAAAAAAAAACTTTTGTAGTGATAATCAAGATGGCTCATATCAGACAGTTGACAAGAAGGTGTGAATACTTAATATGGGGAAATAGATTCAATTTGTGTAATGACCCAGCCACTCCCAGTCTCTATTCAAACCTAAGTTAATTATATCCAATTTGCAAATTAATTCCAGTTCAGCAGCTTCTCCCTGGAGTCTGTTTTCAAAGTTTTTCTGTTGTAAAATTGTCACCTTCAAGTCTGTTATTGAGTGACCACAGAGGTTGATGTGGTGTTCTACTGGTTTTTGAATGTTATGATTCCTGATGTCAGATTTGTGTCCCTTTATTCTTTTGCACAGAGACTGTTCGGTTTGGCCAATGTACATGGCAGAGGGGCATTGCTGGTACATGATGGCATATATCACATTGGTAGTGGGCACAGTACAAAATAGAGGCTATTCCAGGCTGTATACCAGCACCACACATTATATGAACCTCGAGATGTCAAGACTTACACAGGTAAATGGCCAGTGGCATAGTACCCAGAATAAGTGAGAAGTAATTTCAAATTGTTTTAGAGGAGTTTGATAGTAGGTTGGGTGGACAAGATACCAGTTCTTCCCCTGTATAAAAAAAATGCACAGGTGTAATTACCTTTAATTACTTTTGTAATTAAACTTTTAATTACTTTTGTAATTAATAGTTTAATTACAAAAGTAATTAAAAGAATTTAGAACTATTGTACCAGTGGGCCTAGTACTTACCTTTCACTAGTATTCTAAGCCAAACAGGCCCACATACTTCATGGAATGAATTTTATTTTATTAATTTGACCTCTGTCTACTGATGGTATATTCAGGCTCAATCCTGCAAGCCCTCCATGTGTGTCACTTCCCCTTGCTCTTTAGCCTCATCTACACTAAGAAAATTACCCAGTGTTCTTGCAAGTGTAAATGAGCCTTATGGTGCGTATGGATATAAATACACTCCCGCTTTAAATCCAAACTTTGAACTCCAGTGTAAAACTGATGTGGATCTGATCCAGTTCCAAACACTCTAGCTTCGGGTAACTTTATAAACCTTTTTCCTTTGGAGAAGTTGCTACAATCTATTGTTTTAAACTATTTAAAAACAAAGAGAAATGAAGAAAGGGTAAAGAAATCAAGTTATTTGCTGTCTCTTTACATGCATAGAAGCTACTGTAGTTATCTTCAAGCATTTCATATGTTTTCTAAGGAGAATGTTAAGATGTCTTTCTAGTACCTCTAGAAGTTTGATTTCTTAGCCAGACTAGGCCCAAGTTTCTCCTCTAAAATTACATCTGAGACTGATTTTTGGTCCAATTCAATTTTAGAAAGAAAATCAAAGCAAAACTTCTGATCTTCTACAGAGTTTTGGGATGGGTAGTGCTCGGTGGCTGCTTTAAGTCCATCCCTATCTGTGGAAGGAGATAGGAAATAGTAGATTTTTTCCCCTTGCCTTTTTAAAATAGCTTAAAATACTACTGAATTTTTTCAGCATCTCCACCAAAGGTAAACAAGTATATACATTTATCATAGACTAGTCTGGAGTTCTTTCCCAAGTCTCTCCTTAAGAAGCATCTCCATTTAATTTGGACCTTGGAAGACAAGGTTGTTCTCAAGTAACTACAATAAGGGCTTTTAATTTTTAAAGTATATCCGAGCACAGAGAGCTCATTTTTAAAAAGTCTGCTCACACAGAAACTTGTGTGAGAAAAGTGTTCTTCGAATCTTTCACCTTTACAAAAGTTTGTATTTCTAAAAATTCTTATGTGGTCAAGCTCAGAACTCAAATCTCCTGGGAGACTGCTGCCATTTAAAGTCCAATCTCTATTCTGGGTTTCTGAAATGAGGTCATTCCTTTATATCATGTCATTGAGTGCCTTTTACGAAAGCTGTCATTTCATGGTACACTTGGGAGAAAGCTCCTAATTAGCTTTTCTTCTGTTTGCATTTTCCAAGAGAACTTCTACAAGCATTGCAAGGATCTGATTCATGTTTTCTATATTCCAAAAAAATTGCCTAGCATCATGTCAGTCTCTATAGTTACAGTGAATCTTTGAAAAACAGTACATTTTCACCCTATTACAAAAAAATCTAAAAAGTTAGTACAAGCTCTGGTAGCATAATAGTCTTCACACCCACAAAACCCCAATCCAAACTCCTTTTACAGATGCCACTGTGCTCTCAACTTGTAAGGGTTATTAAAAATACAGCACTTGAGTCTGACTCAGTTATGCTGCATTTACATCAGTGTCACCACACTGTCTTCTATTGACTTACTCCTGATTTGCACCATTGTGAACAAGATCAAAGTTGGGCCCATAGTCTCCGTATTCACGGAACAGCATACTGCCTGATTCACCACTGTTAGGTCAGTTGTGTTGTAACTATTGACTTTGTTGGGGTTAGATTTCATGCCAGGTCTAGTGAGAATCAGGCCAGGAGCTTTCGGGAGCCCTAGTTCTCATGGAAATTGAAATCTGAAAGAGCTTTTTTTTTTTTTAATATGAACATTTCTGATCTTTTTAATTAAAAATATAATATTGGCTTTACTTTGATGCATCAGTACCATCCCTTCAAAAACCATTTAAAAATGCTTTGCTACACTTGGAGAAATGTCTATTTTGTTCTCATGCCAAATTTAGCTTGACAGGTTGTCCTCTTTTCAGCCAGTTATTGTGCCAAAGGATACATTCCCTGAGTGTTTTGTTTTTCCTTAGAAAAGGGCTTGCCTCTATGCAGTGTTAAAAGTAGAGGGCCAAATTCTCTCCCATGATTAAGCTATATCTGCCCAGCTAAGAATTCCCCCAACAGCAAGATCTCTCATCTGATCCAGAAGCCAGTCCCCACCATAGCCAGTTCCTACCTTTCTCCTTTCCCCTAGTTCTGGCTCCAGCAAAGGGACACATCAAAGCCAGGAGAAGCACAGTTGGAAGGCTGATGTGCTCTAATCCCCAGGTGATGGATGAGCCCATGGGGACACCTGCCAGTTGGGATAGTTGCTCTGACCTCCTCTGGGGCTGGACTTGCAGTGTCATACATTCTGAGCATTTGACAACTGTTTGCTAGCCTCTATGAAATAACTGTGGTGATCTCAGTTCAATTTCTGGGGATGGAGATGAAAGAATCAGCTCCTAGAACCCAATCTTGCTCCCACTGAAGTCAGCAAGAACAGTTAGGCTCTAATTTGTAATACCGAGTAGATGTTTAAGAACAGAAATCTATATATGCAAGAGACATGGAGTTTCAGAACTCAGACTTTTCCATGGAAGCCCAATGCATTGTTTGTTTTGCAATTGGTACATAGAGCAGAGCAAAATGTTTGCAACAAAATCCCAATCCAAATGAAACTAGGATGGTTTCATTATAGGTTACAAACTAGAAACTCACAATATGTTCACTTGGAGAGCTAAGGTGGATGTGGTGATGTCTTTTATTGGACCAACTTCTGTTGGTGAAACAGAAGTTGGTCCAATAAAATATATTACCTAACCTTCCCCAACCCCCTTGGCTTTGGAGGTATTACCATACCTTGTCTGGGACTGTAGAGAGGCAGTTACCCCACACCTGGAAAACAAGGTTAAAGGTAGGCTGATTGGGGAAGTGGCCACAGCTGGGGCCACACCTAGTCAGGCCACAGCAGGCCCTGATAATAAGGGAGGAGGAGCTGGGTCAGTCTCACTCCAGCACTGGAGTGAGAAGGGCCTAGCTGCCTGAGAACAGAGGGTACATGACACAGAGCAGTGCTGGGGAAAAGCAAGAGGAGCTGGGGAGCTCCAGCCTGGCAACTCCCCAGGCTGAGGCCTGGTTTAAGGCCTAAAGAGGTACCAGAAATGAAGAGATGTAGCCCGGAGATAGGCAGAGGCAGCTGGTCCTTCCCCCTTGCCAGTGATGAGTGGTCACTACAGATTGAAGTCCACCCCAGAGAACAGGGCCTAGATGATGACTGGCAGTAGCCACTGAGGCAAGGTGGGTATAGAGGGTTGGGTGTTCCCCTGGGAAGGGAGACCTAGAGTGTGGAGACTCCAGGGGGCAGAACCCTGAGGTAAGGGGCACCAGGGTCTGGGATGGACACAGGAGCCTGAAGCAGGAGAAACACCAGCCAGCAGAGGGTGCTCCAAGGCTGGAAAAGAGCTAATTCCAAGAAGACTAGCAGGAGGCACTGCAGCAGTGAGTCTTAGATCTGCTACATGGACCAACATGGCTACCACACTGCAAACAATGTTCAATGAAAGATTCACTAAAGCTCAAGAACATTTTGAGTGAAAGAAGTGCAGTTTCAGTTGAACCTGGGCTGAAGTCTGGTACTCACTGAGGTGTACATCAGAGTAGAATATGACTAGCAAGTCTCTTTAGTTTGTTTTGACTGGATCCCTAAAAGGGGAATTATGAGAACAGTGACCATTTTCATAAATTCCTGCCATACGAAATTGAATACTTGATGACTGCATGTTATTCCTACAAAAATTTTAACAATGACTAGGTGTGCTAAGACCAATGCCTATCATGCTGACCAATGGTATTTTCTTGTTTCCTTGTGCTCCCCCCATGTATATGTCTGTATCCACCTATTGTCTCTTTTCTTAGACTGTAATCTCTTTGGGGAAGAGACTTTCTTCTGTGTTTGCAGTATCTAGCATAACAAGGCTTGTAGGCACTTCTGCAATCCAGTTAGTGACTAATTCCATACTACATGAAATTAGTCAGTCTGCAGTCCCCAGGGAACTGGCTGGAATCATATGTTTTAACACAAATCTCTTAATATAAAAGACTCCAAGCACATTTAAGCATTCTAAAACATAATCTGGATGTGGGATGATCTTGATTTGTTCAATAAAAAAGGCTAGTTAAGATCCCGAATAATTATCTGAATGCATGTTTTAGTACCATGGCCACCACCCACCTCTAGTTTCAATTCATTGGGGCCCCTGTAGAACACTTACAAGGCTTTTGCTGGGAATGGGGAATGGGATGGATCACTTGATTACCTGTTCTGTTCATTCTCTCTGAGGCACCTGGAACTGGCCACTGTCAGAAGACAGGATACTGGGTTAGATGGACCTTTGCTCTGAACCAGTATAGCCGTTCTTATTAAGTTTCCAGTCCAAAATCCTTTAATTCGCTCTTCACCAGGCTGGCAACAGAGTTTGTCAAAAACAGAGCCCAAAAGTCCCCAAACAAAGTATTTCATCAGCTCCAGCTCAGCACACTCCCCTATTTCCCAGCTTATCTAGCTCACAAGTTCTCAACCCTGGGGGACACAGGAAGGGCTAGGACTTGCTGTGGCCTAGGGCAGAAAGCTGAATCTGTACTGTGTGGGGCTCAAGCTCAGGGTTCCTAGCCCTGTCATCTGGAGTTGAAGCCAAATCCTGAACAACTTAGCTTTACAGGGACCCCTGTGGCATGGTGCCTGAGGCAACTGCCCAACTTGCTACCCCCTAAATCTGGGCCTGGCTTATATATGCAGAAAGACAGTTGTGGCACAGATAGGCCGTGGAGTTTTTTGTAGCATGCTGGGGTGCGGGGAGCTCACAAGGAAAAAGGTTGAGAACCCCTACCCTAGCCTACTACCAGACCTCTGGCAGTCTCAGCTCCTCCTCTCAAACATATACTCCCTCCTGCAGCTTCTGCCACCTTCTGTATTGGAAGCCTTGATTGGAGGGGCCTGGTGGGGCTCATCTTATCATCAGGGTTAATTTAAGTCTTAGGCTCTCCAGCCAAAGGGTAAATTTAAGTTTGGTTCAAAATTTGGCCTAACTCCAAAATGTCAGCCTCAACTTTTGCACATGTGTATTAAAACGGGGGTAAACAGACATTTATGTGACCGAGTAGTTACACTTTGTACTTCTCTAGTATATTTGACCTAAGTCTCTCAGAACCCTTTACAAACATTTGAACTAGTGATGGGTGGGAAACAGTTTTCCTGCCCCGTGAACATTTTTTGAAATTTAAAAAAATAAAGGGAGAAAAGGCTCCAAAAGGAGAAACAGGGAGACTCACGACAGAATAACCAACAGCCTGCTGGCTTGGACATTCCGGTGGGGGCTGGGAGATGGAGGTTCAATTCTTTTGTCTGTATGAGACAGAGCAGAGACTTACCTGGGATTCTCATATTTTGGGGTTAGGATTCTGCCTTAACTGCTGGGCAATTCTGAGATAGCTCACTTGCTCCAGAAATTCTATCCTTGATCTGAGAAACTTTCCCTGATGAAAATTTAGCACATTCCCATGACATGTCTTTGCTCGGATGAAAAAACAAACTTTCACTGGGAAATTCCCAACCAGCTCCAATTAGAATCCAGTTTACCCAGCTTTGAGCCACCACAAAGCCATCCGTCCTTTTTGTGCCCATACAAAACTTGCAGGCATGATTTCTGAGTATGATAAAAAAAACCTGACTTTGAAATTATAAAACCAAATTGAATGAAATAGTTTCTTTCTTCACCAGCCAAGACTTGCATCCAGACTCCTATGTCTCCTCCGTATAGTCAATTAAACAACTAACAAACAACTAAAGTATCTGACTGCCATTAGAAACTGTGAAGCAAACGTAGTACTTGGACTTTGGCAAATAAAACACACTTCAGTTTTCCTTTAAAACATATCTCTGTAGTTTTAAAGCCCACATGTTCAATATTCAATTAACAACTGTGGATTTCAAATGACTTGGGGAAGGATGGGCTTATGGCTAACAGGATTGGCAGTTAGAACTCACATCTTTTGATTATGAAACAAACTTTCTTTTCGACTCTAAGCAAATTATCTAAACTACTCAGTTCCTCGGTTTCTTCATCTATACAATTTACTGTGGGATTCCCCATAGCATCCATCACCGCGGCATTAGGCTGAATTGTATTTCCCTTGTGTATTTCCTAAGGGGTGGAGTCCAGATTAACTCTTTACTCTAGGCAATACCTAAATGGTAGGTATCATAGATGTACAAAGTATTAAACAAACTATTAAATAATATCCAAAAGTATTAGTTCTACATTTTTATTCCACCAAGACAAAATAAAGTTTAGCAGAACTGCTCTCTGCAACTGCTGTCAGCTCTGCCAGAGTTCTAACCTGCTGACATCTCATAGTCCTAGGCGTGGCCTGGAGGGGCTACCTGAAATTGAAGCCCAAAATCCACCTGCATGTTATGCAGACTAGTTCAAGAGTAAAAGTCTGTAAAGATGACAGCAGAAACCAACTTGCAATTTTGCTGATGATTTCTGGTGGGCAGAGTGAGTCAGGCACACACAGAGACTAGAGGATGGATGGATAGAAAATAAATTGATTTGATTAAATCAATGGTATCCAACCTGTGACCCTCGAGGCTGTAAACTCCATCCCTTGAGGCCAAGTGTGTTAAGAAGAAAATGTGCATTGGATTATGAATTGAAGATGTGCTCCCTGAGTAGATCCAGTGATTTTTAAACTACAGCCACATTGGTTTGGGGAGGCGCTATGGGGTAACCTCTCTCCCGCTGCTCTCCCTCTGCAAGCCCTAATTTGAAACAACAACATTTTGAGTAGCTACTGTTAATTCCATGCTGCAGCTGATTGGCAGCTCCTCTGCTGGCCATCTGCTGCATCACAGACATCCCCCACCCTAACTGCCCCTCCAAACCTCTCCCCCCAATTCCACTTGCTCCCTGTCCCCTGACTGTCCTGACCCTTGACAAACCCCCAGGATTCCCATGCCACATCCAACCCTTCCTGCTCCCTCACCACTCCTTCCAGAGACCCCCGCCCCTAACCACCACCCTGGGACCTCACGTCCTATCCAACCTACCCTGCTCCCTGTCCTCTGACTGCCTCCTGGGAGCCCCTGCCCCTTATCCAACCCCCTGGCCCCTTTACAATGCTGCTCACAGCAGCGTGTCTGGCTCCACGCGGAGCCAAACATGCTGCCCCATGGGAGCACGCAGCCCCCGCCCCCCCAGAGCACTGCCCGCATGGCAGCATGGCTCCAGGGGAGTGTGTCTGGCTCCATGGGGAGCCAAACATGCTGCCCTGTGGGAGCACACAGCCCTGTCTGCCAGGGTGCTGCCCATGCAGCGGCATGGCTCCGGGGAATGGGGGGAGCATGTCTGGCTGTGCGCAGAGCCAATGGTCCCCCAGAGATACTTAAACTTAATTCAATAAGGTTTTCAAGGTTTTTGTGTCATAGTAACCACACCATATCCTTTTTGCCCATTTCACCCTTTAAAGGGAGCAAGAGTCATGAAAGAGAGCACGAAGAATAAGGTGATCGTTACTGGTTTATCATCCCTGGAAGTACCATTTATATGGCAGAGGATTGTCTGGACAATGGTGAGAAACAAGGCAATAGTTTGTAAGGTTGTCTGAGTGGATTAATAAACTGCAGCCAATTGTATTGTCCACAAACACTATTGTCCATTAAGGCCTCAATTCAATAAAGCATTTAAACATGCTTAAATCCATTCCTAGTCACCAAAGCACTTAGGCACATATTTAACTTTACGCAAATGTTTGAGTCCCAAAACTTGTTCTTTGAAGTTAAGCATATGCCTAAATGCTTTGTTTAACATAGATGATTTGTTGATATGGTGCCTAAGAAAACATACAAATACAGCATCAGATAATAAAATTCAGGATCTTTGGCCCCAAAAGCACAAGATTGTGCCCAGCAAATTAAGAGAACAAGCCCGGAAGCTCAGCCAATAGAGGGAACCCAAAGACTGTACACTTGAGGAAATCTTAACATTCAGATAGAAAACAATTTGGTGTATATAGAAGCAAGAAGCTTGACTCCCCAGTCAAACTCTGTCCCATCTGCTTGGACTGCAGCATCTACTATAGTACTATAAGAACCTAGAAAGATATATGTAAAAAGATAAAGAGAGAGGGAGCACACATATGGAAGAAAATTTTAGGACCAACTTTATCAGCTTGCTATTTTAATTTAATTATTTTTCTCTCTTGGCACTGATCCCCAACATCAGGGAAGATGATTTGGAAAGATTTCAGTGCCAGTGAAGAAACTGTTTGCTAACAGATTTGTACAGTATTCCCAGTGTTTATATTGATTTCTCTGCTCAAGTAAGGCAGTGTTCCAAATGTTCTTGGAATGAGTAATGTTAGCAAGAATGTCATTAGGTATGTTGGCATCAGTTGCAACAAGGGACTCTCACCACACCACCCCCAATTCCCTGAGAATTTCTTCAACAAGCTGTGATGTTTTGGAGATGCTACAATGGGTTTCCCATGAGTTTTCTGGCAACCCGCATGAATCCCTTTTCAGCATCTTGAACTCCATTTGCATGTGAAAAAACAGATTACTCTAAAACAATCCAAACGTCAGCTGATTGAGAAACTCTTTTACTACATTTCATGGTTGAAATTATTTAAGGGAAACAAAGAGAACTTTGTGGACAAGTGAATGCATATGAAAGAGATTAGGAAGCCTGAAAATTATATTTTGTTGTTATAGCAAATCACACTGTATAGAAGAAAGTTATCAGTCTTCTCCACTATCCTTTTCACTTTTCATGGAAGTGTCTGCCCTAGAACTCTTTGTACCCACTTTCAGTAACAGTTCAGCTGCACTAATGCTTGCAGTGGTCTAAGATAGACAAGATTTGGTGGTATTTATTCTCCATGAAGTGGTAAAAACAACTGAGCTCTGTCTACACCAGTGCTTACTCTCTTGCTAGCGCTAGCTTAGCTGGGAAATGGATACACAGTTTTGTGTCTAATCTATTGTGAATATTAAATATCCCTAAAGTTACCTATTGTTGCTGAAGCTATTTTGGAAGTAGCTACCAGGATGTTAGAAATACATCGACACGTTCTTCTGCTACTGGACCACACTCCCCTCTCTTTGTGCTCAGGAATGTATAAAGTTCAGCCCACCTCCTCAACGTCATCCCCTCATCTTAAAAAACTTGGTATTATTCAGATGCAAAATAGCCATGAGAATTCATTTATGCCTGAACTGCAGGCTTCCCATACCGTCTTCCTTAAAAGTTTACTATAACTCAAGACGAGTGATCTAATTACAAAACTAGATTTTCATATCAGGCATACAAATTATTTTTATGAAGACTCTTGCATTTTAAGATTGAGCAGATCCCTTATTTTTGCTAAAGCCGCTTTAGATATTGGGGCAGGGGGGGAAAGCAAAATCTACTAAACTGCTACCTAAATAGAATTACACTTTTCAGCTATTACAGAGGCTACAGATTGTCTGTGGATGCTGTTTTCCATTCATCATCTTCCTCCTTCCTGATTCAAAAGGTTCTCTCATACTTGACATTGAGACAGCTTCTGTTATTTATGAGATCATTCAAGATCTGTCATCCAGTCACACTGGTATTCCTCACAGCAGGCTGTAGAGAGCTAAAAAGAGCACAATATCACAGTACGAGTTGCAGAACTCTTAGAAGATCCTTTACAGAATTTTGCTGGCTTTTTCCTGTAAAGTTATATTGCCACACACAATACAGTGCAGTGTGACTTAGTGCAGGTTCATGCCAGTTTGACATACTTTTCAGCTGATGGCATGGCATTTTTTTTACTTGAACACTTTCTGAGCCATCATTACTCGAAGTGGGCAAATAATGGATTTTTGATTTGCTGACAACTTCAAAAAATTGGGAAAAAAATAGTTTTCGGTTGAACCAAAATGATTTTTCTAAAATTTTAGTGACTCAAAAGTGTAAAAAAAAAGTTTGACTGAAAACTGTGCTACATTCAATCTAAAATGAAACATTTCATTTCAATTTGAAGCATATGTTAATATTTTTCATTTGTCTAAATAAAGAAAAATTACACAGTCGTTTCAAATAGAATAATTGAAAAATTACATTTCAATTTCAGATTTTGTAAACAATTTTGTGAAATCAACATCAAATTAATATTGCCAAATTTGCATTTTTCACTAAAAAAGTTTTTGTTGAAAAATTTTGCCCAGCTCTAATCATTAATCTGATATATCACCAATGAACTGCAAGTTTGATGATCTTATCTTAGTCCTTTATAAAGACCTATCCAAATTACAAGACCGTCATTTAATTGGCAGTCTATGTTCTAAAACCTCAGCCCTGGGAAAGCAGAGAATTGTATAAGTTAGGATTGTGGCATATTACTACATGGGAAGGGGGATATATCAGATCAGCTTTAGATCAGAGGGTGGGTAAGGACTGGGGCTGCTGGTCACAGTGGTCTCATTCTGCAGATGATCTGAAAAAGGGAGCACAGGAAAAACTGAATCAGTAGTGGGGCCCCAAACAACCAATAATGGAGGTTAATCAGCAGCACTGCTTCTTCCTAAACCCTCTATTTAGGCCAGATCATGGACAATGGTACTGCCTTCCCCAATATGGCAGCCTTGTCCATGAAATGGAGCTCAGGTCTAAAATAGCACAAAGTTCTGCAGGTCAAGACTGATCATTGGCAAAGCTCCAGACTGCAACACCCCTGGCAGTGAAAGGCTGGTCCAGAACCTGTCTACAGGAAAGAATCAGAGTGTGGGTCTACAGCTGGGTAGGGCAGGTCTACACTACAGCCTCATGCTCTAAGATCGATCTACTGGCAGTTGATTTAGCGAGTCTAGCAAAGACCTGCCAAATCGACTGCAAATCACTCTCCAGTCGATCCTTGTACTGTACCCCCAACAAGAAGAGTAAGGTAAGTTTGATGGGAGATTTTCTCCCATTGACCCCCACACCCCGCAGTGTAGACCCAGTGGTAACTCGACCTAAGGTACGTCGACTCCAGCAGCATTATTCACATAGCTGGAGTTGCGTAGCATAGATAGATTTACCACAGTAGTGTAGACATAGCCACAGAAAAGTACAGCTGGAAGGGAACCTGAAGAAGTCATCAGATTCAGCCTCCTGTGGTGAGGTAGGACCACTACCTCCCCTGGGAACTATTCCAGAGCTTAACTCCCCTTACAGTTAGACAGTTGTTCCTAATATCTAATCTAAATCTCTCTCGCTGCAGATTAAGCGCATTACTTCTTGTCCTATCTTCAGTGGACATGCAGATCAATCAGTCACCATCCTCTCTATAACAGCCCCTCACATATATGAAGATATATCAGGTCCCCCCCCCCCAGTCTTCTTTTCTCGAGACTAAAAATGTTCAGTTTTTTTACCCTTTCCTCATATATCCGGTTTTCTAAATCTTTTATCATTTTTGTTGCTCTCCTCTGGACTCTATCAATCTATCCGCATCTTTGCTAAAGTGTGGCACCCAGAATTGGACACAGTATTCTAGCTCAAGCCTCACCTGTTTCTTGCATACAACACTCCTGTTAATACATCCTAAAGGATATTAGGTTTTTTTTTCACGACTGTGTCACACTGTTGACTCATATTTAGTTGTGGATCCACTATAACCCCCAGATCCTTTTCAGCAGTACCATGTAGATGGTTATTCCCAATTTTATAGTTGTGCATTTGATTTTTCCTTCCTAAGTGCAGTACTTTGCACTTATCTTTATTGAATTACATCCTGTTTAATTCAGACCAATTCTCAGATTTGTCATGGTCATTTTGAATTCTAATACTGTCCTTCAAAGTGCTTGAAACCCCTCCCATTGTGGTGTCATCTGCATATATTATCAGCATACTCCCCACTTGATTAGACAATAATGAAAATACTGGCTGGTACTAAATCCAGGATTGACTCTAGCCAGTACTAATCATCCTTCAATTTTATGAACATCAATTTCACAAACAAAACTTTTCTAGGAACCCCCAAACCAGATAAATTAGTGGGCTGACCTTGAATGCTGGATATTAGTGACCTTTCATAACTCATTCTTGGTTCAGCTTCGCTCCATTATGCATGAGTTATAGGGTCATCAATATCTCTCTGAAACAAATGGTGCTTTCAGAGCCTGCTCTTCAGATCCAGATACCTGTCACTGTACTTTCTGATACAGGCATTTCCAAATGGAGAAAGTACTGGAGCTAGTTTAATGAAGGAAGTTCATGGTTATTTTATAAGAATCACTATTTTTAGAGAGACTGTCATTGCAGGGGAAGACAGGGACACCAAAATACCATCATTATTTAAACATAAACCCATATATTCTTCATGGAGTAATTTTCCTCTCACTTACAGGGAAGATTTTTCTAAGACACAAATGGCAGTTAAGACACTTAACACCCACTGATTTTTTTTTCCAAAATGGAAAGACGGAATTCTCAGCATGAAATCCCAGTAAATGCCAGCATACTCGATTGGAATTGTACCCCTTGCTGCCTTGCCTACCTATCTAGATCTAATGTAAAGGCAGCAGGAAGCAGCTCAGAATAATGCTGTACATATGCACCATATGTGGGGAAAATATATTCTGTTGGAAATCCATAGTTCCCTTTATTGTTTGCAGTGGTGCTGTGGCCATGTTGGTCCTAGGTTATTAGGGGCACAGGGTGTGTGAAGCTGGCCCAATAAAAGATATTATCTCATCCACTTTGTCTCTCTCATCATTCCCTTTGGTCTTGAAATACTCTAGGAAAATTCTCTGTTGGTGACAATGAGCGTTAGCAATGAGTGTATCTTATTGGTGATGAACATGGTTTACTGTAAGAGTTCTCCAGGACAAAGCACATAAAGCAACATTTCTACCTATCCTCCCACACCTTTTGGGCGGGGAGGGGGAGGATGTGTTTTGCACGATGTTTACATTTGTACATGCTGCCTTGGTTTACCATTGTCGGCGCAGGGGGAAGGAGGGGAGAGTGGTGAGAGGAAGGGAGGAAAGATGGGATGTCCCCCCAGTTGGTGTTTACTCAAATCAGGAAAGAAAAGTATAACTCCTTTCATACATTTTAGACTGGAAACAACAGCCCATAATTCATTACATTAAGCAGTTTGGGAGTGAAAGATCCTCTGTCTTGAATTGGAGACATCCTACTAATCGTAAAATAGGTATGTTCTTCCATTATTTATAAGAGAATATAGTAATAGCTGGATAGAGGCAGATTTATGTGGCATGTGTGTAATTTAATCCAAAATGAGCTGCAGTGTCAGTATAATGAACCTTAGCTGTGAGGTATGTTCCCCATTCTCTTGCTTGTCAGGCATTTCAATTATCTCTCTCACACTTTGTTATAAATAAAGCTGTAAGGAGATGTTCAAATCCAGGTCAACTGCAAAAGTCAAGCACTTAAGGGACCCAACCTTCACTTGCATATATTTGTTTTTAACTCAGGATTTTTAGAATCCAAGATAACATCATTATGCAGAAGAGAACAGGTCAGTTTTCCACCACAAAAGTTCAGATTTGTTTAGCCCCAATTATGCCACTCCATGACCATTATTTGAAAGAAAGAGAAAAACATAACCCCAAAATATTTAAAGTGCTCATTTCAGAATTTTGGGACACTAGACTTTACAGGTCTGGAAATCTCCAGGTTTCAACAGCCTTTTCTTGCTACCCAACAAAAGCTCAGATTTCCTCTCAAAAGCATCTGCTTTCAGACCTTGCCAATTATATTAATAGCTAGTGCCAAAAATAGACTCATCTTCCCTCCATTACCATTTCACCCCTCCCACATTTTGTCCTACATTTTCACCCACCACTTGGAATGTCTCTCTAAGTCAGGAAGACAGAGGAAGAGATTCTATGCATACAATTCATAACATACATCTGTCCAAGGCTTTGTATACACTACGGACTTCTCTCAGCACAGCTATCTAGCCAGGGGTATGATCAACAGAGGTGTGCTGGCAGAAACCCTTAGTATAGGTGCAGTGATAGAAGTGCAGTTTTGCTGGTATAAATGTACCTCATTTTGCTTATAGGTGATTTTACTATACTGGTACAAAGCTCAGTTTTGCAAGTGTAGCTGAGTCCACACTAAGAGCACTTTGACAGTATACAATACTGATGTTCCTATACTAACAAAGCTTTCCTAGTGTAGACATACCTTTATACACCATACAGTACAGCACAAATTATAAACATATTACTTATACATAATCAGATTAAATAGATGGACATTTGCAACTTTAAACAAAAATTTTGCAAGGTCAAGGATTTATTTTTTATAGAGGAGTTTACTTCCCTGATTATTAACTGCTACTTAAACTAAACTGAATGTGCTCCAGTTTTTAAGTACTTGCTTTCTACAGACTTTGCCCTTGCATAAACCCATCCGCTCTTTTTTGGTGGGGCTTTCTTTAGAATCAATTAACTGCAGCTTTTAAATATAATCATTTGAATTTTAAAAAATATTGTATCTGCTCCTGTCTGTGATCCTGATGTTTTTTCCATGAACTCTAAGACATAGATCTTTCTCTAACACGCAAAAAAGTCCTCCCCATTAACATTTCCCAGAACTTGATGAATTCTAAAATAAACTATTAAAAGAATACACAACATATGACATACAAATATTTGGAGGATAGCTATTGTTTTTCTTCTGTTAAAATAAGGGATGCCTGCTAACAATGGTTCTTTCTCCATAACTGGAAGATATGTTTAAGTTAAGTTAAACTAACTGATAATTCTCTCTTAGGCCTGGTCTACACTATGCTGTAAAGTCGAATTTATCCATGTTAAATCGATCCTTCCACTTTGCCATCCTCACTACGATGCCATTTAGGTTGACTTAAAAGGGTCTTTAAGTCGATTTCCAAACTCCTGCCCGACAAGGGGAGTAGCACTGAAATCGACGTTTTCAGGTTGAACTAGTGTTAGTAAGGATGCAATTTGATGTTACCGGCCTCCAGGAGCTATCTCAGAGTGCTCCAGTGTGACCGCTCTGGACAGTGCTCCGAACGCAGATGCACTGGGCAGTTAGAGAGGAAGAGCCCCGGGAACTTTTGAATCTCACTTCCTCTTTGGCCACCATGGTGAGACCTCCTGCACAGCTCACCCTGCAGAGCCCACCAGCAGAGGAGACCATGCAGTCCCAGAATCAAAAAAAGGGCTTCAGCATGGACCACAAGGGAAGTGCTGCATTTGACTGCCATGTGGGGAGATGAATCCATGCTGGCAGAACTGCAATCCAAAAAAGGAAATGCCAATACATATGCCAAAGTGTCCAAGACCCTGATGGAGAGAGGCCACAATAGGGACACACAACAGTGCCATGTTAAAATTAACGAGTTGAGGAAAGGCTATCAGAAAGCCAAAGATGCCAACAGATGCTCTGGGTCACAGCCCAAGATGTGCCGCTTCTACACTGAGCTGCATGCCATTCTAGGGGTGTTTCGCCACAACTACCCCACCCACGTCTGTGGACTCCACCGATGGGGTGATTGTCAGCATGGCAGAGGATATGCTGGATGAGGAACATGAGGTGGAGGAGGACTATGATGGCAAGGAATCTATGGAACAGGCAAGGAGAGACACCTATCTCCCCGAAAGCCAGGAGCTGTTCATCACCCTGGAGCCAGTAACCCCGCAACCCTTCCAGGAAGGTATCCCAGATAGGGAAGGCGTGCAAGGCAACCCTGGTGAGTGTCCCTTGGTCAATGGAGTGCCTGCTTGACAAGCTATTTTTTTTAACGATTACTGTGCCCTGAGGACCTGGGGTGCAAGAGTGTCCGCAAGAGTGTCTCTATCTTAAAAGAAATCCTCCCAGCAGTTCTCCAAGCTTTTTTTGTGCGGGGGGGAGGAGGGTTGAATCTAGATGACCAGCAGCATCTGGGATTGTGTGCCCATGCGATCTCTGATCACAATGGGGGACTGGGGCACACACACCATGCTGTAACCGTCTGGCTAGCAGGGATCTTCCCCGATACCAGCCAGGCGCTGGGGGGCGGGGCGCAACTCTCAGCATGGAGAACTTTTTTCTTTTCTTTTTTTTTTTTAAATACCACACTCTTTTTTTTTGTCCTGCAGCTGAAACTGTTTCCAGCCTTCCCCTCTCATCCGCGTCCCACAGGCTTGCACAGATAATGGGGCAAAAAAATGCATGCAGGATGAGATGTTCTCAGAGCTCATGCACTCTTCCCACACAGAGACAGCAGAGCTTAGGGCTTGGAGACAGTCAGTGCTGGACTGCCAGAAAGTGAGAACTGAACGTGAGGAAAGAAGGGATGAGTGGGAGCAGAGAAGGGACAAAAGGAAAGAATGGAGAGACAAGAGAGAGGAGAGAAGGCAGGAAGCAATGCTCCATCTTCTGACGGAGCAAACCGACATACTCCGGCATCTGGTGGAGCTGCAGGAAAGGCAGCTGGAGCAAAGACTGCCACTGTAGCCCCTCTGTAACCTTGCCCCCTCCTCCTCAAATGCCGTAGCCTCATCACCAGCACTCCGTAGAACACGGTGGGGGGGGCAGGGTCTGGGCACTTCGCCACTCCACCCCCAGAGGAACCGCCCAAACACCAGAAATGTGGCACTCCCAAAGTTGTTCCTGTCCTCTCCTCTCCCAGCACCCCGCCCAGTGCTTACCCCACCATCCACCCCTTCCAGTGCTACATTTACAGCAATCCTCCCAGTTCTGTGACCCGCTAATAAAGAATGCATGGTTTTCAAACAACAATGACTTTATTATTGCTTAGCAAGCAATGAGGGAATGTGGAAGGGCGGCTGGCTGAAAGTTCAGTGCAGGGGAGCAGGAGAAAGGAAAAGGACATGTGGAAATAAAAAAAAACTGTAAAACATTAGCCTGAACAAGGGGGTGAATTTTCAGGATGCTTAAACAAACAGCAGAAGTAGAAACAAACTGAAGTCTCACACTGTAGCCTGCCCTGCCATGAAACTAGTTGTCAAAGCTTCTCTGATGTGCGCTGCATCAGGGGGTGCCCTTCTAACCGCCCTGGGGTCTGGCTGCATGTAATCAGTGGCCAGGCAGTCTGCCTCAACCTCCCACTCTGCCATAAACATCTCTCCTCTGCTCTCACAGAGATTGTAGAGCATGCAACGAGCTGCAATAACAATGGGAATATTTCTGGTGCTGAGATCTGAACAGGCCAGTAAGCTGCATCAGCATCCCTTGAGATGCCCAAATGCACATTCTGCCACCATTCTGCATTTGCTCAGTCTGTAGTTGAACAGCACCTTACTACTATCCAGGGCACCTGTGTATGGCTTCATGAGGCAGGGAATTAATGAGTAGGCCAGGTCCCCAAGAATAACAATCAGCATTTCAACATCCCCAACTGTAATTTTTTGCTCTGGGAGGAAGTCCCTTCCTGCAGCTGTTTAAGAACTCTAGCCTTTTTAAAGACAGGAGTGTCATGAACCCTGCCCGGCCAACTCACGTTGATGATGGTGAAACATTGCCTGTGATCAACCAGAGCTTGCAGGACCATGGAAAAGTACCTCTTGGGGTTTATGTACTTGCAGTGCTGGTGGTCTGGTGCCAGGATAGGGATATGCATTCCGTTTATAGCCCCACCACACTTAGGGAACCCCATTGCTGCAAAGCCATCCACTACGGCCTGCACATTTCCCAGAGTCACTACCCTTGACAGCATCAGTTCAATGATTGCATTGGCCATTTGCATCACTGCAGCCCCCACTGTAGATTTACCCACTCTGAACTGATTACCGACTGACTGGTACCTGTCTGGCATGGCAAGCTTCCAGAGGGTTATCGCCACTCACTTTTGAACTGTGAGGGCTAATCACATCTTGGTATTCTGGCGCTTCAGCACAGGGGAAAGCAAGTCACACAGTTCCATAAAGTTTCCCTTACGCATGCGAAAGTTTCTGAGCCACTGGGAATCATCCCAGACCTGCAGCACTATGCAGTCCCACCAGTCCATGCTAGTTTCCCGAGCCCAGAATCACTGTTCCATTACATGAGCCTGCCTCATTGCCAACAGGATCCCTAAGCTGCCAGTGGCACTGCATTTGGGGAGGCCTGTGTCCATGTCCTCCTCACTTTCGAGACTGCCCTGCCTTCGCGTTCTCACACAGGTTTTCCCTTTCTGCATACACTGCATGATCATTTGTGAGCTGTTTACAATGCCCGTAACTGCTGCAATGAGCTGAGCAGGGTCCATGCCCGCACTACTATGACGTCTGCACAGGCAGTCCAGGGAAAAGGGCAGAGCTGGCAGCAGAAGCATTCAACTAAGGAAGAAAGGAGACAGACGATGTCACTCGGCAGAAGAGATGCCACTCGGCGGAAGAAGAGATGCCACTCAGCCAGAGCTGCAGAAGCCACCACACTTAATGTTATTTTTTACGAGTGCCTGGAGCACAGCAGGAGAGCAGGTGACTTGAAAGCAGAGTTCTAGCAGGAGCGGTGGCTGGTTGACCACTGCTCTGTCTGCTGAAAGCAGTATGGCGTATGCAGGCCCGAAAGGCACGAAACGGCTCTCTGCTGCACCTTGCACAGAGGAAGGAGCAAGTGACGGGAAGCGCTAACAAAAACCCGCAAGACTGTTTTTGCCCCCATCATGCAATGCCAGCTTTACCCAGAATTCCAAGGGTTAACAGGGACTGTGGGCACTGTGGGATACCTACCCACAGTGCGCCACTCTGAAAGTCGACACTATCCACGGAACTATGAACGCGATCCGCCGAATTAGCTTGCTTACTGGGGGGACACACAATCGAATGTATACCATGGGCTCTCTTAATTAGAGCTCCAGAAAGTCAACGTTAGCTCGTAGTGTAGACAAGGCCTTAGAGATGGTTTTGATATGGAGTTTGGAGACAACTTCCTTATTCTTAGCCTCATACTCCTGGATTTACAGTTTGTTGATATTATGGAGGAGCGGTAGCGAGTCTGTAGTTAAGGAGAAATTGAATTTTAAATGAAGAGAAGAATTAAATCCCTTAAATTAACCTTGAATGTCACACACAGTCTTACCAATGTGTATCATTTCAACAAGGGCAAACTTGAATTTTCTGGGTAATTTTTATATTGTATTAAGCTGTAGTTAAAGAATACAATAATCCTGTTGTGGGACCTTAGAGACTAACAAATGTATTCGTCTCAAATTTGTTAGTCTCTAAGGTGCCACAAGGACTCCTCTTTCTTTTTGCTGATACAGACTAACACAGCTACCACTCTGAAATAATCCTGCTGTAACAGTCATGAAAAAGGCAATGCAATAATCTTAGAATACTGAAATGCAGTAATGATAGGAACACTGTATGTGACCTGGTCAGTTAGGTATAACTACAGTCGGTTACTTATACTAGGGACAATGGAACGTTTATAATGCTTGAATTCAAGGCAAACTGAGAAAGAAGGCAACACAATGGCTTCCCAGATAAAAAATTCCAGGCACAAACTTGAAAGACATGAGGAGGCTATTAGTTTCAAGGATCCTATTTCCTGTTTTGTTTCACCAGAGCTTGGAGTTACACATCTACAAACAGTTTAAAAGTGACTTGATTCCTGTAAATCAGGTGTTCAGTGGACTGGGCAAGAAAGTGAGGCTCCCTGACACAGGGGAGTGGTCAGTGAGCTGTGACCTAGAGGCAAGCTGACACAGGAAGAGGCTCTGAAAAAAAGTCTATAAGAAGCTAGACCGACCAGGTCCCCAAGTAGAAGATAGCTAGATAACTGATAAGCTACAAGTGTCTAGTCTGTTTTGTTGTTCTGAGATCTGCTTTTCTCTTAAATGCTTTTGTTCTAACAAACAATACTCTGCAGAAAGAAGGCTGGCTGCTCTCTGTCATGGCTTTGAAAAAGGAACAGAATTTCAGTCCAGTATGGCTGACACACGTGGGACTGAAACGCAGAGTGCTGTCCAAGAGGGAAAATTGTGGGATTTCATCCTGAGTGACAGGAGATGGCTAGAGGCTGAGATCTGAGGGGATACATTTGAAGAGACAAAGAGGAGTCACAGATGCAGTTCACCCCTTCACTGTGACACCTTCCTTCTTGATATATTTTTCCTGACAGTCTCACTTTTTTCAAGAAATGATATTGTAACAAATCACAACACTCCAAGGCTTTTAATGTTACCCAGGAGCTAACCCTGCATTAGAGGTTATATGGGGAAGTTTTAAAACACTATTATAAAGGCTAAACAAAGATAGTCATCTACACTGGTCTACAATTTTTTAGAAGTCATCTGCTTCAGAGATAAAATGTGATATTTATTATGTATTTTGATGTGCTGAATTCAAATCTGACAATTAAAACAACTGATTGGCTACTGTTTCTAAGATATTTAAGTTTTTACATTTTATGTCTATGTATATTGTGTAGATAGTAGAGTTTTAATCACAAATTGTAAACCTAGGTCTTTTCATGTGTTTATGGTTGCTTTACATGATAATATTTCACCTGTCCTGTTTATGTAACACTTTAAAAATTAGCAAAAGGGTTATAGAAATAAAATGTATTATGAAACAAAAGGCAAAAAACTATTATGTACATAGTTTAGTCCTATTCAGTGTCTACTCGGCGCTTCTTGGCTTGTCTCTTGTATTCATTAAATGGAGCATCTCTTGTCACTGTCCAGCAATAGTCTGCAAGCGTTGATGGGCTCCATTTGCCCTGATAGCGTTTCTCCATTGTTGCAATGTCCTGGTGAAATCGCTCGCCGTGCTCGTTGCTCACTGCTCCGCAGTTCGGTGGAAAAAACTCTAGATGAGAGTGCAAAAAATGTATCTTTAGTGACATGTTGCAACCAAGGCTTTTGTATGCCTTGAGGAGGTTTTCCACCAACAACCTGTAGTTGTCTGCCTTGTTGTTTCCGAGAAAATGTATTGCCCCTGACTGGAAGGCTTTCCATGCCGTCTTTTCCTTGCCACGCAGTGCATGGTCAAATGCATCATCTCGAAGAAGTTCACGAATCTGAGGACCAACAAAGACACCTTCCTTTATCTTAGCTTCACTTAACTTTGGAAATTTTCCATGGAGGTACTTGAAAGCTGCTTGTGTTTTGTCAATGGCCTTGACAAAGTTCTTCATCAGACCCAGCTTGATGTGTAAGGGTGGTAACAAAATCTTCCTCGATTCAACAAGCGGTGGATGCTGAACACTTTTCCTCCCAGGCTCCAATGACTGTTGGAGTGGCCAATCTTTCTTGATGTAGTGAGAATCTCTTGCATGACTATCCCATTCGCAGAGAAAACAGCAGTACTTTGTGTATCCAGTCTGCAGACCAAGCAAGAGAGCAACAACCTTCAAATCGCCACAAAGCTGCCACTGATGTCGGTCATAGTTTATGCACCTCAAAAGTTGTTTCATGTTGTCCTAGGTTTCCTTCCCATGGACTGCATGACCAACTGGTTTTGCCATCAATTCATTGCCATTATGCAGCAAAACAGCTTTAAGACTCGTCTTCGATGAATCAATGAAGAATCTCCACTCATCTGGATCGTGAACGATGTTGAGGGCTGCCATCACACCATCGATGTTGTTGCAGGCTACAAGATCACCTTCCATGAAGAAGAATGGGACAAAATCCTTTTGACGGTCATGGAACATGGAAACCCTAACATCACCTGCCAGGAGATTCCACTGCTGTAGTCTGGAGCCCAACAGCTCTGCCTTACTCTTGGGTAGTTCCAAATCCCTGACAAGGTCATTCAGTTCAGCTTGTGTTATGAAGTGTGGTCCAGAGGAGGAGGATGGGAGAAAATGTGGGTCCTGTGACATTGATGGTTCAGGACCAGAAGTTTCATCCTCTTCCTCTTCCTCGTCTGACTCAAGTGAGAATGATTCTGGTGCATCAGGAACCGGCAGTCCTTCTCCGTGGGGTATTGGGCGTATAGCTGATGGAATGTTTGGATAATGCACAGTCCACTTTTTCTTCTTTGACACACCTTTCCCAACTGGAGGCACCATGCAGAAGTAACAATTGCTGGTATGATCTGTTGGCTCTCTCCAAATCATTGGCACCGCAAAAGGCATAGATTTCCTTTTCCTGTTCAACCACGGGCGAAGATTTGTTGCACAAGTGTTGCAGCATATGTGTGGGGCCACCTCTTGTCCTGATCTCCAATTTTGCAGCCAAAATAAAGGTGATAGGCTTTCTTAACCATAGTGGTTATACTGTGCTTTTATGATGCAAAAGTCACTTCACCACAAACATAGCAGAAGTTATCTGCACTGTTCACACAAGTACGAGGCATCTCTGCTCACTTTGGCTAAACAGAAATGCGTCCCTTTGCAAAATCAAACACTGACGAATAAGAGAGCACGACACTGTATGATTTCTAGAGCTGATATAGGGCAATTTGTTCAGCAGAGTGATGTAAGCTTCATGATGATTGCATCATCCATGACTTCTAGGAATAACATGATGCAATTCATATCATGTATGATGCAATACCAGCTTCAGATTGCATCATTCATTGTTTTGCCTAAAAAGCAAGTACTGTCCAAACCCAGTCATAGATTTATTCATAGATCCAGTCAAAGATGTATTTTACTCATTTCTGGTTTAAACTGAGATCCCTTCCCTTTATAACTCACTTATCCTCCGCCATTCCCATGTCAAGGGTCGTATATACGGACCCAATAGCATATCTTGAAAACTAGAGCCAATCAACAATTTTAAGCATCATTTTCGTTCTCAGTGACCCAGAATTAGTAAAATTTGACTACATTTATTTCAGAAGCATTTTGGCTGTAGAGCAGTGTTATTTATCGTAGTGGATTTCTTTTGCAGCAGGGAAGCACAAAGAAGCTGTCTCTGCTATGGTCTTCCTAATACATAAGCAAGGGTCTGTAGCCTGTAGCTGCGGACCAGAGACTGGGAGCAGAGACTTGTCAAGAAGCTGGGGATTTTCAGAATCTTAATCCTGGTCTACACTGGGGGGTGGGAATCAATCTTGGGGTACGTCTTCACTACCCACCGGAGAGGCAGGCAGTGATCGATCCATCAGGGATTGATTTATTACATCTACTGTAGATGTGATAAATCGATCCCTGAGCATGCTCCCTGTCAACTCCGAAACACCATCAGCCAGGTAAGTCGCCCTAAAACGTGCCAACTTCAGCTAGGCTATTCGCGTAGCTGAAGTTGTATATCTTAGGTGAACCACCCCCCACGTGTAGCCCAGGCCTTGGATACGCAATATGAGAATAGCGTAGCTGAAGTCAACATACTTAGATGAACTTACTACAACATCTTCACAGTGGTGAGTTGACTGCTGCTGTTCCCCTAGCGACTCCATCTGTGCCTCTCACAGCGGTGGAGTATGAGAGTTGACAGGAGAGCACCTGGAGATTGATTTATCGAGTCTAGTTTAGACTCGATAAATCGACCTCCTGATAGATCGATCACTACCTGCTGAGCCAGCGGGTAGTGTAGACATATCCTTAGAAATGTAGGGCTGGAAGGCACCTTGAGAGGTCATCCAGTTCAGTCCCCTGCACTGAGGCAGGACCAAGTAAATTTAGACCATCCCTGATAGGTGTTTGTCCAACTCGTTCTTAAAAATAATCTTCAATGATGAGGATTCCACAGCCTCCATTGGAATCCTGTTCCAGAGCTTAATACCCTGATAGCTAGAAAGTTTAACCTAAATCTCCCTTGCCGCAGATTAAGCCCATCACTTCTTGTCCTATCTTCAGTGGACACAGAGATCAACCACCACCCTCTTTACAACAGCTTTTAGATTAAGTGAAGATTTATCAGGGCCCCACTCATCATCTTTTCTCAAGACAAACCATGCACACGTTTGGGGTTTCTTTGTTTTGTTTTTAAACTTTTCCTCCTAAGTCAGATTTTCTAAGCGTTTTATCATTTTTGTTACTCTCCTCTGGACACTTACCAAATTTGTCCACATCTTCTTTAAACTGTGGCACCCAAAGCTGAATACATTACTCCAGGCAAGGCCTCTCCAGTGTCAAGTAGAATGGGACAATTACTTCCCATTTCTTACATTCTACACTTCTGTTAATACAGTGGGACCCCACAATACCGCGACGATCGGGATCCAAAAAAACCGATTGCGATAATGGTGGGGTCGTGGTATTGCGGGGTTCTGCTGCATCAAAGTGGCGGCCGACGATGACATTGGGAGCCA
Organism: Dermatemys mawii; assembly: GCA_007922305.1. NCBI lineage: Eukaryota > Metazoa > Chordata > Testudines > Dermatemydidae > Dermatemys > Dermatemys mawii. Next base: position 40,177,043 of record ML677332.1, on the reverse strand, counting down.
GCCGCACACCGCACTATAAGCGCATTCGCGCTATAGCGGAGCGCGGTATTCTGGGGTCCCACTGTACATCCCAAAAGCATATTAGACTTTTTTGCAACTTCACCACACTGTTGACTTGTATTCAGTTGTGCTTCACTATAATCCCCAGATCCTTTTCAGCACTATTACCACAGACAGTTATTCCCCATTTTGTATTGTGCATATGATTTTTCCATCCTAAATACAGTACTTTGCCCTTGTCTTTATTGAATTTTATCTTGTTGAATTCAGACCAATTTTCTAATTTGTTAAAGTCCTTTTGAATTCTAACCTTGTCCTCCAAAGCTTGCAACCCTGCCCAGCGTGCTGTCATCTACAGATGTTATAAGCATACTGGACCCAAGACAGACCCCTACTGGATTCAACTAGATGAGCCCTCCCAGTTTGACAGCAAGTTATTGATAACTACTCTGAGTACAGATTTTCAACATTCTGTTGCACCAGGCTAACATCTGATGGTGAATGAAACCATGAGTAAAACTTTTGGACCTCTTTACACAAATTGATGCAGGCAAAGTAGCTGGTGACCACTGTTAGACTGAAGGCCTAATTCTCAATTACTTCGTTCCTGCTCTTGGGGCAGTGATGGCATGTGTGTGGTGGTAGTGGGGCATTAAGCCACTTCTGCATGCTCCATATTCTGGGGCCATGCAACGGCCTGCCAATACATCCAGCAAGCTTAGTGTGGAACGCATGTCTGTAATTAACCTAAAGCCCATGTGCTGAGTGCCTTAACCTCCTATTAGATATTAGAGGAGTGGAGGGTCTTGTGCAAAGTGCTGAGCAACTGTGGACTGTGCCCGGTGTGGGTCACAGCTGAGAATGACACATTCAGGGCAGACTGTAAGAAAAAGAGCAAACATTGATATCTTGTATGACACACTTTTTACCAGGTCTAGTGCAACTGTGCAACAGTAATGACACATTAGCGATTGTAACAGTAGTGTACATCAGATCATCATTCTTTTTCTACAGCATCACAGCAGCCTCAACACATCATAGTGTGAGACCCATGTATTGTAAGTCTCTAGAAGCAGGGACACCATTTTCTATGTTCTGTAAACTGCCTCAAAGTATTGACAACACTGAGGGGAAAAATGCTGGTCCTTCTACCCTGGTATCCTTTCTCCTTCAGTGGTCAAAACTGTCTTGAGAGAAAACTGAAACCTCCCCCAAGCCTCAACACATACACATAGAAAATGTACCCATATCTGCACCATTTGGAGAGGATACAGAGGGAACTTTCTGGTCCATGTCATTTCCACTGGGAGTCATCTCCTATTTCTATTAAAATTATGGAAGGATTGGGACAGAGCAGTGAACAAATCCAATTATACCTTCTCCAGTTGTTGATAATGCTTAGATCCCTTAGAATTAATAACTTCTGACCACACTTGACATATGTGGATATCCAACTTGTGAGACTGAAATTGGGCAATGATACTACAAAGATGTAGCTGCTATCTCAGAATGCAGGTGCACACCTGTGTAATGAACAGTTGAAAGAGCTCTCAGATAGAAGGATGTCCTGGTACTGTCCTATTTTAAGCAGTAGCATAAAGAATTCAGATTGTTTGCTACCAATGCTCATGTTGCAAACTGACAAAAATATAGGCTCATTTTAAGACAATTGATGTGATTAAGTGGTGAAAACTGCCATGTTAATGAAAGCCAAACAAGAGAAATCAGAGTGAAGTAATGCAATGAAATGATTAACTCCCAGACCATTACCCAAACACAGTCTCAGAATTGACAGCAAAAACTGTAAATATTTTCATTTTCTTTCTTTCACTGCTGCATAAACCTAGAAATTCCCTGTGGAAGTTGCTACCACTATACGTTCATATCACCATTGTTAATATTGAAAACAATAGTAGAGACAGCTGCTAATGATAATGCTATATAGTTAATTAAGAGCAGTGGGGTTTAAATTGACCCAAGTGTCACTTGACACACACACACCCTGAGCAAACTCTGCATCCTGCTTATCCTGTACAGATCTCTTCTGCATTTCAGTGCATGTTACACACAAAGTCTGCCACTTCTGACAGACTCTTTCACTAGTGCTTGGGTTAGGTCAGGTTTTTAACTCTTCAGAAGGATCTCTTGAGAGGTACATGAGTAACTTCAGTATGAAGGTGACTAAGGTGTCAATTTTTTAAAAAATGTACAATCCTCAGAACACCTGCACATGCAGAATAGCGGTTGTGGGCCACATGATAAACTGCAGGGGGATAAGGTCATCATTACCATAAAGGCAATGTGAAAGAATTCTCATTCCTGGAGAAACCAGTGAAAAAGAATTGTAAGTTCTTATGAAACCTTCAGGTTTCTCTCATGAATCAGTTGGTAGTTTTGAAGCCATCTCTAGTCAACATCTGATCTGTTATTTAAAACAAGATATTTCTAAAACTACACACAGGAGACATTCCTGAAGACATAAGACAGTTATGCAGTGATGTGACACCACATCAGAAAACATCTGTGCACAGGGCTATATTAAGACAACTTGGGGTCATGGGCCCAGATGGCTCTATCCCATGCCTGAGATTTAAAGGGAAGCATATGCTCAAGCGCTTTGCTGGATCAGGGCTGACGAATTCAGTATGGTTGTGCACATTGTATTGCAGTTTTAGCTTATAAAGCACAGATTATTGTTTGTTTTGCTGGTTTTACTTTTAAAATGCTTGTGGAATAAATTAGACTTTTAAAATAATTGTGTGACATGGTCTAGTTCATATTTGGTATTTGATTGAACCTATTTAGCTGATCAAAGAAGAAAGTTAGCATGTTATAGTTACACTACTGTATGTTGTGAGATGTTTGGCTGCGTGTGCGCACGTTCTCTCAGTGTTCTCTCAGAGAATCCCGGCTCTGCACAGGTACCTGGCACAGCAGAACACGAGCGAACTGCCCAATGAACATAAGATCCATTAAAGTACGAAGGTACCAGGCCAAGTTTATTGTCAACAAAGCCCAGTAATAGCACCTGGCAGACTCTATGAGGATACTAAGACATGTATGCCCATGACAATGGATGCAGCTCAGCGAATGGTGGGACTTTCCATTCTCCCCTCAGCTGGCCAAAGACACTTTTTGTGAAATCTCTCAATATGAAACAAGTTTCGTATTGCCCCTCTGATGTGGTCAGGTGCCACCCTTTGATGTATCTATGTGCTACCCATTACCTTATACGTGTTGGTTCGATCAAACATCTCTATCCATCACACGGTCATCCTAATCCTATCTCTCAGAGGGGTCAGTATGTTCCTGTTATCTTTGGGGAATGTGTTAGTATCAAGGTGTTCTGGTCCTACCCTTTTGGAATGTGTTTGCATGTGCCTGGCACTATTTAGGCATGTATATTTCTGCAATATCAGCCCTGTTCTTGCCAGGTTCAGTGAGCAGGCCCTGTGTCTAGTTCACAACCTGACTTTACCTTACATCAGCAAAGCTTGGACCGCAACTTTAGCCTAGGCCTCATACCAGGCCTCTGATACAGGCAAACAGAGGGAGTTTGCCTGGGGATTTGCTTGGAGGTTCCCACAGAGGTTTTTTTTTGTTTTGTTTTATTTTGTTCTCTGCGCCTTTCAGGCTTCTGTGAGCAGTAAATGCAACATCTGAGGAGGCTCTTAGAAGAATGACATTATGGAGAGTGAGTGATAACTGTGACCTGCACAGGTGTGCCTTGTTTGTCTTTCTCCCAGAGCATAGAAACAACTTTATCTGTACTACGTGCAAGCTGGTGTCCATACTGGAAGAGAAGGTTAAAGGACTAGAGACCCAAGTATCAACCCTGCATTGCAACAGAGAAAATGAAGAATTTTCTGGATAGAAGTCAGCGTTTGGTACTCTAGACACAGCATGTTGAAGAGTCTGAGAGGGCAGTGCAAAACGGGGAAGAAAATTGGCAGCATGTGACCTCTAGATGAAGACAGAATAGAACCCATGTACCAAGCAATGCAGATAGAGGTAAAAAACTGTTTTCAAGCTCTCTGCACAGTCACTATGGCGGAAGATGGTTTGGAAGAGTCATCTGAGGAAAGGGATCAGAAGGAGACACCATTGACTGGAAGGCATGGAATGCATTCTCCTAAGACTGGTGATTATTTCTTCTCTCTATTCCCCTCTGTTTCGTACTAGTGAAGCAGCATCTGGAGTACTGTGTCCAGTTTTGGGTCCCCCTCACTACAGAAAGGATGTGGACAAATAGGAGAGAGTCCAGCGGAGCGCAGCGAAAATGATTGGGGGCTGGGGTACATGACTTACGAAGAGAGGCAGAGAGAACCGGGCTTATTTAGTCTGAAGAAAAGAGTGAGGGGGAATTTGATAGCAGCCTTCAACTACCTGAAGGGGGTGCTCCAAAGAGGATGAAGCTAGACTGTTGAAAGCGGTGAGATACAGAACAAGGAGTAATGGTCTCAAGTTGCAGTGTGGAGGTCAAGGCTGGATATTAGGAAAAACTATTTTTTGGGGATGGTGGTGAAGCACTGGAATGGGTTACCTTCGGAGTTGGTGGAATCTCCTTCCGTAGAGGTTTTTAAGGCCCAGCTTGACAAAGCCCTGGCTGGGATGATATAGTTGGGTTTGGTCCTGTTTTGAGCAGGGGTTTGGACTAGATGACCTCAAGAGGTCTCATCCTAATCTTCTATAGAAGTCCTTATGTCTCGAGCCATATTCCTACTACACTGTAGACTAAATTTTTGAATAATTTTACTATGTATAGTATGATTTATTTTCTTTGCATCAGACATCCATTGTGTGCATTTCAAATATTGGACTCATACGTGTGATTGGATAATTATTAACCTTTTTGTGACCTAGTGGATAGACCTAGGATTCAGGAGGCCTGTGTTCTATTTCTGGCTGTATCACTGGCCTGCTGGTGACCTTGGGCAAGTCATTGCCCCACTGTGCCTCAGTTTCCCCACCTCTAAAATGGAGCTAATGATACTGACTTTCTTTGTAAAGCATCTTGAGATCTATGGAGGAAGAGTGCTATATACAAGCTAGATATAATAATATTGGTGAGCTGAAGAACTAGACCTTTCTCATTTTTTTCTCTGATATTTTCAATAGCTGACTAGTGTACCAATATTTGGGTGGCACACTGCTATTTGTCTCCTTACAGAACACAGATAATGTTGGCCCTCTGTTATTGCAATGTCTGCATCAAGCAGAGTCTACTTTGATGAAAGGCTTCAGCTAAGTCAAAAAAAAAAAAAAGGCAGCATTTTCAAGTAGCTTTGACCTCATCCTCAGATGCAGATATCCTCAGCTGCTTATGTGTCATATAGCTTTTGACACACACAAAGTTACATTTGAATATATTTGGTTGAAGAGGCATGTTACCTTAATGATTCCTTGTAGTATGACAGGGAGAAAAACGTGTCCAGAAAAAGAAATATGAGACCTATGTTTACATCACTTCTAATGTAATCATGGGGCACCAAGACACTTGAGAAAAAATCCTTGGTGGCTAAGATCTCAAAAGAGAAGAGTGAAGAACCACCAGGGTTCTCTCATATACCCAAGGATGTACTTTAATATAGTCTGTCCTTTCATGTATAGTTATTTGGATGAACCAATCTGCATTATTGTTGTAATGACAAAAATTGTAGATGAGCAAAGTGAGCAAACTGCTACTGTCTTTGGTGGTATACATGGGATATATTCATTTTTAGATTATAAAAATCTTGTGTGGCAGATGGAGGTATAGACAGACATAGTAAGTGAACATAAATAAGACGAGGAAGACTTTGTGGCACCTTAGAGACTAACCAGTTTATTTCAGCATAAGCTGTCGTGGCTATAGCCCACTTCATCAGATGCATAGAATGGAACAGAAATAAGATGCATTTATACACACAGAAAGCAAAAAAAAAAAAAAAAGAAAGAAAAAATGCATTGTACATCAGCATACCAATTCTAAGAGGCTATTTAATTTGGATGGGCCATTATCAGCAGGAGAAAAAAGTACCTTTTGAAATAGATATCTGTGTCTGACAGGAGAGATACAACTATTGAATGTAAATTAACCAGGGAAATGCAATCAATTAATGTAATTATTGTAATTATGCATCCGATGAAGTGGGCTATAGCCCACGAAAGCTTATGCTGAAATAAACTGGTTAGTCTCTAAGGTGCTACAAAGTCTTCCTCATCTTATTTACGGATACAGACTAACACGGCTGCTAATCTTATAAGTGAACATAATCAGTCTAGTACATTTGAACCAAATTTTCAAGAGCAGCCTTTAATTTTGAGTTTCACTTTTAAAATATAAGCTTTAATGTTCACCTTTATGTTTAGTAATTTTGGTTAAAAAACCCTTGAACTTTTGCCCATTTCTGAAATTGAACTTTAACAGAACCTTTTCATGCTTCGAATAACACAATGTTCACAATTAAATTTGAAAGCCACAAAATTTGAGGTCATATTTAGGTTTGATTGGGTGTAAGTTAAATTATGCAAAAACATTGAATGGAAAAAAACTAAGAAATTTGAATAAATCCTCAATACTTAAATAATTTAAATAACCTTTTGCACCAAAATATGCAAAATTTCAATTTTAATGTGAAACCACCTTTCCCTAAAATTTTACATACAAGAAAACTAATAACATTTTGTGAAAAGCTGTTTGCTATTATTATACTTCCCTAGATGTAAGCACAGATTAGTTGGGGACAAAATCTGTATCTCAGCTATTAATAGAGCTTCCCAAAACAGGGTGGGTTTTATCTGACAGGATTCATACAAACATTGGCAAAATTTTTTGAGTTTTATCTGCATTTCTCTGCATCTTTTTGCTCTACAATCACTTTGAGTCTCGTGTTTGAACAAACCTCAAATCTGAAAGCAAACCTGAGTCATGAGAACCCCTTCATTTTTCATCAATGATCATCAGCATCTCAAGGCAGTAATCCTGCATGATTTTGATGCAAAACAAACTGGGTCTAAGTCCACCCTAAAGTTTCATAGACCTTTGCAATTCTTTTGGGAAATCTGGTCTGAGTTTCCTATTTGTAATAGATATTCAACTTGTTTGGGGATCAATTGCTTTGGGGTTTCAGTGCAAACATTTAACTCTGCTCTGTTATAAGCCATCCTCATGTGTTTTAGCAGCTTTACTATTGTGCAAGCCAGAATTCACTAGTTTTTACAGAAAGCCCCTGAAGCGTCAAATCCAAGACTACAAGATTTGAATCCTGGACATGTTTCCAAAAGCTTTAGGTCATTTCAAAGACAGTGTATTGTCCCCCCTTCCCCAGTGAATAGAAAATGTATTTAATATAGAACAAACAAGCTCTTCATACAGCCTCTAACAGATCCACACTCATGACCCACTCTAAGTAAAGAAACTGGCATACAGTACAGAAGGCTCAACTGTGATGACAGCTCTGCACATCTGGCCCACAGGTATTGCCATAATTAACTAGCCAAGCAGAAAGAGACACACTTCTCCGGTCAGACTATACATATAGAAATCATGCATACAGTATATGTAGATATGAACATAAAAGGAGATTGACAATGTGAAGAGCGAGTGTGATGTGGAGGCACAGGAACTAATAATATTCCTCTCTGCTAATACGTTCATTGCCTGAGTCAGCACCCCAACTCTCACTCCTCCACCCTCAGTATGAATCACTATCATGCTCCGCACTTCTCTCCGAAGCAGACTGTATGCAGCTGGCACCACCTGCTAAAAGATCTTAATTTTCTTTGGTAGCATAATGTTACTGCTCTTGGATTTCGCATTTTAAGAGTTTCTCCAGAGTGAGAAGAAAAGGAGTAAGGGACAGTGGGGTTGTGGTTTATTTTTTATTATTATTAGCAGCAAATTGGTGTTGATGCATCAGTGGTAGACATAATATGACTATAGATGTAGCAATAGGGGTTTCAGGTTTATCATCATAGGTCACTGTTTTATTTCAACTAGGATGCATCAACTGTGATAAACCGGAGAAATTCTATATACCTGTCCTGCTTCCTCTTCCAATTTTGTGACTTCTCTTATTTAGATTGTAAGCAAGAAGGGCAACAGCTTTGGGTCAAATCCTTGCCCCATTCCATCCTCTTTGTACCACTCTGGCAGCAGAAAGGGGGTTGAAAGCTGTCATAGGGGAATCCCCAGATAGCATAATGCTGGTGGAATCCCAAGTTAACATAATACTGCCACCTGCTTATGGCCCTAACCCCCAATACAGGAGACAGGAGGGGGCTGGCATTTTAGTGCCCTGAGGTCAAGCAATCCTGGGCCCTGATACTGCCCTCGGGATGTGAAAGAGAAAGAAAGAGAAATCATGGAAAGCCAGCTGGAAGCCACCTATGCCCCTGCCCTCTTCAGGTGCACCAGTTGCTGCTCCAGTGCACCTGAGACTCTGGCCCTTTGTATTATATCTCTGTTAAGGCACCTCACACACATTTGGCTCAATAAAAACAATAGATATGCTTGCTGGTCACAAAAAGGCAGTACAAATGATCTTTGAGATGGACGAATGATATACAGTACCTGGCTTAGCTACACCTATTTTAGCAACTCCTGTTGTCCCTACTCAATGTGTAAAGATGTATTCTGGGGATTTACCGTGGTACTAGTTTTGCTGATGCTACTGCAAACACATTCATAGAGTGCCACCAGAAAGCTGTTGCCACAATTTATATTGAAAAAGTACTTCAGCTTTTCTGGTCTCTCTACAATCACTGTTTTCGACAGCTACATCAGCCGGTCTACAGTAGTCAAGAGCACAAATGTTTCTCTCAGGCTGGCAGCCAGCACTAACAGTTACTGAAGAAAAGAGTAGAGTGTTCTTTTGATGGGCAATATCTCAATGATGGTATCAAAGACAGAGACAAACTAAAGTGGCTGCTGGCTCACCACTAAAGTAGCTGCTGAGGCAGTGAGAGCTATGGGCTGTATGATGCATAATGCCATTGTCTGCATTAGACTCTTCCATGACTCGTGTGGATGAGTTAACAACTTTGGTCTTCTTGGCAGTGGGTAAAAAAAAAATAAAATACCAACTCTGTCTGCAGATCAAGCAAGGTCTTCAGAGATACAGGGGCTAATCTGAACCAGTTTGGATCATTTTATCTCAGAACCTAATGTATCATGCTACCTGATCCTCATCAGATTGGATCTGAAATCTTCACCACCCACCATAGTGAAAACCATATCAATTAAAGCTTAGAATAGAGTACTATGATTGGAAAATAATGTTTATAAAAAGGGCATCTTAAGTGGCATAGTAAATATATTGTAAAGATGACTGAGTTACAAGTTTGACTTAGATGTTAAATACACTTGAAAATATACAACTTGTTATAAACAAGTTACCCTTACTGATTAAAACTTTGAAGCAGACATACTTTACGAATGTCTCCTATTTAGGTGTCTTCTTGGAATCCAGAATTGACCTCCCTTTACATTTTAAGGAGCAGGTTGATTATATACTGTAATTTCAAAGCAACAGCAACTTGATTTAGGTTCAGAAAAACAACCCACGTGTCTAGGCAATTTTTTTTAAACAATTATTCTTGCTAAAGCCTGCCCCATAGCACTTGTCTGCACCACTTCTAATCTCCCTAACCCCCGCAAATCACTATACTTTTAGGGTAAACGAGAAAATCAACGGATGCTTCCATCCCATAGCTTACCCATGACCAGCTGTCACCATGCTAGTTCCCGTCTTCATTGAGTACAAAGTCACATTTTAACATCATGTTAATTAGCAGGATCTCATTTTCTAGCCAGGAGCAAGCACTATAGCTAGTACCAGTTTCAAGAACTGGCTGCTCAAGGAAGAATTCTGGCAATACCCATTCACTCTACTGCGGTAGGGAAAAGTACACACTACTCAAGAAAAAGTTTCAGGAAATTGTGCAGTTATGTAACTCTCTGAAAAATACATATATGAATATATTCATTGGGCAGATTTGGATCCCTGATTTAGAACGATCAAAGAGACATGGGGCTTTAGATCGCAAAATATGAATGGACATAAACATGAATCACTAAAGGATACCTGCCAAACTCAATACAATTCATTTTTAATAAGCATTACTTATAGAGATCACTGATCTTGGATAGATTTTGAAGGGTAATTTTTTATTTATTTCCTAGTTGTGGTAACAATCCTCATCTCAAAGCTCTGCTTGGCAGAGAACAAGGGAGCAAATGTAGCTGTATGCTACTTCCCCCCCATCATATACAAAGTACTCGGCCATGACAATAAGGCCTAGCGATTTTGCTCTTATTCATATTTCTGATTTAGGATATTCACTTTATGTTTTTGGATATAGTGATGATTTGGGTGTAACCATCCAAATGGGAATCTCCTAAATCCATCTTTATAACAGAGTTCCATTGAAAATACATTTTAAAAACATTTTCTTATACAGCTTTCTGAAGACTATCTGCACTCCAAAACGTTTACAAATAAGTTTAAGATGAAATATTCTGTGCTTCAGTTTCCACCAGATATCACAAGACAATATAAAAACAAGACTACATTGTAAAGATAAGATGGAAATGTTAAAGTCCAGTGGGAACATTAGTTAAACTTCTTACTCATTGTACTAGGATTATAGAGGCCAATGTTTTGTTTCATGGAAATTGAAGTTTTATGTTTCACTAATGATGAAGATGGGAAGCTGGAAAGGATGCTTGTGCTGAAGACACCAGACAAGTATTAGATAAATCACACTAATACATGGGCAGCTGGGACTAGAAACTTCATCTTTTATATCCGAACACACAGGCATCTAGCACTTAGGCTAAAGAGCTTTCTTTGCTAGTCACAGCAGCAGGTCCCTTTGCCTCTCTCTGAGTCAGCCCCTAGGAAACATCACTCACTCATCGAGCCAGCAAAGGGTATATTTCCTCCAAGTCAGAGAATGTTTACCCCAAGCACCTGAAAGTTCAGATGCATTCAAGTGCTTGTTCAGAGGCCAATCTAGAACAAAACTATGTGCTGCAGGCAATAGACAATTACTAGTTAAATCTCTCCTGCATCCATCCACATGCATGTACGTGAACACACATGTGACTGGCTGCCCATTGCTGCTTTTATTGTGAAGGACTATCCTACAATGGCAGGAAGAACAAGCATTTGGGTCAGCTAGGAGCACAGGACCCCACTTCCAACTGTTATAATCACCCCATAACAGTCCTATCTGCAGTTGACAGGCCAGAGCCAATAGACAGACTCTCTCTCTCTCTGCTTCAGCGCTGTTTCATTCAAATGTCCAGGATGTTTGGGTCCTGGAAAATGACAACTGTTAGATGTCCATGAATAAAGAAATCATTAACAACAACATGGGATTGTGAGTACCATCTTAGTAGATAAGACTCAGCTCTCCCCCAACCCCAACATTATAAAACTGAGGTGGTGAAGGAGAGCGCGCAATGGGAGGCAGAGCTTTCTAAACTTGCCACAGTAGGCTCAGTGCTATGTTTACAGGCTTATAATTGCATGCAATTTCCCTCAACCAGGCACTCATTTGTAGCATGCTTTAATTATTGTTTCCTTATAGTTACGGTTCTGTGCAAGGGCATGCAATTTGATCTGTGTGTTTGCATGTCTGATGTTGGCAATTATTTCTATGCTTGTTAATGACTAATTTAAAATGTTTCATTAAACTTGAAATAAAAACTTAGAAAGGAAATTTAAACATCACTGTGGGATTCCATTGTTCTTTGTCTTCTGTGGGTCTTTAGAAGATAGAAAATTCTTTGGACAACACAGATTTAATCAGCCAGCCCATCCCCTCCCTTCACATAATACTTGCACTTGCTAATTCTAGCATCTATAGCCTTGCATGAGTAGAGACAACCCTTTTGAATGCTGTGACCATAGTGTATGGTTAGAGTCATGCTTTTGCAGCAGCAGCAAATATATTCATCATTATGATAACACATCTTATGACCTACTATGATAAGGGGCACATATAGACCTCTCTGTTAAAACTGCCATTGAAACCAACTGGAATTTTGCTAGGGTATGGACAGTAGCACTTGGTGCGATCATTGCAGCCTAGTTTTACCTTTCAAAATGTGTATGCACTCCTCGGCTTTTAGGGGCATTATCTCGCAGGCACCAACAATTCACTGGTCCAGTGCTCCCAACTCCAGTCATTTCAGTTTTTGTGCCCTATTAGTAATGGCATATAACAGCCATATAAATTATAGTTCCTGGGAAAGTGTGGATGGGAAGAGAGGGGAGAAAATAAACTCAATTATAATGGACAAGGCTGCAAGTCTTTCATGAAGGTCACGGACGCCGTGACTTTCCGGGACCACCGTGACTTCTGCAGCGGCGGCAGCAGTCTGTAACCTGTCATTTAAATCAGCTTCTGTACCATCAGACAACTGGAAGATAGCTAATGTGACACTACATTTTTTAAAAAGGTTCCAGAAGCAATCCCAGCAATTACAGACCAGTAAGCCTAACTTCAGTACCAGGAAAAATGGTTGAAACTATAGTAAAGAATAGAACTATCAGACACATATACGAACTCAGTATGTTGGGGAAAAGTCAACATGACTTTTTTAAAGGGAAATCATACCTCGCCAATCTACTAGAATTCTTTGAGGGTTCAACAAGCATGTGGACAAGGGTGATCCAGTGGATATAATCTACTTGGACTGTCAAAGACTTTGACAAGGTCCAACATCTAAAGCTCTTAAGCAAAGTAAGCAGTCATGGGATAAGATGGAAAGTTCTCTCCTAGACCAGTTATTGATTCAAAATAAAAAGCAAAGTTTATTCTTAAACAGTCAGTTTTCAGAACGGAGAAAGGTAAACAGCAGGGTCCCCAGGAGTCTGTACTCGCACCAGTGCTGCTCAACCTATTCATAAATGATCTGGAAAAAGGATTAACAGTGAGGTGGCAAAATTTGCAGATAATACAAAACTATTAAAGATAGTTAAGTCCAAAGCAGACTGTGGAGAGCTACAAAGGAACCTCACAAAAGTGGGTGACTGGGCAACAAAATATCAGATGAAATTCAATGGAGATAAATGAAAAGTAAAGCACATTGGAAAATATAATCCCAACTATACATATAAAATGATGGGATCTAAGTTAGCTGTTACCTCTCAAAAAAGAGGTCTTGTTGTCGTTGTGTATCGTTCTTTGAAAACATCCACTCAGTTAGCTGTCAGTCAAAAAAGCTAACAGAATGTTATGAATCATTAGGAAAAGGATAGATAAGACAGAAAATATCATATTGCCCCTATATAAATCCATGGTGTGCCCACATCTTGAATACTATGTACAGATGGGGCCCATCTCAAAAAAGATATTTTGGAATTAGAAAAGGTTCAGAAAAGGGCAACAAAAATGATGAGGGGGATGGAATAACTTCTGTATAAGGAGAAATTAATAAGACTAGGACTATTCAACTTGGAAAAGAGACAACTAAGGGTGGAGGGGGCAGAAATATGACCAAGGTCTATAAAATTGTGACTAGTGTGGAGAAAGTAAATAAATGTTATTTATTCCTCATAACACAAGAACTAGAGGACACTAAATGAAATTAATAGGCAACAGGTTTAAAACAAACAAAAGAAAGTATTTCTTCACACAACCAACCTGTGGAACTCTTTGCCAGAGGATGTTGTGAAGGCCAAGACTATAACAGGATTCAAAAAAGAACTAGATAAGTTCATGGAGGATAGATCCATCAGTGGCTTTAACAGGATGGGCAGGAATGCAAAACCATGCATTGCCAGAAGCTAGGAATGGGTGATGGGGACAGATAACTTGATGATTACCTGTTCTGTTCATTCCCTCTGGGATACCTGGCATTAGCCACTGCTGGAAGACAGGATACTGGGCTAGATAGATCACTAGTCTGACCTAGTATGGCTGTTATGTTTTCCAAATGGTGGTGCCTCTCAGGAAGTGTTATAACCTGAGTGAATTTGCCCAGCCACGCTCCGCTCTTAGTTCCTAGAGGGGTGTAGTTCCCCTCCCTGATGGAAGTACATACAATCTCTCACCCACAGTGATACATAAACTTAATACAGTAAGATTTTATTTAATTCAATAAGGTTTGTCCAGGATATTGCAGGAAATTGCCATATTGTCACATTTATCCATGTAATCAGTCAGGAGCTTAGAGCACGGAATTATAACTGCCTTCTCTCTACAATGTTCTCTATAAATGACATGTTTTCTTTAATGTATCTAGAGAGGTAATGGAAATACAGCTAAGCCCAGTAAACCTGAACCAATTTGTAAACTCCATTAGTATTGGGATTGGAATTTCAGAGTAACCAGTCAATACTACACTCACCCCTGGGAGATTTGCTCCTTGGTTTTTTTTTTTTGTTTTGTTTTTTTTTATTCCAGCCTCCAGAGAGATATCTAGTTATGAGTAATGGCATACAATCCCTAAGATACTACAGCTTTTCACATTCAGATCACACAGGCCTCTGCAAAAAAACATTATGGATTATAAATTAACAGATGATATTTATGCTCCCCCCACGTGGCGCATTTAGATTTGCCCAAAACCAAAACCTGTAATTAACATCAATTAACAATGACTGACTATACCACCATCAGAATAGTGACTGATTTTGCTATACTCCCTTGGAATTGGTTTTTTGTTTGCAACAAATTAAATCAACAATTACAGTAATTATAGAGCTGGACCCAGACAAGCCTGGGAGTAAGAGGGAAGTGCTTCAAAGGGACGCAAAACTGGATGGTTAAATAGCCACTGTGTCAACAAATATCTACTTCCATTCTTGACTGGCCAAAAGGTCACACCTGACAGTGGCCACAATGACCCACTTATGGTGACCTCCAAACTCAATTATTGCCACTCCTTATGGCCAGAAATCAATCTGCACACCCTGAAAAAAATGTCAGATAAAAAGTAGCAGTTTATTTGCTTAGCAACACTGACCATGGACACATCACTGTAGTGTTCTGCTCTAGCCCCCCATTAAATGAAGAGCCAATTCAAGATCTCTGCCCTCGTAGTCAAAGTCTTCCATTGAACTAGCCCTTGCTATCTCAGAGACTACATCTCATTTCACCCCTTCAGCTTCTCACAACAGATACATTTAACCTGAGCTATCCAACTGGCTAATATGATGCACCAGGTGGTGACAGACAGAACTTTCTCAGGAGCTGGACCTAAACTTTGGAATTTGCTCCCGCAAGAGATGATAATGCACAAAGATCTCACCACTTTCAAAATTAAATACAAGAGCCATTTCTTTGACCAAATTCTACAATCAAAGACACTTTCTCAGTCACACAAACAAAAACACAACTCTGAAGAATTAAGCCATTTCTCCTAAAGGCAGGGAAAGAGGGAAGAGGCTAGAGATATTGATGTTACTGTTTCTATTTTTAAGTACTTGGGATACATTCAGACCCTCAGAGAGGCCGGCCATGTTAATACAAAGGTAGGCAAATAACAGGTGAACAGTACAGAACTGTATACCCGAGAACTCTAAAACACATTATAAAATTCGTTAATTTTAGCCTCAGAACGCTCCTATCATCATTTTACAGATAAAGAAAGTGAGGCACAGAATGAGTAAATAATTTTTCTCAAGGTTACATAGGAAGTCTATGACATAGCTGGGATAAAATTCAGGTCTCCTAGCTCCTAGCTTTATGCCTTTAACCGCAAACCACCCTTCCATCCCTTAATCTACTATGCCTTCTATACCCTACCACTCAGATGTCTTTTTATTCCATAACTATCTGAAGGTGGCACTTTCTTTTACAAAGAGCAAATGGTTAAAAAAGCCTGATGGACTCAGTTTCCTTAATAATGAGACATTCAGCATAACTCTATATTGTGCATTGGTTAGAACCATACTGTAACTGGCTGAAACTTAACCACAGTAGAGACTGAACAGATTTCTCCTCTAAGGAAACACAGTTATTTTTTCTTTGTTTTAACAATACAATTATAGTGAAAGTTATGTATCATACAGTATGATATACATTGACATATTGGTTTATTACCCACATAACAATGCTCTCAGGTAAATCAGTTCATTGATTCCAACAGCCATTATAAAAACTGCAGGGGATAAAAGATTGTTCCAAGTGGCAGGTCGGCATTCTGAAAAGGTTTCTTAATCTATGCGAGCCACTGCACAGTGGAAACTGCATTTATGCAGAACAAAAATATAGCTCACCGTCCTGAGAAGCAATTTCATGACAGCAAAAACTGTCAACCCTTAGAGAAAAGAAAATTCATTAAGTAGCTCAGATCCCAAAAAAGATTAAAGCTCATAACAACTCTCCTGGGGTGATGTCCTCTGACAGGCAAAGGCAGAGCTGGAAGGTCACTCAAATACTGTACCATTGATTGACTAAACTGAGGAACATGGTTAACTAGGCAATCATTACCCCTGCTCAGATTAATTTTCATTCGACACATTATGCTTTATTTTATTTGTTTATAACACACATGGATTGGTAGGAGGAATACATGGATGCAGTTTTGCTTGCACATAATCAAATGTGTGCTAAGCAACTGGTGTTGTGCAATTCCATCCTGGAATTCATGCTGCTTGTATTCTAAGGGATTATTTTTATCTTTGTTTTAATTTACTCAGCTTGTTTGTGGTTATACACGTCAGGACTACTCTAGCTCTGTAGCTAAATTTTAGAAGGTACTGAGAACAGTAAAGAACACCACATTTGCCAAAAACTTTAACCTACCGTATTCGCAAATACCAACATCAAAGATATACATCAGAATCCAAGGATAGCACCCTCGTGGAAGCCTAATATATCTCGGCCATGACTTCACTGTCTTTTATATTGGGGAAAGGCCTTCCCAGCAGGGCAGCACACTGGACCCCTTTGTGGAGAGAAACGGGGCATTGTGGTATTAGTCTTAGATAGTAAACTCAAGATTTTACCTAGCTGGTGTCTGACTAATTCTGAGCTACCCACCTCAGTTGCTTGGAGAGGGAGGAGTCTGTCTCCAGCTCTTTCTGTTTCCTATGTCTTACAGCATGCAGAGCAGGGACTGAGCATCAAGGAATTTTCATGCTTTCTCCCTCCCCTAGGAGATGGGGGCTTGGGGAGAGGAATGGAAAATGAATAGATCTTCCTAGTAGGATGGACGTACTGGAAGGAGCACATCTCTTCAGGACCGGACATGCACTTCATCTAGAATGCTGTTCCCCATTCTTCCCCAAATCAAGCCAAGAGAGGAGTGTGTCAGTGAATCAGACCCACTATGTGGGTCTGATTCACTGACACTACCACGGCTCAGGTTTGGGAATCTCCCTAATGCCCTCAGCTGTGAAGATGTAAATGTCCCAGTGATGGGGCTTCTTCAGTACAATAGATCTCATTGGCAGAGCTTTTTCCTGATATTTGTTTTAAATTCTCCCTCTCAATTTCATCCTATTATATCTTCCTTTATCTCCCCAAATAGTTCTTCTCCCACCTTGGTGCATCCCCCTTATTATAACCTTCAGACTTCCAGATAAACTGTACGAAATACAGTGCAGTCAGAGAGAGAGATGTAAAGTCTGATCCATACCTGTTAAAGCAGGAGTTCTCAAACTGGAGGTTGTGACTTCTCAGGTGGTCACAAGTTGTCAGCCTCCACCCCCAAGCCCTGCTTCACTTCCAGCCTTTATAATAGAGTTAAATTAAATTTAAAATGTTTTTAATTTATCGGAGAGGAGAGGGTCACACTCAGAGGCTTGCTGTGAAAGGGGTCACCAATGCTAAAGTTTGAGAACCACTGTGTTAAAGTCATTAAAAGATTCCCATTAATTTCAGTGGGACAGGAATCAGGACCCTAAAGGTCATCCCTCTTCTAACTGCACATTCAGTATAGAATTATTTTGTTATTCAACTCTTATGTCTTTAAACAGGTGATACTAGAGCAGTCAGTAGATCTACCTCCTAGCAGGGTGGCTATATAGAGTTATGTAGTTTTATTCCAGCATTCAGTACCATCTGTTAGCAGAATGTTTACAGCTAGACAAACTTATATGGAAATCACCTCATGTCTGAGGCAAGCACTTGGATGAAAGAGGTTTATGAAGCTGAACTTATCTGTTCTGCTCAAGATCTATAGTGAGGGATCAGGAAATGAAAATTAGCATTTTGGGTAAGAAATGTGAAATTCATCTCCTGAATTCAGCACCTATCCAGTACAGTTGATAGATTACAGGATGTCTGACTTCACATCCTTAGCCAGAAAGTATTTCTTTTCCATACTCTGTTCCATGTCAAGAGGAAGACCATGGCGGTCAGGAATTTTGAGCAATTCAGAAATAAATCTGTCAATTTTAAGCAACATATTGAATGTCAGTGGAAGATTGATAGCCCTGGAGAATGAAATTCTTTTTTCAGTTGACAGAGCAGGCTTCTTTCCCACACAATGCCCCCACAGCAGTGTGCCTCCACCACAAATGGACAAATCACCTTCATCAATGAAAGGGAAGAGTGATCAGATTTTAAAAGTCAGCACTAACAAGCAGTTACCAATCCACCCTCCAAGATACCCGAGTTATTTCTCATTCTAAATATTGAAAAATGCTGTGACTTTTTAGATACTATGATATGCATAATTTTGAAAAATACTGAATCTATTACTCCTATAATTAAACCGTAATCTAACTTTACAAAGAAAGCTGCTTGATTATCTTTGCTTAGAAGATCCACATACAAGTCCTTTAAAAGTCCTATTTCTTTATAATGTCCTTTTAAAACTCACCAGTATTTATAATAATGTCTCAAACTTTTACAAATAAGAACTCTCATGATTCTGGATTTCATTCATTCTCTCTCCAGCTGATGTGAAAACATATCTACAGCCAATCTAGTGATCTTTTGGGGAACAGTGGATATTTCACTCACTATAATAATATTTGAGTTCCAGAGGACATTTCTCCAAGTACATATCTTGTAGTAGAGGATGGCATCCTGCCCTTGAAAGGGAACAGATTTGATCAAAGATGTATTTTCCATCTTGAAGGCCTACGTCTTTATATCCTATGTACTGTCAGTCTACCTTGAAGTTTAAACTATTTTGCATAGTGTCCCTTTGCATCACCTGACAACGATCAAATTACATGCAGCAAAATGAAGTGGCCATGAAGGTGATATATTATGCATATATATTGTATCCTGGTTGTAATCCTGAGAGGCAGGATGGATTATAGGATATGGTTTCACTAATGAAGAATATTGGGACTGTCAATTGGAGTCAATGTAAATTGAGAGACAATGGGGATAACTTTGCTTTATTATCTTCGATAGTGTGATACATTGATGTTGTTGTCATGCTGGTCCCAGGACATTAGGATATCCTAATACACTACCACTTAGTTACACCAGTATAAACTATGTCACTCAGGGGTGTGAATAAACTACCCCCCTGAGCATCATAAGTAACATCAACATAAGCACCAGTGTGGACAGTGCTATGTCAGCACAGAGCAGCTACATGAGCAATCTTATAGTGGCGCAGCTGCATTAGTACAGCTGTGCTGCTGCGATCTCACTGTGTAAACATGGCCTAAGAGAGAAGGTGGGAGAGGTAATATCTTTTATTGAACTAGCTTCTGTTTGAGAGTCACTGAAATGTCTATGTTAATGTATAAACAACCCTTTTCAATTATATAGAACATTACCTCTGAAGAGCTCAAAAATGTCACAAATATCTATACTACAAATTTCCCAACTCTGTATGAATGCATGCATTAAAGAATATATTTCTGGTGAAAGGCTCTGTCATTACGCCACTGATTTTAAAATGATGGGTCTCATCTGAAAGCCAGCAACCTGTATACACGCAATAAGGACACACATTTCTGATTAAGTGACCTATGGAAGAAAAGATCTTGTTTTGTTTCTCTGCAAATGCCTCATTTTATTTTAACCAATGGGATTGCAGTATGCAACTAAGCTTCAGGTGGAGTATAATCATCATTTCTGAGCTATAAGTTTAGCTGCTGGCTTCTGAACAGCTCAAGATGGACATATTGCTACAAGGGAAAGAGGACAGGATGGATAAGAGCAATACCTAGGAGAGGGATAAGAAGATGAGGAGAGTGGAAGCATGAGAGAAGTAACAAAAAGGAGATATATAGGGAGCGGTGAGACCAGCAGCTATTTGCATGAGAGTGAGAGAAGAGCATGTATAATCAAATTTCTACTTGGTGTAGCTTCATATATTTTAATGGAGTAATAACAGGAATAAATTTGAGGCTACATGTTGTGTAACTTGCCAACTCATCTATTTTTCCTTATACAAGTTGCAGCTTACTTCCATTTTACTTCACGTATATGTTTGTTTCCTTCAAGTATGCCAAAATGTATATAATTTTTCATAAGGCTTAGCCCAGAAGATGCAGGTTTTAGATTAATATCCGGTTACCTGGGCAGCCAGCAGCTCATGGGTTCAAAGATGCAGAATAGTCAGGTGGCGAAAGGATAGGAGGAGTTATTCTCTATGAACGAATATGGTCTAGTAATTAGTGTAGGCACATCTCTCACCTTTAGATTCACCTCTGCCATGCGAGAGGAGGTGAGGGCTCTGACTGGGGGTGTAGGGTATGGGGTAGGGCCAGGGATGAGGAGTTTGGGGTGCAGGAGAGGGCTAAGGGCTAGGGCCGAGGGCTCAGGGCTGGAGCAGGGGGTTGGGGTGCAGGAGAGGGTTCGGGGTGCAGGCTCCAGGCAGCAGTTACCTTAGGCAGCTCCCGGAAATGGCTGGCATGTCCCTGCAGTCCCCAGGCAGAGGCCTCCAGCAGGTGTGGCCAGGGAGGGTCTGTGCACTGCTCCTGCACGCAGACTCTGCCGTTGCAGCTCTCATTGGCCATGGTTCTTGGCTAATGGGAGCTGTGGAGCCGGTGCTTGGGGCAGGGGAAGTGCACAGACCTGCCCTGGCCACCCCTGCCTGCACCTGAGGGCCACAGGGGCATGCCAGCAGCCTCAGCACAAGACTTTTAATGGTCCAATCAGCGGTGCTGACTGGAGCCTCAAGGGTTCCTTTTCAACCAGGTGTTCCAGTCAAAAACCAGACACTTGGCAACCCTAGCCCCCACCAAGATACACTGCTCAAGCTTCAACTTCAGTCCTGGGTGATGGGGCTTGGTTAACATAATGTGTACACAGGACTGCAAAATAAAAGAGCAGGAGAAGGGGACAACCAATCTAGAGCTTTCCCATTGCACTCTTCAGTAGCTGTCCCATAAGCCCAAATTGATGGGCGGGGTGGAAAGAACTGGTTGGAGAGAGACACCAAGGCAGTCACTTAGAGTCAATGGGAGACTGGAACAGGAGGAGAACTCCCCACACAGATAAGGGACTAGACTGTTAAATTGTTTATCAACAGCAAACAATATGTATTAAATATTTGCATAAGTGTATACACAATTAAAACAGAATGGCTGTACACTATCCAACCCAAAAGTGTCCAACACTGTCTACCAGTTGTCAGGCCTAATGGTCAGAGCAGAAGTCAAAGCCAGATGTCGAGTGAGAACTGGTGGTTCTGGAATCAAGATCTGTGGACAGGTCGAGGTCAGAACCAAGATCAGAGTCTATAGACAAGCCGGAATCGGTACCATAGCCACAGCCCAGATGCAAGCCAGGAATCTAAGCTGGGTGGTCAGAGTCTTGGGTCAGGAAGCAGAGGCAAGGCTGGAGCAGGTCATTAACAGGGCTGGAGTGAGATCAGAGCAGGGCAAGAACAAGACTAGAACAGACTAGGGTTCAGGCAAGGTTGGGGCAGAAGCTGGGAGTCTCTGAAGTCTGATACACTGTGAAGCATGGGGTAGGTTACTGGCCAGGTAGTATTGCACAGACTGATCTGCAGTTCTGGCGGGGTTGGGGAAATAACTGAGTCTGGGGGTCATCTGACCCAGCTCAGCGGAGGGACAAGTTGCTACCACATGCCTGAGTGCTGAGTCACTGCCAGCTGTTTTGGAAGGGTAAGTCAGTGCAGATGGGTTGTTGCTGCATGCCTGAGCGGTGATTCACCTCACCTCTGTTGGAAGGGCACCTGTGTGAGCAGTCCTGGGATCATTTCAGGTTTGCCTTATGGTGAGAAATGAAGCTCCCACTCTTCCCCTTCCTGATATGAATCCTAGAATTCATTGATCAAAGACTATTGTACAGAGCTATGTAAAACATGTACTGACACTACAGCGGGGATTAGAGACCCCAGGACCCCAGGTGAAAATGCAGCTATTCTACTCTTGAGAAAAGTGGCCACCATAATAACAAACAACTATTTGTACCATCAAGAAGGAAAACTTCATTCTCTCGCTGACAACCGATTATAGCTATATACACAGAATGAACATCACCATGATTATAGAACTCACCAAGTACCACTGAGAAGGTATGAATTTACTTTCAAACCTGTAGGTAGGCAAAACATTCCTCCTCGCTGGGAAATAAAAGTCCAAATGTGATAATACTACCCTACATTTGGCAAACAGAAACAATAGCAGATGGAGTTTTCTGTTTACTTGGCAACCGGACATTATACTTTTTGACACTGGCTGTATACCAAGTGGCAAAGAGAGTAATTGGATAAGTAACAATTTTAAACAAGGCTGTTGCTTAAAACAGGGACACATGCTGAGCCAGTGATGAATTTCATCACTAAAAAGCTTGGACATTCTTAATGACTCGTTAAAGATGCTATTATGAAAATGGCTTAGGGACCCCCCCTCTTTAGAGGAATGTTCAGGCATGTCCTGCTGCTTACAAATTTGATACACTTGAATGTGCACATAGGCATATAACATTTCTACATGAAATTAACTACTGTGATGAATACTGGAGCGCATGACAATTGAAAGGAAAATAATTCTATTCAATGGCTATGTGAAATGATTTAGTCCACAGTCCAGCTCTTAGTGGACAAGTGTCACATCTCAGAATACATCACCACACATTGGGCACCCTTGTTGTGCATCTCAGCAAAGCAGCCAAAGACTGAATAGGCCAAACAGTGAACTCTTCTTTCATTCCTAGAAATGCTCCCCTCTGATTGTACTTAAGTTGTAATTGAGGGCCAGCACGAGGAACGCTTGTACTGCTGTTGCTGCTTATGCTGAACCTCTCCCATTGAGAGACAACTTCAGTCTTCAAGGTTGTCAGTTTTTACCAACCCTAAATTCTCTCTCACACACGCTTTCTTTATTCCCCGGAAAAGATGCAATTTTAGTTAAGGACATAAGTCAGTATTTTGATTTGAAATGGTCTAACCATCCCTGTTTAAACAGATTGACATTATTCTATAACCCAGGGATGTACATAAAACTACTTCTATGCTTGTGATTTTGTGTTATTTTTACTTTTCTCCTTCCTTTTCAAAAGAAGAATTGTAGCTCCAAATCCCATAGCTTTACATAGAGCAATGAATCAGAAATGACCCCACAAATTTAGAACAGGCTCTCAAGACAAGGATAATTTACACTGTAGCTATTCATTTCAAGTAACAAGCAACTATTAACTCCAATTTCTTGCCTGCAAACACTGGCAAAGTTTTGCTGCTGTTCAGACAGTTTCAGCCCACTCTCAGTCTTAACAGTTTGATTCTCCCCACTGGTGTGTCAGAAGTAACTCCACTAAAATCCTAGGAATTACATCAGTGTATAACAGAGGAAAATCATGCTCTACATTTCAACAAAATATATTGATAGACCAATTAGTAGTAAAAGCTAGCATTTTGGCAAGGCCAGAAAAGTGCTCTAGTGACAGCAGGTCTTTTAATTCTAGTGAAGTTGCAGTAAATTGTGATCCCCCCACCCTTTTCCGTTAGAGGATAGGTGCAAAAATGCTCTTGCTGTCAGAGCCAGTCTTAAAGTTTGCAAGGCCATCTAAGAATTATCTAATAGATTTGTCCGTTTCTCAACAAATCAGTAAGCAATTAATTTGAAACATCAACTGGAACCCACATGAAATGCCTGGACCTAAGACCTGGACCTACGGTGGACATCTGCAGAAAAAAAGAGTATGTGTAGCATAGATTTCTCTGTCTGCTTCACAATTTAACATGTTTTTGACAGAAGCCTTACTCTTTACTCAGGAAATCTGGGGGTTGCAGAGGCAGGTTAGAAAGCATTTCTTCCAGTAGGTGCTCACACCACTGGTGTCACACAAAACACAATATCACTTCATCAAGATTTTCCTCTCTAAAAGGGAAATTTTAAACAATCATAAGAATAGTTAAATTGTGTCAGACCGAAGGTCCATCTAGCCCAGTATCCTCTCTTCTGACAGTAGCCAATGCCAGGTGCTTCAGAGGTAATGAACAGAACAGGCAATCATTAAGAAGTAGGACTTAGTGGACATGTAAGCTCTAAAGTTTTGTATAGGTTTGTTTTTGAATGCAGGGTCTTTTGTAAATAAATCTACATTTGCAAGTTTAGCTTTGATAAAGAGATTGCACTACAGTACTTGTATTAGGTGAATTGAAAAATACTATTTTGTTTTTTGCAGTGCAAATATTTGTAATCAGAAATATATGTAAAGTGAGCACTGTAGAAGTGCATTCTGTGTTGTAATTGAAATCAATCTGAAAATGTAGAAAACATACAAAAATGTTTAAGTGGTATTCTATTGTTTAATAGTACAATTAATCACAATTTTTTTAATCGCTTGACAGCCCTAGTCTGGCTACTTTTGTTAACATCTGTACATATTAAAATGTTAAAGCTATTCACTGGCTTCACCTGTGTGATTCAATGAATGCATACAGTAGTTATATCATCTTCCCTATACAGTATGTGGGTGCATAAAGCCTGCAGAATTTGCTTGTGCACTGATAAGGATAGAATACTATGAAATCAAGAGCTTTTAAACTGAGCATATGATGTGAGCTTTCTCTGCTCAGAAGATGAATTTCAGGAAGAGCGGATTGTGACAGTGACCTACATAATACAGACCTGAGGTGAAATCCTGGCCTCAGTGAAGTCAATGGGAGTTTTCTATTGGCTTCAAATGAGGTAGGATTTCAAAGGAACACAAGGGAGAATGGTCTCATGGTTAAAGGCATAAAATTCGGAGTAGGAGACTCAGGTATTTTGCCCGCACATTTCCTGCATGAACATAAACAAGTCACCTAACTTCTGTTCTCAGTTTCTCTACCTGTGAAAGGCAAATAATACTGTAATTTCCTCTCTCTCCAGGATGGTGTTAAGTTAAATGGATAAACATTGTAAACTTCATTGAGATGAGATGGTAGAAGATGCTACCAAAGTACAAAGTGTTAATTGTTACACTTTTTCTTTTAGCAAGGATTGAAAACTTTCTATGTGTTTTTCTTGAATGCTAGGAGAGTCCCTCATCAAAAAATGTTTACAAATACCTGATAGACTGCGATAGTTATGAGGAACCCATGAACATGGTACTATCAGTCCCCATGCACTTACAGGACTGCTTTCTCTTTTTTTTCAAAAAATGACATGCATAGATCCAAGTCCTCATCTCCAGTTCATCCTAAACTTCCTCAGTGGCAGAGAACAAAGTGTATTATTCAGGTGGCTCCTCTAGCTCTTCCATAAACTCACATTAGTACTCTTTGTCATTAACTGTATCCAGTCCTCCTAATAGAGAAACAGGGTTGCTGCCATGAAGAGCTGTAAGGATACGGAGAAGGACAAAGAGAAAAGGGCAGAAATTACACTGTCCTAAAGCCTACTATTTAGAGTAATTGTCTGACAGATCCAAAAGGGACAAAAATTCAGAGCAATAACAATGGGTTTGTGTGACGCATGGCTAGAAAGAGTTAAACATCCTGCAAATAAATAATTCACAGAAGACATGTGGGGAGATAATGTTTGTGTATTTACATCGTCAACCCTACTCATAATATGTAACCAACAGTACCTGTCTATGCTATATTCTGATATAATTTAAATGAAATGTAAACTGAGGATATCTCGGTATTCATCTCTCTTTAAAATGTATTGTGAATAGTGGAGGAAAAGGCAAATGGCCTTACGTCAATTCGTATTGCTAAGTACCAGTGATGGACCTCCTTCAGTCATCCTAATTACCTTTTGTTCCCCGAGAGAATCCCAACTTGGGAAAGAGAACATTAAATTGTATAAAAGATCTTTGTGTCCTGATTCTGTCATCTCAGATCTGCTTAGGCTTCATCAGGAGAAGTTTCAGTCATGAGACTGAGGTCCCAGTTATGCTGGTATACCCTGAATATGAGATTTGGACATTGGATTATAAACTATGAACTATTTCTGAAAGAACTCTTTGCAACTACAAAGCTCACCATTTCTGCTATAAAAATCTGCACCTCAATAAACTGTGCTCTATGTTTTATGTATATTGATCTTTTAACCATAATCTCTTTTGTTTTTTAATAAATTTTAGTTTAGTTAATAAGAATTGGCTGTAGCACGTATTTGGGTAAGATCAGAAACATTCATTAACTTGGGAGATAATGTGTCCGGTCCTTTGGGATTGGATAGAACCTTTTCTTTTATATGACGAAATAAGATTTACAGAATTTTTATCATATTTGATGTGGGTACCTGAGGCTGGATCACTTTAAGAGAACTGTGTTATTTGGACCTCTAAGTAACCAGTAAGGTAATAAAGAAGCTGTTTTGTGATGGTTTGGTGATACTAAGTATTGGAATATCCACCAGCTTTGGCAGGATTGTCTGCCCTATTCTTTGCAGTTCACCCTAATTGAGTGACCACGCTGGCTCCACACTAGGACCCTGGTCATAGCTTGATTCTGAAATACGGCGAATAACGTAAGCCTGGCTTCCCTGTACTGCTAGGGAAAAGTATCGGCTGGTCAAGTAAGCAATGAAAGAATTCACAAATGGACTCCATCTTTGCAAGCAGAAAATGTGGAAGGTGTTCAGCTTAAAGAGCCAAAGGCTTGGATTGCAGAAAAGAAATGCTACATGAATGTGACAGTAGCTCCTCTACCAACCAGCACCTAATCTTTGAACAGATGCAAGGCCACAAGGTTAAAGAAGAGAAGATTTGGTTTACAATAGCAGTAGCCATTATGTACCAGGACAGAGGAAAAGAGATCTGGCAAGAGGAAAGTTAAGGGATGGAATGGTGAAATACTTCTCAGTCTAATTCTGGGACTATGTGAGCTCAATATGCAGAACTGGCAGCAATTAGGGTGCTGACGGAAGAAAAGGGATCTCAGTCTAAGCTTACCATAGTTCTGGACTCAGACTGGGTATTCAGGGGAGCTGTGTTACTGCATACAGGAAACTAGCAGCCAAAATGCAGCAGTGACTGGACTGCTTTTGATGCTATCCCGGTAGTGGTTCTCACTTGAAGCCAGCAACAAGCTGAGCCAGAGAGGCTGCAAAATATTCAAAAACAGGGCTTGGAGTTAGGACTGCTTTGGGAGCCAAGAAGTGAATGTAGGTGGTCAGGATTTAATAATAGAGCAAAGACTTCTATATATAAAATCAGAAGAGAGTTTGGTTTGGGTGGTACCACGAGACATGTAAAACAATATTCTATTGTGGGTGCATTGATTCACTTTGGGTGCTCACCCCAAAGAGGCAAAAGCCAGAAACAGATTGGCAAAAATTGGGTGTTGGCCTAATTGGGAAAGGAACCTAAAGGAGCATCTTGATTCTTGCCTAATTTGTTCCAGGCATAGAAGAGCTCACATAAGAAAGGCACCAGGAGGTTCACAGGAACAAATTCAACTATACCGGGGAGTCGTTCTTAACACCAGAGTGTAACAGATGTGCTGTTGTGGTAGACCCTTTTTCACATTGGGTAGAGGCCTTCCCCACTGAAAATATGACTGTACATTAACTGTTTTGCTGTAATTAGGGCAATCTGTTCTGCAGATTGGGGGTGGGATGCCTAAATGTATTGACTCGGACAAAGGAAGCAAATTTGTGGGGTCAGTTGTCAAAGAAGTGTGCACCCTGTTGGCTATCAATCAGAAGTTTCACTTTCACTAGTATCCAGTGGCAGCAGGACAGTTTGAGTATGGCCAAAAGTGCAGACTAAGAAAAATGTTACAGAGGATGACAGATAACACACTATAGGAATCACTGGTGACCAATCTCTTTGGCCCCATACCTCCCTTGTCCATTAACACCACTAATTTAGTACAAAGGAAAACAGAGCAATTGGTGTCCATTGCCCAGATAAATAGCCAAGCAACAGAAAACTGGAGACAGCACTATACAGGCAGTGGAGACACCCTGGTGAGCATGCACTCCGTGGTTCATACTTTGAGATTAGTATCAATGGTGGTTCAAATTATTACAACTACTGTGGTCTTGGGACTGTGTTGCCCAGTAGTGAGCTTAAAGAAACCACAGAAAGACAAAACTATGATGCAAATGAAATGAATGCTAAAATAAAACTGAAAAAGCAATGCAGTGGAATGTAGGCCTGGCTTGACATAAGTAACTAGATATGGATGAGGCCTCGTTTCTTGGAAGATGGGATTCAGGAGCTAAATGGATCAGCAGGCTGGAAACAGAATGCCTGTACCAGCAAAGATAAGGTGTAATGTCCAGTGAATCGTTTACAATGGACAAGATAATAATGGGTAAGATAGGCCTGAAACCTAAAATGAGGTAAAGAGTAGCTCGAACACGAGCAGTTGGTGGACAGAGCATGCTGTAAAGAGATGGGTTTCTATGTAGTAACCAAGCCAATATATAGTAAATACATAGTAAATGCAAGAAGATGTGCAAATGTATATAAAAGAGGAGAGTTTCTGGGTAACTTTGGAACTATGATGTACCCTGCATCCACATTCTCCATTTGACTCTGATCAAATCAGACTAGTATTGCTATAGGCCAAATAAAGCTACCCGAGTGACAAAGGCTGGAGTTGAATTCAGTTCTTGGGACACTAAGTGGAAAGAATCTCAGCAAGTACTCGCATGGTGCTCAGTGCTCTCCACTGCCACTGACTCCAGCGAGGGTATTCAGCATCTCCTATGGGGGCTCAGCATCATGCAGAACAGAGTCTGGGAAGAACCGACAATGTAAGTTGGATAGATAAGATGACCTTTGGGCATGTGTGGTATTAAGTAAATTATATGTCCAGCACTAAGATACCTTTTTAAACAGTGAACTTAAAAACACCTAAGACAAATTGATAGCATTCTTTACTTACACTGCTGTCAATCAAGAGGAAATCAAAATGAGGCACAAGAGCCTTGTTAAGGACATAGAGTAACATCTGATGTTCAGCCTTACCTTTGAATTTCCTTGCTCCAATGTGTTAAAGTCAGACTCAATATCAATTTAATATCATTTTGGGGTGGTTTAATTTTAGCAATGTATTTTGTACATTCCAAGGCACTGTGGGCGTATCTAATTTTATCCCCACAGTATACACTTTTACATATGTCTTGTTTTGTGTATAAACCAAATGCATGACTCATTTTATACACAATGAACATACAAAATTAATCTGCGTTCTATCATAACTGTTGCGAGACTTTTGTAAAGGAAATAATAAAGCATGTTTTCAAATGATTATACCCACATAAAATGTGCTTGCTGATGGTGCTCAGTCAATGTGCTACACCTATTTCAATTCTTAAGGGCTGCTCCAGGGTTCTACATCCACCTGCAAGTTGGTCAGATTCCAAAATGTAGCACACTGGAATCATATCAGATCTGTCCACAAGTCCAACTTGCCTAGCATG
This sequence comes from Dermatemys mawii, assembly GCA_007922305.1. Classification (NCBI taxonomy): domain Eukaryota; kingdom Metazoa; phylum Chordata; order Testudines; family Dermatemydidae; genus Dermatemys; species Dermatemys mawii. The sequence goes on along the minus strand of ML677332.1, from coordinate 40,147,344 downwards.
CTGGGCTGACATTGGCCATTACCAAATGCTTCAGAAGCAGGATAAATATGATATAATTTACCCATAGGATATGTTTGTTCCTAATGCTGGGCAGTTATTATTTCTATGACCATAGCTCCTAGGAGCCCCGGTTATAAACTGGGACCCCACTGGGTTAGGCACTACACAAACACCCAACACAAAGAAGGTCTCTGCCTCAAAGACCTTGCAATCTAAGTAATTAATGGATGTCTTATGCTTTTAAAAATGTGGATTTTATATCCTTTATACATTAGTTGGGGTACAAATGTAACTGTGGATGTGGAACTGTGTATAACACAAACACGATACGAAACAATTTAAACAAAGACAAATCAAGGGTGCTCATTTGCAACTGGAGCATGGACAGGGAATAGTTGCATAAGAGAAAAATACCAGGACAACTCAGAAAAACTCCCAGCTGGTGAAGGAAATCCTACTGCTGCGTGTTTACTCAACCCAATATTATATACATTCCAAAACAAATTAATTTTGATAGATATCTAAATTTAGGTCTGTTCACAAAACTATTTCCAGACACTTTGGTTAGAGCTGGTCAAATATTTGGGTCAAAACTTGCTTTTTAAAAGGAGTGGTATTGAGAAGCAAAATCTAGAATTTGATGAAAATGGAACTATTTCATCATCTTTGTGGGGGTAGGGGGTTTGGCAGAAAATACAATACATTTTCAAACCAACTCCAATTCTATGCTTAAAGAATGGAGGAAAAGGTTTCTCAGTAGTTGACTGGATAACCGTCATGGATGGATGAATCAATTATTTGAGATTTTCCATATAGCATTATTATTATTATTGATATTTGGCTGATAAACACACATGCACACATGCTGACCAGATCTAGTTCTGGCTAGCTGTTGCCAACTGGGAACTCTCTTTTGCTTCTACACGTGCAAGGAGAAGAGAAGAAGTGTCCCTTACATCTCCAGTCTCTGAAGGGACCAAAGATAAGATTCAGGACCTAGCTTTCTACTTTATGCTTTCTTTTCCCACAGCAAACACAGGTTCACCCCAACTTGCTTTTAGGTTTTTTGGGCCCTGGTTCAAGGCAGCTCTTAAGCACATGCTTCACTTTAACCTTTCTGCTATCCTATGTTGATAAGCAAGTAGGGAAAGTGTATTTAGTCTTAATTTGACTTCAGGAGGATGTAAGCATATACAAGAGCCCATGGGATTCAACCAGTTATGTCCTTATATGTCTTCTGAAGTGCAGTGAATTCCTCTCTCTTCAAGGAAAGAATCAGTTGGTCTGCCCCTCCAGCCTGCTTTTTCAGAGGCTTGTCAATAGGTCCACTTGCCTCAAATTCTCCTGAAATAGTGTGCAAAGGGATAAGGTATGTGGCCACCTATTCTGCACCCAATAGACTAGGATGCAAAAAGATTTCTCTAGTCCAAAGGCTGCCATTGCAGATGGCCCCACTAATCTACTGAGATGCCCCAGAATGTAATGCATCTCAGGAACTGATATCCTATGGTAAACGCAGATGTAGGGCTGGTAATTTATTGTTTAACTTTTCCTAGTTATAGATCAGAATTATAGTGTATATCAAGTGCAACTCCATAGCCTTTTGGAGATGTCAGCTTAAACACACATCCTTCACAAAGAGCCATTTCCCCCTTTTTCTTTTAAAACCATTAGGCTCTTTTCATGGTTTTATTTAAATTCTGCTCACAAAATTGAGAAAACAATAAGAGAAAGCTTGTGAACAAAACCATTAGATTATATAGTTAATAAGAAACAGTGAGGTGTGTATGGCACAGAATATAGTCTGCAGTATGTCTCCCACCCATCAACAAACTGATCAGCAATTTATTTCACACAACTTCTATGAAGTATCAAAGACAATAAGCTTGATTCAAGCCACCATATGCTTCTAATATCTCTACTAAATATACTCTAGTATCTCTACTAAGTACTGCACTTGATAACCCAAGTGGGAAAGCAGTAATACACCCTCCTGTTTCTAGATTGAGTTCTCATATTGTGTAATAAAGGGCTGTCTCAGAGCCAGTTATGAAAATTTCTCCACCTAAAGATCTGCCACTTTGCTATCTTAGGGGAAATTCACTCTCTGCTCCCTTAACACCAGAACAAACAATACTTTATAGTTCTGTGTATGTAATAAATTTGATCTCAAACATATATAAATGTTTGAAAAGACAGTGAGTCATGAATGTTGATTCAAAGCCGCTATAGGAGAACAATCTCAGGTTATCACTCACAAAACCTAATTAATATATCTAGTGTTCATCTATGGATCATAGAATCAGGACAGTTTGGTTTACAGGCTGTTGGACCCCGAACCACATGTGCTGGCCTGGTATCATATCAGATAGACTATACTAGAAGAGCAGGGACTATAAAGCAAAAATGCTACATCTGATCTGCAATAGCCCTAGAGAGTGCCCTCATTTGCAGTGTGATTGTGAATTCAATTGCTAAGACTGTGAGGATTGCTAAAGCAAATGAGTTACTGGCACTCCTTTAAAGAACACTTTTTGTGTACATGTTCTGTACGCCATGGAAAAAAGAGAAAGACCCTTAACTTCCCAAAAGGATTATTCTGAGGAACTGGACATCTGTGCTGACTCCCACAGAAGTGAGGAAAAATGCTTTTTAAAATATTACAAAATGTGATGAGGCTCCTTTTCTATGGCAAGGCAAAAATGATTGCTATGATTTCAGTTAATGCCCCACTCTTTATTCACATGAAGCACTGAGAAAAATATTCAGGATATGGTATGTAACGTAGGGCTCATTTTGTGACCTGTATTGTGAAACTGACCTCAGGGTGTTCCCTCACTACCCTATGTACCACACATGCAACTATGACAGTTTTACTGATATGTGGAGATAAGCTGGTATTACCCTGTCATGGGGCCACTGACCACAGATGGCGCTTCCTCCTGGTCACTCTGGCGATTAGCTCCTTCCAGGTGTCATGCCCTTCTCTGGCAGCTTACCTGTCATCCTCTCTCATCCCGTGACCCCTTCTCACTCCAGGAGCTGCAGCTTCCCCTTTGTGACTTCGCTCTCTGGCCAAATCAGTATGTTTCTCCCTTTCCAGGGTATCAAAGTATTCCAGAGTGAACTGGCTGCTCTCCACTGGCTGCTGTGTGCCACTTTAAGCTCAGGAACTCTCTGATCAAAAGCCAAGGCCTGCACTATCCGATATCTTGCTGCTTTTCCCCTGAGCCTTTCCTACCTTCCTTTGGTTTGCCAGCCCAAACTTCCACTGTAAATTATCCTCTATGACCCCAAACATGCATCCCTCCAGCTAATAACTGCAGACTGCTTCCCTGCAGCCCCAGCTGCTCCCAATGACTGGACTTTATACACCCCCCTCCTGTTCCTGTCAGCTGAGCCTCATCTAATTAATCTCTACTCCCTGCCTCCTCTTCCAGGCACAACTCAGGCAGTTAATTGGCCCAGCTAGCCACCTTCACCCCTTCGGGCATTTGGGAGGGGAGGTAGATACCCCATCACAGCCACTCTCTTCTGTTCTCTCTTTTGGATTATTTCATAATATCAACTTGCACACATATAATTCACTAGTGGTTATTGAGAGAATGCTTTGCACAGTAAATAGCTATGAGGTGTTTGCATCATGATATATTAGTCACTTGTATTAGGTTTTATAGTTGCAATATATTAATATATTCTATACTTTAATTCAAAAATACTATATTAATAATTAATAAACAGGTGCCTGCCTGTTTTTGTATCATCAACATCCCATTTTTAGGGATTTATACGTGAGCGCGTTAAAATTGTAACGTTGACATTTATTTCAGGCTACAGCTTCTGCATAAGCTTTGAGGGTGTTTGTAGGTAATTCTAATAAAGACAACAAAAATAATTATGGGGCCAGAGGGATCAACTAGAAAGAAAAGATTAAAGACTAAAGATGCTTGGTTTGATTAAATGATAACTTAGGGGAGACATAATAACTACCTAGGTCTTTATGAAGAATGTAAAGCCCATAAGAAAAAGAGGAATGGTTTATGGGGGGTTGCACTCAAGCAATAAGATGGAGCCAAGGAAAGGAAAAATCAGGCAGAATTACAAAAAAATCTTTTTAGTGGTGATCTGCTTTGTTTGTTTGTTTGTTTGTTGTTATTGTTTTTGTTGTTGTTTAGAAAGGCAGGAATTCTCTTCCAGCTGACTATTTAATAGATGAAGTACCTCTAGCACAGATAGGGGGTTAATAGAGTTAGCTTTGCTGCTGCTGTCCCTCCTCCCCCCACTTTGTTTAAACAAAAAGAGAGGCTTTATAATTAGTCGTCAATGGAGGATTTTCCAATTGCTTTAATGTCCTCAGTCACAACAACCTCCCCCACCTGGCCACAGGAAGTCACTGCAAACTAGCAAAACAGCTTAATCTAAGAATAAGAACCACAAAAACGTTGGACCAGTCAAATAACTTCACTATTAAACATGGAGGGCCCAAATCTGCCTCTTTATTCTCCATGAATAATACATTATTCCACAAACTGTCACACTGATTTCTTCTGAATTACTCTCAGCATAAGATATTACTAATTATAATGGGCTAACAGGATTCTAAATGTTTAGTCTATTCAGTGGATTGGATACCTGTAAGATTTCCTGCTTTACCAAAGTCAATGGGTACAAAAATGTATCAATGTCAAGAGTTGTTCCCTATATCTGAAACTCTCTCTTGGTGCAGAAAGAAAAACATGCAATCTATAAATGACAAGAACAGCAGCAGCAACACAGATAAAATGAGAGCTTTTTCAATGGTGAGTCAGCTCAAACACACACACACACACACACACACATACACACACACACACACAACACAAGTTATTGGGCTCAGTACACTGTAAATGGGTGAAATTCTATAATCTGTGTCATACAGGAGGTCAGAGTAGATGATTGGGCCTTTAAATCCACACTTTTATGGGTTCTCTGTGTTATCACAGGTGAATATCCATAGCACACCCACCCCGTGCTCTACTTCTCTATTTTTTCTTGTGTTTCTTTGTTTTTATCCCACTTGCTAATCTCATTTAGTAGTGACTTTCCTCCAAACAATCTTAGCACTGGGGGTGTGAGAATCTTCTCTGTTACCAGCTTCTAGGATCTGATATGCTGTTCCTATGTCTTCATCTCATAAACTCTACATCTCATATACAATCATAACTGACACAGCCTCCTTCCTCCTTCATCCAATCTTCAGTTTTCTTACCTTCTGCCATTGTTTATTTCTAACGCAAACCAAATCTACAATTCAAAAAGAAACAAAGAAAACCCTGAACATTTTCTTTCCTGATACTCAACTACCCTGCTTACTTTGGTAAAGTTTTAAAATGCAGTTGGCATGACACACATTACATAAAACATCATGTGTATATGTATACTTACAAACTACCATTTGCATTCTGGTTTCATTTCCTCTGGTGAGTTTACAGAAAACCCCCTTAGAGTGTCTTTTTAAAACCAATTATCTGCTTTCCACAACTTGGTTTCCTGTTAAGTAGATCCACTGAGTTAAAAGGAGGTCAGGCTGTGCTGGTGAACATTTATCGGGAGCGGTCCTGGATCCCAGCCAGAAAGAAGTCACTTCAGAACACCTCATATTTTTGAGCTCAGCCAAAATGAGACAAAAGCCTTTCAGCATTACAGAGGCTGTGCTTTACTATGCTCAGTATAAATAAAGGTAATGTAAACTGGCAGCGCAATAGAGAAAAGAGGCAGCTATGTGGAAGGTGAGCCAAAGTACTCTCAATGAGAGGTGGGCCCTCTAACATCTCTCAGAGGGAAAGAGAAGGGAACCCAGTGCAGCAAGAGTATTTATACCATCTTCGGTCTCCAAAGGGACACTTATTCTGCATCATTTTTTTCTTCAGAATAGGGTTGGGATTTTTCTGCATGTTATAATTTTTTGTGTTTTGTTCACTGAATGTTAGAGACTAATCATACATGCTCTGTTTCCACAAGCGTGAACATACAGTACAGAGAGCCATGGGAATGCTTAGTATTTGTGTTGCCCTCCTAGTAGTCTTACTAGGTTTTCTGATTAAAAATAACAGTAACGTTGTGTCTGTGCACACAAGCATGACAGCCCCCATGATTTCTTTGTGAGAGCTCCCCAAGCTTTCAGTTTACTTCGTTGTGCCTCTTAGAAAGTATATCTTTCACAAAAAGCACACAGTGCTGACACACATACAGTTCAGATGTAAGAGTAGGGTAGGTGAAGAAAGGCAGCACTGTTTTGTATCTAGGTTACACTCAAAGGACCATACTCATTTTATTTCTTCTGTTTTTCCTTCAGGCCTTGGGTATTATTCATGTCCTTTCAACTACCTTTCCCCTACAGGTTTATAAATTGATGTATTATTTGTGTGTGACTATGAATTGCACATTGGGCCTGAAAGTTAATAACTGTTCTCAATAAATGAGTGATAAAACATGGCTATTACAGAAGGATATAAAATGCAACTTATTACCAGCCTCAGTACCTGCAATTATTTCTGCATTTACATAATGGTAATTTATACACCTATGATGCTAATTATAGCCCAGATCACTGGCCAATTAATCAGCCAAATTATGCAGGCGACCACATTTAATTGTGACTTCAGACTTTGATCTAACCTAGATACAGATGCACAGTTTGGAACATAAGAAAGGGAGGAGATATTTCCAGGGCCAGAAACAATGTAAATAGATCCAAACACCACAATGTAAGTGCCCAAGGAAATATTAGTCACAGGAGAAGCACTACCACATAGAGTAACCATATTTTCCATTGCATATTTTAGTCACATTTTTAAATTTTGCCTGGGATTAAAATAGCTGACAATTTTCTCTTTCAAATATGCAGCACTTGACTGTAGTTAGGCCTGTGTTGCGTGCGTGTGTGTGTCAGGGAGTGAAGGTTCAAACTTGCAGAAGATGCAGCCACAACCGTTGTTTCAATATTCCTAGGCAGGGATTTTCAAAGGACCAATTAGATGCCAACACCCATCACATATCAATGGCATTTGGATGTTTAACATCTTTAGATGCCTTTGAAAACCCCAGCCATAGTGTCCAAGAACATTAGAATGACCATACTGGGTCAGACCAAAGGTCCAGCTAGCCCAATATCCTGTCTTCTGACAGTGGCCAGTTCCAGGTGCCCTAGAGGGAATGAACAGAACAGGTAATTATCAAGTGATCCATCCCCTGGCACCCATACCCACTTTCTGGCAAACAGAGGTTAGGGATACCCTCCCTGCCCATCCTGGCTAATAGTCATTGTTGGAGTTATCCTCCATGAATTATCTAGTAGTTTTTTTAAACACTGTTATAGTCTTGGCCTTCACAACTTCCTCTGGCAAAGAGGTTCACTGGTTGGCTAGATGTTGCGTAAAGAAATACTCTCTTTTGTTTGTTTTAAACCTGCTGCCTATTAATTTTCCTTTAGTGATCTCTAGATGTTGTGTTATGAGTAGTAAATAACACTTCCTTATTTACTTTCTCCATACCAGTCATGATTTTATAGACCTCATCATATTCCCCCTTAGTTGTCTCTTTTCCAAGCTGAAAAGTCCGAGTCTTATTAATCTCTCTCCATGCCCCCTCATCATTTTTTGCCCTTTCTGTACCTTTTCTGAGATAGGGCAACAGCATCTGCATGCACTATTCAAGATGGGGGCGTACCTTGGATGTATATAGAGGCAATATGATATTTTCTGTCTTATCTATCCCTTTCCTAATTATTTCTGGAGGGTAGGGATAGATACAGAGGGACCTAGACAAATTAGAGGATTGGGCCAAAAGAAATCTGATGAGGTTCAAAAAGGACAAGTGCAGAGTCTTGCACTTAGGATAGAAGAATCCCAGGCACTGTTACAAAGTAAGGACTGAGTTACTAGGCAACAGTTCCGCAGAGAAAGACCTAGGGGTTACAGTGAATGAGAAGCTGGATATGAGTGAACAGTGTGCCCTTGTTGCCAAGCTTGCTAACAGCATTTTGGGCTGTACAAGTAGGAGCATTGCCAACAGATCAAGGAACGTGATCATTCCCCTCTGTTTGGCATTGGTGAGTCCTCATCTGGAGTATTGTGTCTAGTTTTGGGCTCCACACTTCCAGAAGGACACAGAAACATTGGAAAGAGTCCAGCAGAGGGCAACAAAAATTATTAGGGGACTGGAGCACATGACTTATGAAGAGAGGCTGAGGGAACTAATTATTTAGTCTGCAGAAGAGAAGAATGAGGCAGCATTTGATAGCTGCTTTACCTGAGGGGGGTTCCAAAGAGGATGGATCTAGGCTGTTCTCAGTGGGGGCAGATGACAGAACAAGGAGTAATGGTCTCAAGTTGCAGTGGGGGAGTTTTAGGTTGTATATTAGGAAAAACTTTTTCACTAGGAGGGCGGTGAAGCACTGGAATGGGTTACCTAGGGAGGTGGTGGAATCTCCTTCCTTAGAGGTTTTTAAGGTCAGGCTTGACAAAGCCCTGGCTGGGATGATTTAGTTCTGCTTTGAGCAGGGGGTTGGACTAGATGACCTCCTGAAGTCCCTCCCAACCCTAATAGTCTACGATTCTATGGTTCCCAACATTCTGTTCACTTTTTTGACTGCACATTGTGTGGATATTTTCAGAGAACTATCCTCAATTACTGCAAGATCTCTTTCTTGAGTGGTAATATCTAATTTGGACCCCATCATTTTCTGTGTATAGTTGGGATTATGTTTTCCAACATGCATTACTTTACATTTATCAACAATGAATTTCATCTGCCATTTTGTTGCCCAGACTCAGGATGTCTAGGACGAACAGGGACACTGGATCACTATTTCTCAGTGACTGGTTCGTAGATGAGCGTTGGTCCCTGAGATCTCCCTGCCACAGTTAATGAAGGCAGCAAGCCAGTCCCTGTATGAAAAAGGTTGAGAAAAACTTCACTAGATGAAACAAAGGAATACAGCTATTGCACTGTTCACCTGCTGCACCAGTCAGCAGAACATGTGCAGTGGAAGATGGGGTATACACTGCACTCTTTCAAAAGGTGCCCATGGCTGTGCTCCCCAACATTCTAGCAGGCACTCTGGTTCAGTGAATATTTTAAAGGCAGGGAGACATTTTCAAACCCCTAAAAGGTCATGAAAACACAAACTAGAATCTAGTTCCATCTTCAGTTTAGACCTTTCATTTTAGAGATAAACTTTTCTTCTCTTCCTTTACTACTTCTACAAGTATATTTGTCATTACCTTCAGAAAACTGGAGATGCATGCTTTTGCCTCATCCCCATCCATACCTTCATCTCCTCTTATCTTGACTACCGTCACTCTCTTTTCTATGGACCTGTCAAGTTCCAGACTGTAGCATACATAGATTGCTGTTCCCTGCATTCTGATGTGAAGCACAACATCACACCATTCTCATAAGTCCAATATCCTCACACAGATTTCTAGCTGAATTTTAAACTTTTCCATATGTCCAGCATCTCAGTCTTTCTGCTCACTGTTTTTATCTAATGTTGGCCTCTAAGCTGCCCATTCAAGTAATCTCACTATTGCTGTTATAGCAGCCTCCTCATCTGCAGCTTCCGCCATCTGAAACAGCTTTCTTCTGCTTTGGTCATCAAATCTTCAGCTCTTCACAAATCTCATCAGAAAATATATTTTGTCCCCCTTGCTTAAAACTTCTTTATTTCTCCCTCTCTCCTGTTATTCCTCATTGTAACTGGAAATGCTTCCCCTCCCCAGACCTGCTTTTTACACACAAATGGACCTTTGAACTGAAACAATGAACCCAAAGCCCTTTGGAAATGGAGAAGTTCAGAGCTAGATCTAGACATCTTAGGTTAGATAAAATTTTTCATGAAAGCGTCTCTACAAAATAAAACTGTATTATTGTCTTAACTGGGCAGTACCATGTTCCCTCACAAGTAATTCCAAGAACACAAACAGCCTCCAAATGAGTAGCACAAATCAGTTATTCATGTTGTCTTCACTGAAAACATTTGTTTCAGACAGAGCAATTAGTAATTTGTCTCACAAAACAGTGATAATTGATTACTGCCTCTAATACACTGCCTGCTATTACTGTCATGGCATATTTAGTATAAAAATAAACAGCTGATAATGCACATTTATTTCAACACACTGTGCATTATCAGCTGTTTATTTCAACAGTGTGTGTCATCAGAAGTTTGACTGACAGCCTTTTTATTTTTAATACTGCTGCAGTATAAACACCATCTTATCATAACTTAGCTTTGATAGAGTGCAAGGTTAATGCTGACAGATGCTCTGGAATATTTAGCTAGCATCATGAGGCTAAGTTGCTAATGAAAGATGCAGGTAAAGCTTTGGATTTTTGGCCAGGATTTTCAAATAGTAAAGTCTATCTGGGCTTGGGTCAAAATGGGTTGTCTGGGCTTATGGGTTAAAAGCTGAAGGGCTGGTTTTAAGGAGAAATTATCCAACTGTCCTCATTCAGAAAGAGTACTGGCTTTAAGACAGTTTCCAAAAACTATCCTTACATATACTACATTCATTCATCCATCTATCACCAGGAGGGCAATTTCAACTTCCGAACATTACAATTTTTCATCAGAAGAGATGTGTCCTAGTTAGAAATGGGCAAAGAAATAAAACAGACTGGGTTAATGAAATGTAAGATAAACACACATCCAAAGAAATTATTTAGCTTTTGAGTATTTTCTTCGCTTGAGATAGCTAATTAGAGATAGACTGAATACAAATAAAGAGACATAATTACCAAATAGTTGATTGGCTATTCTTGGCTGCCAAAAAGCTGTTTGAGATGCATTGGGAGGCAATTCAATCCCAGTAGCCCCTAACAAGTCACATAGTAAGGGATTTCTAACACACTGGTAGTGATAGGTGGGAGGAATTGCTCCCAAGGGAGTCTAGTAAGTCCAAACTGAACTAAAATTCTCTGAAGCTTTTTATGAATAAAACTGAAGAAGAAATTACATTGAACCTCATTAAGAACAGATGAAGTAAAAGCAGCTGCCTATACTCATTAATGTAACAGCTGCTATTTGAGGACTTGCAAATTATGCACAAGTGCATACGTCTATGGTGTTCTCTTCTACTCTTGCTAAGGGACCTTTCACAAATACTGAATTAAGACTTTTTTTTGTGTCCAAGTACTATACGTATAAAGTTACTTGAATAACCTAACTGAAATGACATTATAGCTTTTTGGTTATAAATATGAATGCATTTTAACAGATAAATGTTTATTCTTATAATCAAAGGCTACAGCACAAGCCATCATCTCTCTTCGTTTGTAAAAAGTTCCTCATTTTAGTTTCATGTGAGCTGTTTTATTGAAATTTTATAGTGTAATCTTGGGAACCTTCCTGCAGATGGCACCAAGTTTTGTGTCTGTGATAGTTATATGAAGGGGGAAGGAATCCAACTGAATATGGAAAAAGTCAGAGAAAGAATACTGCACAGAGCAGGGGTGATGTATCTTCTTCACATCTCTTCTGATGTATGTCGAAATTGCATCTGCTCCTAGTAAAGCCTGGAAAGAGAAGTCTCTATCTCACACCTCATCATTTTTTAGTAACTGGACTTGCTAATGAAAGTGGAAATATTTAAGCAGCTACGTAAATTTCACTCTCACATGATGAAATTGAGCACACGTGTTCTTGTCAGGTTCAGCAGTGGTGGTGAGGTCAGTGATTAGACCAACACAGCAAACAGTAGCCCAGTCACTGCCAACTCACTCTGTCCAAGTGCAGCAAGACTGTGCCAAGTTCTTTCAGCATTCTGGACAGGAGCATTGCTGGAGAGAAATTTACCCTGCAACAGCCTGGTGTTAATATACACAATGTCCAACAAAGTATGAAAATGTGCCAAAAACCTTTAATAACAATGATAAATTGCATTTACATAACACTTTTCATCTAAGGATTGCGAAGTACTTTACAAACATTAATGAAGTCTCTCAATGCTCCTGGGGGTAGATATTATCCCCATTTTCCAGATACCTAAATTGAAGCCAAGAGTGAGTGAATATATTACCCAAGTGAGTCAGTGGCATTACGAGGAACAGAACCCAGGATTTCCAGCACTTCACCCCACCAGCTCCAATCAGTGGACAACATTCCACTTATTGTAACCAGATAAAATGTATGTTAACAATATCAAAGTGTATTTGCTTAATTTTGTTACTATGAAATCTTAGAGCTAGAAAACATTTGTATGTTTAGATCTAGGAATCTTCCTGTGCTTTCCAAGGGGAAAGCTAACCCAGATCTGAAACACACATCCCAGGCTCAAAGGATATTGAACAATGGATATATCACTGTCATTCACGTAAATTATGAAATAGTTACATTTGTGAATACTTGGATACATTGGATTTGATTCTGCTCTCACAGAAGCTCAAAAAAGAACTAGATACGTTTATGGAGGATAGGTCCATCAAAAGCTATTAGTCAGGATGGACATGGATGGTGTCCCTTGCTCCTGTTTGCCAGAAGCTGGGAATGGGTGATGGGATGGATCACTTGATGATTACCTGTTCTGTTCATTCCCTCTGGGGCACGTGGCATTGGCCACTGTCAGAAGACAGGATACTGGGCTAGATGGAACTTTGGTCTGACCGAGTTTGGCTATTCTTATGTATGTTCTTATGTAGTGAGAATCAAGAGTCAACAGAATTACACTGATGTACAGCAAGTGTAAATAAGAGAAAAATCAAGCTCTGCATCTCTGAATTTGCTTGTTCCCAGGAGTCCATCTAAGCACGGGGCTGTTGAGATACTTGTCTCATGTTACTCTGCAGGACATGACATTATGTATGTCATTTCAGTGATTAACATTTAAATATTGAATTTCTGAAAATATTGGCAACATTTCCTCATTTAATTGAAAGATTTCTGGCTTTGGTGCTACCACCCATTATCACCCTGCAAATATCAAGAGGATGCAATTTGTCCTCTGCTGTCTTTCCTCAGGCCAAAAGAATGTCTGTTTATATAAAAGGGAACTTCTTGGCTTGTGATTGACTGGTGTGTTCCAACCAATCATTCACAAGCCCAGCAAGCAGCAGCCTGCTGATGCCCACCTCCTTGATGACACTGGTAAAACCTGTGACAGGCTGTTGGGATGTTAAGAGAATGGTAAATAGCAGAGGCAAAAAAATAAGTTAAAAAGCTCCCTTTTCACATGGAGCTATACTGGGGTGGTTCTACAGAAATTGTACTTATTGCTTTGGGTTTAAAGGCTCAACATGGTACCTATAGATAGTAATGAACAAAGAGTTCTATAGTTTACTGTCTAAATAAATACTATGTTTATATGTTAGCAAGCCACCCTAGAGCCTCACATTATAGCAATGATAGTTTGCACTTCCAGACCATCTTTCATCCAAGACCCCAAAATGCTTTAAAAACATTAAACATCACAATGTACCTATGAGATAGGTAAAGTGATCCCAATATATTCCTTAACTTTCAATGGAAAGGTGGCACTTCTGAGGTGAAATGTTTAACAGTCTTCAGGAGCACTATACAACAGATTAAGGTAGGAACTGAAGAATGCCACACCCTATTCAGAATGCAAGGGGAATTTAGGAAGGCAAAATAGAATTGAGTCAAATAGGACGATGGATTTAACACCTTTATTTTTACAAAAAAGGACAAATGGATTGTTAATGATAAGAGGGTAGGTCCTCAATTGTGTGTCTTGTTCAGAAGATTGTGCCTCCTGCAGGCAAGTGCCCTTAACACTATGATGCAGCATCAGCTCAATACTGAATCAAAGGGACGTATTCCTCTTACTGAATCACCTGAGAACTCTTCTTGTAACCCTCTAGGTTTTCCTTTGCATACAGAACCTGTGTCACCTTATTTAGCTTGTGAGATAAAACAGAATCAGAGCTTGTTGTATGACTCCAAGAAGAAACATCACTTTAATATGTTGGCTCCGTGCCGCTCCTGGAAGAAGACGGCACTGCTGTGGCCCCTGGGGCAGGGGCAGAGAGCTCTGCATGCTGCCCTCACCTGCAGGTACCTCCCCCAAAGCTTCCATTGGTTGCGGTTCTATTATAAATGCAAGATGAAGTCAAAAATGGACCATATGCTGTGGTACACTTTGATACAAAAAGTATAGAATATTTGCTTTGATCATGTGGCCAAATGCACAGTGCAAGCAACAGATTTGCTGAGTCCAAATTCAGCTTCAGCTTGTGGCAAGAGTTACTGAATTGTTGGATAAGTGAGACCAAAAGTAGTTCTGATACTTAGAAATATGTTTGAGACTCACAATCCATTTTTGATTCTTTAGTTATGTAGGGGCTAAGAGTACTGTGGAGACAGCATGCAATCTTGGAAGAAGTGGTGAAAGGGAAGGGATTGTGAGTTACTATAACTCAACAGTGACCTTTTTAGGATGGTTTATAATATTTATAAATATTTCACACTTCTTTTCAGCAGTAGTTCTCAGAGCACTTCTAAAGGGAGTCCTCTCTGCCCTTGTTGGCCAGAAGGATGATGCCTATGAAGCAGGGGGGAGGGGATGGTGTAAAGTTGTGCAGAGATCCTTGAGATTCCAGTAAGATACAAGGGATCCCCTAGAGCACAAGTGGGCAAACTACTGCCCTCCTGCCAGATCTGGCCCATCAGGGTTTTGGATCTGGCCCGTGGGATTGTCAGCACCATGGCGCAGCGGGGCTAAGGCAGGCTCCCTGCCAGCCCTGCCCCCCCCTCCACAGCTCTCATTGGCCAGGAACAGGGAACCGCAACCAATGGGAGCTTTGGGGGAGGTACCTGCAGGTGAGGGCAGCATGCAGAGCTCTCAGCCCCTGCCCCAGGGGCCACAGGGGTGCCGTCTTCTTCCAGGAGTGGCACAGAGCCAAGGCAAGCAGGGAGCCTACCTTTGCCCTGCTGTGCACTGCTGCCACCCTGGAGCCACTCAAGGTAAGCACCGCTGGGCCGGGGCCTGCACCCCAAACTCCTCTTGTACTTCTGCATCCCACACCCCTCCTTCACTCCAACCCCTGGCCCTGAGCCCCCTGCTGCACCCCAACCTCCTGCCCTGACCCTGCTGTTGCACCTCATACCCCTCCTGCACCTGAGCCCCATGCCCTGAGCCCCTTCCAGTACACTGAGCCCCCTCCCACACCCCACACTCCCTCCTGCACCCCAACCCCTTGCCCCAGCCCTACATTCATGATCCTGCATCCAATGTCCCCACCCAGATATGGCCCTCAGGCCAAAATGTGTGCCCACCCCTGCCCTAGAAGAAAACTGAAGTCCCAGGGCACAGAAAATATGTATCTAGTCTGCATTCCCTGCTGCAGCGACAGAGAGGAGAATTTTGCTTAGCGTGACTGTGTTAAAATAGCATTGCACTCTAACAAAAATGCACCTGGAAAATTTCCCAGATTGTACATTTGATCCTCTAATTTAATCCTCAGAGAATGAGGCTGACCTTAAAAGCAATGAGAATATTACAGGAATAATCCCGCTGTCTCCACTACCAACAACAACTGGGTGATTCCATAAACCATTACAAGCCACCTCCCAAAATAAGATCTGGCTGCTGCTAGTTGGCAAATGCAAAATGAATCACTTGTGCGATAAATATGCATAGCTGTTTGTACATAGATACTGATGCATCTGTACTTGCTGTTTTTCAATAGGATTCTGAAGCTTTCAGACTTTGCACAGAGATCATCTACCCAAAACTGAAATGCATCCTCTCTGCCGGTGAAATGTGGTAGCCATGCTGTGCAGATATGGCAAATATATGATGCAACAATCTGTGGCTATACATGCAAGTACTAATGAATGAACTAATTTTGCCCAATTTACAAATGCATCCAAACATCATTGGCCAAATTCTCCACTGCTTTGCACCTTAAATAGTCATTTAGCGAGTATAAAATGACTACAGAATGTGCAAGGCCTTGGAGAATCAGGACTCTTGGATCCAAAAATTCACCTTGAATTCCCACATTATTGAATTTGTGTTTTGCTTAGAAAAGACTGGAATAAAGAAGTGGAGAGAGCACAGAAATAAAAAATATCCAGCAAAAAGGTAAGGTGATAAATGAGGGAGAGAGTGTGCTGATTCCACAGACTGCTGAAAGATAAGAGGAATGACAGAGATGGCAGTCTGTGTTCAAATGCAGTTTATCTGTGAACTTCACCTGGCTTCACAAAACAAAAATATTTTCCTGCTGCCTATTAAAAAAAATCAATATTTTTGTAATTCCCTAATTAATCACTGAAAGCAATCAAGAATTCTAGTCCAAATTGGTTAAACATGTAGGACTAGACTGTGTGTGGCTCTTGTGAGCATGTGCAGAGGGGTAGGTGGGCAAAAGGATGAGTAAACAGTGAGGGTAATTAACCACTGCAACAATTTATCAAGGGTCATGGTGGATTCTCCATCACTGGCAATTTTTAAATCAAGACTGGATGTTTTTCTGAAAGCTCTGCTGTAGGAATTATTGTGGGGAAGTTCCATGACATCATACAGGAAGTCAGTATAGACAATCACAGTCGTTCCTTCTGTCCTTGGAATCTATGAAAGCTGATTTGAAATTTTTTACAGAAGTTGTATTTCTCTTTTTTAAAGGGACACATGAGTTTTTTGTTCTCCCAAACAAACACCTTCAGGAGAAAGGAAATGATAGTGACTCAGCTTCTATGGTCTCTAGAAGAGTAGATCACTGGAGCATGCCCTAGATGGTGAATAAATAGGTTCCATTTATCTTCATCCCTTTGTGGGTTTACAGGGCATTGTACTGCTGGAGAGTCAGTGACTTTTGGAAATAACTAAATGTAATGCAGCTAGAGATCTTGGGAAGCTTCTATGTGCCGTGGAGGCAGTTACTAACATCTGTTCTACAACTGTAGGCTGCACTCCCCAAAGCCAAAACAACTGAACTCAAAGCACCGAAGTATTCAGACCTTACACACTATTGTGATAATCTTTGTACAAAATATGCCATATGGAGAACCATTTAAAAACAAATAATTTGCTGGTCAACAATACAATGGTGAAATGTATGTAGCAAGATTATATGTAAAGTTATGAATTCCCCCTGTATGATGTCACTAGAACATGTTCTGGGTGACCAAAACAGTGGAAGTCTATGTACATAGAAATCAGCTGGGGTATGGGAAGACCCCAGGAAGGGAAAAAGAGCATGAGGTCCATCCTGCCTTTTGAAACAAGGTCAATGAACTTTGAGAGCTATGCTTTCTAAAGGCTCACTACACAGAGAACCCCTAAGTTATCCATCACTAGACAGATACAAGCTATGAAAATGCGTCCTTCGACCAAGGAAGATTTGAAGTTTCTGGGTACTGAACAGAGGTAAGAAAACACACTTCAACAAAACCTGTATTTTGCTAGGTTAAGTTTTAGACTTTTAGATGCGTGTTTTTGCTTGTAACCCTTTCTAACTTACTCCTTTTTCTTGGCATCATTTAACCTATGTCCTATTGTTAATACATTTGTTTTACTGTAAACCAATTCAATGCTGTTTTTAAATTGAAAGATGTATTTACTCCACCTAAGTTAAAAAGCTGATGTGCCTTCGCCTCTTATGAGGAACAATCAGACCTTATCACTTCGCTGAGCTGTTCAGGAGGGGACTAGATATTGAAGATCACATGGTTTTGGAGAAATTCAGGACTGGGAGTTTGCTGGGGTCACCTTGCTCATTGTAACCAAGACTGGTGGAAGCAGACATGCTGCTGAACTAGAGCTGTCTAGCAAACAGCCACTTCAGGGTTTGACCTGCATTGTGAGCATCCCATGCTAGGAGCTATAGCAGCAAAGCAAAGTAAGACATACAGGGTTGCAGGGAAAGAGGTGACAAAACCCCTCACTGGTCTGTATTGCACATCAGAATGTGACACTTTGCTGTCCCAACAGATCCCTGCTGGGGCCTTGAGCTTTGCTAGCAACGGTGGCTGTCTCTGCTCTGCACCTGATGTATTAGGGGAGATAGGGTTCCCTACACTCTGCTCTTACCAGGGCAGGATCCAGACCCCAGTGTCCTATGCATGGTATAAACACTGAGCTAGTCAGTCCCAGCTCTGAAGAGTTCATAGTTAAGAGAGACCATACCCAGGCAACACACAAAAACTAGTCAGTGTGGCGACAGACACAGCTCTTGTTCCAGTTTTTTCTTAAACCCTTGATTCTTTCTTTCTTTCTTTCTTTTCTTTCTTTCTTTCTTCTCTAGTTTTGTTATATCTCATGCTAGCCTTACTTAGCAACAGGCAGGGAATCAAAAACAATTAGACAAGGAAGAATTTGAAAGTGGTAAGCATTATTTTGAAAAAGCTATGAAAGTGATTCCTGCATGACTCATTCATATTGTAAGGGGGCTCCCTCACCACTGTGGTACTTCCTGCTGGCTGTCTTGGGAATTAGCACTGCGTGCTAGTGTGGCTTCTTCAGGTGGTGCCTTGCCACCATCACTCCTGCTCTAGAACCCACATCTCTCCAAGGACCACAGCATCCTCTTCAGCAACACAGCCCTCCAGCGTTGCCGCACATTGTGGGCACCCCCCCTCCCCCCACCTTCCAGGGGACCTGCAATCTGCTGTTCAGCCACTCTCCTCAGTGACTACTGCAGAAAATTGTCTGGCCACTTCCTCATGGCCCCAGGTCCTCAGCCTGTAAAACCCAGCAGCCAGCCAGGAGCTGTCACTCACTTCCCCAGTCCTTGCTTGCAGCACTGCTCTGTCCAGAGTGCTGACAGTTCTCTCGGCCCTCCAGAGACATAGTCGTCTTTCCTCCCTGGGCTCCCAGCAGAGCACTGTCCTCCTCTGCCCTGCAGCTTCCTTTTGATATAGGTCTGCTTGGTCCTTATTGGCCGCTCCCTTCAGCCCTTCTCTGTTTGGCTGCCTCCTGTGCAGCCTCCCCTCTCTATTAACCCCTTAGTGCCTCATCACACTAGATGGTTTATATGAACAAAGCTGATCGTATGAGCATCTTTTCTCGTTATATCCAGGCCAAATTCTGTAAACATGATGCTCAGGCAGATGGGTGCTCATCAGACTTTGAAACATTCTCTCCAAACTGTGCCAGATTAAGCCAAAAAGAAAATGCACAGCACAGAAGGCAGTATTGTTCATGTCTACTTAGTTATGCATCACAAAAGGTATTTAAAGTATAATGAGACTTCATGCATTTGGGAGATGAAATGCATTACATTTTTCAGACTTATACCAATTTTGTAATAGAGATGCAATAAAAATTTACTGCACTCTCTGACCAGTGAACCTTTGTTCTCAATAATTAAAATAACTCCTAATATAAAATAAATATGAGCTCATCTACTTTTCAGTCTGCTTCCTCTACTACTTCAAAAACAGTTGGTTTTATTTAACACATACGGTTATGTTCAGAAAACCTCTTTCAGGACCAACCTTCCCAGCCTGATTGTACATACAGACTAAAATTCTTGGTTTGTAACAACACAGTCATTCCTCAGATGTCCACCAGTCCCTGAATATTTCCCTGGAACCTCACACCCACCCACACCCCTCTCCCCACACATTTACATTAATTTGTATGAGGAAATTGGATTCACTTAACATTGTTTCACTTAAAGTCACATTTTTCGAGAATATAACTACAATGTTAAGTGGGGAGTTACTATATTAATCAGAAGGTCTCATATAGCACTAGAGTTGCATTGTTCATCCCAAAATCTAACGTGACATGCCAGAGCTTCACTAGATGAGAATCTGAAAGCCCAAGGCCACCAAAAACTTCGTATCTTCCAAATGAAGAAAGTTGGTACTAGAAGAGCAACAGAAATGAAGTACTATATTCAATTTTGTTTTTTGTTTTAATCTCTATTAAGTTTACCCACTCAACAGATGTAACAATATCCACACAAAAGAGTTGCACTGACTTAACTACATTGATTTAGAAATTGGTGCAATTTCTGTGCAAAGACTATCCCTGATTCCTGAGCCCCACTAATTGTGAATCTACCTACCTGAGCTGGGAGCCTCGTTCCCGCAGCAGTGTAGACATACCATGGAGGTCCAATCCCAGGATGTTAAGGACAGATGGCACTGTAATTTTATCAAAGAAATCCTCCTACTCAATGACAGTACAGCTGGTGGTCAGCAGTTATACCCAGTACTGCCACACAACAGATAACTTTTGAGACAGAGTCAGGGTTTAATATTAAAATTTCATTTAAGCATCTATTTTGTTTTTGTTGATTATTGTTGTTCTCCTGGAATAACCAAACATATACAGAAATCCATCATTGTCAGTGCAGTATTCACATTCTAAAAACAAGAACGGGTGCAAGAGTCCAGAGAATGAAAGCAACTAGGCTAACGAAGTGCCAGGTACTGTAGGTTTGGATGCACAAGCATTTAAAGAAGAGGAAAATACAAGACTTTTCCTAACATAGGCATTTATGTTAAGGGAAAAAAGGAATAATTATGATTTTTAGTGACAGGGAGAGAACTCAGTTAATTTCAGTGGATTGAGAGTGCCAGGACTCAGGGTATCTCCAGTTGAATTTAAACTCACTTTTTAGGTGACATTTTTTGTTTACTTGTTTTTAAGCTTCTGTGGGAACTGTACTTGTTTCATGAAAAGACAGATTCATTTTCTAGTACTGTCAATCCAGTATGTTTCACAGCTCTAAGGCTGTATCAAAACTATAAGCTAGGGGTGTCATTCCCATTTCACATAGACATACTCATACACATAGACAGCTCTCATCTGAACTAGAATGTTTAAACCAGTACTGTAGCCAGGGTAGCAAGGGCAGAGGTAGCCTGGGGCTAGTCATGTTGAGTATGTAGCCATTGGACTCAGGCAGATTTGTACTCGGTGCAGCTAGCCTGTGTTGCCACTGCTGCTGCCCGTGCTATACTATGATTTTAGCATGTATCTCAGATAAGAGCTAGCATGAGTCAGTCTATGTGAAGAGGGAATCACGTCCCAAGCTCATAGCATAGAAATAGCCTAATATCCACTAAAATATATCAAATAACTGAAAGACTTTGCATTTATTTAAGGCTTTTCATCTGAAGGTCTCAAACAGGTTTTCAAAAGGAAAAGGAAGCAGTATGATTTCCACATTACAAATGGGGAAATTGAGAAATAGGAAATTAAGTGACTTGTCCAAAGTCACAGATGCAGGATAAAGTGGGGAACATATCCTAGGTTTTCAAACTCCAAGTCTTCATTTCTAAACAACTGGAACGAATGCATAAAACTTTTTTATCTCCAATTGGATAACCATCTTATAAGAACACCGAGAAACGAAGCTAAAATTTGTCCCCTAGCAACGCAAAGGTTAGATTAATAGAGACAGGTGAGGGATAACTCATAAAATGAAGATCGATTGCCAGTCATCCTAACACAAAGTGAAGAGCTTGTCTCTTATCAAACCACCCCCTGTATTTCAGAGTCCCGGTATGAGGCTTGATGGAGCACTCTATACAGCCATTATTTATTTACTGTGGCGGGAGAAGTGTAAACACACAAACAGTCATTGAAAATAATTTTCAGCAGACTACATGTTCAGTTCTAAAATACGGGGTTTGATTCTCTGCAGCCTTGTACCTTGTCTATCATTTATACCAATACAAGCACCTTTCTGGGTATAAAGCACCACGTATGATTTGGTAGCATTCTATACACACACATCCCCACCAATCTGTCCTTGTACCTGTTCAGTCTGTTCCTCATCCTTGCTCCTCATCCTAGCCCCATTCTCCTCATCTAGTCAGCCCCAGTCCCCACTCCTCAGGCTTCTCATTCAAGTTCCAATCTCTTTACCAGCAAGTCCTAGTCTCACCACTCTGGACTCCCTGTCCGAGGTCCGGTGTCTTCCCCTCTCCCAGTTGCCATGCCCAGCCAGTCCCAGACTTCCAGCTCCTCATCTGATCTGTTGCTCCTCCCACACAGGCTTCAAATCACCTCCTCCTCCCTGCCACCTTCCTGTCCCTGCTGAGTCCCAGTCTCTGTCCCTGACCTCTTTATCCAATCTCAGTGTCATTCTCCATCTAGATGCTTGTTCCCATCTCTTCGGACAGCTATTCCTGGTTCTCCCACCCATACCCCAGCTTGCTGGCTGATCTGTCTGCCCGCTTCCCCACCCCACTGGTTCTCACTTCCAGTTTCCAGCCAGTCCCAATCTCCTACTCCAAGCTTCTCACCTGATCTCAGTTGCTCCACCTTCCCTGACCCCATTCTCCTCCCCAGCTCCATGAACCCATCTCCTTGCCCAGACACTCACAGCTGCCCACACCCTCAGCTCTGAGTATCAGTCTTCTTGCCCAGTCAACTCCCATTTCCACACACACACACCAAGCTCATAGACCCAATGCCCTTATTCATCCAGTCCCAATCTCTACTCCTAGCTACCAGTCCCAGTTTCCTTGCCAGCCAGTGCCAGTTCCCCACTTCAAATCCAAGTCCCAGTTTCCCTCTCCCCCCGTGACAGCCCACATTTCCAGTTCCCCTTCACCTAGGCTCCTTTTCCCAATCTTCTATCCCTGCCCTCCCCTAAAGGTCCAGATCTTGTCCCCTCTACATTTGAATCACTCACACAGCTTCTTCCTCAATGCTGCCTGGGACCAGTGAGGGGATCATTGAGAGAACAGGTGAGAGAGGCTCTCTGCTTTCAGTTCTTACCCAAATGCAGCACATCCCAGGATGGCCCAGAGCTGCAGTTGCAGGGAACATTTTACTTAGTCCCAGGCTGCTCATTTCGGTGGACTCGTTGGGGAAATTAGCTGCAAAAAATCTAAGAAGTATCTACTGAGCATGTGCAAACTATTACGTTACAAAGGCTTACAAAAGGTCCAACTTGGGAAGATTTTCATGGGGACAGCAAAAGCTACATTCCTGGCACAAAGGGCACCTTCCTGCCAAATTTCAAGTCTCTGCTCTAAAACACAAGGGTGCGAGAGCTTTTAAAAGTAAAGATCATCAGAACTTTTTAATAAGGGCAAAACAATGTATTTTTTATCATTCTCAGAAACAGCTGATCTATTTTGTATATTTTGTATATTGTAGAGAACTGAAACTCAGCTGCTTTCATTAATAAAGACATAGCTATATATATCCACATCTATATTTTATATAAAAGACTATATACAATTATAGGTGTATATATATATATAATTATATAGATATATTATAATCTATATCTATACTACAAATTATACATATAGATATATATTAATTATATAAAAGAGAAATTTGTTTCACTCACCAAGAAACTTTCATTCTGGATAGAGGGATGGGTCCATACATTCACTAATGATGGTTCCTCAGTCCCCCATATTGTAAGAGGCAGATATTTTTGATTGATTGGACTAACTCTCCAGATTCATAGATTCCAAGGCCACAAGGGACCATCACGATCATGTAGTCTGACATATTGCATTGCACAAGTCTAAGAACTTCCCAAAATTAATTCCTAGAACATATATTTTGGAAAAAGTTCCAATATTGATTTAATATTTGTCAGTGATGGAGAATCCACCACACCCCTTAGTAAATTGTTCCAACCAATAATTACTCTCACTGTTAAAATTTTTACATCTTATTTCTAGTCTAAACTGGTCTAACTTCAACTTTCAGCCACTGGATCATGTTATACCTTTCTCTGATAGATTGAAGAGCCAATTATTAAATATTTATTCCCCACATAGATACTTAAAAACTAATTAAGTGATGCCCCCCAGAGGAAGACATGCAGGGTGGTGAATAGTCACTGATTATTCCTAAGGGCATTCCTAGAGGAGTCGTCACCTGTGAGTTTATTGTGCCTGGCTTCTTCTCCCCCCAACCTTCCACCTATCTATTGTTAGTCTCTCCTGTCTTCATGGTGGTAGATGCCATGGTGTTGGCATGTCCTGCTCCACTGAGCCCATCCTCAGCTGTCCTGTCTCCTTTGTCTCCCAGGTTCTGGAGCCCCATGTGCCTCTGTGCCTTGCTCTTCTGTACAGAGACACCTAATACATCTTGTCTGTTCTCCAGAGACAGCCTTGTTGTATTCACATGTTCAGCTGACTCTGCAGATAGGTGTTAATTTTTGGTCATTGAGGCTCCTATTGTCTCTGTAGGGCTTCTCCTTCAAATGTGTTGGTTCTAGTCCAGACAGTTCTAGCCACTGTATGTCTTAAATACCTTGGTCTTGCTCCCAACTGGGGGAAAATAATTTATTTTCTCCCCTGGACATGGGACATCAGGCTACATAATAGGTACAAAGCCACAGACAGCGTTCAAAAATATTACAGAAAACTCTCACATTTGTTACACCCTGACTTTCATCATTCAACATTTCTGAAATACAATATTTATAAATATAGAAGGAAGAAAGTGTCAGGTCTGTGTGGAGTGAGGAAAGAGTTATAATGGCATAATCAGGAACAGCTTAAAGGTATGGGCAAGAAGCAAAGGATGCTAACATATCACACCTTCATAATTAAGTAGGACTGTGTGTGTGAGGGAAGTGGGAACAAGAGAATGTTTTGAATCCCCATGTACTGTCTCCTTCAAAAAGCAACAGTAAGCCAAGCAGGAATAAGGATGGGGAAATTGTAGGTATAGAGAGAGTAGCTTTAGAGACAAACTTGTTGGCCTTATTCTAACAAAGTTCCTTGCTGTATCATCTTTTTGTGAGTCTTCTTTTTATTCATCCTGTAGTATGCTGCTCTCCTTGGGAAGCTGTGTTTCTATAAATGGTTGTAGTTTGCCACAAGTGCACTTCATGCAGTCTGAGCAGCATGAAAGATTCACACAGTCTGTACAATGCAATACTTATATATTTCCACAGAGAATCACCCGCCTCCCCCATTGCACCTCCATTATTCTCATTGTTTACTTTCCTATCTTCTCCTTGCCTGATTACCTAGACACAGTGAAATGGGTAACTAAAATAAATGAATCACCATCTAGAACCAAGCTCTTCTCCATATGACCCCATTTTTCCACTCCAGCGTGTGATATTGCATAATGTTGACATGAATGCACCAGAGTTCTGTTCCTCTTCCTTTTCATCTCAGATTCTTGCTATTCTTTTGAGGGTCCAGTGTTTTCTAATTCACAGTCTACCTTGGCATTAGGAAACCTAACAATGGTCCCTACACTAATCCTGGTTCATATCATTTCTCAAGTTTTGACACCTAAAAGCTGGAACTCTTTAAGGCAACAAAGTCCTGTTTTAGAAAGGCTGAAAGAAAGGATGAGATGTAATATAGTCTCTCTCTCTCTGTTTTAGCTGAGTTGATTAAAAAGTTGATTCACATCCCTGAAGTGGAGCTTGCAAACTTTCAAGTTTCAAACTTTAAGTGAATTTAGTATGAGGTTAACATTGGAGACAGAGGTCTGGTCTACACTACAGACCTATATCTTTATAACTATGTTACTCAGGGATGTGAAGAATCCACACCCCTCAGCAACATTCTTATACCGACAGAGTGCTGCCTACATGAGGCGGTCATGTTGGTGGGATAGCCTCTCCCAATAACATAACTACAGCCTCTTCTGGAGATGGACTAATATGCTGACAGGAGAGCTCTCTCCAGTCTGCTTAAAGCATTTAGTGTAGACTTGCCCTGACACTCTATTCCAGTCAATAGTTAAAGAAAGACAGTGGTAATACAAGCTTCTTAACTCCTCCGGACTACCCAGAACACTGTTGTATGTTGTTTATCCTTGGTAAATTTGCAGCTCTGTGTTAACTGAAAGAATTGTGCAAAAACAGCAGAGGGACTTGGAGAGGAAGGGTGTTCTCCCAACCGTGGAATGTACGGTGTCTTCCTCGCTGGAAAGCTGAAAGGCACAACAAGAAGCCAAGCTCAGAGGGGAGCATGGTTAGCAATCCCCGAAGCTATTGTTTGAACCCTGGCAAATTTTTGTTTCTCACCTTGAGGTCAATGGTGGCTGTACTTTTATTTAAGAACCTTAGAGAAATAGTCTGTAATTGCGCTCTTACAGAATAAATTACCCAGGAAGGATTTAACTGCAAGACCTGACCACTCTAAAAATAAACATGTTGAAAAAATGGCTATGGACAAGCCATGTTATAACATTTTTATCTGTGGGGACAGAATAAACTAAGTCATAACATGTATGAACCACATATTAACCCTGGTTTAAAAAAAAAAGTTTTACACAACACTGTTCCTTATTATAATTATTCCTTTTTTTGTCCACACAGATATGAAAAAAAAATCATGTTCACAGCTGAGCAATATGTTCATATATTGATATTCATGTAGTGTAGCTTGGGCTTTAAGGTGGCATCTTTTTGTTCTGTATCTGTACAGCACCTAGCACAATGGGGTCCTGTTTCAGGCTGGGGATTCTACATATTACTGCAGTACATGTAATAATAAATAATAAAATAATAATAATATACTAGTCATTTTTGTAAAGAAGTTCCTCCTGTTGCAACTCAGTAGAAGCAATTCTGGTATCTCTAATACAGCAGATGCTCCAGGTTCTTCCTGATCTTTCATCCACCACCAAGCAAGCCTACACAACACAGTGATAAAAATGCCAGGTCCCAGCTCTGCCTTGTCTACGCTGGGGCTCACTCCATTGCTTCCTGTCTCTGATGGAGATCCACCTGTGCTATCGATTATGGGAAATTTGTCAAAAAGAGGCCTACTATAGACATGGCTTATAAATGTTCTCGTTTTTACCTATAGTAGCTACCCAATTCTGATTTTCTGTGTCTCTCTTTTCTCTAGAAGTATTCAGACAGCATATCTCTTGAAAGCAATTAAAACTGCATAGCACCCCAAATTACACTCACCAATGAGCCATGCTGAATATTTTTTCTTTTAAAAATAATTAAAGTTTTAATGAAATTTTCTCATCAAAACACTAGTCCTGCTGCTAATGTTAGGAAAGCATGGGAAGTAATTACTCCCACAATCTGTTTCTCATACGCTTGTATCTGTTCTAGGGCATCTAGTCTCTCTCCTCACTTCATTAAATCCCCTTGGTGCCTCAAGAAAAACATCCCTCTTCTCCTTACCACAGATTAAAGACTTTGGTGCCTCCACAGGTCGAATCTTTGGAAGTACTCATTCCACACCTGACCACCACTTTATATTATCCATATACATTGGTTGATAATCTGGGGCAGGGAGCTGACACTGGGAAGGATCCACGTAGCATAGTTTTATGGTCAGAATAATTAGCATGTTAGACAAAATAAACATGTAGATAAATTTCTCAAGAAGCCTTTTTAAAAACTGCATCTACCTGACAGACAATGAAACTCTTTTTGCATTCCTTGGAACAAGAAGGAGAGAAACTGTAGGGTTGGATCAAGAGAATCTTCACCTTCCCACTATCAATGTATAACACCAATCAGCATGAATTTGGCCATAACTCCATTTTTAAATGTTATGGTATATAGGATACACATGTAATAAGATTTAAAGCTTGTTGGAAGTAACAATTTTATCAACTCTTCAGGAAAGACAGTAACAGATCAATAACTCACACACTTAACAACATGTTACGTTAACTTTAAATGTCTTACCACATGGGTGACAGACATTAATCCTAGTTTATTATTTTGACAGAAAACACTGCACTGTATAATTTATCTGATAATTATTGATATTGTTAACTAGAATCAAAATCAAAGCCGGTTTAATCAATGTGGCAATCTATTTTCATCTTAGCCCGTTTCACTTCATTCTATTTACTGCAGCTATCTAGCCATGAAAATGACACTAAGTATGATGCTCAGTGATGAAGAATTCTGCTCAGCATGGAAATTTCTATAGGGAGAAGTCATATCCTTTCACATCATTTGTGAAATAAAATTACATCCCCCCTCTGAGAAAAAGGGAGGCTATGTTCAGTGAGGGCTTGTCTGCATACAAATTGGGACTGAAATAACTAACCTGGCTTCCAGTCACAACTTTAGTTCCAGTGTGTGTGAGGACAAGCCCTTAGTTGTTTTCAAGAGGTTGATGGACTGGTTCCACTGTGGAGGACACCTCTCCTCTGGGTCATGGGCCAAATTTTGGTCTCTCTTACTGGGGTGCTGCTGAGGTCAAGGAAAAAGCATCCATGTAAATGGGAGAGGAATTTGGCCCAATATCCCCTGCTGAGGAAAGTTATACACCAAGAATCACTGTTCAGGGATGAATCAAAGTTTATACATAAAATTTTAGTTACCAGTAGGGCTGTCAATTAATTGCAGTTAACTCACACAGTTTACTCAAAAAAATTAACTGTGATTAAACACACTGTTAAATGATAGAATACCAACTGAAATTACATATTTTTGAATGTTCTTCTACATTTTCAAATACATTGATTTCAATTACAACACAGAATACAAAGTGTACAGTGCTCACTTTATATCATCTTAGATTACAAATAGATAAAAGAAATAGTATTTTTCAATTTATCTCATATAAATACTGTAGTGCAATCTCTTATCATGAAAGTGCAACTTACAAATGTAGGTTGGGTTTTTTACATAACTTCCATCAAAAACAAAACAATATAAAACTTTAGAACCTACAAGTCCTATTTCCTGTTCAGCCAACCGCTAAGAGAAACAAGTTTGTTTACATTTACAAGAGATAATGCTGCACACTTTTTAATTACAATGTCACCTGAATGTGAGAACAGGCATTCACATGCACCATTATAGCCAGCATTCCAAGATACTTACAAGCCAGATACACTGAAGACTCATATGCCTTTTCATATTTCGGCCATCATTCCAGAGGACATGCTCCCACGCTGATGACACTCGTTAAAAAAATGTAGTAATTACATTTGTGACTGAACTCCTTGTGGGATAAAATTGTATGCCTCCTGTTCTGTTTTACCCACATTCTGCCATACATTTCGTGTTATAGCAGTCTTGGATGATGACCCAGCACATGTTTGTTTTAAAGAACACTTTCACTGCAGATCTGACAAAATGCAAAGAAGATACCAATGTGAAGTTTCGAAAGATAGCTACAGCACTTGAATCAAGAGTTAAGAATCTGAAGTGCCTTCCAAAATCTGAGAGGGACGACGTGTGCAGCATGCTTTCAGGAGTCTTAAAAGATCAAAACTCTGATATGGAAACTACAGAACCCGAACCACCAAAAAAGAAAATCAACCTTCTGCAGGTGGCATCTGACTTAGATGATGAAAATGAACAAAGGTTGGTCTGCACTGCTTTGGATTGTTATTGAGTAGAACCTGTCATCAGCATGGACATGTCCTCTGGAATGGTGGTTGAAGCATCAAGGGACATATGAATCTTTAGTGCATCTGTCTTGTAAATATCTTGTGATGTTGGGTACAACAGTGCCATGTGAATGCCTGTTCTCTCTTACAGGTGACATTGTAAACAAGAAGTAGGCATCATTATCTTCTGCAAATGTAACCAAACTTGTTTGTCTGAGCGATTGGCTGAACAAAAAGTAGGACTGATTGGATTTATAGGCTTTAAAGTTTTACTTTTTTTTTGTTTTGAATCACGGGGTTTTTGTACATAATTCTACATTTGTAAGTTCAACTTTCATGATAAAGAGAATGCACTACAGTACCTGTATTAGGTGAATTGAAAAATAATATTTCTTTTGCTTTTTACAGTGCAAATATTTGTAATAAATATTAAATGAGCACTATACACTTTGTATCCTGTGTTGTAATTGAAATCAGTAGATTTGAAAACATCAAAAATATTTAAATACGTGATTTTATATTATTATTTAATTATATTATTTTATATTATTATTTGAGCACAATTAATCATGATTAATTTTTTTAATCGCTTGATAGCCCTAGTTATTAGTATAAAACTGAAACACTCCATGTATAGAAAACATGAGAAGATGAGGTGTCCTATTGCCAATTTGCATTTGCAGTCATTACTCTCACAGACAGCCCACACTATCAGACTTTTGCTACTGCCAAGTTGCTACTACAAAGGTAATTTAGGAAATAGTGGCAGACACTGCTTATGAGAATGGGAATGAAAGATCTCTCATTACATTCCCACCCACTTCTGCCACCTAAGGCAACCTGACACTTAGAGGGACAAAACAGACAATATTGCATCAAAAATCCCACTTTTAGTATCTATGGAAAGAGAGATTTTTAAGTGGACCATAATTAAGTAGTGTTCCAGTAGTGGGCTGTTAATCCTTAAGCCTTAAAGGTGCCTGGGTACATATATTCTTAGAATTCTAACATGAGGAATGGGAGACAAGTACACTCTCCCTCCCTCCCCCTTCTTGTCCTTTTTTGAATGATCTCTCCCCCACCTCCCTAGTCCTAGACTGGGCCTTCTACACAAACACTGAAAGGGGGACAAGCCTAGGCTTTCTCACTAAGTCAGGGGATCACTTAGTCACCCGATTCCTCTGAGCTGTGGCCCACTGGATTAATCAGCCCCCTTCTCAATCTACATTAACCTTTTACGGCCAGTGTCGGGTGAACACCCCATCATACCTTTGTATTTCTAAAGCATGATCTTCAGATGAAAGACACTAATCTTTGTTGCCAACTCCCACAAGTTTATCAGAACTGTTGTGTTAATTGGGAATTTTCTTGAAACCCCAGCTCCAGGAGTCATGCTATTACGTGAAAATCTCCGCTCTTTTCTTCTGTCTGTCTTTTAAAGTAAGTTTCTAGCCTTTGTCAATGTGGAGGATAGCTACATGAATGTTAATTGCTCAAATACCAGAAGTCACATAAAAATCTCCAAATTTATAATGTTCTAAAATCGTGATTTTAAACTGGGTTAATGATTTTGAGGGGGCCTTTGAACACTTATGATTGTCAATATTGCACTGTTGATGTGCAGAGTATTTATTTTACCAAAACTTCAAAGATGAAGCACACAGAGTGGGCTATTTTATTCCTTAAAATGATGATAAATGTATTCCATTTTCCTATACGGAATACTTGGAAGAATCCAGGTCTCACTGAATTTATATATTTGAAATAAGACCAGGCCCCTGCAGGTTAATGATAAAGGAGGGATGTGAATGTCCTGACCTATATATTCCTTGCAAACGTCAAAGTATTATCTTTGAAAGTATTTTTTTCCCTCAGAATCTTTCCAAAATATATTCCGGCTACTGCCAGACAGTTCAAGTAACAGAGGACTTCTCAAAAGGAAAAGCTAGTTTCACCATGAGGTAGAAAAAAAAGACAAACTAATTTTACTTTTAAAAAAAGTTAATCTCCAGTCAGTTCTGTCAACAGCTCACGGTTATTTTTATTTTATAGGCTCCTAATTCATTCTCTGATCCTGCAAGTCACTACACCTGTGCAGAGCCCCCTGCGGCCTTTCCTGAGTACAGAAGTCCACCCATACAAAAGCAGTTTCAGCAGCAGGGCTTTGCTTTTTATCTTCCAAAATGGTCATTTGATTCTCTTATTTTCTAGGTAATTCAGTTTATTTTCCTACTATTGCCAGTCATCAACTGCTACTCATTACTTCTCATACACTGATAAACTTTTGTCATTTGGCTGAGAGTGGAAAGCATTTCAGAAGTAATCACCCAAGATCCTAATAAGTGTTCAAATTTCCAGTTTGAACCATTAGAAGTACATACATCT
Source organism: Dermatemys mawii (assembly GCA_007922305.1). NCBI lineage: Eukaryota > Metazoa > Chordata > Testudines > Dermatemydidae > Dermatemys > Dermatemys mawii. Next base: position 40,115,734 of record ML677332.1, on the reverse strand, counting down.
CAGCAGTCTCCTATGAAAAATTCTGCACACATGTTGTTGCTGTTAATGAACTGCTGATTAGAGAGAGCACTCTTTCCTCTGTGTCTCTCTTTAGTAGTCCCTAAGTGGCCTTTAAGTACAATTTCCTTTCTAGTAATTCAAACCAGATGGTCAACTATCACTGCACTCTATATGTGTGTGTGCAGAGAGAGAAGGGTGGATTGGGATAGGAGGGGATATATTATGCTTGCTTCCTGATGAGGTACACAATCAATGAAGAATGACAAATTCATAGCTAATTTCTAATATGGAGTCATAAGAGGAAATCCATCATTTGACTTCATAGGCAGCATTCTGGAATATACAGTTTGTCCATAATATATAGCCAAGGATTCATTTGACCTTGATAACCTGTTTCAGTTTTTCTCACCTGTAATAGTAATACTTACACAGCACATTTGTATGTGCTCTCACAGCTCAATGGTAAGTGTTACTATCCCTATCGCAGAGACAGGTTAAGTGACTAGCTCAAGGTCAAAAGTTCATATTAGAACCCAATCTTGTCTGACTTCTACATACATGCCTAATCAACTAGATCAGTATTTTCCTGGCAGTTCACTAAAGGTCTCAGATCCCCCACCTGTAAAATGGGGATAATGACTGCCTGGCACTTTTAAGATTAGCAGGGGAGGAGGGAGTGTATTTGGCTAGCTGGCTCACTGAAGGGAACAATGCTTTATGGCTGGTGGGGAGAGGAATGAAAACTGCTGCAAAAAGGAGTCAACATGGTCGCTGGCTCATTCCCTGGGAGTGCAAGGTTTAAAAGGGGAAGCTCGACATCTCTAGCCTTCCTTTTTACATGGACCAAGGCTGAGACATTAATAATAAAGTTGTGGCCTGATTAAATCCATGTCAAATGTCTCCTCTCCTTTTGGCATAGACAAAAATTAACAGTAACTACTTCAACCCTCCCCTTTCCAACCCTACCCTAGCCCAGGAAGCCCTACAATTTGTAAGCCCAACATTAGCACGGGAAGCCCTACTGGGCCTAAGCCTAACACTAGCCCAGGGAACTTACCCTTTCTAACCCTAAGACTACCCCAGGAAGATTTACCCTCAGGAATGCTAACCCACACCTGGGATCCCAACAAGCCCCAGGCCTAACTAGCCTCGGAAATGCTACACTGTATAACCTTATCCCTAGCCTAGCTAACTTTGTAACCCTCATTGGGAAGTCCTACCCTTTGTATCCCTAACCCTAGCCAAGTGAGCCCTGCCCTTTGTAACCCTAATGCTACATTCGGGAGTCTTACTGTTTCTAACCCTACCCTCCAGGGGATTATTACTGTTTTACTTAAACTGATTAGAATACCTGCTATTTCTAATGACAACAAGGTATCCAACTCTGTTTTCCTGTGGATTTATGCATCACTTGTAATAGAAATGTGGGACTGGAAATCAGGACTTAGTAAACCTATGCCATCGCTGACAGGTGTTTGTCCAACCTATTACAAACCACCAATGGTGGGCATTCCATAACCTCCCTTGGAAGCCTATTCCAGAATTTAGCTACCCTTATGATTAAAAGTTTTCCTAATATCTAACCTAAATCTCCTTTTCTGTATATCAATGCCATTTTTTCTTCTCCTACCTTCAGTGGACGTGGATAACAACTGGTCATCTTCACATTGATGGCAACCCTTAACGTATTTAAAGATTGTTATCAAGTCCCCACTTCAGTCAGTCTTTCCTCAGAAGGACTTCCACGGGGCCAGAATTTCATGTGGGGTATTTATGTAGATGTTCATATAGATAAAATATATGGAAATGGTAATACTCAACTTTATTTTAATTGCTTAAACATTTGCATTCATAATAAGACTGAAGTTTCCTGCCTCCCCTTTAAATCATGATATATAAAGAATAAACAGTTACCAGAATAGATAATGCACACTAGCACTGCAAACCTGTAGTTATAAAATCAGATACAAAGAGGGTGGCATGTAATTTGGTTTCAGCTCACATAAGAGTATAATTATTACAAAAGAATAGTACAATATAATAATATTAACTGCTCAAGTGCTTCTGAAGGCCAAGTTATATCCAGATAGAATGCACCCACTGGACCAAATATATCCAGTCCATTTCCATGTTCTTCTGATTTGAATATACACATACATGCAGGTGTTGCAGCTGCCAACTTATGTTCATAAACCAGCAAGCATCCTTAAATTTTCTGGCTATTTAGATAACAGAAACTTATCTAGCCACTGTATGACAGTGGCTAGATACAAATAGCCAGTAAATTTATGACAGTGCCTAGATAAATTTATATGACAGTGGCTATATGTATGACAGTGGCTAGATAAATTTACTGGCTATTTAAATAACGGAAAACCTTTCTGTAAATATCCACAGTGTGCCAACAATGCCATGTTGGGAGCTATATTCCTCATGTGAAAATACAGGGAGGAGAGCAATACATGACAGAGAAACAGCTGGTAAAGAAGCATAAGGGGGTCTTTCATTCATGTGAAAAGGGTAACTACAAAACAGATGGCACAAAATATATCATTGCAGTATAGTGCACACACACACAGCAGCTAAATAAAATAAGCAACAACTCACAATAGGGATAACAAAAGTCACTATAAATGCTTTATAATTTACATAATTATTTTAATGTATCTGATGCTTCCCAAAACAAAGTAAAGCATGCTCCTTTCCCAGAGGAACTTACTATCTAAGAGAAACAAAACAAGACACAGATAATAGCTTAGATACTAAGATAGGAAGAGATCCTGGAAGAAATGGGGTTTAAGGTAAGATATGAAGGAGAGTTTGTGTGGTTAGCAGATAAGAATGTGGAGGGGAGGCAGATCCTCAGCTGGTGTAAAGTGCCATAGCTCAGTTGAAGTCAGTGGAGCTATGCTAATTTACACCAGGTCAGGATCTTCCCCAAGAAAGAGTTCAAGTGCAGAGCACAGTACAGACAAAGGCACAAAGAGAAAGGGCAGAATAAAATTAAGGGAGCAATAAGGAGAGTAGACTGTAGAAAACAAAATGAAAAATGGGGACAAGTATATGAGGGTGGAGGGTGATTTAGGAAGTTGAAGGGGAGAACACAACCAAGTTTTGATGTAGTAGAATCCAAAAATCCAGTGAAGGTGGTGGTTTGTTTGCATGTTTGTTTGTTTGGGGGGGGGGGGGCACAGAGTGGCAGCAACAACATAGACTGATCTTGATTAAAATCTTCCTTTGTGATTAGACATATTCAATCTATCTGAGCCCATACACTTATTACACACTTCTTACAGGAAAACAGACTTTCTATTTTAAGCGTATTTCTGAGATTAGTCAGCATGCAGCCATCTGCTATCAAGTTCTCTCTCTCCTTCTCCCACCCTCCAGCATCAGCTCCACCACAGCCACCCACCTAAACAAAGGGAAACCAACAGTGCTTAATCTGTGCCAAAGCTTGGCAGGGCTGAGCCCCGGCACCGCAAGTCTTGCCACGTCAATTATGAAAGTAAAGAAAGATTATGGTGTCACTTCTGCAAATAAACGAATTCAGTACAAAAGGAATTTGTACAACATGCACCTAGACAATGGATGTGATCATATTTCTTATGTTCATTTTACTCTCTTTACAGCACATGCATTCACATCACAGACAACAGAAACACATGCTCAACTTTAATCATGTGAGTATTCCCATTGAAGTCAAAGTGACAATTCACATGTTTAAAGTTATGCATGTGCCTAAGTGTTTTGTTGGATCAGGGCTGAAATGCAGAAAAATTGACAAAATATGAATGACGGGTCAAACAGAGAGACAGTCGATAGAGCTAGTCAAAAAGAACTTTGACAGAACCACTTTCTGTCATAGAATAGCATTTTAACAGTCAAAACCCTTTTGCAAATTCATGTTGATTTCACCAAAATTTTAAGAGAAAAACCAGAAAAAAAGATTTATTTTGAAACTACTTTTTATAAAAAAAAATTATTTTGTATATTATGTATTATTATATACAATTAAATCAAAATGTGAAATAAAAAATGTCTAAATATTTTTTTCCAAATATTCTTTCATGAAGAACTGTAATATTTTCAGGTTTTGTTCCTAACTGGAATTAAGACAAATGTTGTAATCTCAAAATCCTTTATGAACTGGAGTTTCTGTCCTCTGCAGAGCTCAAGAAAATACTAATAAAGAGAGAAGTAAACAGCAGAACATTCCAAAAAACATCAAAGTAGAACATTCAGTGAAATGTCAACTTCCTAAACACCTAAAATCTCACTTCCATTTTAGAGAGGTTTTTTATTTTATTTTATATGAATTTCAAATTGTATATATAGTAACCAAAAGGACAAAAAATAGTCCCCTCCAATCCCACTCTATATAAAGTAGAATTTTAAATTCCCTAAATGTAAACTATACCAAATTTTTTCCTAAACAAAAATCTGTTAAAAACAAGAAGTGTGAAAGTGTGATTCAAGGGAATTTAGCTCCCCTCCCCCCCAAAAAATTACAGTTTCCTCACAAAAAATTCTACAATTTCAACAAAACATTTTAAAGAAAACCATGAAAATGATCAGCTAAGGCATCCGGCCTTATCCCCCTAAAACTTGAGGAAAACATATATTCTCCTTAGCAAGGCCAACAAAACAAAAGATATTCAGAGTTCGTAGACCAGACCGTTTTTGAGTATGAGCCAAAAAAGTTAGGCCTTTTTTCAAATAGAGCAATTTGTCCATAATGAGGCCAAATGGGATCTCCAGTCAGGCAATAATGGGAAGCTAGCTTCTTCCTTAACTATGGATGAGAGCAAGCAAACCTATAATGTAGGTTCCAATTTTTTATTATTATTTTAATATTGATGAGAACTCCAGATTCCAGTGACATGAGAAAAATGTTAATCTCTCTCCTTGGAATATGATTTTCATTAGGCATATTGCAAATTCTAGAATTTCAGTGCAGTTCAGAATTTAAACTGTCCATTAGTTCCCAGACTCCAGAAGCTCAAAACCTAGTTCTCCATTCTGAAGAGTTCTAAACCCCATCAACTCCCACTGTCTAAATCACTAGTAAGAGTCCTCCATATCCTGCTGGATCCATTATTGCATCTTCCCAGAAGATGACAATGAGGCTCAATTAATGTATTGGGCAGAACTATTAATATTAAAACAAATATTTTGGAAGGTGAAAACACTTAACAACATGAATTTGGGCCAATATAAAATCCCAACTTTAGTGCCAACACACTTTAAAGGGGAAAAACTGGCTAAACATTTTGCAAAAGCCACATTGAATGCTGCCCACTTGTTAAGACCTGATCTACAGGCAAATCTTTGTAAGAAGCAGGCTGCCAGAGTAGGTCCCCAGTCCTGCACTGGAGTCCACTGAATGATCTTACCCAGCATGGTACCTCCTATGCTTCTCTTCCTTTCACTGAGAAATATTTTCCTAGAGAAGCTCCCCAACATTAGAATTGTTTTTGAAAGGACAAGCACAATGACAGACCTGTAGAAAATCCTGTCTCTCAACTTTATAAGATGAGACATGTCAGAAAAGGTACCTCTATGGAGGCAAACCTCTGCAATGAGATGCAGGACTCCCTGGTGTGCTGATTAACTTGATTAACATATCTGGTACTAGTAAAATGCTGTAGAATTAAGAGTGATGCAGAAAAAGCTAAGTTCCTCCTTCTATTATCTTCCCGCTTACAATAAACACCTACTTTGACTCAAATTTGATTAGCTATTTGTAGGCATGAAAATGCATTTATAATTACAAATATTATCTTGTGGCTCTCTTTCATTTTTCCCTGCTACCTAGTAATAAACCACATGGCAATAATTCCTTTACATGAGATGTAGAGAATGGAAGACAAAACGGTGTTAAAGACTGGCAAGTGTGTCACTCTGTAACAGACAACTGCAAAGTTTAATTACAAAGATTGTCATACAGAGGTTATTTTGCTTTTATAACCTTACTGTTCACGCGCAGAATATATTTTGTTATATAAATTCTAACTAAGAAATCTCATTTACTTTATTTGATTTACGAAACCTGAACATTAATTATTCAGTGCATATAATTAACTCCCAACAGAGTCAATGTTCTAGATGCAGGAAGATTCTGCTCGGGGGCAACAAAAGTGAGTACAGCAGTTCCATATGACAGTCTTGTAAAATAATTTCAATTGAGTCTAAGCACTGTATTTGGGTTATAAGATGGAGACGCCTTCTTACATTCTGGAGTTTTTCACTATACAGTAGCTTCAAGACCTTGCACATTTACCTCTTGCCTTTCTGTCTGCCCTCATTTCTTTTCACGTCTCCCGAACTCCATGACCATCTGCCTCCTTCACGTCTTTCACCACATTCCCTTCTCCATGCCTTCTTCCATGCAGCCCCAGTGGTCATGACCCTGGACTCTGACCAGGCCCTCCTTTGCTTCCACTCCCTCCTTCCCTCACTTCCTCCCTCCCCCGAAAAAAATCTGTTTTCAAAACACATTTTTTAGGAGGGTTATAAACCCTGGAGTTCTTCCCTCCAAGTACTGTCTATCAGAGGGGATGTAAGTGAATATGAGACAGATGCTTTTGTTGTTTCTTCTTTCATCTCTGTTGTCAGCATTAAAATGTATACGCACTTTAGGGCAGAGACCTTTGTTTCACCTTTTGTCTAAGAAGAGCCTAGCATACTCTAGGCATTATAAAGGCAATAAACAAAGGAAACAACAAATGCTCCACTTGACAGAAAAATCACATTTGGTGCAGAGGCAGAGATGGACTTACTTTTTGGGCGGGGAGGAGGGCGATAGGAATGTGGGAGGTGTTCTTTCCTGAATCCCCACACCCATATTTCCCTCCCTGTCCCGGCAACTTTTGTTACTTCCACAGGACTCCTAGATACTTTCTCCTAATTTCTTCACATGGGAACATGGAAAATTCATTGGCTCCTATGGAAGCCTGTCACTGACACTTTCCCAAACAGAAGCAGCATCGTCTTTTGGGGGTGGGTGCAGCAGTCACTTTAAGATGGCGGCTGTGATTCCCTTCTCTCTCCGCACTGAGAAAAGAATGAACACAGCTGCCCTTCTCTGACTAAGAGGACTGCGGCTTCTCAGCTGGAGCTTATTAGCCCTGTACTCTCTTCCTTTCTGCCAGTCACTTCACAACTGCTAAACCACTACAGAGCTGGTCAGAAAACAAGAATTCTGTTTCACAAAATGTTTTGAGGTTTTGAAATTTAGGTTTTGTTCTGCCTCAGAACAAAAATGAGATGTTGCCATGTCGTTCATGAAAAAAACAGAGACAGAGAGAGAAATCCGACCAAGAGAAGCCAATAGCCTGGTGCTAAGAGCACTCATCTGTGATGCAGCAGGCCCAGGTTCAAGCAGCTGGCAGGTAGCAGGCAGAGATGGGACTTGAACCTACTCTCCTATATTGTAGACTATTGTCTAGTGGGTCTGCATGGTGTTTTTCTCTCACCAGAAATTCCATCATGGACGTGAGCAACCTTCGTGAAAATTTTGTCAAAACCGGCACATTCGTATAAAACACTTCAGTTTTAACAGAAAAAGTTTAGTAGAAAAAAACCTACCAGTTCTCAACCACAAACATGTGGGAAGTTTTCCTCATTTAGTAGAATGAGGAAGCAATCTCCCTGGCTGAGCTCACAAAGCCTCCCAACTCCCACACACTCTGCAGCATGAGAAATCCACCCATAGACAGCGTGAAAGCAGAGGAGCCAAGAGGCAGTACCAACTCAGGGAGACAATGTCAAAGAGCTGCCCACTGGCCAGCCACAAAATCTCCTGGGGGAATGGCACAGACACAGGAGGCTTTCACAGAAAGTATGGGGGGAGACAGGGACTTAGTTTGAGATGAATGGCCAATCACAGCCTTATCTCCGCCCAAATGATAAATCATTTAGAATGATTCAGTATGCCCAAGCCGTGATCAGCACAGCCCCTTCTGTGGTGGCACTGTTTCTTGGAAATAAACATTGGAGAGGAAGATGCATATAATACTGTTGGCTGAAAGAGGATCCTGTTGGTGATTTTTGCTTGTTTTCCAAAGCTCATCTAACTCCTTCCAAATCTAACAGACTCCAAAACTGAGTATTTGCTACCACAACATATCCACAGCTTCCTGAGCTCTGCAAGCCCCAGCAAACTATGGATGCTGGGTCTGGGAGCACAGCTGACCTGTTCAGAGGTGAAATGTTAGTCTCTTTTGGAAGCCCACATCCTTCTCTATCCCCTCTGGGAGAAAACAATCAACCTGACATGTCAGGCTGATAGAGGAGTTCTTGGGGGCGAGAAGGGAACTTCATATGCTCCAAATCAGTAACACAGGCTGGACCCGTTTCTGTCCCCACCACAACACAAGACACTGAAGTGTCCACACTTCTATGCAGAGCCTTTTAAGAAGGAGAGGGACATCGCCTGAACAAGTTATGGGTGGTCTGAGTGTTTTTAAATTGTAATGTGTGGCAAAGTGGTTGGGTGACTGGGCACGAACCTGTGAGTTAGGATATTTAGGGTCTTTTCCTAGCTTTGCCACTCACTCACTGTGTGAGCAGTTTGCTGTGTCTCAGTTTCCCATCTGTAACATGGTGATAATGATACTTACTTTACAAAGTATTTTGGAGATTTTCACATTAAAAGTGCCACTTAAAATCTAAGAATAGTTACGTTGGAGGTTAGTTCAAGCTTCGCTTAAGATGAATGGAAAAAAGACAGCCCTCACCTCCCATTCCCTAATCCCCCTGGTAGCGTTCAATAAACTCTAAAAAGTCAGATATATCTAGAGAGAAGGCTATTAAATGCATAATCCTCTAGCTCAGACGTGGGCAAACTGTGGCCCACCGGCCATTTTTATCCGGCCTGCCAGTGCGGGCGTGGGGCCAGTGGCCCCATGCTCCTGGCCTGGGGGGCCGGTCCAAGTGCGGCCCACCACGCCGCACTGGGCCCCACGCTCCCGGGCCACGGGCCAAGCCAAGCGCGGCGAGCCCCCTCCCCTGGAGCCGCGCCGTGTGGACAGCGCTCCTGGAGGCCGAGGCTGCAGGCCCCACCCTCCCCCGAAGTCACACCGTGCGGACAGTGCTCCAGTGGACCGGGGCTGCATGTCCCGTCCTCCCCTGGAGTCGCGCCGTGCGGAAAGAGCTCCAGGGGGCCAGGGCTGCATGTCCCCCTCCCCAACCGGAGCCGCGCGAACAGAACTCCGGCAGGCTGGGGCTGCATGCTTCTTCCCTCCCCCGGAGCTGCGCCGCTCCAGCGCTGCCCCTCCCCAGAGATGTGCCAAGCAGCTACGGTAATGGGGGGGATAGGGGATGGGGTTCCGAGATGGTGGTTAGGGTGTGCTTTGGAGGGGGCAGTCAGGGAGCAGGGTGGGTTGGATGGAGGTGGGGTTCTGGGGTGGTGGTTAGCAGAGGGGAGGGGAGGGTGGATAGGGGTTGGGTACGGACAGAGGGCAGGGGAATTGGGTATGGGGTGGGATCCTGGGAGGTTGTTTCTCTGGAAAGGGCAGTCAGGGGACAAGGTGGGGGGGTGGATGGGTTGGGGATTCTGAGGGGACAGTTAGGGGGCAGGAAGTTGGAGGGGGGCCGGATTGGGGGCAGGGCCTTCCCTTCCTGGCCCTCCATATGATTTTGCAAACCTGATGTGGCCCTCGGGCCAAAAAGTTTGCCCACCCCTGCACTAGCTCAATGTGACACCTTTCAGGTTTCTGGAGAAACCTAGTGCACAGTTGGCATACTAAGAGACTTGAACACACAAATTGTATCATAATTTGACACATCCATCCTTACATACACACACACACACACACACACTTCATCAAATATTGTTTTGTTTGGGGGAGAAAGGTAACTCATAGCTGACCATTTAACTCATAGCTGGAGCCCTCCCATCTTAGCCATCTCCGAGGATGAGTTTTGGGTCATCCATCTCCTTTGAAATACCCCCCTGACTGACTGAATACTAGTCATCTGCATAATCTCCTTCCATACCAGGACATCACAGATTCATTTGGTACGTTTATCAAACCTCTGATATTATTTCATTGGTGCCAGCTGTCTTATAGATTTGGAGTGGGTTCAAACAAACATCCAAATGTTCAGGTGTGTACAAAATGAACTGCTGGACTTTTTGAGGGTCTCCATTCTGCAGTGCAGTGGTTTTCAAACTTTTTCAATTTGTGGACCCTCAACAAATTTTGAATGGAGGTGCAGATCCCTTTGGGAATCTTAGTCATAGTCTGTGGACTGCAGATCACAGGTTGAAAACCAGTGCTCTAGTGTTTACTTGTGCAGACATACATGGATGCACAAATGGAGACTATCTTAACAGTTTTAGCAATGATTATATGCTTCTATAATCCTCTGTTAAATGAAATCATGTCACTTCTCTGCCATTTACCCACATGCCCTAGGGTATCCTCCTCCTCTGCACTTCTATAATTTCTAACATTTTAAGATTTTTAAAGTAATTTATGATCAATTAATGAAGCCTCGCTACACCCCCATGAAACAGGAAAGTGTCGATACCTCCATTTTACAGAGAAGTAATCTGGAGCACAAATGGAAACATCTTGAAAAGCATTTAAGGGCCAGATTTTAGTTGTCTAAATACCTTTAAAAATCTGGCCATAAGTGACTTTGGAGCCTAAGTGCCACTTTCAAAAATGACTAAGGCTATGTCTACACTATAACAGCTACAGCAGTGCAGCAGCGCTGCTCTAGCACTTCTGGTGAAGCATTGGAAGCTGACAGTGAAGCTCTCCTGTTGGCTTAATAACTCCTGCCTCCATAAGAGGCAGTAGCTATGTCGACGGGAGAAGCTCTTCCACAGACACAGTGCTGTCCACACCGGTGCTTAAGTCAGTATAATTTACATCACTCGGGTGTGCGGATTATTCAAACCCCTGAGCATTGTAATCTATACTGAAGTAATTTGTTGTGTAGACATAGCTTAAGTGTCTAACTCGCTTACAAAAGTGGAACTTACATGCTTTTGAAAAATTTTCCCTGAGAGATTTAATTAACTGCCCAAAGTCACTCAATAAGTCAGTGGCACAGATAAGAATAGATCCCAACACTGCTAATTTTCTATATTCACAGATCTAGCTCAGAGACCCCTTACTGGCCACCCACTGGACCTCTGTGACAGGAATCCAGGCCTCTGGGTCCCAGGTGTTTTAAGCCTTTAGTGTCTGAACAGAGTCCAGTCACGGCCCCAAACTTGCAGTCCCTAGGCATACTACTGGAGTGCAGAATTGCAGTCTAACAATCCCTTCTGAGAGCTGTCCAGATGTCTAGCTCCTCTGTGGGAAATGCTGACCCTTTAGACTCCCCCATACTCAAAAACACCCTCACCCAGAACTCCACCACAAAGGAGTGAATGTTGTGGTTTACCACTTAATTCTCTCTGGAGGCACACGATAGTTGAAGCATACAATGCTGACACATTTTGCCCAGAGCCTAACACAACTGCTCTTTTACTTAATCATTTAAAGCACAAGAGAGCACAATTTATTTAGAAAACAATACACCTTTTAAACACAGTGTCTCTCATTAGCTCACCCTTCCCCTGGGAATCCCTGAGTCTATGTCCAGGAAGGCAGGCAGGGCCCCCTGCCTGATTCAGGTCCCAATGTGCCAGGCTATTTCTCTCCCTTTTTGAGCTAAACACAAAATGGCTGAAGACCCAGATAAATCAGCTCCTCCACATTTATAATTCTTAGCTGCCTTCTGGCAGGTGATGTCCTTTTAGGCCTTCTATGGTGACCGCAAAAACCTTGCCACACACTGTTCCCTCTAAGCTGTGTGCATGTGGGCGTGCACACAGATTCTAAACCCCCTGCACACGGCAAAACACTGCACACACAAAAAATTCCACAGAAGACATTATTTGCGCATACAGCCTGTCAAAAATTTGTGCAGAAGAATGTTTTTGTGCACACGGCCTGTCAAAAATTAGAGGGAATATTGCTGCCAGGTTACTTTGGTGTCAACATGATGTCTTCTTCCTAAACCAGTCCTTTTGGTTGAGAGCCGGTCTATTCTTTAGAGCAATTACATTTCAATGGTCAAACATTTTAAGTCAATGATGCTCTTTTTATGCTTTTGCCACCAGCCTTAGGAATTTAGCCCAACAATGAGGCAAAAAGGTAACAGAGAAACCAAAGGGCTGCACATTCAAAATGGAGTTTGCAGCTTGGTAGAAATGGATGGAGTGTATAAGTTCATACAGAATTCATAAACTCTACAGACATTTCCAAATTGTCATACCTATCTCCCGTCCACTAGAGAACAATCTCCCCATAGTTTCTCCTATTCAATATTGGTTAGGCTTCATTTGGAGTACTGTGTCCAGTTTTGTCCTACAAGAAAGATGTGGAAAAATTGGAAAGAGTCCACAGGAGGGCAACAAAAATTATTAGGATGTTGGAGCACATGACTTATGAGGAGAGGCTGATGGAACTGGAATTGTTAGGTCTACAGAAGAGAAGAATGAGGGGGGATTTGATAGCTGCTTTCAACTACCTGAAAGGGGATTCCAAAGAGGATGGATCTAGATTGTTCTCAGTCATACCAGATGACAGAACAAGGAGTAATGGTCTCAAGTTGCAGAGGGGAGGTTTAGGTTGGATATCAGGAAAAACTTTTTCACTAGGAGGGTTGTGAAGCACTGGAATGGGTTACCTAGGGAGATGGTCGAATTTCCTTCCTCAGAGGTTTTTAAGGTCAGGCTAGACAAAGCCCTGGCTGGGATGATTTAGTTGGGGTTGGTCCTGTTGTGAGCAGGGGATTGGACTAGATGATGACCTGAGGTCCCTTCCAACTCTGATATTCTATGATTCTATGATTCAGTTGGCATTGTTTATATTTCATGTCATTTTCTTGTTTTGGACATTTCTCTATTTCCCGTCCCAGTTACGGTGGAACACAGAGAATGGTGAGCACAGGAGTAAATCTTATGATGACAAATAAGAGCCTTTCACTCTCAATATTTGGACATCTCCTTTCAGCAGTGGTAGAGCACAGCATCTCCAGAAGCTTCTCTGCTGGACCCTGGGCCTCATTGCTACTCAATTTGAATTCTCTGGAATTATAAAGCTCAAAGTGTAGCACATGCCTCTGAGTACATAAGATTAGAGATAAGCAACTCGGAGGTCCAGGCATCCAGATGTTCTGAGTTGCACAATGAAATCAAGAAAAAAGTGAAGTGGTGAAAATGATGATGTAAGCAGGAAAAATGTTCACAGCGAAGTTGGCAAGCTTGAATTTGAGAGTCATGTCAGTGGACAAGGGGGATAAGGACCAAGGCAGCCAAGTGAGAACTACTGCACCAATTTTTAACCTTAGAAAAGGTTTGGTAAAAGTTGGGTTATATTCAAAGGAATGGGTGAAAATTTGATTCTATTCACATTTTTAACAAATTGGTTCACCCGTTCCTGATTTAAAACTTGTTATCCACAAAATCATTCATTCACCATGAAATTTACTTTCCTCATTTATCTTTTGAGCTTTCATTCTAGTGTACATCTGTACTGTTAATATGACCCAGCGTGCACATACTATAGATCATGTTTACAGAAATCTGAAGGCTGGTGCTGGACTGCAAGACTGAGAAAAGGAAAGATGCAGAGGATTAGTACAATTCACTACTAAGACCTGAGTTCAAATTCTTGCTGAAGTAAAAACAGAAAATAAGTTTGGGTGGCAGTTTTCTGAACTAACCCTAAGGGACACTAAGATGAGAAAAAACGTTTGGCACAATAGGTTATCTTTGACTGGACTGAAACACTAGGCTGTGTTGTAGGGCAGCATTGAGAAGAGCTGGGGGCCTGGGGGAGGAGCAAAAACAGAGCCTATACAAGTTAGCCTCAGTCAAATAGGTGCTATTAGAATCTCATCTTCAAGAACATCAAGCTCACTCATAAGTTTAAGAAGAAACTGCTAGGAAGAGGAAATCACATAAAACCCTAGCTGATGGATCTAAATGGCATTAAAATTGATTAAAAATGCATTTATCCTAACAGCTCCAAGCAGAGCAGAAACACTTATGAGATATAGAGGAAACTGGATTGAATCTTTTTCACAATATTTTATTTTAGGCTTACTGAACATCATCTGTTTCCCTGTTGGCCTACAATTCACTGCCTGTCTTAGGAGACCCATACAAAATTACATTCGTTCCACATATTCATATTTTAAAACTCTCCCAGGAAAATCCTTATATTCACATCCAATTCCTGGTTAAAGCTGATGTCCTGACTGAAACCAGAGGGCTATTGTGCATTTTCTTTTTATTTCTCTCTTGCCTTCTACTTTTCCGTCTCTGGTGAGTGATTTTTAAATGTTAACTATCAGTGAACTAGCCAGCCTTAATTAAAGACAAGGATGTGTTTAGAGTGATGTTGAAATGAAAGAATCACAACATTACTACTCTTGAAGCTGGAATTTTTGGAATAAAGATGAACTAAAGCATAAAATATTCCAAACCAACTTCATTATACCAAAATCTTCTTAAGGCGGTGTAGCGGGGTGGCTACCCCGCTCCTAAAATAAAAAGGGTAAAACAGACCTGGAGAGGGTTGCTGCTAGGAGAAAGCAGCAAGCCTGGGCTGACTGGGGAAGCCACATTTCCACCCCCAGCCACAACAGTACAATTTTAGTTATTTTTTAAAAAATCATCTCATTGCACTTACCCACAGTCTCTTTATGGGATAATGAGGGTCCAGTTCAACGTGTCCAAGCTTTTAGACTCATTTTGAATATATTCTGCTGGCTGATGGCACTGCATTCAGTTGCTGGATTTTCTCCCCCCAGAGGCTGCTTTCTAGGACTGGGATCTGCCACCTGCCTTCAAGCCTTCTCCCTTTCTCTTCAAAACAAGCTCCATGGATTCAGATCTGTGGATTCAAGTTGGCTTGGTTCTTTTTATCTTTTTAAATTGTTTTAATTTATTCCTCTTTTATTTCAGAGATCGCTGGCTGGCTGTTCCTACTGGAGTCTCCTCTATTTATCATCGAGTGTGTGTGCAAACTTTATCAGTGATAATTTAATGTTTAATGTTTTCTTCTGATAAAGTTTGCATGTGCATGTGTTCCTGATGCTAAAACTTATCAAGTTAATAAATGTAGTAAAAGCTGGCTGTGTGCCATGTTAGTTTTATATTATTCTAGTTTTTTAATCAAAATGTCATGCAGTACCAAGTGAAACGTGGTTCAGAAGTCTAAGTATATTACATTAACACTAACCTCTATCGACCAAACTTTTAATCTCATCCATAAAATATATCAAGTTAGTCTGACAGGATCTATTTTCAATAAACCTGTGTTAATTGACATTAATTTCCCTCCTTTAATTCTATTTTAATCAAGACTTGACTACAGTAATACATAGAATGTACACACCCATACAATGATTCTGTACACCATGTGGTTGGGGGATTGTGCTAATTAAGTCCACTCCAGTGTCTGGCTACTAGCTGTCAGACATGCTAAAAGGGAAAGAGGAGGAACCTCTTAATTATATATAGAGAAACATACAGTGAGGCAGTGGATTCCACAGAAATGATGTAAATAAAGGACTTCTTAAGGAATATTTAGCTCCTTTCTTTAGCAAAGAAGGGGGCACCTAATGCTTTTCTTCAGTCTTATCTCTTAGTTTTCTTCTGCTGCTCATCCTGCCACAGAAAACGGGGAGAGCACTTTCCAACTTGTCCATGCTGTTCCCTACCCTGTGTAAATAACATTTTGATAGGTTTTATTTAATTATGATTTCAGATTACTAATGACCAAGCAAAACTCATCTGTGACCCCAGCCTGGGTCACAACAGTGTAGAAAAGCTCTTCCTACAGCACCAAGTTACATGGTAAAACATCCTTTGATGTGTTCCTTTGAAGGCTGGCAGAATTAGCTTTCCAGTGGTATTAAGAATGACTCACCTGCTTCCAGTGCCAGCTAGGGTTCTCCCTCTCTCTCTTTTAATTCTGGTGGGGAAATGGAGTGCTTGCTAATTCCTTCACAAGTAATTTAAGTATTTTAGGGGTGCCACATCCATTTTACATTGGCTAATCATCTGCACAAAGGGTTAAAATAGCAGGTTGCACAGAGTTACCCTAGGTAAATTGGTCTAATGCTTTGTTTTTATTCTTTAACATCTGGAATTAACTCCTTCTTGTGAAAATGAGGGACTAATATTTCCCAGACCAAACACCTGGATCTGATCTCCTCTGTAGTCCTGCGGGAGGTGGTGTTTTTGCAATCTGAACCTAAATTCTAATTTTGAAGCCCAGCCTCTTGTCTACATTATATTATTGGGCAGATTTTTGAAAGAGCTCAATACTCAATGGCCACTTACAAATGGCTGGGGGGAAATGTTGAAAAATACAAACTCACACATCTAGTCATGTTTGAGATCATTACATCAAATCCAAGAACAGCATGTTCAATCTAATATTGTGAGCATGTCATCAAACTGTAGTGTGATCACAGCACTTCAGAAAACCCCATCTTCTGGCATCCCATTCCTAGACTCTGGGTGGTAAATGAAGAAGGGGTGAATGGGGAAATAGAAAACCAAGAAGAACCCTTTACTCTCATTGTTACTGAGGCTATTTTACACTGGTTTGGCGCAAAGAAGCCTTCAAGTGGATGAAAATTGCATTTAAATTACAGTTACCCCCATTTTAAGGCCCTTTTCCAGCACCAGAAACTGGTGCTGTGACATATATCCCCACACTAGATATGTATTCAAGGATCATCAGTAACTGGGGCTGAACCTCAAAATCTTTTCAGGTTTGCCCACCATTAATAACTGTATAGCCTTATCAACATTTGCAGATACTGATTTAATATAATAATGGTGATCAAATCATATGTTTCAATGCAAAATCTGATCATTGCAGATGATGAAGGATTCCCTTCACCACCCCAAGACACCTCCTGTACAGTACTGCATAAATTGACAGATGCATTAATAGTGTGAGTGCATTTGGTAGGTGGGAAGAAATTACCTTAATCTGAAGCAGCAGGTATTGGCCACTATCAATGGCAGTATATTAGAATAGGCAGGCTATTGGTCTGATCTGGTACAGCAACTGCTGTGTTCTACTTTCCTTGAAAGAGACTGACAATTCCTCAGCTGCAGAGAGGCTGAAAAACTCTGCTGCTCTTTCCCTCCTGCTATAGCTGATAATGAATTAGATTAGAGAAAGACAGTAATCCCAGGAAGCATAGGATTTCTCACCCATGAAGGATGGATATTAGAGTTTCTTTCACTAAGTACTTAGGAACTACTGTAGTGAAAGACTCTTTTCAAAGTGAACAAAATAATTTTCTCTCTACAAATGAAAAATATAATTACCCTCTTGGGTGAGATACTCTTCTTGCTCCTTGGGAATTAATTTCAGTTTATTTCAAATTATACTTCCAGGCTTTCAACATGTTTGGCACTTGCAGGAAATGAGGCCTGGGAGAAAGGTTCAGTGATCTTCAAGAGACAGGCTGAGAAACTCCCAAATCACAATTTTTCGCCTGATTTTACAACATGCAAGGATTTTTTCTGTACACAAAAGAGAAGGTCTAATAACACTGCTGGCTGGAGCCAGGTGAGCACTATACAAGGTTCCATAGCACAAATCTATAAGTGCACCTCAGTCTTGACTTGCACTGCTGAGTCTCTCCTAATTAGAGAATGCCATTTCTGCTACAATCTGATTTTTTTGTGATGCGAAGAACATAAGAACGGCCATACTGGGTCAAACCAATGATCAATCTGTCTTCCACTGGCCTGTGTCAGATACTTCAGAGGGAATGAACAGAACAGAGTAATAACTGAGTGATTAATCCCCTGTCATTTAGTCCCAGCTTCTGGCAGACAGAGGTTTAGGGACACCCAGATCATAAGGTTGCATCCCTGACCATTCTGGCTAATAGTCATTGATGCACCTATCCTTCATAACTTATCTAATTATTATTTTTTTAAAACCCACTTATACTTTTGGCCTTCCCAACATCCTCTGGTTGACAGTGTGCTGAGTGAAGATGTACTTCTTTATGTTTGTTTTAAATTTGCTGTCTATTAATTTGATTGGGTAACCCCTGGTTCCTCTGTTACATAAATGGGTAAGCAATACTTCCTTATTCACTATCTCCACACCACTCCTGAGTTTACAGACCTCTGTTATATCCGGTCTTAGTCGTCTCTTTTCTATGCTTTCTGTCTTTTTAACCTCTCCTCATATGGAAGCTGTTCCATACCACTAATCAGTTTTGTTGCCTCTTTCCATACCTTTTCCACTTCCAATACCTCTTTTTTAAGATAGGCTGACCACAACTGCATGCAATATTCAAGATGTTATGGACTTATACAGTGGCATTATGATATTTTCTATCTTATTACCTATCCCTTTCCAAATGGCACCTAATATTCTATTACCTTTTTTGACTGCTGCAGCACATTGAGCCGATCCTTTCAGAGAACTATCCACAATGACTCCCAGATCTCTTTCTTGAGTTGTAATGGCTAATTTAGACCCCATTATTTTGTATGTATAGTTGTATGTTTAGTATGCATATGTTTTCCACTGTTTATTACTTTGCATTTATCAACATTGTAATTCATCTGCCATTTTTGTGAGATCTCTTTGTAGCTCTTTATAGCCAGCTTTAGACTCAACTTTATTGGGTAATTTTGTATCATCTCCAAACTTTGCCCCTTTTCACTGTTTACCCCTTTTTCTAGATCATTTATGAATATGTTGAACAGCACTGGTCCCAGTACAGATCCTTGGGGAACCCTGCTATTTACCTCTCTCCACTGTGAAAACTGACCATTTATTCCTCCCCTTGTTTTGTATCTTTTAACCAATTACTGATCCAGGAGAGGACCTTTCCTCTTATCCCATCACCACTTACTTAGCTTAATGAATTAGGTGATGAATCTCGGTGATGAGACATGCCAGTGGTAAGAAAGGAGCAGATGAAGGAGCACCCTTTACTGTGACTGCTCAGGAGACAAAAATACTCTCCACCATTTCCCATACAATTTAGACCCAGGATCCTGTTACTGTACATCATGTGGAAGGCAGGGGTGGAGCTAGTAGGAGAAGTGGGAAGGAGGTCAGGCCTTTAGGGCTTTGGGCAGCTCCTTGTCAAGCTGATGGTGCAGCTGACAAAAGGAGGTGTACAACACCAATTTTCACATGGGGTTAAAGAGCAAGCCCACCCCACACTTACCCAGAAGTAGTGGCTCCTGTCCCAAAGGGCTGGGCCCAGCTCCCTGCTTCACGTGTTCTGACATGGTGCCCTTGGGTCATGTGGTACTGCACCACCATACTGCAATGTCACTATACTCAAATTTGGTCCAGCTGCCTGTTCGTCATGACTGCTGGGCAGCCAAGTCAAACCTGAATAGTGCTGTATCGCCATACATCTGGTGACAATGCCTGGAGTGGGGTGAAAGGCCCAGGCCTGTGGGACAGGAACTGCCACTGCTAGGTGAGTATGTGGCGGGCTTGCAATCCAGCCCATGAGCAGAGACCCATCTCCTCCACTGGTTGCAAAACCTGTCTCTGCCATTGCATGAAGGCTTATAAATATCAAAATAAGGTGTCTGCTGTTCAGTAGCCCAGATATTTAACTTTGAGAAATCTCTAGACTCCTTCCTTCGATGATAAAATGGAGCCAGAATTTGAAGGGGATTTAATGGGGATCTGTGTGCACATTAAGTCCTGGTTTTATAAATAGGTTTCACAAAAAGTTGTTCAGATGATCATCTGTACTGGTCCAAAAAACATCTCCCCATATTTAAGGTAGCACAGTGGGAGGAAACAGAGTTGAGCAAGTGGTTTGGTGATTTACTCCTAAACTGACATATACAGAAATTTTCCAGACACCAGACCCTTTATTGTATGGGGCAGGTTCAGATTCCAACACTAAACTGTTTGATCACCCAGTGAGAACATTTCCTGATTTACAGGGGAATAGGATTCCTGTAACCATGAAAAATCGCAGATCAGATACAAAGGAAGAACAAGTAATTTATCTATTATATTTGATTTACTCTTTGGTCCAGGATAACTCAGGTATGGACTTGACACACAGATTGTTCCAGAGGTAACAAAACTTATGCTCACAAATACTTGCAATTTTAATGCTGTTTCTGGGATATTTCCTTTCTATATGAGTATGCAGTGCATAAGAACACGGACATACACCACACATACAATTAAATGCTCATTGATGCAATTAGCTATTAGACTGCCACCAACTCACTGCTTTTCTTATCTACTGCTAAAAGTGGTTTTATTTTAATTACTGAGTGTATGTTCCATAAGAGCATCAAAGTCAGGATTTTGTTTGTTCCAAAATAACAGAATAAGTCTAACAAAAAGTTTTTGTAAACAATTTCCCTCACTTAGATCAACTAAATCCAGTCCAACTGCATCTGAATTTTTACCTTACTTTTGATGTAAAAATTATTTAATCATAGATAGTGGGACCAGAAAAGACAGCCTGGGATATCTAGTCTAATTCATGCTCTTTTTTTTTTCGGGGTTCCTCACTATATCACTCCAACCAGCATCATATGTAACTTGATCTTGATTCTGCAATGTTGCTGGCCACCCACTTTCTTGTTTCTTGCCCTGCCTGTTTGCTCTTAATGTTAAGAACTGTTTCCTAATATCTGGCTTAAACTTGTTTTCCATTAACTGCAAGCAACTGCTCCCATTCTACCATCTTCTGAGACTGAATAATCCTCTTTCTTCATTTAAATTCTTACCTTGAAGTATTTATAGCTTATGATCATATTCCTCCGCTCTGCTGAGTCTTGTCTTTTTAAAACCTTTTTCTAGGGGCCAGATTCGGAGGTGTGACTGAAGGGAGGCATGAGTTATATTTCCCTGAACCAGCTAAATCTCGTGTGTCCTGGGTAAGCAAAAGTAGGTAGCATTACTCTACCATTCTCCCTCAAGGGTTTCTATTGGAACAGGAAAAGTTTTGGGACAGCTTTGCTTCACGGTCACCACTGATGAGATGCACTGAATCATCTCATCACCACTACTAGTTGGCCACAGTCCCTTCTCAGTAAGTGTGATCAATTCATGGTACCACCCCTCCACAGCAAAATTGAGGTTACGGCTGCTGTGTGCCACTGCAGTCTCTTTCCCCCAACAGACATCCCACTACTAGGACTCTGTAGATGCACCAGAGAGGTTCCACTCCTTCCAAATCGCTTTGTACATTTATCATTTTTATTGCCTTTAGAGGCAACAAGGAAAGGGAGAGGGACGCAGCATGGGAAATGCCAGGTAAAGGGGAAAATATAGTAGAATATAAACCATTAGAGAAAGGGAAGTGGGCAGCAGGCCTAGACAAGAAGGAATAGCATGAGAAGCCTCTGGGCAAAGAGGAGAGGCAGATGATGGGGCCAGCTGGCCATTAGTAGAGTTCCACCAATTTCTGCACCCTCTTCCCCCCCCGCCAACTTAACTCCCTGAATGAAGCTAATAAACCTCTCTCAATAAGCGTTATTTTTCCACATTTACTTGGTTTAAATTAGTATGGACTTTGGCAGTAGAGTAACCAAGGAAAAAAACTTGGAATTTTGCAGTGATACAGGAAACATAATTGGAGCACAGACGCTATTGCCCTGGGGAAATGCTCTAGGAATGGATCTGCATAGGAGCACATGAAGAATAACAAGAGTTGGAAGGGCTACCACACAGTGCACTGAGTTCATCTTTAACTTCATGAAATAATTTTTAAAAATGCTTAGCATATAGCTTAGCTTTCTTTGATCAATATTTATTATTGTTGTATCTGCCATGCAATGGGAACTGCAGGAATCTAGATAAACGGATTGAAGGGTCATTTAGTTTCACGGCAATTTCTGTAAGGACCTCTCAGTAGATTCTGCTGAAATGCTATTTTGAAACTTCCTACAGTAATTTTAGCAGCTATATATATAATTACCTAAATAACTACACATACCATGAAAAGGTTAAAATGGCTCAGAAGGGGCTACTTGACAGGACGGGCTGCACCTGGGTGAGGTGTGGGCAGGATATACAGCTCTGTCTGAACCTGAATCCCAGCTGGCCTAGAAGAGGCTAAACTTGTATAAAGTCAGGGAGAAAAGAGCAGTAGAGGGCTACTGAGTCACTTTCAGGACTGAGAGACAGGTTGTAGGAAGCAGCCGAAGGAAAACAGCTGCAAGGGTGGGACCACATGGACCTTAACTGCTGATGTAGGATCCCTAGTCCAGAAACTAATGTACAGGTTGGCCTGGGTTGCCCTACCACCCACTGGGGGAGTTGCATACACTGGGGGAGGGCAGTGGACTTTAAAGACAGCCTGAGTGGGTTTGTTTAGAAAGACTCTGATGCACCAAAAGGATGGGAAATCTAGAATGACCTGATCAGAGGACCAAACCACAAAGAAAAAGCATTGCAACTGGTGGACCATGAGAGAGCCCACAGAGTGAGAACTTGGGAAAAGCAGCAGAGAAACCGCAAAAGGGGATATCAAACCAGTGGTGAGTTGATCCTCAGATGAACCCCAAGGAATGGACAGAGAGGTGAGTGGAGCAAACCCAGTGGCACTGACCAATATCAAAATTTTGCCAGGGGCACCTGCAGCTCTGCACAGGCACCCCCTTTATAATATTGTGAACATCTAAATAAGCACTTGTCCTATTACCTCTCTGTTTTGTCTTTGTATCTCTCACCAACCTAACTGTGCCTGTTGTCCTTATACCAACCGTGTCGGTCTGGATTATTTAATTAAGCCAAAACAGACATGCAACTCTCATCCAATCACTGGAAGAGCCAGACATTCTTTTGTAGTCAGATGTACTGTGGCAAGTATCTTTTGATGTAGCTGTGATAGAAGGGATCAAGAGTCAGGACTCCTGGATTCTGTTCCTGATTCTGCCACTAACAAGCTGAATGACTCTAGGTAAGGCTCTAGGATAAATTTTACACAGGTTTAGAGGGCTTGCTTTAGGCCCTACACACCACAATATGTATCTTAATTGGGCTCTAAGTGATATATAGGGCCTCAAGCAGTCCTACTTCTTTGGGTTCAATTTCACACCTCACATTTATATGCCTCACTTCATCCTTCTTTGAAATAGGTACAATACCCAATTATTACACAGGGTTTGAAAATTTTAATTAATGTTTTTAAGGCACACTGAGATTTGCCAATATAAGGTGGTACAGAAAGGCAAACTACTACTATTACAGTATGTTGAGCTTTGAATACACGCTTATGCCATTAAGGTCTTAAAATAAGGAGATTTATGAGGACAGGGTTGGAAAAAAGGTGGGTTTTTCATGATCATTTAAAAGATAAATCCCAGTATCATATTTAGTTGCACTCTATACAACCCAATTTTAAAAAGATAAAGCAGACTGTCTTTTGGACAGCTGATTTGATTTTTCTTTCTAATCTAAGATAATCATGTTTTAATATTTGGATTTCTTAATATTGCACAAAACATATTGTCAGCCAAGTGAAGAGACTAGTGAAGGAATATAACTGTTTTACATTTAGAAGGCAGGTATTCTGATAAAAGCGCATCCAGACAAGAAAAATGAAGCAAACTCGTTATTATGTCATTCTTTGCTGTATTTACAGATATTTTGGAAAATAGTTGAAAATAAATAGAGTATAAAAATTGAACAGGAAGGGTAACAATCTTCTATAAAAGGAGTAATGTAGACAAGGGTTTATATTTTGAAAAATGACTAGTAATTCTGATTACCCAACTTGACATTTGTTAAAAGGGCCTGATTTCAGAGCAAAGGAGCTCAGAATTTTCTGAAAATTTTCTTTTTTAGTGTCTCAACTGGGAGGCCAAATGTTGAGGCACCCAGACTAACTAGTCACTTTTTAAAAATTTAGGCTAGAATTCTTAAGTTGTTTGCTTTTTCCTTTTATTCGGTCTTTAAAATAGTCAGCCAAGAATGTAAACTCCTGAAGATACACAAATGCTTTTTTGTCTGAGGAGTTCTCTCTCACCAAGTCTAGGATTAAGTAGGGAAACAAAACTCAATTGTGGTGAATTCAGCTGTGAAAATTGCTTCATAGGCCAAACTGCATGAAAGATTTGGACATCTAATTCAGTTTTATTGAATAAGAATCAAGAGACAGAGAATGATGATGTGTTCAAAAATGCATGCTTACTCTGTGTAGCATATTCCTATGGTCCAAGCAATGGAGTCATCATAAATAGTGATAGATGAACCCTGCAGGATTCAGTTCATGAGGGGCTCACAAAGGGAACTGTAAAGGGTTTAGCCTGCATGGGTTGGCAACCAAACAACCCTGTGGATGTAGGTCCACTTGGAAATCCAGGTTCCACACTCCTACAACTATGGCAACTCATTGTTCCACTCTACAATGACTTTCAAAAACTGTGGAGAAGGGTGGTGAGAGGAACAAAGGAGAGCGGCTTTTGCCTGGTAGTCCCTCCTTTCAAGTTACAAGACAGGGATATGGCTACCTGGCGCTCTTTGGAGACCCCAGGCACTCAGCCCCAAGATAGAATATGAACAGGGTCCAGCCACCAGCATCTCCACTCCTCAAATCAGCCACAGGTGTAGAAGCAAGGAGAACCCAGAGCTGGGAGGGGCTATGCCAATGGAGGGTATACGGCTCTGCAAATAGGCCCAGATCTGGAAAAGGATTAAGCATATGCTGTTCTATGTTAAAGGTGTTTCTGTCTAAAATAATTTTGGCCACAGAATCATTCAGGTCTGGGGACACAGGCTGATGTTTTTAGATTGCATTAACCCACTCCGATATTCAGTGGGTTTTGGACTCTCTATGATCTATCTGCACAATCCTAGGCATGATCCTTCTGAGATAACTGCACAGTGTTGCATCTGTCCTAACTGTGGAATGTCTTTGGTTCTCCTTGTTTGCCCTCTGGAAAAGAACGAATCTTGTACTCTTTTCTCTATTCATTTGTTAATATTCTAAGCAACATGTATTATGCTTGATGAGATCACAAGACAATTTTTTCAGTTCCACTCGTAAACATTTTTAGAGGAGGTACAAGACTTACCTGGTTTGTGCGGCTGCTGGGAGTACAGGATGGGAGTTGTCAGTTTCTTGGGGGCTCGTTTTTGTTTTTAAATCCTCCTCCTCTCCTTCCCAAACTACTTTTTTTTCAATGGGTTTTTTTGGCAGGAAATGAAGCTCCCATTACGCTCACTTCTGCCATCATATTCCTTTAGAAAAATATATACTTACTATTGCTGCTCTGAGCTCTGGCCTCTGAGGGATCATAGTATGTAATCATCCCCTTTACATATCCAATGACCTGCTTTGTGGCTTCATAAATAAGCACTGGTCACCCTTGTAGAATAAAAGGCAAGTCACCAAAGAGAATGTTATTCTTGAGATGGGGAAAAAATGTTAGAATAGCGACACTATAAAACAAAAGATCCAGAGGGCACAACAGATTTCACGCCACTGCCAAATCAGCCTGTAAAGCATGAAACAACACCCACTTCCACATAATCACAATCTCAAAAAGCCCTAAAAGCATTACATAAAATGCCTCCTGGGAAGCTCCCTGTGAAAACCAACTCCACAGACTCCAAACGAAAAATGCACATAAAAGGGAAAAGAAAGAAGAAAAAGACAAATAAGAATAAAATGAAAATCCAGGGCATCAGACAACACAAATTAGAGTGATCTAGATGAAACACACACAAACAACTAATCAAAGCCTCATATCCTTTACCACATGACACCTACAGTAACTGCTGGGAGCTCATTATCTTCCATTAATAGTAAGTTCATGCCCACAGTTGAAGGAAATGAATCTTGAACTTAAAATAAAAGACCCTACACCAAGCCTGACATTCAGAAGCAAACTCTTTCCTGTCTGGAGTCACACATTCACAGTCACTCGCTCTACCGGTTAAAAGGTGTTGGAATTGCCTGAAATGTGATTTGTGGGAGCATCTGTAAATGCTTTTAGGAACCTGCAATGCAGGTCCCACAATTTGCATAGAAGTGGCATAATTACAGCTGGATCAGTCTTGACTTCCATTTAAAAAAATCCTGAATTTAGCTCCTGAGTGCCAGATTGTCAAAGGTGCCTAAAGTTTCTAAGAGATGCCTAATAGGATTTTCAGAAGTGCTTAAGCAGGCGAGGTGCCTAGCCCCCATTGCCTTCTGCATTAACTTTTTCTGGAGCAGCTGCTGCTCTGGGACTCTGCCAACTAGCATTTGGAATAGGATTGTCCTGCAGGCCTGAGGTGACCAGCAGTGATGGCAGAACTTGGGAGTGGCAGAACCGGGTGGGGGGCACAATGGGAGAAAGCACCTCTGCAATGGCAGTACTGGGAGATGAGGTATGTTTCTGCCTGACAGTTTGAGGCGGCAAGAGTGGGGCACAGCTGTTTTCCCCCAGCATGTATGCATGCCAGATGCCTTTCTACAATCTCGAACTGAGGATACCTCTCTGGGGAGAAGGGGACTCCTGTTATCAGGAAGAGACAGGTAATAGTAATGGGGGATTCGATTATTAGAAACACAGGAGAGGGGTTTGTAGTATTTACTCAAGGACTTCATCTGCAACCATAGAATTACGGTTAAGGAGATCTTCAAAATGTTCTTTCCAATGGGAATTGATGGCTTCATTGTCCTTCAGAAGTTCTTAGAGCACAGAAGATTCATACCATGACAAATTAGCCCATAAAGAGCCTTAGTGGCACTAAAGAAACCACATGTATTGTGTATGTCTGCGAGATGTTGGGGTTCTTGCACTTTCTCAAACCACCAATTGTTCTTGAGTTTTCTGGTTTTACATTGTACTTCCGCCCTCACCTTGGCATGGGCTTCTCTCTTTAAATTACAATTTATGTTGTTCTGCCGAGCATAAAGCCCATTTTCTTCTCATTGATAAGTTGCTCAATTTCAGCATCATTTTCTTCAAATCTGTCCTGTTTTCTGGTTTGGTAGCCTATGGTTTCCTCTCGGGCACTGATGGTTACTGTTTTCAACTGTCTCCAATGTTCCTCAATTTATTCCAGAAACTCAGATGGTAGTTGTTCTTCTAAGACTGCTTGGAAGTGGTCACACTTAATAGGGTCCTTCAAGTCTTTAATCTTCAACTTGTGCCTGACCTGCTTCTTTTGCAGCCTCCATTTAGGAGCAGTCTTCATTTTCATTGTGGATCGAATAAGGCGATGATCGGTCCAACAGTCATCTGCACTTGTCATTGCTCTAGTGAGAAGTATGTCTCTACGATCTCGGGCACGACTATGACGTAGTCAAGGAGATGCCAGTGCTTTGACCTTGGGTGTCTCCAAGATGTTCTGAACTTTTCCTTTTGTCAGAAAAGAGTGTTCATAATAAGAAGTTCATGTGCAGCACACTTGGTCAGGAGCAGAATTCCATTTGTATTACTTTTGCCAACTCCTTCTTTCCTGATTGTTCCTTTCCACAGGTCTGAGTCTCATCCAGCACACACATTGAAATCCCCCAAAAGGATGATCTTGTCTTCTGTAGAGATCTATGATAAAGTGGTTTCCAAATGAGAATAAAAATCTTCCTTTACATTCTTATCGGAATCCAGTGTTGGTGCATAGGTACTCAAAAATAGTTACTTGTTGATTTTTGGTGAGCCTCAATCAGAGTGTCATAAACCGCTCATTGATCCCAACTGGTACCTCAAAGAGTCACCTTATGAGCTTGTTCTCTATAGCGAAGCCTACTCCATGCAATCGGGGATCATCTATAGATTTTCCCTTCCAGAAGTAGGTGTATCCTCCTTTGTCCTCGCTCACCTGTCCTTCATCAGCTCTTCTAGTTTCGGACAAAGTAGCAATATTGATTTAGGGATGAGTTCAGAGACCCTCCCAATTTGTGAGGTACACAATGCCACCGAGCAGATGAAGAACAACAAAGCAGCAGGGATCCCCACTGAAATCTTTAAAGACAGTAGACTAGAGCTTAATTCTGCAGCTTTACCTGCTTATCCTTAAAATCCGAATAAAGGAGGAGATACACAGTGAAATGAAGGATGCCCTGATTGTCACACTCTTCAAGAAAGAGGATGAAGAGACTGTGGAAATTATTGTGGTATCTCCTTCCTAGACATTGCAGGCAAAGTTCTGCCATGGATCCTTGCAACCTGCCTTCTGCCCCTGTCAGAAGAAACTTTATCAGGGTCAGAATGGTTTCCAACTATGTCGTGGAACTGCAAGTATGATCTTCACAGCATGGCAGCTGCAAGAAAAGTGTTAGGAGCAAAACTGACCACTATACATGGCTTTTATTGATCTAACTAAAACAGGGATGGGCAAATTTTTTGACCCAAGGGCCCCACTGGGGTTGCAAAACTGTATGGAGGGCCAGGTAGGGAAGGCTGTGCCTCCCCAAATAGCCTCCCACTCCCCGTTCCCTGACTGCCCCCTCAGAACTCCCTACCATCCAACCCCCCTGCTCCCTATCCCTTGACTGTCCCCTCCTGGAACCCCCCACACCACTAACCACCCCACCGGGGACCACACTCCCTATCCAACCTCCCCTGCTCCCTGTCCCCTGACTTCCCTGACCCCTATCCATACCCCCACCCCTGACAGGCCCCCCAGGACTCCCGTCCCTTATCCAACCCACCCTGCTCTCCATCCCCTGACCGCCCCCA
>ML677332.1:39954463-40087046 GCA_007922305.1 Dermatemys mawii | reverse complement strand
GCTTGCGGGGGAGGGTGAGGAGGAAAAACAGAGGAGGGGCTGGGGGCTAGCCTCTCTGGGCTGGAGGCTAGCCTCTCTGGCCAGGAGCTAAAGGGCCAGGCAGGAGAGGATGTGGCCCATGGGCTGTAGTTTTCCCCCCTCTGAACCAAAGCCTTTGATTCAGTGAATTGCCATGCCCTCTGGACTGTACTTTCTAAGATTGGATTTCCTGACATATACATCAATGTCCTAAAATTGCTTCATGAATAACATGAAAATGACTGTTCTGAGCAGCACTGGCTCCCAGAGCGAATCTTTCAAAGTACAAACAGGAGTCAAACAGGGCTGCATCATCGCTCCAACCATGTTCGTGGTTTTATTGACGTCATTCTTTACCTAATTGCTGGGAAGTTTACAGCTGGCATCGAAATCATTTACAGAATGGATGGAAAGCTGTTCAGGCTTAGCAGGCTGAAAGCCAAGAGTAAGATTTCCACAACATCTGTTGTGGAACTTCAGTATGCTGATGACAACGCAATCTTTGCCCACTCTGAGAAAGATCTTCAAACTACCTTGAATGTGTTTGGTGATGCTTACGCATGTCTTGGTTTCACTCTTAATATCAAGAAGACTGAAGTGCTCTATCAGCCCTCTCCAAATGAGGTATTATGGGCCCCATCTATCACAACCAATGGCGTGGCACTGGATATCATCCAAGGCAGATATTAATGCAGAAATTCAGTATTGCCTGAGCTGTGCCAGTGTAGCTTTTCCTCGTTTACAGCACAGGGTTTTTGAAGATCACGACATTCAAACAGACTCCAGGTTTCTTGTTTATCAAGCCGCTATCCTCCCAACACTGTTGTATGGGTCTGAAACTTGGACAACCTATAGACACCACTTAAAAGTCCCTGAGAGGCATCATCAACACTGCCTTCATAAGATTCTGAAGATCAAATGGGAAGACAGGCACACCAATATTAGTATTCTAGAAGAGGCAAAGACCACAAGTATCAAGGCAATGATCATACATCAGCAATTTTGCTGGATTGGTCACATTGTCTGGATGCCAGATCGACGCCTCCCAAAACAGCTACTGTTGTCTCAGCTGAAAGAAGGGTACCATAATGTGGATGAACAACAGAAGTACTATAAGGACTTGCTCAAGGACAACCTAAAAAGGTGTAATGATGTCATTGACACTTGGAAGACACTTGCCCAAAATCATTTAAAATAGAGTGAAGTCCTATGTGATGGTCCCCTGCATTTTGAACTTGCTCACTGACAAGCTGAAGAGGACAAGAGGCGAAGGAGGAACGAGAGACTGGCTCCCAGTCATGGTCAACAGCTTCCTGCTGAGCTTGAAAACATCTGTCCTCATTGTAATAGAACTTGTTTGTTCAAGGATTGGTCTTATTAGCCACCTGAGGACCCATAATGCCCATGGAAGATGATCATACTTGGTAACGAGTGATCAATCATCATCATCAGTGGGGTCTGTGATGATCAGGAGGGCCACATGGTGAACTGGCTCCCAAGTGTGAAGGTTGCAGATCTCAGGACACATCTATAAAGACTAATGTGCTATGCTGGGGAGGAGGCAGTTGCTATGGTACATACAGGTACCAATGACAGGGAAAGGGAGGAGTGAAGTCCCAGAGGCCAAATGTAGGTGGCCAGGTAAGAGATGAAAGTCCAGGAACTATGGTAGCATTCTCTTAAATGCTTCCAGTTCCATATGTGGGAGTTAGACAGGCAGAACTACATTGTCTCACTGTGTAGACGAGACAATGGTGTAGGAGAAAGGGGGTTAGGTTTTTTAGGAACTGGAAAACCTTTTGGAAAAGGGGGACCCTATACAGGAAGGATAGGCTCCACCTAAACCAAAATGGGTCCAGATTCCTGGGATTTAAAATTAAAAAGGTTGTAGAGAAGTTTTTAAACTAAACGGTGGGGAAAGCTGACAGTGCAGTGGAGCACATGGTTCAGACAAAACAGAGCCATTTATACTGCAGTATTCTATTTATTTTTAGTGCATTGTGTGCTGATCTGTTGGTGTTATGAAAGAGAACTTAAGGCTTAAGAGAACCTTAACTTCTTTCAATACACCCACGGATCAGCACAAACTGCACTACAAAATAAACAGTAGTCGTTCTGAACCTAAAAGGGGATATCCATCAATGTCTTATAATAGCTTAAAATATCTATTCATTTTGAAATACCTACGTAGCCTGAGATGGGCACTTTACACCAAATCTCAAGTTAGCTCAAAGCTGAAAGCATTAATGAAACTGTGGGCCAGAGTACTTTTTCTATTGTCTTTTCTCTTACTGTATCTGCCACTCAAATAAACATGCCCTGCAGTAAACCTCATTTTCAACTCATGTGGTGTCATCAGCTTGAGGGGGGGTGTGCAAAGGGGCCTATGATGGACTATGAAGGAGAGGTAGCAACAAGCCACATAAGAAGGGGGTGACACAGCATGTTTAGCGGATTGTTGAATTTACTATTTCACAGAAATAATGGTATGGAACTACAGTATTAAATTCTCTAGTCGGGACGTCATTTTGAGCATGCAGAGGCAAAAAGCCAAAAGAGGTGGAGAGGCGCTAATCACGCACAGCCAGCACCCTGATAGTTCCAGGAACAAAGATGTATAAATCCCCCTGTACAGATGTATTGTAATATAGCACATAATATTTACTGGGAGAAAAAACCCACCCCGCACTGTCAGATTGGTTCTCTGTCTGTAATCTGGGGTTCTCCAGCACTGTCTCCACCGCAGTTTGGGTTGAAGAGATCCTGGCTGTCTGGTCAATCTTCTCCTGCTCAGCATCCAGGTAAGCAATCCCCAGGGCATCCTTGTTGGAGTCCACAGCATGCCAGGGTTCAGGGGTGGCCTCCTTTGCAAATATCTGCTCTATCTCCTTATAGAAAGTGCAGAACACCTAAGCTATCTCAGAGGTCCTGATGCTTTTATATCCCTGTCAGAGCATGTGTCCTTTGTGGTGGCAGTGAATTGGGTCCCAGGAGTGTCCCCTCGCCTTCATTTGTTTCAATCTCATCTAATTTGTCTTGGCACTCTAGTGACTGGTCTTAAGATAGGACTGGACTGTCTCTTCCCCACACAGGGCAAAGCAAGCCAGGATCTATGCACAGGATTACACGGAAGCATACAGGATGGCAGCTGTATACGGATATTTTATGATCAGTAGGTGTCTGGATGTGTGAGTTCACACATACACTAAAATTGTAAAGTGTTCTACCTGAGTGTGTACCTTCATTTAAAATGGAGACGTGACATCCAGTGTACCCTATAGGTAAGCCATAGGTATAAATTAAGGCAGTAATGAGCCTACAAACTTGACGGCCTATAAAACAATAGTGTAGCTAAACCAATCAAGGTGTAAGGCCCAACAAGTCTTGGCATAGGCAGCTAACCAAGAGTAACCCCCAGACCACAAGATAGAATTCTGTAATACACAAGTATGACTAAACTGCTGACAGGTAACCACCAAATGCTTGTTTATACCAGCTTTGGACATTTTAAATTAGGAACATCAGCAGATATGTGATCGCAAGAGTGCCATGACTTATATGTTAATAAACTAGAAGTGAAAGGATTAGTAACCTATGGGAGGAGACAACCTCAACATTAGTGGGGTGAGGAAATACAAATAATGAAAAGGGGATGAAACCCTAACTGAATATGCAATAGACAGTGGCATCAGCTTAACACATTATAAAAACTATATCCGGACCTGTGTGCCTGTGGAGATGTAACTCTTGGGAGAAGCCAGGATGCTGACCAGTGGGGAAGATAGCGATGGTGAGTCCAATGATGAGGATGATGACAAACACTTTAGGATCGTTTTGCAAGGGGTGGTATGAGTACATGGATGCTCTGTGCATGTTATGTATTTTTTCTATCTACCTTGCTGGGTTGGAGTATTTGTAACTTTACTAATTGTGTTAATAAAATTATTTCAGATACAGAAAGTTTTCCTATGTGAGAGTGCATGTTGTGGTTCCCAACTGAATAGTAATTTTAATAATACCGGGCCTGATCTTGGTATGAGAACCTACCAGAGTATTAACTGAGAATTCTTAGATAACTAGTATAATTAATACACAATCAATAGATCAGGCAACACCAGTCAAGATGACCTCAGAGCTGAAGTGGACACATCAGTAAACTGACTCTGGCGGGCAACAAAGTAGTACAGAATAGCAGGGGTCGGAGGGGGACTGTCAGAGGAAGAACAGTTGATCCAAAACAGTAATGCATCCACACCTACCTTGTTACAGGAAAACTCATTCCAAAAGTCAATAAATTCACTTCCAAAGTAGATTAATTAAAACAGGTTGAGGTGTCAAATTATTCTAAACAAACACTTGTGTGTGGATGCAAAGCAAGTGCATCCTGAAAAAAATTCAAATTAATCTGAAACAACTTGCAAGGACAAGGACTCAGATGGCTACATGCTGTTTTCAAAAGTAACTTAGGCACTCAGAATATGTCTATTTGAAAGTCAATGGGACTTAGATTCCTAAATGCTCAAGTCATTTATGAAAAGGGGATTTAGCTAAATCACTTAGGTCCTGCGACGCTGAGCAGCACCTAAATACCTTAAAAAATCTGGGCTGAAGTGCTTGTGTCAATTTTGAAAATAAGATTTAGGCTCCTAACTTATTTAGGTACTTTTGAAAATGTTACCCATGGTCTTCATCACCCCAGCTGGCCTGCTACTATGGAAGACCCTTCCATGAGTTTCATTATATATCACTCACTGGTTTTAAACAAAACTGATTGCAAAACCAAAGGATACTTTGCTTAGTATAATATGACCAACTGGTTTTTCCCTAAACATTTGTCAATTCTGCATATTTTCCTTAAGACTACAGCATGATTTTTCCATGACACACCACCAGCCTTGCTATAAATGACATGTGACATGATGAAAACTTATTTTTAATCAAGAGGAAAGTTTACACTTTACATGTCAACTAGTATATTTTCTTCCAGAATCGTAAGGAATTATGCATATAAATCCTAAATCTCAAAATAAGAAACGAACTTCTACGCACATGAAATCTTAGACTATTCTATGTAGAGCAGCTGCAGGAACGGCAGAATATACAAATAACTGCAAAACAAGAAAACACATAAAAATGGACACTCCGTGCACAACTTTTCAGTGATTGTTACCAGAAGTATATACACAGTAACTCAGTGTTAATTATCATCCTGATGAGCAAATAACTTAAGCGTATGCTTAAATCCCACTGACTTCAATGGAAGTGAAGCACATGACTTTGTGCTATGGTGAATCAAGGCCTATATCTAATTTTGTTTTCCACTGGAATTGTAAGACACAAGTTTCTTAATACATGACATTTGACAAAATCTACCTAACTTTGTGCTTGTATACCTCTTCTTCCAAGAGACAACGGAGTATCTTTGGGAATAGTAGCAACAGTATCTTCAGCCGAGATTACACAACAGTCAAACTGAATGTGATTCTTACCAACAAACGTGCTTGGAACACTTAGCAGCTGTTCAGTGAGAAAGCACTGGATGCAGCAGCATGGCTTTATGAAGTCATGATTAATTCTGTTTAATCATTGGTTTTAAAAGGTCACAATTAGTTCTTGACACACACAATCTCAATTTGTTCCTTATGGTGAGTTTCTTTTCTTTTCTTTTTTTTCCATTTTTTTCTTGCTGTCTCGGGCCCCCATTCAGGAAAGCATTAACATTAGCGCTTTTGAGAATCAAGATGTATTTCTGAAGTGGGCCCTCACTTTTGACCTGTGGATCCCAATTTCGAGGAAGAGGAGTGTAACTTCCAAACAAGCAATCTGTTATGTTTTTCTACTCTCCTCTGTTTTGATTCTTGAAGCATACCCATCACTGCCATATTTGAGTACCATCATGGCATCGGAACATTTATTCAGCCTCACCCTATTGGCTATGAAATACTTTTCTGCACAGCATAGAGACTGAGATCTGTTACTAAACCCAAACAGCAAAAAGACTAAGGACAATATTAGAACAATGGAGCTCCTCCAATAAAAGATACCTTTTAAAAGGATATTTGTGGAAAGAATATTTGAGGAATTCAAAGAAAATAAATTCACAGTGGAAATTTTAGCTCTCTTTTTCAAGATTTCACAAATAACTTAATTAACAGATTGGAAGAAATTATTACCGGAGAAATTTTATCCTCTAAAACACTATTTGTAGAGGCTCTTTTATTAGTGAGGTCTAGGCTATGTCATCCACTGATAATGAAAGTCAAAATATACAGATAGCACTGTTTTTAATGGAGTTACCACAAAACACCATCAAGCATTTTGTGATAGCTCAGTAAACAACTTAGGCCACCACCACACTTAAATGGCAAGGAGTGGCAAAAATGTGGAGAGAATACATGCAGTTGCTTCATTCTCATCACACTGAAGTAATATTATCCTTTCCACCACCACCACCCCCCCAAAAATAGCTCCAATTAAACATTAATCTTTGTCTTTTTATTTAGTTTTGTAATATCCTGAAATGCCACATCTAACCTAGCAAGCTACCATGCCTTTAGAGGCAAGTTCACGGAGCCATTCCAAGCTCTGGTATATAGCATAAATACGCTTTTAGAGATTGTTTATTAAATAAGAGGCAATCTCCTCTTCCTGTCACTGTTTGAGTTTGAGCGAGGGGATGGATATGCTGCTTTCTCGTGTGCAGATAAAGTTCTTTTGACTTTGGTAGCAGTACAGCACTTAGCATTGACTATTTAACTATATCTTGAAAGGAATTCTTTGCTAACTGGTCTGGTTGACTAGAATGAACAGTGGACTCAGACTCCTGACACATTGAAAATGGGCAAAAACTTTCTGGAAAGGCTAATGAGTTCTAACTGGTATCAAACAGACTCATGTGGAAAAGCAAGATGACAGCTCAGGTATGGTGACCAGACAGCAAGCGTGAAAAATCGGGACAGAGGGTGGGAGGTAATTGGCACATATGTAAGAAAAAGCCCCAAATATCTGGTCTGTCCCTATAAAATTGGGACATCTGGTCACCCTAAGCTCAAGAAACCTATGAAGAACTTAAGAAAAAAAGAGTTAGGAAAGTCAAAAGGAGAACAGGAGTTCTTGTGGGTGTCAGTTAATTTTTACTAACCATAGCATTTGGAAACTTTAACCAGTGTTCAACGAGAAGGCACTGAAGACTTTGGCACAGCTTTGTGAAGTGAGCTGATGAACCTAAAGTCTGTCCAGCTCAATAGGTCACCAGTGCTGTCAAAGTAGGGCCAGTTTGTGAAGCAGACAGCAATCAGGGGAAGCCCACAGGAAGGAGAGTTAATGGAAAAACAGTGCTAAAACCAAAAATGGTATGACTTCAAATTAAGAATGTGAATAAGTAGCTGCGAATGTGTGGAAAAGCAAGCAAAATTCCAGTTGTTGACTTAAGAAGGGATCCTGAAGAATTAGATTTTGATTATTAATCATTTTTACTATCTAAAATGTTTTCTAGATATCTTAGAAGAAAGATTAAGTTATTGCTGTATAAATGACTCGGGGAAATTTGATTTAACTAGTAGATAACTCTATTCTCTAATCCCCCTAGCTCTAAAATGGTTCTTCTCTCATAATTGCAGAGATCCAATTCTGACAGCACAGCCACACACAATATTGGAGAAGCTGAAATAAAGGAAGACTCCTGAGATACATTTGCCCCAAAGAGCCATTGTATTATCGCTACTGCTTCTGCTGAAAGTAAACAGTATAGCTCAAAATGAAGACCTCCCTTAAGAGTACGTATGCAGCATTCATTATAGCTTTTACTATGACAGAACATCTGATGGGTTAAGTAAGCAGTGTCATTATACCTCTCGTTCTTCAAAATATTTTCACTTGCTGAAATGAAAGAATATCTCTGGAGTCTCTCTCTCACGGGGCAAGTGTCTATAAGTCATACATGTAAATTATATCCAGCCGTAACAAAATGTTCACCTCTGACAGATCTTTGGTCAGAGAGTTCCAAAGATTTTTAAATTGCAAATTCTAATCGGTAGCAAGTACAAAATTATTACAGATTAGAAGCATGAAACACAGATTTAGAATTTGCCTATGGCTCTCCTCTCAATCTCTGATGGTCCCTTGTGTAGTCACTTAGGATGGCTTTCATTATATACTCATACTCACATACTGGGGGGAAATGGAAGCTCTAGGCAGTAGTGAAGACCTTCACCTCTTCACCCTTCCCCCATGCACAGCAACCAGCAGGCTTGGTGGTAGAAGATGGAGAGGTAGAGAAAGAATGCTTATTCTCTCTTTCTGCTGCCAAAGGGGTTTGCGTGGAGTGGGAGGTCAAATTTAATCAGAAACCTACAAAGCGGAGTCCAATATGGACCATGGTACTAGCTAAGCAGGGTCCAGGGAAGCCCTTCAGTAGGAATCACAGCAACCTCTCCTCTCCCAGCAGCTAGCGAGGATGCAAGATTGACTTCTCCCCCTAAACATTGCGCCAGTCAGAGAAGAACCTTCATCTTGTGTATCTATCCTTGTATATTAGTTTAACCCTTCTGGCACTTGGGTGTCTGTTACACTTGTTAAACTGTAGAGATTGGAACATAACAATGTACGTGGAAGGATGGACAGGACAGGAAGGGCAAAATATGGCCCTATTAATAGAGCTGTGAAGTTTATTTAGAACATAAGACATATAGTTTTTACATAAAAAACTATGCAAAGCATGATGAATTGCTGTGTTTCCAAAACAAAATATGACACTGAAGAATGTATATTTACATAAAAATAAGTAATGTTGCAAGAATATTGAGGTTGCATAGGTAAGCAATCAAGTCAGGAAATGTCAGAGTTAAGGTTATACATGCAACCTTAACCCTTCTTCCCTTTCATTCACTACCATAGTCTAATTATATGATTACATACTATTTCTCACATAATACAATATATCACACCATTTTTCCAACTGTTTTAGATAGGTATGTAGCATTTTCCGATACTATGTGCTATCACTGTATAACAATCAGAGTCCATTAACTTATTGTGGTCTTATACAACTTATAGATTAGGTATAGTAACACAGTATATGTGAAAATTTGCTCTCATGTACACCACAGTCCATCTAAAATTAGCTCCGTGGCTAATTGCTCATAGGCTCTGTTGTTGATTGAAAATAAGTTGTATGGAGCTGTACACTAAATGTTACCACATTACAAAGATATTCCTGTGTTTTCTTTTTAAAACAATTGCTAAAGTTATTTTATGCATTGCCTCATATTAAAAACAGCTAACCAGAGTTTTCTCAAACTTAAGAAATAAATGTCACTTTCCAGGCAGAGACCAAATCTCAAAAGGTTAATCCCCAAAGGGGAAACTTTCAGACAGTTATAAACAGCTGAAAACAGGAGATTAAAAGAAAAAACATTATGCAACCTGAAACTAAATTGCCCTTGCCCCACTCACAAAAACATATAGCAAGAAAACAGATTTCAGTCTCAGCCTAGGAAAATCAAATATCCTTTCACAAAAAAGACTGAAACCGTCCATGACACTATACATAATGAAGTCATATCACTACTTTTCCATGCACATCAGCCTCTTGAACAATTATTCACTTCTTGCAATTGCCACTGAATAGTTATTTCCTGAAGCTCTGTGGTACCAAAAGCACAACCATGGAAGCAGCAACACAGGCATTTCAAATCCTCACTAGGCAAGAAAAATATTAGTATCTGGTTTGCTTCATTTCTCTTCCTTTTCATATAATAATGTTTATGGAACTGGAGTATAATCACAATCAACAGCTTCTGTGATTAAATGGTACAATGAAGCTGAGATGTCTGATAATCACGTGCAAACACCATTTCTTGTTTTACAGAGTCCTCCGCTGTGAATTATCCAATAATTAAGACAAGATGAAAGTAAACAATGTTAAGAACATAAATTTCATTATATGGAGAGTGATTTAAAAAAAAAAAAACCTCACTACCAAAGACAGTAACATGACTAAGTGGAGATCCAAAACACGGTGGTGGTTTTGTTTTTTTCTAAACAGATCCAAACAAGTATTTCGAAGATAAAGTACATAACATACCAAATTCTAATAACTTAAACTAAAGCTTTGACTGTGGGCTTTTCACCTCTTCTTATGCAGAGTGTCTGATGTAAATACAGTGTTAGTTCTTCCTTCATATTTATTTTCTTCTCCATGCTACTGCTTGGGTCAAAGATGGCAGGATGAAAGTTCTCAATCCTTGTTCACTTGGAATATAAAGGTACAATGCTATTTATTCATTCCTTCATATTTCTTTTATGGCATGTTTTTGTTAATGATTTTATACTGTATTAAGGATGATGGTGCATAGGGAGAATCAAAATAAAATAAATCAATGAAAAGTATTTTCATGGAAATAGTTCAAATTTTTGCAGAGGAAACTATCCCCAAGTTTAGTTAGAGAGACCAATAAAATGCTTCTTCAGAGAAGATTACAGATAGGATGATAGTTGGGAGAGAGATGAAGCTATAAATATATACAATAGCTCCTGAGATATAATATGAACATTAAATTTTGCAGTTGAAGTTTTACTACCTGGAACAACAGAATTATTTAATTTCTCTCTTAAATAATAGTGCCTGATATCTTGTTAGACAAAATTGCTGCTAACGCTGTGCATACCAATACATGTGTGCCAGAAATCCACAGGCAACAGGGGCATTAAAAAACAAAATGTTGGACACCTCTATAAAACATGAAGAAGTTGCTTTGGAGACTTTTGCAACAGAAGCATAGAAGAACTTCATTGTGCATGCTCTAGGAACTAGGGGATTGTGATTGGATGCACCTACCCTACCCTGGCTCTGCAGGGGTTAACTGTGTATTGCAGACAGAGGAAGCCACACCCCTTCACCTCTGCTGGTATAAAAGGAAGCATCCAAGCTCAGACTGGGCAGGCTGCTAAAGGGAGAGGACACAGACTGCATCCTCTGTCCATGGAGCTGCTACAGGACCTGATCCCAGAAGCAAGGCTTGCCGAGCCCTAGACAGATTCCACATGGCCTAACCAACCCAGAGTGGAGGTCATGCTGTCAGGAGCTATGCCGCCTGAGGACCCCGGAGACCTGTAAAAACAGTGGCCCTTCGCCAGCGAAGAAAGGGTAGGAAGCAGCCCATAGGACTTAGACTTTGCTCCAGTGAGTGAATTGGAGAACCAGTCAGCATGTTTCAGGATGATCCTTGCCTATTCAGTGGTAAGGAACCCTGCCACTGCCAGGCCCTGGGCTGGGGCTCAGAGGAGTAGGGTGCCACATAGCCCACTGGGGAAGTGAGGCACCAGTTGGGGGTAACAGGCCATGCAATGCCACAGAGGAGTGCTACCTTAGTGGCTCTAGCCATTAGACCACTCTGCCCTGAGAGTGAGTGTTGCTTTATCAACTCTGGCCATTGGGTCACACTACCCAGACTGTAAGGGGCTTCAGTATTGACTCTGTGACAGGGATGTAGTATATTTATTCATGTAGCCTCAATAACCAAGCAATGACTGCTACATGCTCCAAGTGATGGGTAAAATTGAGCACTGGAAAGAGGGCAGCATAAGGCCTATTCACCACTTAAGCTCTCCTCCTATTTTGAGCACATATGTGGGACCTAATTGTGTTCTGGTGAAAATTGGTTTGGATTTGACTTAATTATGGCTTATAGAAAATCCTGTTCTACATATGTGTAGTACATTTTGGATGCATTTTTTAACAAAGCTCATGGAGTGAAACTCTTTGCCAACAGAGTTATGGCTGCAAAGATTTTGACCCATAAAGTGCACAAACAGATGTAGAAAAATAGGAGAGGGCCCAAAAAGGAAACATGAAAGTGATCCGAGGAAAATGCCTTTCAGTGAGAGACTTATATGAGCTCAATCTGTTTAGCTTAGCAAAAGGAAGATTGAGAGTGACTCTATTACAGTGTATAAATACCTTTAGAGGGACAAAATAATGAGTACTATGGAGCTTTTTAATCTAGTGAAGAAAAGTACAACGTGAATCAGGAAGTTGACGCCACAGAAATTCAAATTAGAAATCAGGCACACGTTTTTATCAGTGAGGGTGATTAACCACTGGAACAAATTCCCAAGGCAAGAGATGTCTTCACATCAAAAGACTGGGTGTCTTTCTGGAAGATATGCTTCAGTCTAAAACAAGTTATTGGGCTCAATACAAGGGTAACTGGGTGACAGTTAATGGCCTGTGACATACAGGAATTCAAAACTAGATGATCTTCTGACCTTAAACTCCAATAACTGATATGTTTAGAACCTCAAATCCTGCATTGCCAGGAGAAGGACTCATTGATCTTTTCAATAGCATGATTCCATGTTATTGGATGAAATACCCTTCATTCCCATCTCTCCAATCACATACAACTAAGGCTTGTATGTGAAAATACTCTTTGATGTACAATTCAGCAATGGATTATTTCCAGCAATGATTATTGTTGATGATAGATTTTAACTTTATGGGTTTCAGAAGTTACAATGTTATCTGGCCAGTCCAGCTCAAAATCTCCTTTCCCTCCTTCACGCACGCAAGAAAGGAGCCAGTGGATTTAGTCAGCTTCATATGTTCACCTTTTCATCTCTCCAGGCTTCTGCTTCATTCTGTCAGCAGCCCCACTACCAACCTGTAATGCTGGCTCCTCCTGCTCTCTGGCTAAAAACTGGTCTCTAGCTTTAGGTTCTTCACATTCCCCTCTTGACTGGCTCAATAAAATAGCAATGGAAGCATTCACTGTAATCCAATTAGATCCCTATTGTGGGGAAAAGTGCAGAGCAAGAGGGAGCTGCAGAGGCAGATCCCAGCAAAGCATAGAGACAGAAAATGAAATGCTGAGGCCTGGAGGCAACAAAATAATTAATTCTGTAGCAAGAATACTGAATCTTGTGGTATCTTGGAAAAATACTAAATACTTAAGCTGCCCAGAGACCATGGCAACTGAATGAGATGACTGAGATGTTTACACCTCTCAGAGACATTTAGTGAAGCTCTTTGCCAACTCAGATGGGTATTGGTTTAAAATAGGGCTGTTGATTAATCAGTTAACTCATGCGATTAACTCAAAAAAATCTGTGATTAAAAAAATTAAATTGCAGTTTTAATCTCACTGTTAAACAATAGAATACCAATTGAAATTTATTAAATATTTTGGATGTTTTCTACATTTTTAAAATGTTTATTTAAATTGCAACATAGAATACAAAGTGTACAGTGCTCACTTAATATTATTTTTATTACAAATATTTGCACCGTAAAAATGATAAACAAAAGAAATAGAATTTTTCAAATTTACCTCATACAAGTACTGTAGTGCGATCTCTTTGTCGCAAAAGCACAACTTACAATTGTAGAAATTTTTTTTGTTACATAACTGCACTCAAAAACAAAATGATGTAAAATTTTAGAGCCTACAAATCCACTCAGTCCTACTTCTTGTTCAGCCAATCGCTAAGACAAACAAGTCTGTTTACATTTACAGGCGATATTGCTGCCCATTTATTTAAAATGTCATTTGCAAGTGAGAACAGGCATTCACAAGATTCTTTTGTAACCAACATTGCAAGGTATTTATGTGCCAGACATGCTAAACATATGTATGCCCCTTCATGCTTTGGCCACCATTCCAGAGGACATACTTCCATGCTGATGATGCTAGTTTAAAAAAAAATGCATTAATTACTTAGTGACTGTACTCCTTTGGGGGAGAACTATACGGCTCCTGTTCTGTTTTACCCACATTCTGCCATATATTTCATGTTATAGCAGTCTCAGATAACGACCCAGCACATGTTGCTCATTTTAAGAACACTTTCATTGCAAATTTGACAAAATGCACAGAAGGTACCAATGTGAGATTTCTAAAGACAGCTACAGCACTCAACCCAAGGTTTAAGAATCTGAAGTGCTTTCCAAAATCTGAGAGGGACGAGGGGTGGAGCATGCTTTCAAAAGTCTTAAAAGAGTAACACTCCGATGCAGAAACTACAGATCCGAACCACCAAAAAAAAAAATCAACCTTCTTCTGGTGGCATCTGACTCAGATGATGAAAATGAACATGGGTCAGTCCTCACTGCTTTGGATCATTATCAAGCAGAGCCTGTCATCAGCGTTGGCACATGTATTCTTGAATGGTGGTTGAAGCAAGAAGGGATATGAATCTTCAGCGCATCTGGCATGTAAATATCTTGTAACGCCTGCTATGACAGTGCCATGGAGGGCACTTGTTCTCACTTTCAAGTGACATTGTAAACAAGAAGCGAACAGCATTATCTCTTGCAAATGTAAACAAACCTGTTTGTCTGAACAACTGGCTGAAAAAGAAGTAGGACTGAGTAGACTTGTAGGCTTTAAAGTTTTACATTGTTTCGTTTATGAATGCAGGGTTTTTTGTACATAATTCTTTGTTTGTAAGTTCAAATTTCATGGTAAAGAGATTTCACTACAGTACCTGTGTTAGATAAATTGAAAAATATTTTGTTTTTTACAGTGCAAATATTTGTAATCAAAATTAAATATAAAGTGAGCACTGTACACTTTGTATTCTGTGTTGTAATTGAAATGCATATTTGAAAATGTAGAAAACATCCAAAAATATTTTAAAATATGGTATTCTATTGTTTAACAGTGTGATTAATAGTGATTACTTTTTTTAATTACTTGACAGACCTAGTATAAAGTCTACACATTTTCAAGATTATATTTACAATAATAAGGGCTAGAAACTTATATTTAAAATAAAATCTGAGATTCTGGAACACAGTTGTGCAGCGAGGGATGAATTCTGTAACAAATCCCATAATCATGGAATCTGTGGAATATATGGGTCAGAGGTGCCTGTATACTAATGAACTCAAACTTTCTGGACACTGTTCCCTCCTTCAGTTCAAATGGCAGTATCTGAGTAATATGGCTTCTCTAATAGGGAGGATTGGGCAGAGTAGGCAAATCTTTGGTCAGGCACTCTAATTTACTGCCTTCTCACAGGGCCAGAAATCATCTTGTGGATAAAACAAACAATCAATACTGTACCTGATCCAATTTGACTTGTTTTTATCTTCCTGTAATGAATAAAAATTGATCACTAAGTTAAAGAGAAGAAGGACTAGATTATTATTTGATCTGGGGAAGGGGGAAGGAGAGAGAGGAAACCAAGGACATAATGAGAGCTACCTGTGAAACATCACTGCTCCCAACAGTTCGAACTGACAATGAACACAAAACAAACAAGCCTCACTTCAAGGTTCATTCCAAGCCCTAGTCTCTTCACTTGTTTGTTCATCTTGGAGGGGGGACAGGATTTCTGAGCATTGCTGCTTCAGCTGAGTCTCCCTTCCTTCTTATTTGTTAGCTCTGAAAGGTGCCCTGTTCTTTTCAGTCCTAAAGGTGAACAGCAGGACGTGAGGTGTGCAAGAGTTAATACTGAGGGAGAGTTCAAGGAAAAAATGGTAAAATCCTCTCTCTCATTACTGAAACTGTGGTGGCTCAATTGATGAAACAATTTTTGCTGTTCTATAACCAAATTCTGTCTTTGTGTCCCAGCCAGCTGGTCCCAAAGCAAATGGTTCAATATCATTGTCAGAATCCGGATGTGGAGCCCCTCATTCCAAAAGGAATTCTCCTCTCTCTGGACCCTTACTGTCCTTCTTAACAGGCTAAATTTCTCCAGAATAGACAAGGCCTTTTACTCTTCCCTAAGAAATTGTAAGG
Source organism: Dermatemys mawii (assembly GCA_007922305.1). Taxonomy (NCBI): domain Eukaryota; kingdom Metazoa; phylum Chordata; order Testudines; family Dermatemydidae; genus Dermatemys; species Dermatemys mawii. The sequence continues at coordinate 40,071,285 of ML677332.1, read as the reverse complement.
GGAAAAGAGAAATCAGCATTAATATCTTGTTCACTGGGAACTTGGTACTGATGTGGTGCAGGGACAAACACCCACTCAATGCTTGTGTGTGGTAACCTTTAGAATGTAATATGAAAGGCACCTGATCAGTATGCCTTTTCTTAAACAGAACAGCATTTATTATCTGTAGATATGGGAAAGGAAGAGATAAAAGATAAAAGATATATTTTGTGGCTATTTTTTTGTGTTAGATTCACTTTTAAATACATGTCAATATAGTAAAATAAAAGTATTTTGCGCTAGTCATCACAAACTGCTTAGTCACCTTGCTGATTTAGCAGTTTTAAAAATAACTGCTAGAGACTAGCTCCAACACCTATTAAAGTCACTTGAAAGACTCCTGTTAATTTTAAAAGGCACCCAATTGGGCCCTAACTTTTTCACACATGTACAAACAAACCCATGATTTCAGGTTCACTGCTTTTATAGTTCTTTGTCTACAGGTTCGATGAGGAGTTATTTGATTACTCAAGAACTTATCATGATTATCTTATTTCTAACCCCTTTAGAACCAAGTACTTATCATAGGGCTTTACTGCTTTGTAAGCCGTTTCCTGAGCGCAACAAACCCCACACCTTTTTATAAATCTAATTAGGCAAATATCAAAATGAGTTCCATTCAGCTGCAGAAGATTTCTTTTTTCCACAAGGAAGAAGGGAAATAAGGAAGTAATGGAGTTGGAAATGTAAACATAGGTGAAGCATATTTAGCATTCAAGTAACCCATGGTTAACACTGAGTAAAAAATTCACTATCATTAAACCAAAAGAGTTCTGATGGATTTTGAGCAATTGGAAGCAGAACGACCTTTACGCAAAGGACCGTTAGGTCCACAGAATTTGCAGAACACAGTTTCATGTCCCCTGAATAGTATGCCTGTGGTGGAAAGTAAGATCAGTCAGTTTGCTAACATTTTTAAATAGAGCACTTAATTGGAGGTTTGGTTGGGGTTTTTTTGGAGACAGAACTCACTTTGCATATTTCATCCCTCAATAAAAATAATTTTAGTGTGTCCCTAAGGAAAAAATACCTGCAAGTGGGGAGAAAAAAGCAATCCTGAATTTAAAGGGAGAGGCACAAGGGATGAAGAGAAAGTCAGAAGAAGATAAACATTTTTTCCACTTCCTTTTAGAGAGACTAAGTGAATCAGAGACGTGTTATTAGACATTTCTTGCATAAGTGGCTCATTTCAGCAGCTAATTTTCTTTGTGCTATAAAATAAGCACACCAGCATTTACACCTTAGATATCAGTTCTCTCTGCACAAGAAATAAATTCATTACAGTGCAATAAATTTACTTGGATAATACATTCACATTGCCCTTACTTTGAACTTAGTCCACAGAATCCAGTTAAAGTGGCAGCATAGTAACAGTCACATAAGGGAACAATGAGATGGGGGCTCTCTCTTATATCAGAGGAAATTCAGGGGCTCACACAAATAAAGTTGGGCAGGACATGCTGCTGGATGTCAGCCCTACTAACAACACTTGGTGGACAATACGATCAGTAGCACCAGCCTTTGGAGGATAATACAGGATTAATAGTGACCTCACAGTGAGAAAATAAGGGGAAAATCTGAAAATCCCATTTAAACTAAATCTGGGAGGGGATCAAGCTTTTCAAGACAAAATCAATTCCTTGTGAGATGTCTCACTACAAAAAATAAAAAAGATCAGAAATACAATGTTGTTGTAAGCAGCATCTTACAGCTCATCTAGGGGATTCATTAATGCACCCTTTGATTAATGTTATACTTTAACAGGAGAACATTTTATGAAGCCAATTTGTTGGTCCCTTGAGTAGTCACTTGGGAGATTTTCACTGTACTCGTGTATTATGAAACTCAAAATTCTTAAATAAATCTAAATCATAAAAGTATAGAAAATAACTCCCTCTCCCCCTTATCTGAAAACCAGACTCAATGGAGCAATTCAAGGTATTAGAAGTTGATTTTAAAAAAACAGAGTGATTTCAGATTATACAGTAAAACAAGTGATCCGATTGGCTGAACAGGCATACCGTGGATACTCTGTAATGAAAGCAATTTGTCACTCTATGACAGGGAAAGAACAGCTGTGACTCATTTCATAGTCTACTAAACATGAAATGAGTTTGTTTCCATCTATGATAAGCTGCACCATCTCTTGCCACAACTATTAGGAATTACCACTATCATGACTGCTAACAAAATGGGTTGGTAAAAATTAAATACTATGGAATGAAAAGTACTTAAATAGCTATTAGAAACTTAACTGACCTTTGACATTTGGCTGACATTTAGATTTAAAGATTGATTTCTTAGGTCCCCGTGACACTTAAAAACAATAAAAGATTGAGTGTTATTGCGCATCTTTTGTCACAATTCTGCAATGTGCTGACCTTGATGTATGTTTGTTGCTTACTTTTAAAATGGAGAGTCTTACCAAAAAAACCCTTGCTGAGATAGGAAGAGGGCTGTGTAACGGTATTGATTAGAAAGGATGTTTTTAAAGGTCACTTATAACTTGCATTGTCATTGTTTTGCCAGCATCAGAATGAAATCAGTCACCAGGGCTGCCCTGACAGCCAATAAAAGAAGCTAATACATAGTGTAATGTTAGCCAGTCCTCCTTATCACCTCTGTAGTTCTTTCAGCCCCTTCAGATTTGAAGCATAAGAACCCCAAGAATGTTTCCAAATCACACCTTGTTCCCCAAGCACTCTTTACGACGTGAACAGTGATACTGTCTGGCTATGTGGACTCTCTCCTCAGGCCCTACGCTACCAGCACTCCCAGCTATCTTCGAGACACCACTAATTTCCTGAAGAAACTACAATCCATCGGAGATCTTCCAGAAAACACCATCCTGGCCACTATGGATGTAGAAGCCCTCTACACCAACATTCTACACAAAGATGGACCACAAGCCATCAGGAACAGTATCCCTGACACTGTCACGGCAAACCTGGTGGGTGAACTGTGTGACTTTGTCCTCACCCACAACTATTTCACATTTGGAGATAATATATACCTTTAAGTCAGCAGAACTGCTATGGGTACCCGCATGGCCCCACAGTATGCCAATAGTTTTATGGCTGACTTTGAACAATGCTTCCTTAGCTCTCATCCTCTAATGTCCCTACTCTACGTGTGCTATATTGATGACATCTTTATCATCTGGACCCATGGAAAAGAAGCCCTTGAGGAATTCGACCATGATTTCAACAATTTCCATCCCACCATCAACCTCAGCCTGGACCAATCCACACATGCAGTCCATTTCCTAGACACAACTGTGCTAATAAATGATGATCACATACACATCACCCTATACCAGAAACCTACTGATTGCTATACTTACCTACATGTCTCCAGCTTCCATCCAGGACACACCACTCGATCCATTGTCTACAGCCAAGCTCTAAGATACAACCACATTTGCTCCAACCCCTCAGACAGACCAACACCTACAAGATCTCTATCAAGCATTCTTAAAACTACAATACCCACTTGGTGAAGTGAAAAAACAGATTGACAGAGCCAGAAGAGTACTTAGACGCCATCCACTACAGGACAAGCCCAACAAAGAAAGTAACAGAACACCATTAGCCATCACCTTCAGCCCCCAACTTAAACCTCTCCAACACATCATCAAAGACCTACAACAGCCCTGCACAACTCAGAAAGCAGCTAGGGCCATATTACTGCAAAAGCAACAGCTGCAGGCCGAAAAGCCCCGCCCTCGCCCCGCCCCCATCCACTTCCCTCCACCCCACCGCTTGGCTTGCTGCACTCCTACTCACTCCCCACGGGCCGCACAGTGAGACCGTGTGAGCCACATGTGACCCCCAGGCTGCATGTTGTGCAGGCATGACCTACAACCTATCCTAAAGGACAATCTCTCACTCTCACAGATCTTGGGAGACAGACCAGTCCTCGCTTAAAGACAGCCCCCAACCTGAAACAAATACTCACCAGCAACCACACACTACACAACAAAAACACTAACCCAGGAACCTATCCTTGCCAACTCTGCCCACCTGTTCATTCAACTGACACCATCATAGGACCTAATCACATCAGCCAAACCATTAGAGGCTCATTCACCTCCACATCTACCAATGTGATATATGCTATCATGTGCCAGCAATGCCCCTCTGCCATGTACATTGGCCAAACTGGACAGCTTCTATGCAAAAGAATAAATGGACACAAATCTGACATCAGGAATCATAACATTCAAAAACCAGTAGGAAAACAATTCAATCTCCCTGGCCACTCTATTACAGACTTGAAGGTGTCAATTTTAAAAAACAGAAAAACTTCCAAAACAGACTCCAATGAGAAGCTGCCGAACTGAAATTAATTTACAAATAGGACACTATCAACCAAGGGTTAAACAAGGATTTTGAATGGCTTAGTCATTACACTAATCGAATCTATTTCTATAAGTTAAGTTTCCTTCACACCTTCTTGTCAACTGTCAGACATAGATCTACTTGATTATCACCACAAAAGGGTTTTTTTTCCTCCTGTTGATAACAGTTCATCCAAATTAAACAGCCTCTTACAATTGGTATGGTAATTTCCAACTTTTTATGCTTTCTGTTTATATAAATGCATCTTACTTCTGTGTGTTCTATTCTATGCATCCAAATGAAGTGGGCTATAGCCCACGAAAGCTTATGCTGAAATAAACTGGTTAGTCTCTAAGGTGCCACAAGTATTCCTCGTTTTCTTTACGGATACAGACTAACACAGCTGCTAATCTTAAACCAGTGATAGATTACATTCCCTTACAAAATCTTGTCCTTCTTTAATGTGTCTTTCCATAAAATGAATCTAGTGCAATGTCAGAACACATCCAAGCTTAAACATATTCAAAATTGTCAAATTTTTGTCAGTGGAACCTTTTTCTGTCAGGAAATGCAGATTCAAAATCAAAACATTCCATAGAAATACAAACATTTTGTCAAAATTTTGGGCAAAAAATTGTAGAAATAAATAATTTTGTTTCATGACATATCATATGACAACATACTAATCTAAATATTTTTACTTTTATAGTATAACGTAAGTCAATAACATCAAAACAAAACTATGTCAAGCTTAATCAACAATGTTTTTTTTAAGGTCAAAACAAAATGTCATTTCAATTTTTCCAGAATAAAATTTCAGAATTTTGGTTTTTTATTCTAAATTGGAATGAAAAAAATCAAAATTTTGGAATTTCACCTGGAATAGGAGTTCCAGATTCTTTTGGTCTATTTTAAAACTAGTATGCTCCAATATGGTTCACTTACCCCCATTTAAAATTCATAGAACCATCTTGATTTTGATATCTCTGCCCTGTGTTCTGCATGGCTTGAATGAAATTAAAAGCCTGTCAACATATCATCAAGGCTGATATATCCAAGTCATCTTTTTGTAGTGTTACATCATCATGTGATTATGTTTGCATTACAGTGCAAAGATGCAATGACAAACATCTTAATTTTACAATTCAGAGATTTTGTCTAACAGGACAGAATATTAAAGTGGAACCCTACAATGAGGAATTAATCTCTAATCCCATGTTTCATTACTGTTTTAATTGTATCAAAAATTCAAGATATGATGTAAGAAAGTAAAGGAAAAGAAAAAAAGAGCACCATCATCATTTTGGGTCTCCCAAATATATACTTTCTTCCCCTTCCTCTCAGGAAGCATTTAGCTAACAACAACAACAAAAAGTGAAGAAAATTCTCAACTGGGTTTCCAGAGTTGTGCACATTCATACTACTACTGGCAATATTGTTATAAATATTGAAACCTAGGTCTGCATGATTGCTAGGCAAAAGACTTACCCTCTGCCCACATTGTAATACCAGATGTGCTAACTGCAGCTGATACTCCACAAACAGGGGTTTACATCACTGACTCAGTGGGATCAGCTGATTAATAGCTGCTGACTAGTCACCTCTTAGCATAAAGCTTCCCGTTCCTGCCATACCCCTTGTCTGAGCAACTTGTCGTTAGGCCTGTTGCAAACCTGACCCTTAAGATCAAGTTCCTGCCTCCTGGCCTGGTTCTTGCTCCTTATTCCTGTTACCTTGCCTTGTTCCTACTCCCTCTCCCTAACTGCAGTTGTTAACTCTGGCTTGACCCTTGGCATGACCCTGACCTCAGTCCAAACTTTGCATGCTTCTAACTGACCCCCACTTGACCCATGGTGTGACTGGCTAGCTGTGACCCTTAGCATGATCCTGATCATGATTCTACTCAAGGCCCCAACCATTAGGTCGGGTTGCTCACATACAGGCTCTGACAATTTTCTCAGACCCTGTTGGTCTCTTTCGGGACTTGTTGCTGAACTCCTGGACCAAGTATGGACATGTAGGGCTCCTGCTTTACTGATGCCCAAAGGGTCTATAAATCTATAGGAACAGAACACTGTCATTAAAGATGAGAACTAGAGGCTGAAGGAGCAAATATGGCATCTTCAAATGGAAAACTGCTCCATGAGGGAACAAGTTGCAGCACTCAGAGCAGCTGTGGGTACCCACTCATCCTCTCCTTTAATCACCAGCTTGGTCAACCAGCCCCAGAGTTCTGTTACCAGGAAGATATGGTGGCACCTGCAGCAAGTCTCACAAGCTTATTATGCAATGCAGACTCTTGTTTATGCTCCAGCCCCAGGAATACACCACAGACCAAGCTGAAGTGGTGCTGGTTCTTCACTTGCTTACCAGGGAGGCCTTATTATGGGCTTTTCCCTTTCAAGGTCAAGACCACTATGTGCTAGCAAGCTGGGGGTTTTTTCTGCAAGCATTTGCCACCATTTTTGATGACTTATATAAAGGTCTCATTGTGGAGACTGCTTTACATACATTTCAGTAAACCCTGGCATCAGGCCCTTCCTATGTTGCCCAGTTTAGACGCTTGCCTCCCCACCGCCGCACACACACACACACACAGAGTCTGGAATGATGTCACGCTCATCTCACAGTTTTGGCTCTGTTTCTGTGACTAATTAAAGGACAAACAGGCAAGGGAAGACCCTCCCACAAGATCAGAGGCTTTTATGTGTATCAGGATAGACACCAGACTTCATGAACAACAAATAGAATGCAGAAGGGCCCTGTCTATGTTCCACAGTTGCTTAAGGTTCAGGCTTCATGCTTAAGAAAGCCCATGAAGATAGCCATGGTGTATCCCCATTTAGCCCAGAGTGAGCAAGGGCTCAGGAATCAGGAAAACCTCTGTTTCTACTGAGGAAAAGCGGAATAAACAGTATCCATGTGCCCTGCCAAAATCTCCATCCACTCAACAAAAGGACAAAAAGATACAGCCCAGGTTCCAATCCTGGGCACTCCCAGCAAAAGATCATGAGGTTATGTTCAATCAGGAGGCCGTCATTCTTTCCCACTTCTTCAAATTCCCCTGCAATTGCAGATCCCGCGGGACAAGCAGGCCTTTCCATGCAATGGGCCTTGATTAACTCAGGAGTGGGAGATAATTTCGTGGATTTTTCCCTGTCCCAGTCCTTGGCCTTCTGATACAACCCTAAACCACCATAGATAAGGAGGGAACTGTAGATGGGCCCCCACTGAAGTTGGGCCCAGTTACTCAGGAGAGATCGTATCTTTGGAATTGGTGAGAGGGGAACACCAGGAAATCCTACAGTTCAGTCTTATTACCATGCATTTTACTGTTTTGGATCTGACCCTCTGTATCGTCATGCTGCAAGACCCAACAGAGAAACTTCAGCTACCACCCTGCAATCAGTGATATACTCATTGACACAGTGAGATCAGCTGACTAGCAGCAGTCTGCTGATTGGTCACTGCTTAGCATAAAGCTTCCTTCCACATCCCTTGCCTGTGCAACTAGTTGCCAGGCCAGTTGCTGACCAGACCCCTGAGACCAAGTTCCTGCCTTCTCACCTTGTTCCTGCTCCCATGCCCATGACTCTTGGCATGACTCTGACTCTGGTTTGACCAGTGGTGTGACTCTGACTGCAACTCTAGTTTAACCCTTGGTGTGGCTTCTGACTCTGGCTACATGATCCTAGGCAGGACTCTTGACCACAACCGCAGCTCCATTCTGGGCTCTAACCTTTAGATCAGACCATGGGCTCCTACAGGGATATATTTTTTATCCCAGAGGTTGCAGGCTTGCCAAGGGGAGGGGCAAAGGACTGGCAAATCTATTTGTTTTTCCATGTAAACAGAAAAAACCTTCACTAATAACTAAAGAAGGATGCAACAACACTGCACAAACACCTTCTATTAAGTTGCACTTTGCTGGAAATATTTTTCCATATAGTTTCTGGACAAATACACTGATTATGTAGATAACATAAATGTGTTCAAGTTGTATAATTCAAAGTGGGGGAGAAGATCCATTTTTGGAGAAAGATAGATCCTTCCTTGAGGAAATGTGGTACAATGTAGCCCAGGGGTAGGCAACCTGTGGCACGCGTGCCAAAGGCAGCACACAAGCTGATTTTCAGTGGCACTTACACTGCTTGGATCCTGGCCACCAGTCTGGGGGGCTCTGCATTTTAATTTAATTTTAAATGAAGCTTCTTCAACATTTTAAAAACCTTATTTACTTTACATAAAACAATAGTTTAGTTATATCTTATAGACTTATAGAAAGAGACTTTCTAAAAACATTAACATGTATTACTGGCACATGAAACCTCAAATTAGTGTGAATAACTGAAGACTCGGCACACCACTTCTGAAAGGTGGCTGACCCCTGATGTAGCCCATTGCACAGTCCAAAAATTTGCTCTGGAGAAATATGTTTATGAGCCCATAAATGAGATCTCTCTGACAGAGATGATATGGCTTTATCCAGAAAAGGGGTGAACTCTGGCAAAGGCAGGGAAATCACTCCAACACTCCTGTCAAGTTAATGGCAGAACAAGAATTTCTTGAGAATCCCCTATGGAGCATCACTAGATTCATGCAGTTTTTCTACATACAATTTACCAAGCACACACCAGTGAAGGCAACAAGAAGGCTCATTAAGGGGAATAGCTGTGTCGTTAGATACATAATCCTACCTCTAGACTGGTGCAAGGCACAAAGCTCTGCTTAGCAATGCTAACTCTCCATGGGTACAATTACTTTATGAAAACTAGCCATCCTTGTCTGGAGAAGCCTCATGGAAAAGTTCAGCTTCATACAAAACAAAAAAATCTGTTTTATGCTGAATGATTTACTTGCATAAAGAGGCTTGAAAAAAATACAATGCCTCCTGTTTGTTGGCTGTTTAGTAATGAGTGTTTATTATATTAAATTCACCAGCTTATTCATTTATACTACTTCCTTACTACTACATTTATACTATTCCTTACTACTGGTTCAGTATTTGATTAGTTTGGGGGGTTTATTGATTTCCCCTCCACTCCATCAAAAACAAAGAATAGAACACAATAATACAGTCATGCTTGAAATTTGAATGATAAACGTTACATTTTTAATTCCAAAATTAAAAGCACACATCACTGAAATTAACCAACTGCTTTCTCAAAGACTGACCCAAAAACCCATTCAATGAAGATTTCCTCTGTTCATGAGAGAGAGATATCATTTAGAATAAGTAAAAAAACTGAGAGAGAAATTAATGTTGCCACCCAACTCTGCTTCAGACAAAATGACTTTGAAAATATACATAAAAATTAAAAAGACCATATGCTAAGAGACCAGCCAATTGAAGACATTTCAAAACATAATGACTTTCATGTCTATAACCCTGTGCATTGTACTGAATATTTTCCCCTTGATATAATAAGATTTACATTTCCTTAACTAAGATTTCATCCATACCGAAAATTCTGGCAGGAGGATAAAACACTTAAAGAAAAGTGAAAGTTTACAAATGTAACAATTATTTACAATAATGCCAAGATCTGCAATTTGTTCTTCTTTCCTTTTAACCTCCATTCCAAATTATATTGATCGCAGTTCAGAGACAGAATGACTAGATAACATTAAAAAAAACCCCAAACAATCCGTCCACTGCATTATGAAAATGCATCCGTAAGGAAATACATTCACCCAAGTAGCCTTCCTCCTATTCTTCTACCCTTTTGAGAATTTTAATACCACTAGAGCTTCATGTTCTAGTGGTATTAAACAAAAGTGGTAAAAAACAAAAAGGTACTTGCTGGTATAGCTTATTTTGTTCAAGGAACTGGTATAAACTATGCCAGCAAAAGCTGCATCTACTCAAGGAGAGTTTTCTGGTATAGTTATAACGGCAAACCTTCTCTCATGTAGACTAGGCGTTGATTATGTAAGTCATACCCTCCATTCTGTGCAGAGCATGGCAAAGTCTGGATGATGATGTTCTTGTTTTTAAAGTTACATAATTTAAGTAGCAGTAGTTAACAGAGAAGTAAAAGTCCAAGGGAAAAAAAGTGATGAATGCTTACAAGAAAAAATAACTATGGATTAGCAAAAGAATGAATTTCATGAGATCTCAATAGCTTCCCTCTTTCAATTTAATCATTGAAAAAGATCCCACATGGGTGCTTCATCAGCTTACATTCTTGTAAACTGTAATAAAAACATATTTGTGTATTTAATGGAGTTAAGGGGGTAACCCAACAACTGTACTATACACAACATGGCCATTCATAGGTAGTGTTAGCTAGGTAGGGAAATCCCCTTGAAAATTCTATTCATATATCTCAGCACAAATTGGAAGGAACAAGGAGGAGGGTGTGCCAGAGCAAACATTCAGTTTTCAATTGGTTTATTATTAAAATGGCATTGCATTCCCAGAAGAGACTGTGTGCGCACCCAGTCAAACGGTGAATCCAGTGATCAGAACAGCTATATGGACTGATTATTGAATTGCTGAAGCCATATGTGAGAAATGCTTAAATATTTATTTTTTCTCAACCCCTAATTTTTTGCCCTTTTTTACTCTTTTAACTCAGTGACTACAAAACTCTCCTCAACGTGCTAAATATCTGCATACAGAGTCTGGTTTATTCATCATAATAAGGTGGCAGATGGCACCTATTTTTAGAACACTGGCTAAATAAAAGGAAGGATAGTTTTGTTCAAAAAGGTCATTTCCTGTTTACTACAGAAATTAAGGGTTTGAGGACACTAATGGCATCAAAATGATCAATATATTGATGTTTAGGTTGCCTGTGATTAATAAGCAAACAAATAAAAAGGCCACTTAAACATCACCTGCATCACTCCTCCTCTTACCCTCACTGCTTCCAACAATGCCATTACCAACACATTAAAGTCTATATAAAATTATTTATCAGGAAAAATACCAGCCAAAGCCATTATGCATTCTAAATATAGCATCCGATATAAAAATTTAAACAATACTTATACAGAATTTATTATTAGTATACATGCTCTTAGAAATCAATATTTATACTGAACAAGGGAAATGTTTTAAGTTTATGTACTTAAATATCAGAATTACTGGTAAGTGGATATTTTTTGACATAGAGGGACTGCTGAAAACAAGTACCCTTTGAAGGCTGAGACAACTCAAAATAATGAAAGACAGGGCATAGCCTGTACCACATTTAGCTTCAGTCTAGACGATGTTGTGCATTGGTAATAGAAAAAAAAAAAGACTATGAAGTCTATCCTTTCATTTGAATTGCACAGTACAGTTTAACACACTGCAAGGATTAGAATCCTCACTTGAGCAACACATTCTGGCTCCACTTTGCTTTTAGCTCAATTCTGTTTCTGTTCTCCTGCTTAAAACGGCTTCCTCTCTCTAACCAACAGTTTGCAAGAAGAAATTATTAAAAAGAGTACACTTTTACCTTCCCTCACCACAGTTCTCTCCTATTCTAAGGATGAAGGAGAAAAAGTGGTATCACTGTGTGACAACTGTTGAAAAATGATGACTTTTTAAATGGTGACAACTACACTTAATGAAGGTTACAGGACAAGCCAAAACAAATATTAAACTACTTAACTGTAAATTGGAGTTCTCTGTAACTATTTTGTCCACATAACAGTAGTTCAGCAAATGCACTGCAAGAGCTCCACAACTCTCACCAGGGATCTCAGGGTGAAATGCTAGAAGACATTTACTTCTCAATGGGGAAGAATGGCTTTTTGGTCAGGGAAAAGGATTGTGTGTCAAAAGGTTTAGGATCCACCTCATCATCTTTGATCATCATTTGGCCCTGAGCAACTCACATGATTTCTATGCCTCAGTTTCCTCATTTGTAAAATGGAATTGGTAATTCTAACCTACCTTGCAGAAGTGCTGCTAGGCTTAAATTAATGAGTGAACAAAATGTTCAGATGAGCCACTTTGTATAATAACTTCAGCCTCTTTTGAGGAACAAGACGCTGCCCCATTTATCACAGTCCAGGTACAGGAGTATGGGGCATGTAAGTATAGGAAAACAATTTCTCACTAATACCTGAGGCTTGAAATGGGGTTGTAATCAAATGATTTTGCAGGAAGCCCCAGAATTGTTTGAACCATATTTATAGCCTCATATAGCCATGCTCTTGGAGTCACAGCTGAGATGTATGGACCCCAAGTCTTTGGGATCAGTAGTCTTGTGCAGGATTGAGCATGAAATGTGAAATGGGTCAGATTCATTCTTTTTGGTGAGGAGAGGTGTAAGTTAAACTGCCTTGCCCCAGCCCAGCCTGATCTTCAGTGGAGGAAAGAGATAGATGGCCTTCTTCCCTTCCTGGCCATTGCTGTGCACTCTGGGAGCTGTGTTTGCGCCAACCAGTGGAGAGGTGGTTACACAGGTACCTAATGCTGTATAGCTGCCCCTCTGGAAACCATTCCACCATCAGCTGGTCTGTGTCAATTCACGAAGTGAATCTGGCCCAGTATGTATAAAATGTATAAAGGTAAACCAGTCTGAGCCTCTACCTTCTTGAGCACCTACCCAGAGCTCTAAGTCATCTAAAATATTTGGTTTCCTGTACATATACAGATTGACCCAGTAACAGTGGGCAGCAAAGAAGGGCTTTAAGAGAGCCTTTTCTATCGACTGGTTGCATGAAGGGCTTAAAATCAATAGAGCTTAGCTACTAATGCAATTACTCACCGATCGACAATATAGAACAGAGGTGGCCAACTGTGGCTTGTGATCCACATGTGGCTTTTTTACCATTAAAGTGTGTCTTGCAAGCCTCCTCCACCCCCCACTCTTCGGGTCCCCAACTGGGTGGGAGGGAGAGAGCTCAGGATCTCTGCCTTGCAGCAGGGTGGTGGGGTAGGAGTTTCTGTCCAGCTGGAGGGACAGTCTTGGGGCTTCAGCCCTGAGGGTCGCACCAGCCAGAGCTCGGGGCTTCATCACAAGTGGGACAGAAGCCCTGAGCCCCAACTCCCAGCAGGTGTGCTCCAGCTCTCAGAATTTCTGAAGTTTGTCGTACATGCCTTGGAGGGCCAATGAGTTTGCCCACCTCAGTACAGTAACTAGGGACTGATACAGGAAGAAATAAGCAAAGGGCTAAATTAATCCCTGACATAAATAAGATGGGTGCATTGACATAGGTGCTGAAACTAGCGGTGCTGCTGCACCCTCTGGTTTGAAGTAGTTTCCATCATATATGGGGTTTATAGTGTGGTTCAATGGCTCTCAGCACCCCACTATACAAAATGTTCCAGTCCCCTGGTTCATTGAAGTTAAAAAGAGCTGTGAACTCTTACTCCATGCCAGAATTTCACCCAAACTGTCCAAATGTCATTGCTGCCTGTCATTTAGATGAGAGCCTGGGTATGATTCAGCAATCTAAAATAGTGGAACTGAATGAGGAAAACACAAAAGATGTCACTTATTCCATTTGCAATATACAAATTTTTAAAATGGAATACTTTCAGCATTAATGGAATATTTTCAATTAATATGAAGTTTTCAGATGTAATGGCTTATATATTCAATTATTCTAATAGAGCTAATTTACAGCTGAAGGAAGTCTTCACTTAAAAGGCTACACCTCTCCTCTTTGTTATGCTTAATAGCATCTCTACAGTCTACATTCAAGCTGTCAGTCTGAAAGACATTTTGCTATAAACATCTCCATTTCCTTTTATTTCTACAGACACCTCTAAACAGCTCTACCGCTCTTCTAATTCATAGGCAATATGAGGGCTTTCACTGTAATGCAACGTCACTACATGTATTGTGGCATAAAAATAAATGTCTGTTTAGCAATTTGCAAACCTTAGAGCAGTTACTCCAAATTGTTTTCGTCTTTACTACTGCATAGCATGTGAATACATGAGATTATTACACCAGTAGGTTTTACTACAAAATATCAACACTACACACAGAGTGACATAAAGCTCAATGCCTGTTTGAGAAGTAAGCTTATCCCTAAAATACCTATTTTCTGTTACTCATACCATGCTCCTAGAAGAACATAAATGAATAAATACATAAATACTGACCAGGAAAATGTTGCCTGCACAGAACACATAATTTCCCTTTGATGTCTCAAGTGAGAGTCCTTACAATGTGCGTAGAAAGCACTCATATTTTTAATACCTTAAGTATAGAGTATAGCATATACCTGTTGGTGGTTTTGGCTTACATGAAAAATATTACCTCATAACTTTAAATGGTTATCTTCTTTGGGAATGAAAGCCCTCAGAGCCCACAATGTTGCGTAGTTTTCCCTCAGTATATCCAAATGGATATACTTTATAACCACATGCAGCATGTATGTGAGGATGATATCTTTGTGATAAATTGCTTTATTTCTACAATATAAACTGCATTTCTCATGCATTTTGACCAACTGCTCATCTGTATCCTGCTCACCTGTCCATCACCTCCAGCATTACTTTAACACTCGAAAACTTTGAGCAGCTTAGCAGCTGCCACTGATGATGTTTTTCCCCCCACTCCAAAACTACATTGGTCCAAAGTCTAATGGCTGGTCTACACTAACACCTTAAGTCGATCTAAGTTATGCTGTTTTAGTTACGTAAATTACATAACTCAAGTCAATGTAAGTTAAGTCACCTCACAGTGCTGTCTACACTACGCTATGTTGATGGGAGACACTCTCCCATTGACTTAGCATGTCTTCACCGGATCCGCTAAATCAACACCACTGCACTGATTGCAACTGTGCCGATTTAGCTGGCAGTATAAACATGGCCTAAGACTAATAATGTGAACATCTGATACCACATAACTAACGACTATGGGCCCCCAAGCTCTCAGCCGCCATGGGCAGCGGAGATACCCCCAAGCTCTCAGCCACCATGGGCAGCAGAGATACCCCGCAGCTGCTTGGCTGCTACCTCAGGAAGGCACAGGGACCCCTGCACCTCCCCAGCCGCCATGTGGATGCAGGGGGACCCCTGCAGCTCTCCACTATGGTGGTGGCCCTGGGATTCCCACAGCACTCCTCATCACTGGAGAGGGGCAAGGGTACTCTGCAGCTCCCCTCTGCCACTGGTGGCAGGGGGATCCTGGAGCTCTGAGCCCCTCAAAGGTGGTGGTGGCCCCAGAGCTCCCAGCCACCCCACCAGATGCCCAGTTCCTTCCCATTTTATCATGGATATTTTTAGTAAAAGTCAGGGACAGGTCATGGGCTTCCATTAATTTTTCTTTATTGCCCATGACCTGTCCCTGACTTTTACTAAAAATATCCATGACAAAATCTTAGCCTTACTCATAACACTTTTATCAAGACTGAGAACACTTGCCTCCTATCACAAAGCAACTGGTATTCAAGGTTTTCCTATGATATACACAGCATTTGTTACTAGCTAGAATTCTATCCGCATGTGCTTAATATAAAGTAAGTTCTCATTACGTCACAACATATTTGTATATAAACAACATAACACAAACAAATTTGGAGACATAAGTTCCCTTGATGGATTTTTGAGTGGAACTCATGAATAACTTATTTTTCAGTTCACTGGCAGCTCCTGGGGGGGAAAACAATCAAGGGAGGACAAACCGCAAATCAAAAATGTCAAGAGAAGTTTTGTTTCAAGTTAAATGAAACATTTTGTTTGGCCCAGAATTAAATGTTTCATTTTGAATATTTTTACTAAAAGCAAAAGAAATGAAGGGCTATGATTACAAAAATGATAGTGGTGGTGGCGTCACCCTACTAATCTTCAGCTCAGTGGCTAGAGCACTCACCTGGGATGGGGAAAACCCAGACACATTTCAGAATACTTTTCATTTTGGTTAAAACAATTTGCCAAAATTAATAAGTATTTGCAAAAAATGTTTTGGTTGAGACAAATCTGCATTTTTGATGGAAAAAAAAGTCTTAGAAATCTAAGCTCTACTTTGAGCTCTACTACTGAGTGATATACATTCTGCATTTAAAATGAAAGCTGAGAACAGTATACTTTTTAAAAGAAAAAATTAATAAAGTGCATATCTTTTCATTAATATAGGCACAGATAAACATACAACACATTTTCAACTAATATGTATTATTTAAAATAAAACAGCAACAGATATCTAGTACTATGTAACAACAAGTGTTCATGAATCCCTTATACTTAGTAACAGCTTTTAAAGTATTTTTCAAGTATTTTTAATTCTTATACTATAATTTGGGATGGTGGAAGAAGGGCATATGATAAGAGGACAACAGTCTGAAGAAGTTCTTCACAGAGTAAGTTTGAGAACTACACAGTGCTCATTTTAAAATACAGCACAGTTTCCTGTATATATAGGACATTTGTTATAGATGCACATGCAGTGGCACTCTATAGTTACACAATAGAATTTTATGCAACTACAAAAGTTCTAAACTTCTCTACTATATAGATATCCAAAAAAGCTTTAGCTAAAGTATCATGAAGTTTTTCAACTCCATAATCCCGCAGACAAGCATGAAACAAAAAAGCCTAATAGAAATGTTTTAGTCTACATGCAGTAATGTGAATTTTCAAACATGAATTACTTTATAATTTAAAATAAACATAAAACTCACTTGAAGCTTATTCTTCAGAGGACTGGCTGCATAGTGAGCTTGAAGTTCATCTATTTCTGAGCTCTCTGCACAAGAGTCCTAATCATACATGCACACACTTAAATAGTATATCTTTAGGAGATGATTGGAACATGACCATTCTGTGTGAAATTCCAAGATATTGAAAAAACAAATTTTTAGTCAGAACAAAAAAATTCAAAATTTGAACACTACCAGGGAACAGAAATTAAAAAACAACCACCCTGATTTGGAAAAATCTGTTTGATAATGTTGAATCATTTTGATAAGGTATATCATTTTGTTTTGATAATTTCAAAGCATTATTACACACTATTACATATATTGATATATATAAATAATACTAAAATTAATATTTCAAATAGGTCAAAACAAATTTTCAGAATGTAAAGAAAAAGTCAAAATGATTTGTTTCAACATTTTTATCAAAAATTTATTCAAAACGGACACGTTCTCACAAAATTTTTCAATTTTGACAAAATTACATTTTCCAATGAAAAACTTGTGGTGACACTTTTTCAACCAGATGTATTTATATAATTCCTCCTCCTCTAATTTAAAAATGGCTGAAGCGATGTTGCACAAACTTGGCTGAAGCCAAGTATGTTGGGTTTCAATTCTAAAAGAGAATTTGAGAAAGCATGGTGGCTGAAATGCAATCTACCAAAGGAATTCTGCTCCTTCACGCTACCCTCTCCAATGGAGTACAGGTACAGGGGAAGAATGACCAGGTCGCTGGAACTGTACTGGGCCACCACAGAAAGCCCTAAACTGTGCCCCGACATGCTCCAGACAGAAGTGCAGATCAAAAGAAATGGCATAGCGCACATAATTATGTGCATTCTGGCTTGTGCCATAAACAGCACTAGGGAGGCTGCCATAACTAGAATAGCCTCCTCCCCATGGCTGCTCTTAATGAATCAGACACTACCTGTAGAGCATTTGCTTTTACAAATGCCAAAGCAACACATTAATACTGAAGCTGAGATCTTTGTGTGAACAAATGACTATATATAGAATATCCAGAAAAGATTTCAGAAATGTTTCTTGTAACATCATACTGCAGACAGAACAGTGTTGTAATAGAGACTGAAATGTTTCTGTAAATTAATGTGAAGCAAAGAGGCTGAAATTATGACAGAAATCTGAACTGGGAACAAAAGCAAACATTAAGCGTGTTGCAAAAACTGCTTATTTCCTTTACAGTTCAGTCCAATATACCTCAAAGGACAGGCATAACTCAGTAGACTTCTGGAAAAACAAGATTTATTGCAAGCAATAAGGAGTCAGAAGGGTTATCACCCAAACAACTGGCTCCCCTCAATACATGTGTGAGGATATTTTATACCCCTGTGTTGATAAGGGAGGGGGACTTTCAATCCACTTACACAAGTGGGAACACTTAATGGCTATTACATCCATTGTTGGTATTAATCTATTTCATTTACCTGTCTGGTAAGCAGGAGGTTCAAAACACTTAGGGGTACTCAGACACTGACGCCTGCACAGCTGTGACAGGGTGAATGCAAGTTTGAAATGCATGTTAAACTAGGGGTCAATAGTACATATACAGGGAGTGAGATTATAAGTCTAAGGCTATTTTAAAATCATACTACAACATTCTAAATTACATTTTCCTAACAATCATTTTCTTAACAAGCGCAAACTCGAACAGAGAGCAGAAAATATGAAAAAAAAATAAAAAAAAGCTCTACATAAAGACTTTCTACCTTTCTCTTGCCTGCTCCCCACATTACATTTCCTAGAGGGAGAAAATTTGATTTTACAGGGCCTCTGGAAGAAATAAAGCAGATTTCTAGAAAAATGGGAACTTTGTGGATCTCTTTCATACCTTTCATTTCTCAAATAGATGCCTACAGGGTCTTCCTTTCTCTCCCCCTTTTTTAAAAGTACTAATTTAAAATCATGAGCATTGAGCTAACAAGCAGCAGATCCCCAGAAGCAAAAGATTTAACATCAAGCCCTGAAGTAAGGCCAATGCTTTAGAGTTTGTCAGCTTTTTTTATTTTATGTAGTTTAAGCTAAAATACTTTCAGCTAGAGTGCATTCGCTAAGTGGACACCATTCTGCATTCAGTGGCAGATTACTCTCCTTGTTATTTCTAGTCTGAATTTGTTTGGCCTCAACTTCCAACTACTAGATCTTGTTATATTAATTGCTGCTACACTGAAGAGCTCTTTTTTAAATCATTTGTTTGTTCCACATACAGTGCTTACAGACAGTGAAAAGTCACCCCTTAACCTTTTCTTTGTGAAGATAAGCAAATTAAGCTCTTTGAGTCTATTGCTAAAGGTATGTTTTCATGATGCATGATGGCAAGGTTTTCCCTCACACCATTATCAGCTGTAACTTTAAAATGAGCTACTTCAGGAGTAATACCAGATAAAGCTCAGTCAACCCTGGCCTCTCTGCTGCCATGCAAAATGCATAGCTCCAGAGATTCACAACAAGGTTGTAAGTGTCCCCTGAAGCAGTCCAAACAGAATCGTAAGATATTACCACCACAACTATATACCCCAAGTCCAAATGTTTTTTAAATGTCAACAACTTTAATTTGTATTTTATCTAACATTTTAAAAAGCCAAATAAATTGTCAGAAAACCCTGTATTCATAATTGCTTCCCTTTATCCTTTACCCTTTGTTTTATATCAGAGAGGTAGCCGTATTAGTCTGGAATTGCAGAAGTGACAAAGAGTCCTGTGGCACCTTGAAGACTAACTAAAGTATTAGAGCATAAGCTTTCGTGGGCTAATACCCACTTCATCGGATGCATGCAGTGGAAGTATCCAGGGGCGGGAATAAATAAGAGACAAGGGCCAGGTTAGAGATAACAAGGTTAGTCCAATCAGGCTGAACCAGCTTGTTATCTCTAATCAGGGAGGATGAGGTCCTCCTCTAGCAGCTGGTCTGGAGGTATGAACACCGAGAGAAGAGAAGCTGCTTTTGTAGTTAGCTAGCCATTCAGTCTTTGTTCAGTCCTTGACTGATGGTATCAAATTTGCAAATGAATTGTAGCTCTGCAGTTTCTCTTTGCAGTCTGGTCTTGAAGTTTTTCTGCTGCAAGATGGTGACCTTTAGATCTGTTATGGTGTGTCCAGCGAGGCTGAAGTGTTCTCCTACAGGTTTTTGTATATTGCCATTCCTGATATCTGATTTGTGTCCATTTATCCTTTTTTGTAGGGACTGTCCAGTTTGGCCGATGTACATAGGAGAGGGACAGTGCTGGCACATAATGGCATACATTACGTTGGTAGATGTGCAGGTGAATGAACCAGTGATGGTGTGGCTGATCTGGCTAGGTCCTGTGATGGTGTTGCTGGTGTAGATATGTGGGCAGAGTTGGCCTTGAGGTTTGTGGCATGGATTGTTTCCTGAGTTAGAGTTATTATGGTGCGGTGTGCTGTTGCTGGTGAGAATATGCCTGAGGTTGACGGGTTGTCTGTGGGCGAGGACTGGCCTGCCTCCCAAGGCCTGTGAAAGTGAGGGATCGTTGTCCAGAATGGGTTGTAAATCACTGATGATGAGTTGGAGAGGTTTTAACTGAGGACTGTAGGTGATGGCCGGTGGTGATCTGTTGTTTTCTTTCGTAGGCTTGTCTTGCAGCAGGAGGCTTCTGGGTACACGTCTGGCTCTGTTAATCTGTTTCCTTATTTCCTCATGCGGGTATTGTAGTTTTGAGAATGCTTGGTGAAGATCTTGTAGGTGTTGGTCTCTGTCTGAGGGGCTGGAGCAAATACGATTGTACCTCAGTGCTTGGCTGTAGACAATGGATCGTGTGGTGTGTCCGGGACGGAAGCTGGAGGCA
Organism: Dermatemys mawii; assembly: GCA_007922305.1. Taxonomy (NCBI): domain Eukaryota; kingdom Metazoa; phylum Chordata; order Testudines; family Dermatemydidae; genus Dermatemys; species Dermatemys mawii. Next base: position 40,050,482 of record ML677332.1, on the reverse strand, counting down.
TGAAGGTAGGCATAGCTTTCGGTAGGTTTTCGGTATAGGGTGGTGTTAATGTGGCCATCATTATTTTGCACCATGGTGTCTAGGAAGTGGACTTCCCGTGTAGACTGGTCCAGGCTGAGGTGGATGGTGGGGTGGAAGCTGTTGAAATCATGGTGGAATTCTTCCAGAGTTTCCTTCCCATGGGTCCAGATGATGAAGATGTCATCAATGTAGCGTAGGTAGAGAAGGGGCGTCAGTGAACGAGAGTTGAGGAAGCGTTGTTCCAGGTCAGCCATAAAAATGTTGGCATACTATGGGGCCATGCAGGTGTCCATAGCAGTGCCACTGGTCTGGAGGTATATACTGTCACCAAATTTGAAATAATTGTGTGTGAGGATAAAGTCACAGAGCTCAGCAAGCACTTGTGCTGTGGCATCATCAGGGATACTGTTCCTGACAGCTCGTATTCCATCTCTGTGTATTCCAACCTCGCTGGACACACCATATTCTGTGTACACACCGTATTCTGTATTCCATCCTCACAGGACACACCATAACAGATCTAAAGGTCACCATCTTGCAGCAAAAAAACTTCAAGACCAGACTGCAGAAAGAGAAACTACAGAGCTGCAATTCATTTGCAATTTTGATACCATCAGTCAAGGATTGAACAAAGACTATGAGTGGCTAGCTAACTACAAAAGCAGCTTCTCTTCTCTCGGTGTTCACACCTCCAGACCAGCTGCTAGAGGAGGACCTCATCCTCCCTGATTAGAGATAACAAGCTGGTTCAGCCCGATTGGACTAACCATGTTATCTCTAACCTGGCCCTTGTCTATTTATTCCTGCCCTGGATACTTCCACTGCATGCATCCGACGAAGGGGGTATTAGCCCATGTGGCAGGGCAAGGGTAAAAACCCTGAGAATGCCCTGCCACTGCAGGCTAAACCCTGCTTGTGGATAGCAGGGCCAGGGGCCGATGCAGGGAGCAGCCTGCAAGAAGCCTAGCTGGAAGCCCTAATGGGGGCTAGCTCGCAGCCCCACGCTGGACAAATTGACCACAGCTAAGGCAGGAAGGAGAAAGGGCTAGAAAAACCCTGACTTACGGTCAGTGGGGAGGCCAGGCAGGGAACAGGAGGCTGTAATAGTGTCTCCTCACTGCTAGCAAATTACCTCAGGGGCCTGGAGACCCAGGAACTGTGACAGTGGGGTAACGGTTAGGAGATCGGGGCGGGGTGAGCACTGTTTGTTGCACTGGAGCCGGGGAATCAACACTGTAAATAAAGGACACTTGGATGAAGTACTGAAAGTTGGTGTGAAAGCCTTTATTTTCATCAGCAGGATGCAGAGGTAAGACTTAGAGGCCTGCACGGACCCTGTGACAGCCCATGAAACCTTTGTTTTATGGTTTCTTATAACATAAAACCATTCCTAAACTTGTTCCTTTTTTTATTCTTATGCCCGTATCTCAATCCAACAGGTCAAATTTGAAAAGTCAATAAAGTAGTACACATTCCTATGACATTAATTATTTGTACTGCAGTAGTATCTAGGGGCGCCATTCAAGGTCCAGGACTCTATTGTTACGAACATTCAGTAAAAAGACAGTCTTTGCTCCAGAGAGTTCCCAATCTAGGCTTATAGAGAGGTTAAGCATACAGAAGGAACAATCAATTAGGACCCAGAGGGGAAGACAGGTAATACATAATAGCACTTTCCATCACAGAATCTCAAAGCATGTACATTTGTCCAAGCACTCCAAGCAGATCAGTGGCAGAGTCAAAAATAAAAAAGCTCTCTGTCTCCTGACTCCCAGTCCTGTGACCAAAGTACTGAAACACACTGCCACCTCATCAAAATTAACGAGTTTTGCATAAGAATTACTCTGAGCTCCCCATCTGCCTAGCCATCAGTAAATGAAATCGTGTTGAAGAGCTCACAAGGTAAAGGATAACAGTGAGTCAATGCTAAAGTGCATTTGTATAGGAGAAAGATATTTTTGTTATTTTTATAAATACAGAAAAGCACTTAACGCCATCAACCTATAAAATATTTCACCAAGAATAAGTATTTTCGGGAAACTGTAAAATGTTTGAACACAAACAAGAAGGAAAGAGATGGGAAAGTGAAAAGTTTTGTTTAATATTTCATGTTTGTAAAAAGGTTATTTTCACCTGAAAGCATAGGTAGTGAAACTGGGGGTACTGATGCTTGAAGTGGTTTCCATTATACAGATTGATTCAATGGCTCTCAGCCCCCGCACTGAACAGACTGTTCCAGCACCCATGCCTGAAAGTGTCCTTTAAGGTGAGAAAGTCCAGCAACCTTATCCTTTTCTCTATGTTGACTTAAGGGCCACAATAGTTTCAACATGAAAAAATTATTTTCACGACCTTAAGACTATATTTATCCCTTTGTATCCTCTCCACTTCTGTGGATTCTTCCCTTCTAATTCCATTCACAATAGCAGCTCTAAGGAATTTTTGCTCGTCCCAGTGAGAACTCTTCCAGTATATAAGAAGTTTGGCTTTAGCTTTTTGACTTTGTTCCCCTGATAAGGAATAAAAGTGTAATAAAAGGGTTTTACTAAAACAGGGTGTAGAGGCTGGGAGATCATCACTGTTACATTCTCAACATTTCTAGCTGCATGATATTAGAAAGACAGTGAGTAAAATTAAGCTGAGGGGGGTTCTGCAGAATCACGTCCTCCTGTCTGAAGGAACAGAATTTTCATCAGCTAAGTGTGACTACCAGATGATACTATGTATGGAGAAAAGAATATAAAATATATCAGAACAAGGCCTTCTGGTGGTTAAGTATATGATTCTTACATCCTTGTTATGTGAGTTTTCATAATTTGTGATGTTTAAGGTGGAAGTGATGCATAAATATTTTGATGTTTGGCACAACACATGTTGTAACAGCATTCTGTCTCCTGGATGATCTACAGAAAAATCAAAGTTATTTCTGTACTGAGACAGTCTCCTCTGCTTCAGGCTAAAGTTACCAAGTCCAGTGCTGAATTAGAGACACTGAATATTCCAAAATGCTTGCATGATTTTTTTTTTCAGTCATTTGTGGTCTGAAAAAGCTATTTTGTTTGCCTAGTTACAATCTAACGTGAGGTGGCACATTTCCAGATCCCAGTGTTACTAAGGTCAGCTTTATCCTTTATTTCATCAATAAAGCTAGGTCTCCACAACAAATTAGCTATCCAGATCTCCATGTATCAGGAACTATTCCTAATTCCCTTTATTCTCTCTCACACAACATACCGACTATGATTATGTTATTGTTGGAGTTATTCCCAGCACTGATGAACGCACGTTGCAACTGCCACCATTTTGTTCCTTCATTTCATTTTTGTTTTAAAATAACGTTTTGAGATTAGGGGTAAAATTCACGCTCCACTGAAGTCAACAGCAAAATTTCCATTGACTTCGGTGAGGCCAGGATTTCACCCTAGGATTTTAGCTTCAAAGATCATTTCAATTTAGAAGTGTCATGATGCTGAGGACTATATTCTGCTGCATCCAGGAGCCTCATCTGAAGTCAACAGTGCTACCCAGAGGAAAGAATCTGACCCAGAGAATCAGTGATAAGACACTCTTCCATGCTACAGGTAGAAGTGTACATTTGGGAACAGAAATAAGATGGGAGCACAGTGCATCTGTTTATTCTGTGCATGTGTGATCCTGGAATCTGCTCCTTGCCACAGTTTCACTTTTAAAATATCTTGCCAGCCCTGAGGGTTGTGAAGATCACCCCAGAAACATGAACCAAGTGTAAACCAATGCAATGATGTCTTTCTGAGACAACTTAAAACTAAAACTGCTGGGAGTTATGAACTGACCCATTCTCCTAAAGATACTTTAAAATGTCAGCATTTAACTATTGCATTGCTGATTAGCAGGAGCATTCAGCTAAGGTGCTCACCAGAGGTCAAAAGCCCAAACTATCCCCTATCCAGCTGCCAAAACATCCAGCTTCTTCAATAACCCCTTTGATTCACTTTTGAGTTGTAAATATAGCAATCTGCAGCCTTGACAGAAAGTGTGGAATTGTATAATACAAACTAAGATCTCAGAGATATCACAGGGGTTTCTATACAGACAGTATAATTCATTTTCATACTTAATTAATTGTAAACCTACAGTAATGCTGCTACAGAATTTTCAGTCTCTGTATCCGAGTCCCACTGAATCCAGATCCCAGTCTGATGCCTGGGCCTTGTTTAGCACTAGATGAGATCAAACCAAAAATTTTGGATCTAAACACACCCCTACACTTAGGGAATGTCCAGATTAGAGTTGCCACCTTTCTAATTGCTAACAACTGGACATCCGAGGCCCTGCTCCTGCCCCACCTTTTCCTCCAGGCCCTAACCTTCTGTGCCTTTTTCCTCCAAGGCCCCACCCTGTCACTTGCTGGATCATCTCCACCTCCCTCCGTACACCAGCTGGCTGACCTCTGCTCTGAGACTGGCATGGGAGGGTATGTCTACACTACCCGCCAGATCAGTGGTAGCAATCGATCCATCGGGGGTCGATTCATCGCATCTAGTCTAGTGTAGACGAAATAAATTGACACACACACCCTCGAGCGCTCTACCATCAACTTCTGTACTCCACCTCCACTTCCATTAACAAAAGCTGAGCTGTGAAGACACCATGGTAAGTGGATCTAAGTACATTGACTTCAGCTTTGAAGTTCAAATGCTCAATACAAGATTTGATTAAACAAAATTTTGAAACTGAAGAGAATGAGCAATGAGTGAATCTGTGAATGAGCAACAAGGAATGGATCACTGATGATTATCTGTTCTATTCATTCCCTCTGGGGCACCTGGCACTGGTCACTGTTGGAAGACAGTATACTGGGCTAGATAGACCTTGGGTCTGACTCAGTAGGGCCATTCTTATGTTATGTTATGTTCTAATCTCAGATGATTCAAAGTGTTTGGTTCAGTTCGTTGATGCAGATTATTTTTGTCGTGCTGGTCAGAAATACCACAGCATTAATCCTTTGGTGCATTTTGGTATCTCAGTTTGCAGGTTTAGATAAAACCAAGAAGTGTGATAGTACATCAAGATATTAAAAATTAATGACAAAAAAGTCAATCAAAAGTTTCAGATTTGGAGAATTTGAATCTCTAGTGCCAGAATTAGGAAAAAAATATTCTCTGAGATAATGGCCATTAACAACTTCCATTAACAAAAGCTGAGCAACATGATAACAGCAAGCAAAGCATTTTACAGGTCCATTCTTAGAAAATACTTGCTAATTTTTACAGGCACTTGATGAATGATTTTTCTTTAATACATGTTCATCCAAATCCAAACAAAGCATTTTTGGATTAAAAGAAGACTGACCGTAGTTGTTAGTGATTTAGCACACTGCAAATGAACAACGCAATGAGACTTTAACTATGAATAGGTAAGAAGTTTGAATAAAAATTCAGAGTGAATGGGAAAGCCTTATTAGTAAGTGTGAAAAGCTGATTAGTTTGTCAGGCATGTTGCATAAGTATAAGGATTTTCAAATATTCTTGTTACAAAACAGTGGGCAGGATTAGAGAGTTAAACCTGAAGATGCCTGCAGGTTTACCTTTGCTCTGGGGCAAAACATTTAGAATGGTATATACTGGTCAGAGGAGAAATGTCAAAAATCATTAGGCAAAATGGAGACTGAAATAAATACAAGGATTACCTGCAAATACCAAACAGTTCTCCTCTGCAATCAAATGAGTATGCCCTGGATGGTAAAGTGAATAGTATTAATAGTTTTGAATTTGAGACAAATCTGCTCCCTCAGCCAGCACAAACAATTCATATACATTACAATTTTGACACTTGGTAGCAGTGCACATAATGGCAAAGAAGACGAGGGATTGTTCTAAATTAAGAAATGGAACCTTATGCTTTCAGGTTATATTTGCATAGGAAGCTCTTCCTTGGTCCCACCATCACCACAAAACAAGCTGGCTAAGATCAACTGGGATAACAGTAAACATCTCTCTTAATTAACTTCCCTTTTACTACATATTTTTAATCTTCTCTTGACACTGCACACACTTCTTCATTCCTTCCAGCTTAACACAACACCATAAAAAGCCTGTATCTACAAAGGTAGCACAAGACTTGGGCAGACAGTGGCAACATAACATCGTACCACATGGGTACCAAATTTCAAGCATTTTGGTAGTCTTCATTGTCAGGAGTTGGGAGCAATATGGAGGCAGTGTTTTCATCCCCTTTGGAGTGAGGGGGCAAGGAAAGACTGAGTTAATTCTCCATGCTGTTTTCAACTGAGATCTCCAGTATTGCCCTGAGGCACTAACGCACGATTTGTAGAGGACCCCAAATGACATGCAGTTGTGTGAATGAGACCCTAAAGAAGCCCTATCCAGAACCACTTGATCGGAATATCACTACAAGTAGGGTGACCAGATGTCCCCCGCTCCCCTGCACTGTCCTGATTTTTCACACTTGCTGTTTGGTCACCCTAACTACAAGAGAAAAACTTCAACAATCATGCTGAGTAATTCCAAATAACCATTTTAAAAATACAAAGAGCTGTCATGGAATAAACCCAGCTACTATCTCTCTCAATAGGTGAAGGAGAATCTTGCGCCATGTAATTCACCTATTTATTAAACAATTCCCCTTATTTTATCCTTCTTGCTAAATGAAATGATCTAGAGATTAAATTATTTCTAGGCTACCAAAATCATGCATAGTAAATACAGCACAGGAAGAACTGCCATTATATCAAAGGCAAATATTGCATATTTACATCTTTGCAAAGTAATATGGACAAGACACAAAGGGTAGCCCATAAACAGAATTAAACTTAAAAGAATATAGAGTTTCCTAAAGAGGCACAAATGTAGTTATATTGTGGATAGATATGGATGGAGTACAAAGGCGTAATTAGAGCAGACATCGGTAAAGTGGTTCAAAGAACACTATTGTTTCTTCTTTTGAAAAGGCTCAGTGAGAGGCAAGCATCAAAAAGTGAAGGGAAATGAAAGGGGGTAATGTTATACAGTAGACAGCTAAACTCATCTCTGCAGATAAAACATATTCTTCAGAAATCCATTGAATAGCAAACTTCTACTAAAAAAAATCCTTTGGGTAAAACGAAAATTGTTAACTCTGCAGTTTCAAAAAACTTCTAAATCTGAATCCTACATACAGATTTCAGAGAAATTACCCTACATTTAAAACATAAGTAAGATGATCAATCTTTCAACTTGCATTCAGCTAAACATGACTATCCCATCTCCATGAGGTCGTGTGGAGGTCAACAAGACAGGCAAAGCAGCTTTTGTATAAGAGGAAAAGCTTCTGTCACCCCTATATCTGATTGACCTGACTAGATGATCATTTTTCATCATACAATGTCAGTCACAAAAGAGATATTCAAAATGCTTTGAAGCATTGCACTGATTGTTATTAAAAAACCCATCATTTTGGCTGTCAAAGTAGCAAAAACAGTGATTTGCACACAAAATAGAATCACACACATCTGGGTACTAAATTTAGCACACAAGTTGGCCTTTCAGTGTTGTTAGTCTCCTCATTTACTCTAAAAAGCAAAAAAAGATTTTTCTGCTCTTAGCTTGAAATTTCTAGTAAACATGTCACTAATCACTGTAGATTTAGGGGTGGGAAGAGGACTGCAAATTCTACTTCAGACATGGTATTTTGCACAAGATTTAAAATTCAAAATCTAGCACTCTCATTTATTAATGTAATTCTCTCCCAAGATGCAAGAGCTACTTCTACTAAACCATTAAACCAACCAGATAAACTACAAAATGTTCCTGGTCCATGCATGATCTGAAGTGGAGTCACCAATGAACAAAACTATAGCAATTTAAGGAGAAAAAAAATATGTTTAAAGCTCCACAGAATTTCATCTGCAAAGAGACCTCAAGGTTGTTCTGCTTATTTGTTAATATATCATGTAAATGATTTTATGCAGCAACACAACTTGTTACAAGTTTTCAAGAATAAAGAACTATTACTGTGAGACTGTAGGAATCTACTGCGTGATGGTTTTTTATTAGTCTTGATCATTTTGAAAATGGGAAAAAGATGTGTTCTTTGCCATAACACTCTTAGATTTGAGGAGGAAATGAAGGGAGTATTGAACATACTACAAAACAATACATGAATAGTGAAAAATCTACAGCCGTTATAACCTTCGCATTTAAAATAGCCTATATATAAGCTAAATGAGAGGAAAAAAGAGCAAAAATTTCACTGGTTAATTGAGGGAAGAAGGGAAGGTGGATTAGATATAAACCCAAACCAAATCTCCAGACTCTAAATACCACTAAATGAGAGGAAATTTGAACCCAGAATTATTTCTCTGGACCCCTCCTACAAGAATAAATATTTTGTAGAATTTTCCCTATCATGGACAGTGGCAAGAGTGATCTCAGCCTCCAGTCTGAGCAGGTTCAAAGTGTCAGGTACTTCAATTATTAAAATGCTTACCAAAGGTGATGCCCCACTTTGGATAACTACACAAATAGTAATTTTATGCTAATGTGAGCATGGCACTGATATATTTAGGGTCCTGTGGGAATATAATTCACCCATGATGCTCCGTCCACAGTTAAGAGCCAGGGAACATGTGGAACGGAAAAAGATCACAAACAAACAAACAAAAAAGATTAAAACATAATTACATAAAACATTGTGCCAGACCCCAACCTACAAACTTTTTCAGATTTCCCATATTTGTGCAGTACTTCCATTTTAAGATCTTTAATTATCATAAATTAATCACATCCCTGAGGCGTTATGAGGCAGCAGGAAATGGTGGATGCCTCTAATCCCTCTGGGATGTAATTATTTTATGATAACCACACCTCAGGGTTACCTGATTGCAATTATGGAAAATTTTATTCTCTCCCTCTCCCCACTCTAGCCTTTTTAAAATTAAATACATCTCTGACCTATTTTACACAATCCCAATGCCTTGCCTTAAAATGCAATGCAAGGCTTTGTTCTTTTTTTTAGAAAGTACAGGAAGCCTAACCTCTTTTACTGTATGAAGCATTTCAGTAAGGATTTATTTAGTGTTTGACTCAGGAAGGATTATCATCATCAGTAGCACAATGGAAAGGTGGGAAACTCTGTTACCGCAAAAGCTTGCCTATACAAACACTTAGTTTGCAGCTAGCTGGAGCATAAATATACCTCACGCTAGCCTGCTGCCACACAATAAATGTCCATGTGGATGCAGCTGCTGTGCGCTAAAAGTTCTGTCATGCACTTTGATCTACCCCACTTTGAAACTCCCTCCCTGTATGTGAACAATATATAACCAGGGGATTGAAGAAGCATTGAAGGAAAGAATCCCCCAACCCAATGGCTTGGTACAAAACAGTCACAACTTCTCCACTGCCCCTACTACATGACTTGGGCTGTAGTAACCCATAGAGCTATACATGGGGCTTTTAGGACTGGTGATCGGCTTACTACTTTGCTTATCTTCTAGACGTTACTACCATCTCTCTCTTTGCTACCAGGGCATAGTCTGCAGGCTGCCTATCTTCAACAGATTCATAAATGATCTGGGGAAAGGGATTGAACAGCAAGGTGGCAAAATTTGCAGTTGACACAAAGTTACTCAAGATAGTTAAGTCCAAAGCTGACTGCGAAGAGTTACAAAGGGATCTCACTAAACTGGGTGACAAAATGGCAGATGAAATTCCCTGTGGATAAATACAAAGTAAATCACATACATACAAATAATCCCAACTATACATACAAAATGATGGAGGTCTAAATTACTTGTTACCACTGATGAAAGATCTTGGAGTTACTGTGGATAGTTCTCTGGATGCATCACCCTCTGCCCCATTAGGAGCACTTAGGAAAGGGATAGATTAAAAAACAGAAAATCTCACAATGCCCCTATAAAAATCCCTAGCACACCCCATTTTGAATACTGCATGCAGTTCTTGTTGCCCCATCTCAAAAATGATATATTAAAATTGGAAAAGATGCAGAGTAGGGCAACAAAAATGTTTAAGGATATGGAACAGTTTCCATATGAGGATAGATGAAAAAGACTGGGAATGTTCAGCTTAAAAGAGAGATGACTAGAGGTCTATAAACTTATGAACAGTGTGGAGAAAGTTAATAAGGAAGTGTTATTTACCTCTTTACATAACACAAGAACTAGGAGGTACCTGATTAAATTAATAGGTAACAAGTTTAAAATTAACAAAACAAGGTACTTCTTCATACAAGACACAGCGTACCTGTGGAACTCATAGCCATGCAATGTTGTGAAGGCCAAAAGTAAAACTGGGTTAAAATAAGAATTAGATAAGTTCATGGAGGATAAGTCTATCAACGGCTATTAGCAAGATGGTCAAGGATGCAACTCCATTCTCTGGGTGTACCTAAACCTCCAACTGCCAGAAGCTGGGAATGGATGACATTCAAAATTACCCTGTTCTGTTCATTCTCTCAGAAGCACCTGGCTGCTGTCAGAGACAGGATACAGAGCTAGATGGACCATTGGTCTGACCCAATGTGGCCATTCATATGTTCGTAGGAGGCCTGGACAAAAGCATAATTGCATTTTGAAGGAATAGGCAATCATTAGGATTAAATGATTCTTTGTGCAAGAAAAATGAAAAGTGCAACAACTTCCATAATCTCATCTTTCCTCCCAGAGTCTCCTAGCACGCAAGCAGATGTGTTTCATTTATTCACTCTTGCTCTATTCAGCATCCGTACCTTTAGGGTGGCTCTAAATACTAAAATATACATAAGCACAATAAGCCCACAACAATGCATTGGCATGAATTTTAACTGAATGCATGTTAAAGAAGTGTTTGACTTATCAGTCACTAACTTATCATTTGTATGTTATACCACCTAGACTGCCAGTTTTGTTCTTATTTATCTAAATGGGGGCCTAATAACTGAAGTTTAAGTCCAAATGCAGATGCTTAAAGAAGTGTTCTCACTTTCAGAAATAAGCAGCCAGCCATTCTCACTAAATTCAATCAAAGCTGCAGGGGCACAGCACTGTTCAAAATCTGGGCATTTATTTTCAGTCACCTAAATATGAATTTAAGAGCCTACATTTAGGAACCCATATCTGAAAATCCTGGCCTTACCATCTAAATGGGGCAGAGCAGACATGTAAAATGAGACAGATTCCAGTCCCAAAGAACTTAAAATATAACAAGATAATTAACAGTCAAAGAGGAACTTGGAAAGGAAGGGATTAAAGATACCCAATAATATACTAGAACCCACTAAATCCCACTTTTCATTGTTACTTAGCTCCATGCCTTGTGCTGATTTAGTTTAGCCTTCCTCATCTCCTTTCTATTACGTTAAACCTTGCCCATTTCTTCTTTTCTGTTATTATTTGTATTACTGTTAGTGAAACTGCATTTCATTGCCATGTTTTCCTTGCCAGTTTTGTATTCTTTCGTGTATTTTAATTCTTGCCAAATAGCCTTTTAACAGCGTACCTCACAGATGTGGAGGTTGATTCCTGTCACAAGCCTCTAAGATAATTTTGTTTATGAAACCAAAGTCTGCCATAGATTTTCTCTAACCGTCATAATACTCTTGAATGCCAACGCTTGAAGCAGAAACTTTATATTAAAATATCAGCTGCCAAATATCTGAAGTGCAAACACCAAATTCCTTCATTTAAGAATTAAATTTTTATGACTGGAGGAATTATAAGATTCCATCAGAGACTCATGACAGATATGTTAAATTTTATATTTATATTCATGAGATCTGGACAGTGGATCCTACTGTAGACTTTACAGTAGAATCCACTTTACATATCCCCTAAAAAATGATATGCTTGCGCTTCTATAGAGCCTTTAATTTAAGGGTCTCAAAGCACTTTTCAAACAATGAAAAGCACCACTGAGACAGGAAATCATCATCATCTCCATTTTATAACTGGGAAGACAGAATTAACAGAGAATGTAAGTAAGTTATCAAAGGATAGATAGCAAATATGTGGCAGAGCCAGGAACAGAACTCAGACAGGCTGATTCCCGTTCCCATGTTCTAGTCCCCAGACCTTGCTGACTGAGTATGACCTGCCCATCAATGCAAACTAAGATGTATGTATGATAAAATCCAAACCCAGAAGATATTTGGCAGGCTTTATGGGTATAAATAAGTACCAACCATTGTTGGACTAACTTGTGCACTCAAATATTTGTTTATGTGTAGCTGGTAGGGAGTTGACTGTCTGATTGTGCTTTGAAAACCACTAAATTCACAATTCCTCCTGAAAGTAATTATTTTATGTATGGTTGTCAGCTTCAGGCAGACATGGAAACTGAGCCTTTTCCTGAACACTTAATCACATACGCGACCACTGTCAATCTGAAAAGTCTTCACAAAGCCAGACCCACTTGGATTTGGAATTGCTCTTGCAGCCCTTGGACTGCATGACATCTTGCTGACTTTAGTCAGCTTTGAAAATCTCACCCCTAAGTCTCTTTTTCCAACCCCCACTACTCAAACCCACTTGCTGACTGATGGGAAAAGTACTACTGAAAACCAATGAAATAAAATAAATTCCAAATTGATAATGGAGGGAATTCATCTTTCTGAAAGACCAGACTATCATTGCTGTAAGACATAGGTTTTAGTCACAGCAAAGAGCATTTAGGATAAGCACTAAAGGACTGATACCAAGCTTATCAGAAAATCACTCTTCCAAATAGAACTGCAGCAAAGTGGCAGGGAAATTATTGCTGCAAAGTTAATGTATTTGCATTGATTCTCCTGGGCCAATTCCAGGGAACTTTAATTCAAACTCATTAGGGAGAAGCGAATAAAAACTGCTGCTTGCATATTCACTTTTTCTCTTTTGTTATAAAGTATTAATTAAACTGCCTACAGCCTTACCAGAATGTTAAATAACCAGGAAGCAGAAGACAAAAAAAATTGTGACTCCATAAACAATGGCAAAATCTGTACAAGTCTGATTAAGAGCCAGGATTCTATAATACATTGTGTAAGAATATTAAAGGACAACTCTTTTTTCTTAAAAAATTTCTCTCATTTTTCTGTTCTCCATTGTTTTAATACTGCACTCTTTATATCTTATGATGAAATATTTACCCTATGACAATAGAAACATTTTGGTGCAATGTTGCAATCTAAGCATAGGAAAATACTAAAGTTAAACAACTGGCAAAGTCAATACCAAAATAAGAAAACTGTTTCTTTAAATTCATTCACCATAATATTTTATTTCTTTAGTTATTAAAAATCTGTACCTACCCAACATCCAAATTGAACAACAGTCAGACCAACCTACAGACCAACAAAAGACAGACCAACCTATTTCAACTGAACCAACCACACCATAGTCTTCCCAAGTCTCTCAAATTATCAAGACTAAACTTCTTCCCCATCCCTTCTTAAATTACTTTAATCCACACAAATTTACCAAAACCATCAAAGAATCCTGAAAACAACATTTCATCAATTCATTCCCTTTCAGTTTTATTCTGTGCCACTTCAGAAACTAACTTTTCCCTACAGTGCCTTTAATGGAAATAAATAACATGGCTGATTTGGAGGGAATTAGATAGTTTGACAGATTGATGAGATTCCGTCGCAGGCCTGAATCTTATCCAGCAGGACTAGTAACCAAAAGTCTTTAATTGCCAATGGCTGCATGGGAGTCTAAATGGAATGAGTTCAGGGTATCAGTTCACATCTTTGTTGACAGATATTATGTAACAATAACCACCAACATAACTGGCAACTTTACTGTCAATTTCAGGAGGCAGGCCAGAGACTGAATGGGTATGGAGACTTAACTACTATCTATCTCAAACCTCAGTATTTCCCTCCAAAACATGAAGGAGGAGGCTTATTAAGATATCAGTCTGGGGAAGCTTGTTTTGTGGATACCTGGAGGACTTTGGTTCAAAAGCTATTAATCTAGCATCTTATACCAGTACTTTAAAAATGAAATTAAGATGCAAATGTGACCATTTTAACATGTTTTTGAATATCAGCAGCAGAAATTTCACCACAGCTATGTGGAAATCATTTGTTAATATTTAGGGCTGCATGAATAACTGGGTTTTTGGTTCCCTGGCAGTTGCAAAAAAATTTAAAAATTGGTTCTGAGCTGAAAATGAATTCTTTTTGGAGGGGGGATTTTTTTCCCCAAAACAAAGCATTTTATTTATTTCAGAATTTTAAAACAATTTTTAGAAGCCAAGGAAACATTTCTTTTTTATTATGTTGAGAAATAGTTTATTTCAACGTTTCTGAAAAAATGTTGGTTTTTTTTGTATCAACCAAGCACTGGAATGGGTTACCTAGGGAGGTTGCGGAATCTCCTTTCTTAGAGGTTTTTAAGGTCAGGCTTGACAAAGCCCTGGCTGGGATGACTTAGTTGGGGACTGGTCCTGCTTTGAGCAGGGGGTTGGACTAGATGACCTCCTGAGGTCCCTTCCAACCCTGATATTCTATGATTCTATGATTCTAAAACAATTTGCCAAAATCTATGCAAATTTGCAAACTATTTCAGTCAGCCTCAATCTGCATTTTTAGTCAAAAGTTTAATCTTCAAGACGTTGCCCAGCTCCTTTAATGTCTGCTGGGCTGCCAGGATCAACAGTTTGGGAATGGGAGTTATCAATAATTTCATAAGATTTCTCAGTGACAAACAAAAGGGATGTTTTAAAGACATTTAGGATTCTGAGGACTAAGCCGAATGTCTCAACTGATGCTATTCAGGATTGGGACTAGGGACTGATCAACCTTACACTGCAAAATACTATACCTAAAAGCACAGAAATACGGTAGTTTAGTCCCAGTAAGTTGCAAACATTTGTTCCAACTGCTCTAAGGCGATGAGTTTCAGTTATTTAAAGTATGAAGTCACTCTCAAATCTTCAGTGTTTTTGTCTCCACCAGTGGGCAGACAGGATGATTAACCTCATTCCAGATTTATAAGGGGAACAGAGTTATATGTTTTTCATTAAATAGGATCTCATTTAGCTATTCCTTTGATTTATAGTTCAAAAAGCATAAAACACTTCATTTTACTCTAGAATGTTATTTACATGGTTATCATTAAGTAAAACTCAATAAATCCAAAAAGTGCCATATGCTAGGATATGGCTGTTTCTCCACTTAGTACACGACAGCATTATGACTAACTAAATGCAGTCAGCATAATTATTTTACAGCACAATATATGCGCTATCAGGGCTTATTGCTGATTAAGAAATGTTACAATATACTTAATAATAACTGCACACATTTACATAGTATTTTAATTTATTATATATATTAGAATAATAGTTCCTAGAAGCCCTATTGTGTTATAGGTTGTATGTACATAGAGTAAGAGATTATCCCAGCCCCAAACAACTTACAATTAAGGTAGACAAGATAGGCAAGCAAGAGAAATAGCATTATCCCCATTCTAGAGAAAGGAGACCAAGGCACAAAGAGACTAAGTGATTTGCCCAAGGTCACAGAGGAAGTCTGTAAGAGAAACTGAACCCAAATCTTCAGAGTTCCAGTCAGTACCCCAATCACATGATCATCCTTCCTCTCTTTACATCATTAAAGCATAGTACAAACTAATATATATCATTCTTAAAGGCTTTCCTAGACTCTTCCTGTCCTTCCTACATCCAGCTAGCTGCTGGTTAAGCTTTCTAAACTACCCTTTTCTCTCCATGCCCTCCACTTTTCCATTACAACATTAGAATCCAAAAGTGTAGGTGGAGGGTTAATGTGGAAGTTTAGCCCAGCTCCTTGTTGTGAAATCATGGAGAAGGAACGCATACCAGGAGGATTTGGGCATTGAATCTAAATGACTCTAACCTGGGTGCTTCTATTTTGATAAACTCTCAACAATACATGGATATTTGAATTATCAGAATTAAACTGACATCTTAGTGGTATGAATAATAACTGGACACCTCTCTCAGAGCTATTGATTTAGGGTATCTGTAGATCTATGATATTGCACTAGCAACAGTACACTTATCTACATATCAAAAGCAGTTTTCGCAGCCAGAAGGGATTTTAGAAAAGCTCTGCATATTGCTGGAAATGAAACCTTAAATTCTGAGAGAGAACATACAAATATAAAGGAAAGAGCATAACTTTAAATCCAGCGGGACTGCAGACTTTTCACTCCTGTACTAGTTTGGGGCCTGACTGGAAATCCATTGAAGGTAATGGGAGTCTTTCTAATGACTTCACTGGCTTTGGATCAGGCTTGTAACAAGACCCTGGCCAGCTAATGTTGAATCAACTTCACTTCAGGGAAAATTCCTGTCAGTAGTTGTATGCGAGGCCTCCAAGGCAACACAGTGTGCTGCAGGCAGCATTGTGGATAAGTCAGTAGGTGAGTCAGTATTAATCTATTACCTCAGCGTGGTATTAAGGAGCACTGTGATTTTGGATGGGCCACTTTTCAGATGAGACTTTAAAGTAAGCTACTGATCTAATATTTCGTTTAAGAATAGGAGTGTCAGCCCCAGCATCCTGGCCAAATTCCAACTTCAGTTATTACATTTTGATTCACTAAAGCCCTTCTATAATTTTGTCTAATACAGCATTCCTTTTCAGTTCCTCTACTAAAATGTAATAGATTTGAGCTGTTAAACTACTGCTATGTTCAATCCCAGAGTTAGCTGCATTATATTATAACATACTAAAGTAAAAGCTCTAGGAATATTATGGGTATTTATTTCACTTTAATTAGTTTCATTAGATAGAAGGGAACGCCATTCCACAGAAGTATATCTGATTAAGCAATTTTTAAAAAATGCTATTACAGAATTACTTTTCTCTAAAATTATATCAGGCTATGGCAAGTTATTCATTTTTGTCTAGAGAATAAACTATATATTAAGATCCAATGAGCACTTTAATGATTTTGGGGAGAGCTGAGATAATAAAATTGAAGGAAGTAGAGAAGAATAAGAAGAGTGAATTGCACATCAAATAAAATTATTACCTCATCTTCCTTGTAATTTTTTACTGTAAGTCTGATGTCAGTAGCATCTAGTGTTACCAGCAAGAGTAGCTGCCCAAACGTGCTGTCGCATGCAGTCTGTAAACTGGAATAATAGACTGCATAAGATACAAAGATAACTTAAAAGTCAGGTGATGGAATAAAGCTACTAAGGGTTTTTTTTATTTTTTTCTTTATGGAAATATAGGCACTTTAATTCTCCATTCATCTCTCTTTAACCAGTGTTACTTTACTTAGACACACACACACACAAACACACTCAGCATCCAGGTACTAAAGGGAACTAGTATTCAGAATTGTCATTCTGTTTTTCTTTCCCACAACTAGCCCACCCATTCCTATGACATGCAATAAGGCAAAAGAAGTACAAACAAAATGGAAAGAGGAAAGAGGACAGAAAGGGTACATTATAGGTTACTGGTAGTTAGCAAGCCACCCTTTCATATCCTCCGCTTCCAGATAATGGATCATGTGCATTATTTATACCATTATACCCAGAGTAATAATATCCTTCAGCTAGAAATTGCACCTAAAATACAATTTAAATTCTTATATCATCTCACATTTCTTCAAAGATATCCAGATCATGATTTCAAATTAGGATGCAGTGTAACAATCTCTCCTCAGAGAACATTTTAAAAAGTTATAAAGGTTATATTTTAAAAGCCACTTAATCTGAAATACTGAATAGGTTCCCACTAATGCATGCTACTCCTAGAACATCCAGAGTCAAGTACACCCAGCCCACCACGTTATCTCTATGCTCCTCCCATACATGCCCATTACAGTGCCTCCAATCTGCCCATTGCAAATGACCAACTCTCCACCAACTTCACTTCCTCCATCTTGTTTTGTTTGTAGCAGTTCTCAATATTACAAAACAATTATTTGGCCCCAGCACCATGACAGAATTAGACATTCCAGCTCAACTCTAAAACCTTAGGTGGGAGAAGGAAAGACCCACAGTCACTACTCAGGGAAACATATAAAAAAAGATTTGCTCTAATTACAACTCATTTCACATGGGAATGAGGAGACAGAAATTATGCCAATTAATGTCCCTCAATGACCAACTGTAAACATGAGACAAGACGGTCTCTAGTGTTCTTCTCTCTTAATATAGGTAGTTGTATATGCAGTGTAAAAGCAAGGGGATTGCTGTACTGCATCATGTATCCTGTGAACCATGATAGAATATAGAGTATAAAGAATATTCATTGCTCTGATTGGTCCATTAAGCAGTCCTTGCCTAATGAAAGAAGCATCACGTATGTGAACAAAACCAAGTCAGTCACCTTGTAAGTCATTAATGCTCCACAACTGGAAAAAAAGAGTAAAGTAAAAATTCTGTATAAATGACCATGAAGCACACTGGGGTGGAACAAGAACCATGGGGTAAGATGGTCCTCAGAAGAGAACAGCAGACACACCATATTGCACACTATTGGTTAATGCTACCCCAAAATGAAGCAGCATGTGCTCTCCCAGTGCTTGCTGCTGAGGGAAGTATTCATGCAGTGGGGCTTGTGTCTGGACCACTGTCCACAACTATTCCCCATCAGGGATGTGAAGTTTCACCAGTAGTGTTAACTGTGCACGCTATCTAGTACTCCAGGGGAGGCATGGATCTGTTATCTTCTCTACTCCTTCACAGATGTGCTAAGAAGTAAAGAGTCTCTCTGAACTGCCTCCTGCCCCCAGCTCATCCATACAAAAATATTTCAGGGATTTTTCCCTATGCAGGAGTAATGTGGATGCACCTGAAAGGCACAGCAGATAAATGTCACGTCTTAATTTACTGTAGTTATTCCAACAATGCTGCAATGCAAAGTAAAAAAGACAATTTACTCTACCCTACTCTAATTTATCAGCTCCACCCATTTTCTGCAACACAGATTTATTGCTAGCATATTTTCCAGAGAACCAGGGATCACTCAATGAAATTAATAGGCATCAGATTTAAAAGAAATCCAAAAGGAAGTATTTCTTCACACAACACACAGTCAACCTGTGGAACTCATTGCCAGGGGATGTTGTGAAGGACAAAAGTGTAACTGGGTTTAAAAAAGGAATTAGATAAATTTATGGAAGACAGGTCCATTAATGACTATTAGCCAAGATGATCAGGGATAGAACCCCATTGTTTGCGTTTCCCCAAGCCTCTGACTGCCAGATGCTGAGACTGGATGACAGAGGAACAATCACTCACTGATTTCCTGTTCTGCTCACTCCCTCTGAAGCACCTGGCATTGGCCACTGTTGGAAGACAGGATACTGAACTAGATGGACCATTTATCTGACTCAGTATGACTATTTTTATGGATTATGAGTGTTCCTGGTTTTAATTAAGGATGAGAGAAAACAGTTTTAGAATAGAAACATCTTTGCAGTTCTGGAACTGTGGCCGATTCTGGAACTTCAGACCAGCCAGAGCAGGAAAACATTATCCACACTTAGGGACAGTGTAAACACCATTGTGCTGAGCATTATCTGGACAGAATAGAAAATGTAGACTGTCCTGACCCTCCTTTCTCCTCCCCGCCCTTCAATTTACCAACTAGAAGGAGATATGGGCAGGGATGCTGGAGCAATTTATATAGTGAGGTTGCTGAAAGCCATTGAACCAAACTGTAAATCCTGTTTATGATGGAAACAACTTCAAGACGGGAGTGCAGCAACAGCCCTAGCACCCACAGTTCCAGCACCTATGGACATGGGAGTGCTAGAAATCTGACAGAAACTTGTTCTGGTAATGTTTCCAGCCTAATTTTGCAACAGATTATCTGAACTGAATCTGAATTTTAAAAAGGTTGAGGTTTGTTTTAATAACATTAGGTAAGATGGAGGAATTTTGTAAGACTTTCAGTCCTGATCTATAGGATGCCCTATGTATCCTGCAAGCTACTACATAGCAAGGCTGGCCAGAAAGCAAAAATTCCATAAGATTTGGTTTCATTCCAATATGGAAAATAAATGAGCCTTTTTGAATTTTTTTGCAAAAAAAAAAAAAAATGGACAGATACAGAGAAAGACAAACGTCCTATCTAGAACATCCCTATCCCAGTGGGCAGGGCCCTCACCTAGGACATGGGAGACCCAGGCTCAAGTCACTATTCTGAATCAGGTAGAGTTAGGCTATTCTGGTCTCTCTCTTTCTGGTTTTGACAAAAGTAATGCCATTCTGAACCTGAGAAACCTTTGTGACAAAAGTTTAATCAAAACTGATATGTTTCTGCAAAAAGTTATGGTTTTGTCAAACTGGCATTCTCTGACCAAAAAAAAAAAAGGGGGGGGGGGGAGGGTTGTCAAAAAAATGCCAACCAGTTCTAATACATAGCATAGACTTCTTCAGTGAATTAGTGCCTGTTCATAATCATTTAATTATTTGCTCAGAAGTTTGCACAATTTACTGAACAACTAACAAACAGAGTTTCCTTTTAAAAAAAACTCATTCTGAAGAATTAAGGAACGAAAAGTTTATTGATTTGCATTTTGCATGCATTTTGTCAGCAGTAATTTGAGATTTATACACAAAGAATTGCATGGAAGTAAAAAGCAGTTTCTTGGATAGGATCCCAGCATTAGTTAAGAACATTTAAGGTCTGAGACAAAGATGTCCTGTGTTTTTTTTAAAAACACACACACACACACACACACACACACCTGCAGCCGCTCAGTTTTTAATATGCCTGGTTAGCAAACACAGAACACAAAATAGAGAAAATGTCATTTTACTGACCCAGATGAAAAGAGTTTCTGTCTCCACTGATGTGTGGAACCTCTGCTCACCATTAAGTATTGCAGTTGTTAAATGATACTCCACATGGGATCCAGCGTGGGGTGGTAGATGACAACTAGGGATGGGCAGTCACAGGGGTTTTTATTTCTGTACTGAAGCACGTTCCATTCTGGTTCAGTGGACCATTCCTTGATGTGATCTTCTACTTGTTTGGAGAAGACACTTTTGAGTGTGTAAAGGTGTACATTCCTGATTTTCTCCTAGAAGCATATTCTGTCATATCTGAGTGGTTGGCTGTAGATAACAGTTTTCTTGGTATGTTTGGGATGGTTACTGGATCTATGAAGGTAGGTGTGGTGATCGATGGATTTCTTACATATAGTTGTCTATAGGGCTTCACCAGTGAAGCTGGTGTCCACAAAGTTGATGCTGGTGTAGGAGTGTTCCAGAGATAGTCTAATGAATGGATGGTGGCTGCTGAAGTTGTGGTAGAAATTTATGAGGGAGTTTGAGTCTTCCTCCCAGAGAACAAAAATATCATTGATGTATCTCAAGTATATTATTGGTTTTACGGTGCATTTATCCAGAAATAATTCTTCAAGGTGACCCATGAAGAGGTTGGCATATTGGGGAGCCATCCTAGTACCTGTGTCTGTTCCCATGTTTTGAACAAAGTGTTTATTGTTGAATGTAAAATTATTATAGGCGAGGATGAAATGGATGAATTTAGCAATGTGTTTGGAGTGGATATCCGAGGGTTGTCCACTGTCCTGTAAATATTTCAGGCAGACAGACAGCCTGTCATGTGGGGGATGTTGGTATATAGGGAAGTGACATCCCTGATGTCAAGGATGGTGTTCTGAGGGAGAGTGTCATTGTTGCATAGTTAATGGAGGATGTCAGTTGTGTCCTGGAGGAAGCTAGACATTTGTGTGATGAGTGGTCTGAATCCTCATTTGGTTTCTATGAGTCCCAATATTCCTTCAGTAATAGTGCTATAGGAAGATATGATGGGTCTGTCTGGGTCTCCTTGTTGGTGTGTCTTGGGAAGGATGTAGAAGGTCCTTGGGGTGGGCTTGTGGGGTTTGAGTTTGTAGAATTTCTCTTGGAGTTGTTTGGGGAAGGATTTGATGATATCCTTAAATTCCTGGTGATGGAAAGTTCACCAAATGCCCTTATGAGATTTACAACATACTGGAAGAAACAGGAGAAGAATCAAGAAGACAGAGGTGGTCCATTCCACAGCATTTTCATAATCCATTTAGAAAAGACTCTCTCAGCCACACCTGCTTGAACCCTCAAGGAAACCCTCATCAACCTACTCTATCTTAATCTGACCTCATTTCAGGTAATTGACCACTTCTCAGTGCTTTACAGTTTTTAGTAATTTCAGCTGAAGTAGAGCCACATCCACCATATGTTATGTACAAATGTATAGCAGCTTCCCCAGATGAGAAGCAGAATTCAGACCAATTTACCCCTGGAACCTATTTTGACCCAAATGACATTCAGTCTTCGGTTAATGTCCACCAGTTTACAAAAGTGACATTATAAGAATGCTATGGTTACCAAGTGCAACACACAAAAGAGAAGTCAGGAAATAGTGAAATTAAATTTGAGCATGCAGCTTTAGCTTTCCCTTCTTTTTTATCTGCTTTATGCCTTAATGTGTTTCACGGCATGGTCAAATAATATTTCTCGAATAATACAATCTCACACAATTTTTAAAAATAAAATATTAGAAAGGGAGTTTATGTGAAAGTAGTTACAACAGTAGGGTAACTTTACAGTGCCAATGATCAATACTGGTTAAATAATTTGTAAGCATTTCTTTGCAGCTACAGATTAGCAAAAGATATTTTTGCCACTTTGAGATTTAACTTTTTCCTTTAGGGATGCCACGCTTCCATGACATTTCCCAAACTACCTTGATCAAACAGTACACAATCCCACCCTCTCCTTGTGCAGACCCTTTTTGCCACACTACCTTCTCACAGCACTATTCATTATGAATGTATTGTGTAGTAGTTTGGAGAGAACAGCGCAGTAAAGTCAGTCCTGAAACACTGGCCACTTCCAAACAACTTTTGGCCCCACTTCAGAAGCAGAACTTCATATAAACTGAAATCAGAGTCTCCCTCCCTCCCCCCATACTCTAATTTATACAGTACATTTTAACTGTTTTCAGTCAAAAGATAAATTTTGAAGCTGAGCTTAAAACCTTCGCTCATCCGTTTTCCACTGGTCAGTAGTTGAGTTTCCCTGGTTGGAGGGCAGAGAAAGAAGGGACTTAGCCTAAATCATATAGAAATGAACAGGTTTTCCTATTTTAAAGAAGTAACCTTCTCGCCCTTGTGATTGTGCAGATAATCTTCTGCGTGTGAACTACTCCTGTAATATCTGGCTCTTGCCTACCTATTTATACCTGCCCCTGGATTCTTCCACTGCATGCATCCGACGAAGTGGGTATTAGCCCACGAAAGCTTATGCTCTAATACTTCAGTTAGTCTTTAAGGTGCCACAGGACTCTTTGTCACTTCTGCAATTCCAGACTAACAGGGCTACCCCTCTGATTCCTGTAATGTCCTCAGTCTATATAGAGACAACTCTGCTTGCAGCTCAGCTTTCTGGTGCAGTCTGAACGGTATAAGGGTCTAGTTAATTTCATTATTCGGAGCCCATGGGAGGACAGTCAAACTGACAGAAATCCAGAGCTGTTAAGTTGTATGAGAAATTCTATGCAAGTTATTTAATGAACTAATTTCCATATATCTATAAACCTCAATGTTATGGATTTAAAGTGGTGAAAGGCATCTGATATGCAGCCAATGTGTAGTTTTAAATATTTTTTGTTTTGAAAAATAACCAAAAATATTTAGTTTAGAGAAACAAGAAATGGTCCACCAGCTCTTGCTAACTGTTTTTCCTACTGCCATCTCAGTGGTATAGCATTCACTATTTAGTTACAGGAAGGATTTTTGCTTGTTTGTTTTACACATACCTTAGGAAATGCCATGATTAAGACCAAGTTACATAATTACAATTATTAGCCATGGCTGAAAAAATATGAAACCCTGCAAATGACTGAACACAAATTCTAAACTAGCTACTTCTGTATGTCTCTCTGTGGAAAGCTTTTAATAAAGATTTCAGCCATGAGATTTAAAAGCAGGTGGTCCTATTGATTATTAATATATAACCAGCCGGTTTATAGTTGGCAAAGTAAACAATTTTAACTATAGTTCATGAAACTGAAGAAAATATTTAAAATTAGTTACTTAGAAGAAGCCATTTAAACTGTCTTGAAACTGGAAAATTACCCAATATTAAAAATTTAACATTTAATTTATTTTTCCTTTTTGGTTACCAATGTTTAGCCCCCATTTTCTTTTCAGGAATACATGGTCTAACTACTTGGTGATTATCAGGAGAAACCATTGGTTTTTTTAGTTACAACAGTATTCTAATATTGCAACAGAACTTCTAAAACTTTTAAATTTTAATTTCTTAGCAGTATTTTAGTCAACTTCCTTTCACCAATTTATATTGACGTTTTGTGGGAGGGGGTTGTTTTGGTTTGGTTTTGGGGGCAGGGGTTGGTTGTTTGTCTCTGGCACCTTGCTTGTAGAGATGGTGAGAATGAGTTGTGAAATGCTAGCTATTTAAGCAGAGTAGCAGAGGATGAGTTTGGGATACTTACTTTAAAGTCTTTTTATACTCTTTTCCTTCTTATTTGTATGAAATTATAGAAACAACGTTTTTTGTGCTTATTTAAGTTTTTATTGACTCCATGCATTCAGATATGGCTTAGGTGGCACTTTTAGCTTCTCAATATGTAGTTTGTTTAATGAATACCTAACATTTCTTAATTGTCTTTATTTTTCTTGTGACAGGAAAGATTTAGATTTACTTTTAAAGTTAAAAGTAACTTTTTTTTATTTAATGCATTTTAAAATAATTTTTAGTTTTATTAGAGTTTAACAGGAAATGAAATTCTGTTTTTAAAAATCCAAACACTTCTGTTCTTTACATAAAATAGTTTTAGTTTTCAGAACAGTTGGGGGTTTTTTTGTTGTTGGGGTTTTTTTTTTGTTTTGTTTTGTTTTTTTACAGTAAATAACTTTTAGAAAGTCTGTAGCCTAAATTGGTGACTTTACATGACAATTTTTGAGACACTTTTTTTGTTTTGTTGGATCCTGCGTTGGATCACACGGTATAGGTAATTAATTAATTAAATTCCCCTTTACTATAAATATTATCCATTTAAATGGATTCTGACATTAGTAATTTGTCTAGCATCAAAGACCTTGCTATATTTGTACATAACTTATTTTATTATTTATATAACAAGTACAGGTAGTTATATGAAGGCTTTTGCATTTAGACACAAAATATTTGCACATATACATATTAAAAGAAGCATATGCTATTTAAGCATTTAAGAAACAACAAAAGTTTTTGCTTTTAAGTGGGAAACATGAGTTGGGGGAAAAATAACCTGGATTTTCTATAAAACATCCTGCCATAAATATTTTCCAAGGTTAGAAAATAATGATTTTAGTGCAGGGGTGGGCAAACTACAGCCCGCGGGGCCACATCTGGTCCGCGAGCTAATTTTTCCCAGCCCTCCCAAGCTCCCATCTGGGGAGGCTACCCCCATACCCTCCCCTGCTGTTCCCCCTCCCCCGCTCTCCCAGACCTTCAGCGCCACGTCCAGGAGCGGCCGTGGACAGCATTGCAGTAGCGTGGCTCCGGGGAAGAGAGGGGTGAGCTCTTGCAGCGCAGCCTGCTAGAGCTCGCAGCCCCCCACACACACCATGCCGTTCCCCCATCCCGTGGAGCTTCTGCGTGCCATGCCCAGGGCACTGGACAACGTTGCGTGGCTCCGGTGGGCCTGAGCTGCCGCTGGGAGCAGCGTGGTAAGGGGGTGGGCTGCGAGCTCTGGAAGACCGCGTGGCAGCAGCTCACCCCGCCCCCCAAGCCACACCACTGCAGCGCTGTCCAGGGCCACTCCTGGACACAGGGTGCTGAGGCTCTGGGAGGAGGAGGAATGGGGGTAAGCGGCATGGTAAGGGGGTGGGGGGCTGGATAAGGGGCAGGGAGTTCCAGGGGCAGTCAGGGGATGGGGAGCAGGGGGGTTGGATGGGCAGAGGCTCTGGGGGGCAGTCAGGGGACAAAGAGCAGGGGGCTTCGGTAGGGGGTGAGGTTCTGGGGTGGTGGGTGGGGGGGGGAGTGGGGGGGGGCCGGCCGGGGGCCAAGGAGCAGGATGGATGGGGTATTCTGAGGGGGGCAGTCAGGGGCAGAAAGTGGGTGAGGGTCGGATAGGTGGTGGGGCCTTCCCTACCCAGCCCTCCATACAATTTTGGAAGCCTGATGTGGCCCTCGGGCCAAAAGGTTTGCGCACCCCTGGTTTAGTGTGTTTACAAAATAAATCAATTTTAATAAGGATATTTCTAGAATTCTTTGAGTGGGTTTAAACTCAGCCTTTTCTTTTTGAAAGAAAAACAAGCAGGGGTTAGAATAGGCCCACTTTACTTCTAGATTTATTGCTCTGATAATACAATCCTGCATTTCTTTTATAATTAGGTTTTTTTGCCTATAAGTGTTTACATGATTTATCTGCTTGATGTTTACTTGTCTTCGGGAGCACAAAGCAGAAATAATCTGGAATTTTTGTGATTAGCTTTAATATTTTGTAACATAATTACCTGTGTACTGTTATACTTACAAGCCTCCCAGCTATAACATTCTTGTAAGTATATTTTAATGTCCAGTAAAGGTGCAAACAAATATGTAACAACTTAAAAAAAATAAAATATCATTTTATTATTTTTTTTGCATCAGTCGTGAGACCTTTGCCCCACTGCCATGAGGCATGAAGTACTGTGTTTGCCTATGGGGCAGCAAAACACACTTTGGCATCTGGTTGGGTTAATCAGTCTACCCAATATTTAATTTAAATCTTCTTCAGTTCATTTAACTTTGGGAAGAAAGAGAAGGGAAAAGGAGAAACATGACAACAATTTACAAAAATCAGGCAATTGGCTTCCCCTTGATCAAATGACAGCTTTTCTTGGGGGAAGAAAAAAAAAGCAACTTCAGAATGTCTTAAGATACAAAACATGGCTTTTTAAATGGAATTTCATTTGCATCTATTCATGGTCCTGCACACATAATTCCATTTATTGAAATGAATCCTCCCACTCAAAGCTTAACTCAGAGCCACCTGAAGGAAGTTCCTAATCCTCCAAAGTAATGTTTTATTAATCAGGACAGAGAAAAAGTTTAGTTGGAGTTTGTGTCTTTTTTTTCAGGAGTCTCTTTCTCATATCTGCTTTCATCCCAACTCCTCCCTCTTGCATCTGATTTTAAAGTTTGAGACAGCATTAAAAAGTCTAGAAGTCATTAGTGAAATGAGTGGTGGCGGCTGCTCTATTTAAACTGCTCTGAAGTGGGATGAATCACAAACAGCACCAAAGTTGCTTCATTAGGGAAGAGTAGCGTTATCTGTTCAGGACTAAGCCACCACATGTGGGTGGCAGCACATCAGCCAACATACACTGCAGACCCAGCACAGTTTACTCCTTCCGCTAGTAGAAGGGAGACCAGATGAAAGATTGACTTGTTATAGCAACCTCCTTCTTGCTCTGCTCTATGGGCAGCACAATACCATCCAGCCCCTTGCTAAGGGCAGATTGTAATTGTGAATTAACAGAGAACCATAGTTTCTTTTTCATAACATCAAAGAATAATTGTTGCTATTGATTACATTTCTCCAATCCACTTCAGCACTTGATCAATTGCTGTGGACATTTATTACAAGTGTGCTACCACATGAAAAAAATTACTTAATTCCTGAATATAGTGAATAATCCAATGTACAGTTGACCAGTGGAAAAATCTTTGCACTGCTGGAATTTTGTAAATCCTTAGATGAACTCTAGCACTTCCTACACACGTATGCAGAACTGAGTACTAGCACTGTTCTGGAATTTAAAAATAAAGTATCTCTGTTTTACTGTAGTATGAAAAGAAATTATAAATGAAGAAACTATGAAATACTGTATAAAGATAATGATATTTAAATGTTAAAAGGAACATTTATTCATGTGTCAGATTCAATCTGTTATCAAGGCTTGATGCTGCTTAATTTAACCAGCATTCCATATGCTGTGCTTCTCCATTTCAGATCAGTGTTGCAGCTTTTAGAACTACAGAAGTTAGAGATGGAAAAAGACCTGTTTGATAAGCACATCCCTCCCCCTCCAGCTACAGGAGATAGCCAAAGGTAGAAGATGTATTAGAGCTTAATTTCCTACCAACCTGAAGCTGTTCAAATTACAGTCAACAGGAGCAAGGCTGACCCTTGATTAGTTCTTTCACATTTTTCGTATCACTTTGAGCAATAGTGTAAACACTCAAGATCAGTATTGGCAGCTCCAACAAATCAAAATTTATGAATCAGACAGCAAAAATTCATGCCATTGGCTTTTGAGATTTTTTTTAAAAAATGAATTTCTTTTTAATTTGCCTTCTGTCTTCCAAACCTTAAGGGAATATTCATCTCTTCCTTGCAAGCTCTTCTTCATAACCATAAATACCTGAAACTTACTTTTTGAAACAACAAAAGCAGAGATTCTCATTCAATCTCATGATTCCAACGTTAAGAAAAATATCAGATATTATGAGATTCATAATAAAATCATGAGAATTTGCAGCCCAGAGATATCTGAAGATACCTGCAGTGATTATTACTACTGCCTTAAAGGACTACAGAAAAATTCACTTAATCACAGTGTGTGTTGGGCAGCCATGTAATCTTGGAAGGGGATTGGAGGTGGGAAGATCTGCCATTTTAAAGATAAAAAAAATTCAGCCTGTTCACATGTATCAACAAGAGATGACCAGAGCAGCAGTCAGAGACACAGGAAGATAATGGTTGAGAGCAAGCAACAGGAGTATTATCTGGCTGCACAATATGCACTAAATCAAAGACAAACAGAGAAATATGTAACCTACATTTGAAAAGGGGGAAAAAAACAGTTGTGGAAATCTCCTACTGCAACTCTAGACTTACCTTCTTGACACATGCCAGCCAACTGACAACATGGCAGCTTGCTGATCCATTATTTCATATTTAATTTTTTTTATAAAGAGAATTTTAAAGAAATAATTATTAGTGATTTAGTCATGATTTACATTGCATCAAGTGATTAGAATCTATTTTATATTCCATCACAGTTTTCTGTGCGTGGGGTGATAAGAGAACATTAAAATAAAGGGAGAAATGTTTTTCTGAGGGATTAATAGATTATCAGATGCACTGTACAAGGAGGAGGAGGAGGAGAAGAAGGGAGTTAGTCAGCACAGCTAACTACTGAAGTCATCTAAGATCAGTTCTACAAAGTACAGGTTGTTTCCATTCACAGCACCCTCATAAACAAAAGCTCCTATGGTTTGTGTATGGAAGGGGCCATTATACCCAAATTAAAGATGGTTAAAATTAGAATATACAGGAGTATAATAAAAATAAATGTGTGGTTGATGTCAGATAGCTATGCTATGATTACAGAAACCAGAGGTCCTGATTTAATGAAGTCATCTAGCTTTGGTAGTCCCAGACAGTCTGCTCAGTGACACCTGGTTTCTACTAGAATCTTGAGAAATCTCATCACTCCTGGCTCTGTATCAACACCCCAGCCAACACTCAGGAGGTGAAAGCAGGGAGCAGCTCCATGCATCACTATCTCTTTCTCAAAAGGGATGAGTGAAATGAGGGAGCAGAGTAGCAAGAAGGCTGAGGACCTCCAGGAATCCAAGAGAGCAGCCAGAACAGGTGTGGCGTTATCATTAATTCACTTATTTGGTGGGAGGAAGCAGTAATTTAGTTAGAGGGGAAGAATATTTATTGACTGGGTCAGAATTAATAGGGTTTGGGAAGCATTTTTCATTCTGTCATTCATGTCTTTCCCCACTTCTGGTCTGGGGGTTGGACTCTAATGTTTAGTTCTTGCACGGGCCTTTAAAAACCTAAGAATCTACCTCTGGCATCTAGACACAAAGTGGCAGGAACTGGCTTTTATGCTTCCAGCAGATCTTCAGGTTGCTCAGGAA
Organism: Dermatemys mawii; assembly: GCA_007922305.1. Taxonomy (NCBI): domain Eukaryota; kingdom Metazoa; phylum Chordata; order Testudines; family Dermatemydidae; genus Dermatemys; species Dermatemys mawii. The sequence goes on along the minus strand of ML677332.1, from coordinate 40,020,603 downwards.
CTCAGCACTAGAGGAGGATTTTTGGGTCACTCTGGACCTTAGCAGTAGGAGAGAAGAGAAGGGTAGAGGAATATAGAGAACTCGGGGGCAAAACATGGGAATGCAGGAATTAAAAATGTGCAAGATACTTAAGTGGAAAAAAGGGCGATGAGGATGAAAGGAAAATTGTGAGAAGAAAAAAGGAAGATTGAGAAAAAAACTGAGGCAGAAGGGTGAAGAAAGGATACTAAAGGCGGTAGGGGGGCAAAGAGATCTTGGAAAAATGAAGGGAATATAGGCAATAAGACTCTGAAATACTCATCTGATATGGTTATAACTAGCATCATCCAGAATGTTCACTCTGAACCATTTTACCAGCACAACATATGTCAACCATGATGGCTAGTCCACAGCTATCAAATTACAAATCTATCTTTGCACTGGTGTACTGTGCAAAAAATTGAGCAGCTTTCCCATTCCCTGAGTTGCTGGTGCCTGGGCCACTTTACACATAGAGCACTTTGGGGTATTTTTCTGCATTAAGTCCTGGAGTTCAGAGGAAGGACTGGCTAACCTAGCTATAAAAGCACAGCTAAGTGATCCCATCTACACACTATGTAAAAAGAGAGACTTACAATTCAGACAAGGCCTTACAATTATCCCCATACAGCCTAGCTCACAAACAAGATTCACATATAGTGCATTCACACTGTTAGGAACCAAGAGTTATTCATGTAGATATGAACCCTATCTGAGGTCACCTATGTTACAACCTGGTTAGAAATGTGGTAAAAATACAGATGGGCCAATAGTAGATACCCTTTTGTTTCTAAAAATAGCAGCTGAGATAGCTCTTATTTAAGTATTAATATTGTTTGTTGAGCTCAGTAGTTTCTTGATTCAGTTTGGTTTGGCTTTTAAATGAACAATCCGATGCTTAATGATGCTCTAGGAAGAAAACAAAACATTCATATTTAGCTATTTGCACAGAACATGTGAAAATAAAACAGTAAACATACTGAAAAGACTCCAAGACCATAATGTCAGAAAAATGCTAGCAACAGCAAACACACATGGAATGATATGAGAAAGATGTTGAGATTGAGAAAAAAAGACTCCTCCTAACAAGTATGAGAAATTTTGTGGACTAATACCCACTTTGTTGGATGCACCCCAATGTAGGTCATAGAGATGGGGGTTGTGTCAGCAGCGATATCTATGGGGATAGGTGCACTGTGGGGGGGATAGGAGAGGTGCTGGGTGAAGGGTGAGAATAGGTTGGAATAACCTAGGCTTCTAGCTGAATTGACCTTAACATCCTCCCTCCTCTTGTGCAAAACATATTGGCTACTAGGGAAACTCCAAAATGTGTTTATAGCTTCTAGTCCTCCCTCATCTTTTTCAGTCCCTAAGCGTTTGTGAAAAATTATGACAATGGATCACTGCCATTAGTCTGATAGCACCAAGAGTCTGCTTATCATTAGAGTTACAAAAGGAACAAGGGAAAAGAGAGCCAGAAAGGACAGAAAAAACAACTAAATAAAAAAAGACATACTCAACTCACTGAAAATGAAAAAGATTGCAAAAAAGTATGAAGAAAAGTCTAATTTTTTAATTATCTGCTCAGCAAAAGGATTGCTCCAAGCAGAGGAGCAGTACTTGGGAGTTAAGGGACAATAATTCAAAAGTAAAGGGGTCCGTGTGTGTGCAAAAACAAACAAAAATTACTGCACATATGCACTATGTGCTTACCCACTTACTTCAAATGCATTCATATATTAGAGAAAAGCATAAGCAAATAACTATTTTGTTACCTAATGACTGTTTGGCATGCATCTTCCTATTTGCATGAACAATTGTAGTAACTTTGTTTGCACCGTGCCTCGCACAATGGAGCCCTCATCTCAGATGAAGTCTCTAGATGCTACTATAATACAAGTACAAAAATACCCACAACATAGGCACACCTGCACCACCAGGACCTGGTTTTTAAAATAGGCTTCTTTTGCTATTTGTACAAACTTTTAGTGGTGTGGAGTGAAAGGTAGAAATCAGTGTGCCACAGGTAAACCAGGTGCCAGCTCACCTCAAGGCCCCTGGGCTTCAACTGAACACTAACAAATACAAAGCTGGAGCAAGGCTGGCTCACCTGTGTGTTAGTACTGTTAAAATACATAGGTATTAGATTTACAAAAATGTGTCTAGTGTTTAGACTTTATGAAATGCTTGCAAGTTCGTGCATGCATTAATCTCACTTATAATGTCTGTATTCCATGTTATCAGATAATATTTAAATATTTGCTCTGTAACTGTTAAAATGTTTGCTCTGTGACGGTAAACCACCAGTCAGGAGAACAGCGTTACCACGTGTGAAATACTGGCTGGGCAGGAGATAACACCTCCTGTGGAAACAAAAGAAGGCCCATAAACCTCAGACAAACCACTATGGAACAGGAGAGGACAAAAGACTGATTGCTTTTCCCCCACCCCTGAAGAGGAAACGTGCATGTGAATTTACCCAATCAACTTGAACTCTTGGGGGCAAGGAATAGAAATCCCTACTAAGAAAAAACTGTATCTCTGTGCTGCTTGGACTTTATGTGGACAAGATTTCTAAGCATAAGGAAAGGACCCCCAGTGCTTGGCCTGGGTTAGCCTTAAAAGACAAAGAGATTCCTTATTATAGAAGCTTCTATTACCTTTTGAAATTTAAGACTAACTCCTTCATGTGTGCATGTTTACCAGCTTTAAAAGTTCATAAATAACTCTCTTGTTTCTTCTTCCTAGTTAATAGATCTTTGGATAGCTTATTATAGGATCGGCTACAAGCTTTGTCATTGCTGTAAGATCTCAAGTGCAACTGAAATGGTAAGTGACCACCCTTTGTGACTGGAAGTAACCTGAATACAATTGTGATTTTTGGTGTAAGTAACTATCTATCACAAAGGCAGGCTCACCTGCATGGCAAGGAGGATGACCAAGCAGCAAATGTGAAAAATCAGGACAGGGACTGGGGGTGGTGGTGGTGGTAATAGAAGCTTAGGTAATAGGAGCCATAGGTAATAAGAAAAAGACCCAACAATCAGGACTGTCCCTATAAAAACAAGACATTTGGTCACCCTAGTGGCAAGATAGACCAGGATATTCAAGGACTGTCTGTGACTCCATGGTTAGGCTTTTATAGTGCCTAAGGAGTTTATACTTGATACCTGGCTGTTGAAATCTAAGTATAGAACTTACAGTCAGCTGGGGTAGAGGGGTGCCTTACTTCCTAACAGTCTGTCCTGAGGCTGGTATTCATGTTCCTGAGCTGCTGCAGGACAACTATTGACAATCAACTTCACAGCTTCCACAGACCAACATTTTGCCATTTTATACGAACTTCAGGATCATTAATATACATTCTGCAGCTATAGAATTCAAACTATGACAATGCACTTCATCACATGGCTTCCCTACCCATTAAGCAAAAGGCCAGCTGTGCTAGCCCAGCTTAGGAATATCTATGCAGGTCTGTCACACTGTAGCAGATGTCACACTTCAGCAGGGCAAACTGCTTATAATTGAAGGAGACGACAACATTTTTTACATATGTCCATTCAAAGTAGCCAGGGAGAAATGAGGGAGGAGAAGTAGGAAAAGGAAATTACTAAGTACTCTGCTGGTTTATTTTAGGAAATGACAAGTGGGGAACCAGGAGGAAGGGAGATGCAAGATGCAAAGAACAACTTCCATTTGAGACCAGTTCAGCACTATTCTTACTGTGGCTGGATCACTAAACTGTAACTTACCAGATTTTAATATCAGAGGTTTATATGAGGTATACAATTTTTGTAAGGAAGTAGAAAATGATTTTAGGAGTTAGTTTGGCTATGCTGAAACACCTTTAACCTTAACTCTTTTTACAAAGGATTTTGTTTGGGAACTCTGTTTTTCAATAAGTAACAAAAGTTTTAATTGAGTTGGTATATAAAGTACACAGGACATGATCCTACTCAGCAAGATCTTATTGTGGCTCATCAGCGGACAATTTTAGCGTGCTAATGGGAAGCGAGTGTGGTTAGAGCAGAGAGGAGGGAGGTGTCATTGTTCTACAGTACCTTGGGATACATGGCAGTAGTGGACAATGGAGGAGAATGAAGGAGAAAGGGTCTTTTATACACATATAAATGTTAAGGTATTTAGCATTTTAATGTATATAAAAACCCATCTTTATACATCTTAAAACATCTCAAGAAGCATATAGCAGAAATAGAAAGTATTCAAAGATGGGTGATGAGAATGTTAGGGGCATGGAAAATACTCACGTGGAGAAAGATGGAAACGATTGGGACTGTTTACTTAGAGAAAACATTATAAAGCTATATAAAATAATCAGTGGTTAACTCTTTTAAATAATAAAAGCATAAGGTCTGTCCCGATGTTTAACTCTCTGTCCCGCATCCCAAAGATGCCTCCAGCTGGTGTGGGGTGGGCAGGTGCCCTACCCAGCTCTGCAAAGCTCCCCAGAAGTGATGACATCTCCCTCTGGGTCCTAGGTGCAGGGAGGCTCTGCGTGCTGCCCCCGCCATGAGAGCTTGCTCTGCAGCTCCCTTTGGCCAGGAACTGCGGCCAATGGGAGCTGTGGAGGTGGTGCCTGAGGGCAAGGCAGCGCACAGAGCCACTTGGCCGCATCTCCACCCAGGACCCAGAGGGAGATGTTGCCACTTCCGGGAGCTGCTTGAGATAAGCATCTCCGTGAGCCTGCACCCCAACTCCCTCCTGCACCCAAACTCCCTCCCAGAATCAGCACCCTGATCCCACTCCTGCACCCCAACCTCCTGCCCCAGCCCTGAGACCCCCTCCCCTTGCACTCCGCACCCGCAGCTTGAGGCAGGGGCTGGGGCCATGCATCCCTGACCCGCAGCTTGCCATAGGGGCTGCAGCCGGGGCTGTGCGCTCCCCCATGGCTGTGGTGTGGGCTATGAATGTGAGTCTGTGGCTACCCCTCTACCTCCATGTGTCCCAATATTTTACTCATGTGATCTGGTCACCCTACATTCCAATGAAAGTTAAAGGTGGCAAATTCAGAATTAAAGGAAATACTTTTTTTCATACAACACACAGTCACAGTGTACAACTCATTGCCACAACATATTGAGGCCAAGAGTTTAGCAGGACTTTTTTTAAAAATGGCTTTGGGGTTAAATATTAGTGGTACCTGGAGGCTCTGGAGTAATCGAACAGAGGGAATCACCATATATTGATAGTTTTCTGTCCCCATGCTTGCATTTCTCAGAGCTAATCCAGATCAGAACTTTAAAAATCTTTTTTAATTTTTTTCCCAAATTTTCCAAAAAAATTCTGCCTAGGATGAGGTGTGGCATACAGCATTTCAGGAGGGACTGATTTTTTTGCGGAAAAGCTGGAGGTAGGGGTTAACAATCAGGCTTATACCGGATGCTATCTTTAAACGTATGCAGCAGCTACCACTGCTTCATAATTCTCAAAGATATCAAAGTTACCTCAGGATAAGGAATTAAAACCCTGAACAGCATCTTGTTTGCTGATTATGCATTGGCTGAAGAACACCACAGTAACTACATTTATTGTAATAGTACAAACAACTAGCATGGTACCTTTTTTCCTATAATCTGTATGGATAAATTTGCACTTATTTCTCAGAAAATGACAGGATGAAACAGAACATAAGGACTGTAAATTTAAGCATTAGTGAAGTGACTGATAATAAAACAGACTCAAATAACTAAGTGCTTTGAGTTTCATTTAATCAAGATAGGTAAAAATGCTCTTTCTCCATGAAAGAAAACATGTTTTTTTACCTATCTGTATTTTAATTTATGCAAATCCTTCTTTTATGCTAGTAGTGAAATAATCAAGGGTACTGGCAATTTAAGGCTCAGATCTCTAGTGGTATTGTGAATATTTTCTCCTACAAAGAGAAGCACAATAGACTAGGGGAAGCAAGTAAATTCTGAACATTCAAGGAGGATGAAGAATAAGATCAAGACAGCCCAGCCTAGCTAGAGGAAGGAACAACAGCTCTTGCTGGAGATCTGTCTGCGGGAAAAGTGGTTTTAATTTTCAAGAAACAAAGGGGATGCCTTAGCATCGAGGACTTTGATTAACTATAGAAGACAACAGTGTAACTATAACCAGTTATAATAATAGAATGAAATAGCTATAGACCAGAATTCCCACTGTATGATTATTTGCAACATTTACTGGAGGAAGAGAAAATATCCCGAACCAAAGATTCATGGTACTTCCTCTTCCGCAGCATACTTGGTCCCAAAGAAAGATACCATCATGGATCCTCAGCCAGTTTATTAATCAGCTCTCCTGTTTCAGGCCTATCAGATTACTGCAGTCCCACCCATTTCACAGTAGAGATTTGGAACAAAAGCTACTACAGTAGGGGAAAGCAATCCACAACAGATCAGAAGTGGTCAAGACTCTTGTTTCTTTTTTGGGTGGGATTATGCGGGTGATCTCATGAGCCATACAATGGGATTGGCCTATGTGGAATTTTCAGAGGAATCTGCATTCAGAGGAATTATTTAACATGTGACTCATTGAGGTATGTATCAGATCATGAAAGTGACTTCAAAGTTTGCAGGATGTAACCAGTTCTATGGAGTGTGGAATTTTTAAATGACAGAGTTTTATAATAATTATATTGATTTTGGTAGCTCAATCCATCATAGAATCTATAAGCAAAGTGAATAACTTTGCTAAATGGTTCAGTTTGTGTATTTTTATTTTTATTTAAAAAAAGAAAATTCATCCAGCGTAGCCATTCAGCACAAGAGCCTATTGTGATAGCCTCACGTTGGCTTCCTTGGGGACTTCCAGAGCTAAATGCATGAGTCTCTTCAGCTTGAACTAAAGAGGCAGGTTGTGTAGCTGCAGGTTGTACCAGACTCTCATCCTCTGTGGACTGGACACAAATGAGCACATGTAATAGTACTCAGTAGTGATTCACACTATGCACAACTTAAATCCCATTGAGGATCCCACAATTAGGGCCCAAGTGATGGAGAAGCTTTGAAACAGCCTTTTGCACAAGAGTGAATTTTACCCCAAATCTTTTTTTCTTCTCTAAACTCATGCCTGGAAAGATGTATAAGGTATATTGCTCACGGAAGAATTTTCCATACATTGTAGCTTGTGCTAAAACTTTTTTCTTGTCCTGAAATCTCAGCAGTTTCATTATCGTGGCATGTGATTTGTTCCCTTTTTGGGGTTTCACCTATACTTCCTCAACTTTCAATTTATGCATAAAGGTATTTCTTGCTCTCCCAACATTGCTTTAGTCATCAGACTGGGTTTATAACCAACTACACCTTTGCCTTCAGCTTCCTGTCCAATATTATTAGTAGGTCTGAGAGTTGTAATCTGCTTCCTGTCTTCAAAATACTGTTACTTTTACTAAATCACTTGGGGGAAAAAACCTTTGCTGGCAAAGGAGACTTTCTCCGTTGGGCCTGTCCTGTAGTAGGTGACTTCTGGGTACCCTTCTGGACAGGCCCAACAAAGAAAGTAACAGAACGCCACTTCCCGTCACTTACAGCCCCCAACTAAAACCTCTCCAGCACATCATCAAGGATTTACAACCTACCCTGAAGGATGATTCCTCACTCTCACAGATCTTGGAAGACAGGCCAGTCCTCACTTACAGACAGCCCCACAACCTGAAGCAAATACTCACCAGCAACTACATACCACACAACAAAAACACTAACCCAGGAACCAAACCCTGCAATAAACCTTGTTGCCAACTCTGTCCGCATATCTATTCAAGAAACACCATCATAGGACCTAACCACATCAGCCACATCAGGAGCTCGTTCATCTGCACATCTACCAATGTGATATATGCCATCGTGTGCCAGGAATTCCCCTCTACCATGTACATTGGCCAAACTGGACAGTTTCTACGCAAAAATAAAAATGGACACAAATCTGACATCAAGAATTGTAACATTCAAAAACCGGTAGGAGAACACTTCAATCTCCCTAGAAACTCAATTACAGACTCAAAAGTGGCAATTCTTCAACAAAAAACTTCAAAAACAGACTTCAACGAGAAACTGCAGAACTGGAATTAATTTGCAAACTGGACACCATCAAATTAGACCTGAATAAAGACTGGGAATGGATGAGTCCTTACAAAAAGGAATTTTCCCTCTGCTTATACTCACACCTTTTGTCAACTGTTGAGAATAGCCCACTTCCACCTTAATTGAACTGGCCTTGTTTGCACTGATCCTCTACCCCTCCCCCCCACACACTTGGCAAGGCAACTCCCATCCTTTCATGTACTGTGATATATATATTGCTACTGTATTTTTAACTCCATGCATCAGATGAAGTGGGTTTTAGCCCACGAAAGCTTATGCCTAAATAAATGTATTATTAGTATTTAAGGTGCCACAAGGACTCCTCATTGTTTTTGCTGATATAGACTAACATGGCTACTGCTCTGATTACTGGCTTGTGTGTTCATTGGGGAAGAGTATGTGGCCTTGCTGAAGTCTAAAATGTAGAATCAGTTTTGTTTCTCTCTCTTTGTTGGAAAGTTGTCTAGTCATTTTTACTGACATCTCACGTGTAACTTGAAGTAAAAATCTTGGTTACTTTACAGGATTTAAATAGAAATGAGGAGGTACTTAATACTGGAGCTCTGTTACTGTGCATCTGTCTCTATGAGTGGTCTCCTAATAGTCTCCTTATGAATAACAATGACTGTACAAACTACATGTATACTGTACAGTATCACTTAACGGTTCAGTGAAGTGCAGTCACCGCTGAGGTATAAGAATGCAGCTGTTTGACAGTGATCAGCAAGAGTACTTAACAATTTAGGGCAGAAATCAGTAGAGGCTCTCCAGAATTAGCTGAGATTTTTCTCTGCAGTTTCAGGTCACATGCACTGGGATTTTTAACTGGGACTAATGTAAATTGGCCTCAGTCATATCATTATACCTACTCAGTTTCAAATGTCACTCTTTCCAATGAAAAGTAGCAAAGTAGTTTGCCTTATCCATTTGAAACAGCAGTAGAATTTACATTGAGAAAAGCTTCTCACTGACTTGTTATATATCTCTTGGAATATTACCTCACACTCCCCCTCCTTCCAGTGTAAAAGCAGTACTATTAACTCTGATTGTTCTAATCCATAAATTTCCCTATACTTCTGAGTCACTCCTTCATCCTCCTTCACCTCCATTTTCTGTTTACTCTGCAGAAGATTTGCCACATTTAGCTTGAAAATGGCTCATTTTCTCCTTCATCTCCCCTATCCCCAACCTCATCATTAACTCTTCCTACTGCCTCATTACCTGATTGCCATCTTCTCTCAACGTGACATTCAATTTTTTTTCCCCTCATATAAGACCATATCCTCTTTGTTGCTGTAAACTCTTGCAATGCTCTTTCTTTTCACTGATTCATCATTGCTCTGATTTTTTTCCTACATCAGTTAAGAAAGATTAAGGCCTGGTCTGCACTAGAAAGTTAGGTTGCTTTAACTATATTGGTCAGGGATGTGAAAAATCCACATCCCTGAGCAGTGTAGTTAAACTGACCTGAATTCCCATGTAGACAGTGCTAGGTTGACAGAAGAATTCTTCCATATACCTAGCTACTATTTTAATACTTCCTATATTACCTATGCCAATAGGAGAACCCCTTCCATTGGCACAGGTAGCGTCTACACTGAAGCACTATAGAGACACAGCTGCAACTCCAATGGCCAACATCCTATTTCAGAACAACTATCATCTAATCTCTTTTATCCCATTTCTCTCATGTTCTGGAGGGCATTGTTCATTTACAACATTAATGACACATCATACGTCATCCACTACTGCTAGCTTTTCTCTGATACATTCTACTTTGTCAGCTGTTTGTTCCATTCATTCCTTTTTTGCTAAGTTTTTCCTCACCTCTTCTTTTTGATTCATAGATTTCAGGGCCAGAAGGAACCACTGTGATCATCTAGTCTGACCTGTGCAACATAGGCCATAGGACTTCCCTAAATTAATTCCTGTTTGAACCAGAGCAAAGCTTTTAGAAAAGCATCCAATCTTTAAAAATTTCCAGGGATGGAGATCTTTGGTAAATTGTTCCATGGATAATTACCTCACTGTTTACAATTTGGACCATATTTATAGTCTTAAGTTTTTCTAGCTTCAGCTTCCAACCATTGGATCTTGTTATACCTTGTCTGCTAGAGACCATTATCAAATTTTTCTTCCCCATGGTAGTTTTTATAGCTTGTGATTAAGTCCCTCTTAACCTTCTCTTTGTTAAATGAAACAGATGAAGCTCCTTCAGTCTACTGCTATGAGACTTGTTTTTCAATCCTTTTATCATTTTCATGGCTCTTCACGTAGTAGCCAATAATCTGAAAGACATCTTTTAAGCTGCTCAATCCAAGACTAAGTATCCCTCTAGGGCCAAGATTTAAAAAAAAAAAATCGAAGTCTAATGTTAGGTTTGGAAATCCATATTTAGACACCTGTCTCATTTTCAAACTGATGAACACCTGAAGGATCTCATTAATCTCACCTTCCATGAGGAAACATCTCCAAAATAATTCCTTTTAAACTAGAGCATATCTTTAAAAAAACCCAATCTTGATCTTTCTTTTGCTTTTAGTATTGAGTACAGACTCCTCAAGAGATTCTGTTTTCTCACGGTTCCAAGTTTATCTTTCTAAACATTTTCACCAAATGCCCTGTTCTCACAAATTCATCTGCTCATTTCTTTGTGCTGAGGTACCAAAAGGTTTTCTTTTAAGTCCCTAACTTCCTTTGTACAGTTTCTAAGCCTGATCACCTCTAGCTTTGGTTTCTACTGTTATTCATATGCAGATGACTCTCCAGATTTTCATTTTTCCCCCCATCTCTTACTTCTGTCACCAACCAGATTTCTTGTTTTCTGTTATTTCCCACTGGCTAATGCCACTATCTAAACTTACTCCGAATAAAACATTTCTTTATTTTCTTTACATACTCTTCACCTCAGATGATGCCAATAACTATGGAAAAACATTCCTTGTCGTAACCACTACTATTTCCAATTGATCCTGACATCATTTTTGAACTCATTATCTTTTGGTCATTTTATCTTATCTGCTGTCAGAACTTGTCACTTCCACTTTTAAATACCTAAAGAATTGGCCTTTTCTTTTCCTTTCCAGATGAAACGCTTTTTTCTGCTTTTATCTTCTGTCTAGATTTCTATACATTTTCATTAGCAGGTCTTCTGGCTTATACCTTTAACCCATTAAAGATTTTTTTCTGAATTCTCCCTCCCACAGATCCAACATTTCTCCAGATTCTGACTTTGCAGTTCTTTTCTTGTCTTCACTACTCGCATCCTATCTCAATCGTTGGATATTGTCCCTACGTTCCAGTTGCCTTTTTCCTCCATTCACTGGATATCCATAGTTGCCTGTTTTGGTGCATTCTGCTATATTTGTCTCCCTCCAACTCTTCTGAAAAACTCATCTCTAACTTTAATAAACAGTCTCTCTCTTTTTATTACTTCTATTTCACATCTTCTTTGCAAATCTACTTGCAATTTTTTTAAACGTCTTTCTCTCTCAACTTTCCATTCTCTTATTAGAATTTCAGTTTATGATACCTTTTTGAACAAACAGTAAGGCACCAATGTTAAAGGTTGTTTTTTTTTAAGCAAGGGTCAGATTCTGCCAGCCTTGTTGATGCTGAGCAATATCTCATTTTATAAATAGCCCTGCTGGTTGCAATGGAAATATTCAGATTAAGTAACTATTCAATGCAAGCCAAGCGGCCTAGGTCACTAAAGCAACTGAAAGTGCTGTGGAATACCCAACATTGGTTCTATGTTTTAAAACAATCTAGATTCCATTTTCTTATAGGAAATATTATCATGGGCTGGGCATCCTCAATAGCAACTTTGGAGAGATTCAAAAACAAGGGACTTCTGATATGGTATTATTTACATTATTGTTTGGAATGGCTTTATTTGCTTTCAGTTAGTACAGTCGGATATCTATATCCTTGAAGCTTACTTGAATAGGAATGTAAAGCTACAAACATCATTGCCTTTCATTGGCAATGAAAAGCATCCTCCTGCAAAAATACTTTTATTAGACTTACAGGTAACAGTACAAAACAGTAAGTGGAAAAGGCAGTACTGTATACATTTTGCTACTGTATACATTCCTGGTTCAGGCACCTCTTTCAAATAGTGTGCCAATCTGTCAGATGCAAAATTATACACTCATGTTCTTTAGCTCAGCCATCCATTAACATTTGATTATGAGTATAAGACATTTTAGTGTTTACGGTCCCAGATTAGATGAAACTGGTTTTTAATTAGATGTGTTTTTCCAAATATGTTTTCCCACGGCATCGCTACTGGGCATAGATAAGGCTGTCTGCGTCCCCTAACTCTGCATGCCCATGCTTTCTTAATATGTCTGGATTTATTTTGTGGTTTAACCTTACCTGAATTTCCTGGCTTGCTTGGGGGAATAATGATAACATCCCTGCAATGCCTTTTGCTCTCGAACTAGCAATATGGACTCTAAACTTTAATTCCAGTTTAATGTCATTTTCTTGTCTCTAAATAATAGACACATAGATTAGTACAAAGCTCATTTAAGATGTCAGTGGGAAATTTCATCACTACAGTCTAGCAGTGTTGCCAACACTTGCAATTTTATTGCAAGTCTTTTGATTGTCAGTGTTTCATTTAAAGCCTCAAAATCTGGAGACAAGTGATTCTGTGAGAATCTCAAATTTCTTTTTTTTTTTTAAAAAAAAGTAAGTTTCTAGCCTTCATGGTTGCCAAAAAAAACTTGAAAATATGACCAGGGTGTAACCTAAAGCCTCAAAAGCCAGACTGCAAATAAAGAGAAAACATTTTTCTTTTGAAATATCACAAATTTTAAGCCTCTCTCATGATTTCGAGGCCTGACTCATTGTTTTTGAATGTTTGGGAATCAGCATGCTCAGATATACAAAGAAACTTTGCAGACAAGAACAAACTATAGTGGTGCTGCATGAAACAGGATATCTGAGTTTCTCACGAAGTGGGCATATATTCTCAGAAGGCTTAATGGAACCTCAAGATACAGCTGTTTTTCTTTCAATAAATACGAAAGTCACATCAATGAAAAGAGTCTCATTCTCATGTTCTCGACCATGCACAGGAGCCCTTTCCTTCTGTTTGGGTGTGTTGATGCCAGTAGGACTATATCCCATCTACTAGGGTGCAATGGCTAATTTTGAGATGGCTTTTGCCTCCACCATTTAGAATGGAAAAAAGGAACAGACTTGATCTTCTGACCAGGTCCTAAAAATAAGCAATATATTCTTTACGATGTGCAGTTACGTTTTCTTACTGCCTGCTGCTCTACTTTTTTAACTCCTCCCATCTAACCTGACCTCTATCCTCTACCAATCTGAACCAACTACATTGTTGTTCTGGACTCTCTCTCTCTCTCTCTCTGTCCTCCCAGTTAATATACCCTCTCTGTTGCCTTTTGAAATTGAATTGTATTGCTTACTTAAAAGACAAAATGAGTAACAACAAAAATTCACAATTTAAAATAGTTCACTGCTGCCAAAAATTCCAGGTGTATCTGGCAAAACTGAGATCCAGATGTAGAAAAGTCCTGTTAGATCATCCAGTTCATCTTCCGCCCATGCAGAATTGTTCCCTATGATGTATGCTTTAGAGCTTTGTTCAGTCTAGTTTTGAATAATTCAAGCAATGAGACTTACAAACTTTCCGTGGGAGACTATTCCGCAGCCTAAGAGATCACATTGAGAGACTCTGATATTCAGTCTAAAGTTTTGCTTTTTTTATTAGATCCTATTGCTCTTGGTTATATTCCCCAACTACTACCCTATCCCTCCTTAGTGCTTACATTGTTTGAATATTTTAGAATGCTATGCCCCTGCTTAGTCAAGCATTTTACTCTTTCCTCATATATCTTTCACTCCAGTCCCTTGATCATTTTTTGCTGCTATCTCTGAACTCCCTCCAAATTCACCAATTTATTTCTAGTAATGAATCACTCATATTTGTTTTGTTTATTTACTAACACCAGATGGCATCAATGAATGCTTCCTCTCTTGATATGGTCCACAAAGTTTGAACTTTTAGGGGCTAGACTTTTGGAAAAATACACCAGAGCTTGGATTTCAAGGAGAAGAGACAGCCCTGAAAATGAATTAAAACTTTCTGCTATTGTTTTTCCTCTTCCCAGCCCTCTTTTCCATTTTTGTCCCTCTTCCTGAAGCACAGTCAGCACCACCCACAAATAGAAATAAGCAGCAGCATTGCTCTCACTTCCAGTGAAAGCCCTTGTCTTTAGACAACACCTGCTTCTATGAAAAGTAGGCTAACGGATAAAAGAATGTGCTTTCAATACAATTTTAAAAAAATAGGAAAATTTTAATTTTCCTATCTGCTGTAATCACATCAAAAGTAAAATCCAACATCTTTGCTAGACATGGCCAGAGCCAGACAAAAAATATTGTTATAATTTTTAGTCACAGCTCAGTACAGAAGTGGCAGGAATCAAATGTGGCCTGCAGAGTACAGTAAAATTCTCAAATAGTTCGAAAGCCAGAGGTGAAAGTGGGCCGGTACAGGCCGGTTCAGTGTACCAGTAAGAAGTGGTCACTGGTACCAACCTGTACACAGACGAACTTAAAGCGCTGCCCCCCCCTTTTTTTTTTTGACCCTCATCCCCTAGGGCTGCCAACAGAAGGCAAAAGAGGCAGATGCCCCCGGGGCCCAATGACTTAAAACGGGCCTTCAGCTCCTGGCTGCTGCTACTGCAGCAGCGGCTGGAGCCCCAGGCCCTTTAAATTGATGCTAGATCCCTAGCTGACGCAGGCCAGGCACTGTGGAAGAGCTGGCTGCAGGAGGCTGAACCCCAGAGGACCTTCTGGGGGCCCAACGTAGGGCCCCTGCACCGGTAAGTCTTTCACCTTACTTTCACCACTGCCCAAAGCTCCACAAAACAAGACAAATTACAGCAGGCACTTATTACAATGCAGCCCATATCACCCTATCTGACACAGCTATTTGCTTCTTTGGGCTACACCTTGAGGGACAGACAGAAATAGGAGGGTAGCATGACCTTCAGCAGACTGGAAACCACCCTCTGTGACTGACAGAGCCGTATCACTACAGAACATAGACTTCTTTTGTGATGAGGTGAACAAGGCCCTGCTACCAGCCAGGCAAAAGTGTGTGGTAAGACGGGAGCTGGGCCGCTGGTTTTGAAGGAAGCCGCTGGAGAGTGCCCTTTAAACATTCAGTGATGACATGCCTTGTGACTATTATCAATCTCAGCACCAGAAAGTTAATTCTGAAGGAAACAGAAATAAAAAGGATTTCTCAAAGAACCTAATTCAAGTAGCAACCAGAATCCCGGTAGTTATATCTGATAACTACAGCTACTTTTCAATTAGAGGCTTAAATGAATTTATATCACATTCAAAACAAAAATTAAACCCCATAATTACTCAAACTGTAGTAGGTTAACATTCACATTCCAGATGTAACATGCAACAACCAAATCCAAACCAGGGTTATCAAAAATAGCATTTCAAAGCATGGTGCTGTGGATGTAACCCAAATTATTTTCCAGCATATGAAAATTGTCTGTGATCACAATCATGCAGTGAAAAACAAAATCTTGGAATGTGACAACAGCATATTTCCCTTATTTATAACCATTTTGTTAATCAAAAGATGAATAAAAATAATTTAAATCAGGACTGTTCTACATATGCAAACGTCACTTGTGCTGAATGACATAACTTAATAAAACTCAGCATTCTCTCTCAGTGCACAGATAAACAGATGGTAGATCATAGTTTTTCCTGATTTATGCAGGAAATATCATTTTTAGCAGAACTATACAGCAGTTTCCCACACTGTACAGAATATGTTTTTCAGTGTTTTACTGTTCCTTATAGAGAGATCCAATTCCATAGTCCACAAACACACAAATCTGAAAATAAATCAATGCTCTCATTGGTATCATTTAAAAGATTGCTTTTCCTTCAGCTTTAACTCCCCCACCCCAGAATACTTCAAAATGAGATATTTTATCACAGTGAATGAACATACTATATCCATCTGTTTAAAAAAAATATAAAACTGTAGCATAAAACCCCAACAGTGTTGTTTTTAAGTTAAGCTTCATATGCTGCCAACTGAGATACATCACCAGTCAGGATTTCAAGTCATTTCCACCTCCAGTTTTAAGCACTATGGTTCTTAAATACATACAGCAGTTACCTCAAAGCCAGAGCATTCTTTATTCTGTGAAAAACATATTTTAAAGAAAGCTTAGAGGCTTTTTAAAACAACAACAACAACAAAAAGAGAAAAAATTCTCCAGTATATGAATTTGGGAGACAGTCTGATTCATTACTCCCTCCTATAAATCCAAATACTCATGGGCCTAAGATTTGTGCATTACAATAACTGGATGAGTGATGGAGGGGGTTAGGTTTAACATCAATGGAAATTCAAGCCACAGCATAAGCAGGCAGGCATTGTATATTCATGTGTGCATTCCAGGATAGGGACAGTTTCCCCTATCCTATACTACAGAGCTCTGTGTACATCTACAGTGTCATGGTTATTAACAGCCACTATATCCCATGGTAACTATTAACATATTTATAATTTTATCTTTTGCCTAATTCATTTTTCTCTAGTACTTGTGTTATTGCCTATATTTAGTATAAGGAATGCCATAGTAACTGGTAATATTAAATTACATGCAAAAGGCCATTTAAAAATTTGTAATTAATCCACTATATGGAAGAACCAACTATATATAGGATAAAGGTCATAAAGCATATAATTTTTAGACAGGTATTTTTAGTAAATTGAATAAGTGAATAATTGCTTCATTATTAAAAATCTGAATTGCAACCTGTATTAGCATTGGTCTAATTATTACGTTTCATATAACACATTTTTATATACTACATCTACAAAAAAATAGTACTTGCAAGCATAGAGAAACCAGTATCAGCCCTCAAATCTTATAGTATAATTATTTGCTGTTCTATGAAATGTTACATACATGTTCTCAAACAGAATACAAGATATATTTAACTTTTAAAAGGGTGAATAGGATCCTTCCACAGATGGCACAGAAAGTTTTATAAACAAACCCAAATTCATTACCTTTCTGTAGACAATCATATTCGGAGAACTCTCTTCTGGGTCAGCAGTTTCCACATTACTTTGATCAGTGGCTCCTTGGGCCATGCTTAACGGTTGTCACTTACACTGCAAGGACAAGAATAGAACACAATGGAACATCAAGTCACATAGAAGTATGATAAGATACATTCCAAATTCAAAGATAGATATACGAGAGAAAGGGACAAAGAGATATACTCTAATCTCATTCCTGCGTAGATTTGTCACACTCACTCACAGGATAGCTTCGATGTGAGAGACAGAGGAACATTTTCATTTTAATGAAACACTCAAAGAACAGGAAATACTTAGCCACAAACAACTCTCTTTATCAAATAGCTGTCATTCCTCATTTCCAGCCTGACATTGATTGTAAGACCCTTTTCAGAAAGAGGGAGATGAGTGTTTTGCACAAAACTCTCCCCCACCCCCACAACACTAAACCCAAAAATATAGAGCATTACTGGCTGGTATTTTCTTAGGAATTTATTTCTTTTCCTTATATGCTGTCTGTGCCTGAGACATTCCAAATCCAATTCAAAATGGAGAGAAAGAATACACTTGAATGAATTTCACAGAAACAAGTAAAATTGCTACTGTTCTTAGGGGAGAACTCTCACTGGTAGAAACAATAGATTGATTGTCATGGATGTATGGCACTTCAACATCAATCCAGCTTCCTCAGTGTCAAGGTCACAGTTTCAGTCTCAGCATCCGTATCGTTTATGAACCTGTTAGTTATGAACTATAAAGACTGCAAAAGCCACAGGGGGCATTATTGCCCAGTGGAGGCCAACCTCAACCCAAAGGATAATAGGTTTGTCTGTAAACTGAAAGCTCCAATCTACATGTGATTTATTAGGTATTTAGGCTGAAATTTTCAAAAGCAACTAAGTATCCTTGGAACAAGTCCCATTGAAAGTCACTTTGGATCTTTTAAAAACCCAGCCTTAATGTTTTTATCCGACATCAGTGGTTCTCAAAGCATTCTATAGGATGACCCCATGTTACAACAGACAATAGTCTGGAGACCTATCTCCCATTCAGCCACAGGTGAAGGTAAGGGTAGTCATAACCCTCTGGGCCTATTCATAATATCCAAGTTGAAAACCCATGCTATAAAGATCTTATCCTTTGACCACTAATGTCAATGAGAATCTTTCCATCGACTTCAATAGCCATTGGATCAGGTCCTAAGTGTGCAGTATAAGTTGTTACATAGCGAGTATTTTTTAGACCAGGGATCGGCAACCTTTGGCACGTGGCCTACCCAGGGTAAGCCCCCTGGAGGGCCGGGCTGGTTTGTTTACCTGCTGCATCCGCAGGTTTGGCCACTCCGTGCCAATGCGGGCTGCGGGAAGCAGTATAGGCGGAGGGATAAGCTGCTGATCCCTGTAGTGTGAGCTAGCTGTAAACATCAGCATCTACAGTTCCTATACATACAAGACACTAGATATTATCTAGACAATTCAGTGACTGGTGTGCGCGCTCTCTCTCTTTCTCCTCTCTCTATCTGTATATATATACACACACACACACACACACACACACAATTTAAGCAGCAAACATTTTATTTAAAAAAAGATCAAGGAGGTAGTCTCAGTATTTTAGGGCAGATTCTGAGGCAGCACAAAGGAGTGAAAGCCACCTGCAAGTCTCCTGTTGGGTAGTTCATTAGCATAGGGCAGAAGGTGTAGAGTTGGCAGAGGCAGTTCCTACACTTGCTCTACTGCAACCTCTGATGTAGTGAGTGTGGTATGGGCAGGGCAGGAAGAGGAAGTGCACTTTGCTTCAGCCATTCTCAGCTGGTGAGTGGTCCATAGGGGATTGTTCCCAGATGACAGGTTACAGTAGCCTCTACATTTCTTTAGCCCAGGCTAAAGCCCAGAACCAGGAAGTCATAACTGGTAGCTGTTTTTAAATTTTTTCTCCTTTCCTGGACTTCCCTGTGTGGCTGTGGAGGGCAGAGGAGTGGAACCATCCTTTCCTATACACTCCCTTAAGCTCAGGAAGAGGCCACCAATCTATTATTTGTGTTATTGTGGCACCTAGAAGCCTTAGTCACAGCCCATGAACTCTTTGTGCTCGGGGTAGAACAGACAAGTCCCTGCCCCAAAGAGCTTAGAATCTAAGTACAAGACAAGTGACAATAGATGGCTATAGGAGGCCAGGGAACACAAGGAAGCAGTGAGACAATATTAGTCAGTATAATAGTATGTGGTTTCAGCACACCAGCAGCCTACCCATTGTCAAGATTCCTGAATGCATCACTGCAAAGGAGAGTCCCTTTTCCTTTCCTTCCTGCAGCTCCCATAGCCCAGCAGGGAAGTAGATAATGGAGCAAGCAGTATTACTCTCTTCTCCCCGCTGTGATGCAGCTAGCAGGAAACTGCTGAACAGCCAGAAAAAGACCGCAACTACTTAGAGTGCTCCCAGCTCATACCCAAGCTGCTTCTGAGGCTGCAGTAGAAGGCAACTGGAGAGGTGGTGCCTCCTCTCCATAGTGACAGGCTTGATTCTAACACATCAGTTTAAAAATTGCTGAGTGTAATTCAGAGAGGAAGTTTAACTTCATAATCACATACAAAACTTTTTACTTAACAGAGTTGTCCTCATGGGCCACAGGTTTGCATCACTGCCTCAGATGGATTAGGCACCCATAGGAGTGTGTCATAATCCGCAAATAAGCAGCACAATGGCTGATACCTATCTAGTCTGGACTTTAATACTAGAGCTGACTGAAAACCAGAATTTCCATTCCCCAGAAATTCCAGTGCTTCAGCATGTTTTCATTTTTAAAAAAAGGCAAAATATTTTAACTTTCCACAGAACGAGGAGTTCAGTTTGGAAACGCTGACATATTTCATTGTAACATTTTTAATTTAAAGGAAACTGACAGATATGACAAACACAGGCATATATCCGAAACTGTTCCATCAACAGAATAAATGTTATCTCAGCATTCCGATAGTCTAGAATATGCTCTGAAAAGTTCAGGATACACTTCAAACCTCATCATCAAATGAGGACACTCTGCCAGAGAAGGAGACTGCGCATCATAGAAAGAGTTATCCAAACACCCAGAGAGAATTTGCTTCAAAACGGGAGGGAAACAACCACTGATTACACCTCCATAGTTGTCACCTAGCATCCCACACTGGAACCCATACAGGGTATTATCAAACAATTATAACCCGTACTCAATGGGAAACACATCCTGAAAGAAATATTTCCCAAACCCCCTCTTCTGGCCTTCAAATGATCTCACAACCTCATAAAACTCATCATCGGAAGCAAGCTCCCCAACAAACTAAGACACAATTCAAAGCGGTACCAAATCTTGCCCTAACAACAGATGCAAAGCCTGCAGACATGTCTTCACTGCTACAATTATAAATACTCCCCAATAGCACACCTTTCAAAAGTGATGGGTCTGACACATGCCTATCACATGTAGCATACCACATCAGTTCATCCAATGACCCCGCAACAACTAGACGGGAGAAACCAGACAAGCACTATGCTTTCGAATGAATTCACACACAAAAATGATAAGACAAAAACACCTCATCACTCATGGGCAAACACTTCACAAAGCAATCATTCAATATCTGACCTCTCTGTCCTTGCCCTCAAAAGAAACCTGCATAACACCTTCAAAAGACAAGCCTGGGAACTTAAATTCAGAACTCTGTGGGAAACTACAAGCCATGGGCTTAACAGAGACACTAATTTTGTGGCTCATTGGAACAATTTGTAAAACACTTTACTGCCCACTACACCTTCCTTTGTCCTAGAACTGCGGTGGTGTTTATTTTCAGTGGTCTCCTACAACATGGGTGAACCCCTTATGTTTAACAATCTATCCCACTTTGTATTTAGCTTGGACACTCTGGTTACCTTCCCCAGACCTGAAGAGCATTGGGAATCTTGAAAGCTTGTCCCTTCCACCAAAAGAAGTTGGTCCAATAAAACATATTACATCACCCATTTCTTGTCTCTCTCATCTGCCTCTTCTTCGTGAGTCAGACCTTGAAAGCATGAAAACTTAGAAGACCGTGATATTGAGATGGGGCAGATAATCTGGCCTGTGGACTATTCAGAGACCTGTGTATCAATACACATTATATTTATGTGCGTGTTCTGGGCTCACTGGGTGGATTCCTTGTGGAATCTGGAATCACTAGGGGGTGATTCATAAAAATCCCAATGCCAATTATGCAAATATTCTGTCTTTGAAGGTTTATGACCAGGAGAAAAAGGCATTATTTCTGGAGGCCTGGGCAACAACAGCCTCAAACTGTATAAAATTGTGACTTTGAACTGCCAGAGGCCTTCATTTTGATCCAACAAACTGACATGAATTTTAACCAAGGGGACAAACCCTGCTGAAGGATTTGAAGGCTGATCACCATATTTGGGGTAGGGAAGGAATTTTCCTCCAGGGCAGATTGGCAGAGGCCCTGGAGATTTTTTGCCTTCCTCTCCAGTGTGGGGCACGGGTCACTTGCTGGGGGAGTCTCTGCACCTTGAAGTCTTTAAATCATGATTGGTAGACTTCAATAGCTCAGACATAGATGAGAGGTTTATTGCAGGAGTGGGTGGGTGAGATTCTGTGAACCTGCGTTGTGCAGGAGGTCTGACTAGATGATCAAAATGGTCCTTTCTGACCTTAAAATCTATGAGTTTATGAGACTGGAACCTGTGAAAATCTCCAAGTGGAAGATGGGTGACATCTGGTAAAATTCTGTAAGCTCATAGATTATTTATTGTTTTATGATGGTTTCTTTATGAGGCTTTTGTCCAATAAATGTAGTTTGCTTGATGAAGGCTATCATATCTCTGGTAAACAACTATTTTAACCCCTGGGAGAAAGCAAAACTGCAGGATCTGAGCTAAGGTTAGATCTTCTCAGGTAATCATAGTGAAGTGCAGGGGGCACTGCAAGCCTAAATGTCCCATGGTTTGGAGGGAGAGGGATGTAGATCACAGCCCACAGAGGGGTGGTTGCTAGAAGCCTGAGATCAAAGGGCAGTATCCCTTGAGCAGATCACACACGAGTCAGAGGTACAGTTACCCTGAAACTGTGACGGAAACATTTAGACATTCCCAAAACAAATAATTTTGGTTTTGAGTCAGTATTAATCTCTGCATCCACCTGAGCTGTCATGGTGTCCTATAGGAGTTGAAGTTCCAAGTCCTTCTCCCCTCAGGTACCTTTACATGGGGATAAAAAAAAAAACAAACCCACAGCTGGCCCAAGTCAGCTGACTTGGGGTCACAGGGCTCAGAATTGCTGTGTAGATATTTGGCTCAGGCTGGAGCCTGATCTCTGGGACACTCCACCCTCACAGCCCAAGTCCAAACACCTACACAGCAATTTTTCAGCCCCAGAGCCTGGCCAAGTCAGCTGGCCCATGCTATCTGTGGGTTTTTTATCCTCATGACAACATACCCGTAGGGGCGCAGCTCCTGACTGGACTACATCCCCCATGATACATGTTGGTCTCTCTTTGTGGCTGAATTGCCACAGTGCCTAATAGAGGCATGGGGAACCCAAAACTACAACTCCTATGAGGCACCACAGCAACTCAGGCAGATGCGGAGATTGCACGTTGCCCCAACATGCAGCATTTTGCTTTGGGTCAAGAAACCAAAATACAATGGTTCCATTGGATTTTCCCCATGGGAATTCTTTGCATGAAAAGACTGATTTCACACAAACATCAATGAAACCCCAGTTTTCAACAAGACAATATTTTGTACAACATTTTTCAGCCAACTCTGCTGAATATGCTAAAAGCACGATATATTTAAAAGATATCCATCAAGATGACCAGTCAGGGGGTCAGTCTACCTTCACTTCCACATGAGAGATTTAAAAAGTTAGGACTATTTAATTTAGAGAGGCGGTAAATAAGAAGGGACATGATAGTAATATATCAAAGAATAAATACACTAGGGAAGGTCAGCCAGGCACTCATGTTTATTCCTTTGTGTAATAAAATAAGGACATATGCAATTAAATTTAAAAGGCAACAAATTTAAAACTGACAAAGTTAGTTTGTTAGCCAAACAGATACTTAACCTGTGTAAATCAGAGCAATAAGACATTGAGGCAAAGAGAATAACAAGATTTAAAAGTGTACACGCATTAGCAAAGCATCTGGGAAAGGAGTCCATGATATACACATTTCAAGACCCAGGGTCCAGCACTTAGAGACTTCTTGTGGATTTGTGAAAATAGCTTTCTTTGCGCTTACATTAGAACTGCCTCCCACCATCCTCTCACATCTCCCCTGTGACAAGAATTTCTGACCTTCCAAAAACTGCTCAAGCCTCTTGTACTCCCATGACAAAGGCCTACACAGCTGGACCCCGCCCTCCCTGAAGCCTAACTCTTATATTCTCCTGTAACAAGGGCCTCCAATCATCTTTCTTTCACACTGGCAAAATTAAGGTGTACTATCTGCAAACTCCCCCAAACACCTACCAATATAATTTGCCTACCATTGCCTCTTCTTCCAAAATTTGGGATCCCACATTTTTGCTTGATCCAGAGCAGCAGTCCTTGCATCTGACGGGAGAAAGAGGTGGTTTTCATCACCTTTCCACACCTCTTCCCCCTATTCCTGGAGGCTGCAAGGGCCATACAACCACAGCATAAATTAGAGCAATTTGGGGCTGCTCTAAATTACACTGTGAAATAACAGCTCTCAAGAAACCACTCCACTGACCAGGATCATATTGACCCACCACCCCTGCTCTCTCCCACCCATGAGAAACCCTGAGCCCAGCTTGGACCACCACATACTTCAAAGAAGCCAGGAGCGGCTAGCTATATCAACTGAGAGATTCCTTCATGGGCAGAGGCCAAGGAAGACTATCGTCTTTTTTTATTCTTGATGTGTGTTCAAAATATATTTCTTCCTCCACCACCAACCCTCATTCTCACACCACATGCACAAGCACATACATTTTGCAGTTCAACTTTAAGATTCTAGTTTAAACCTAAAAATATGGAAATACTCAATTGTAGGGACACAGAGTTAGATATTTTAATGCTTTTTTAAAAAAACAAAACCAAAGATAAACAGAAATGTTTCTGCCAATTGTTTTTCATTCCATGTAGTATTAGCTATTTCTGTACACTGTTGGAAACCCAATGCTGCAATATTGTTCAAATGTATGAGAACCTGAAAATGAAACTAATTTCTCTTTCCAAAATGATTAAATGAAAAAAATATTTAAAACAGAACAGATGGCAAAAAGTAATCAGTTTTAAAATTCTCTCTCTTTGAATAAGATGTTAATATACTTTACACTTCTATAGTGCTTCTCGTCCATGTATTTCTAAGTACTTTAAAATACAAAGCATTTGGGTACTATTATCCCAATGTTATGGATTGGGAAATTTAGGCAGAGCAGTTAAGTGACTTTCCGAAGACCACTCAAAGTCAAAGTAGAGTTGAGAATGGTCCTTGTTTCTCCTGACTCCCAGCTCCATCTTCAAGACATTAGAGCAGAGATGTGCTTCCTTGATACATCACAAATCAAGATCTTTGGTTTTTCAGTTTTTCTTTTTTAAAAGATATATTAAACTGACAGTGCACACTTTACAGAGAATACTTCTGATGTCTAGACAATCAGCCTCCTGCAGTGTTACTCACTTGTGCTTTATATTATCCAGACATCACAATTTTCATCCTTAGCCTTAAATGACCATATTTTCAGATTTTTCAGACAGGTCTTTTGTATCCTTCTACTCTTTTTTTAAAAGAGTGATATACTGGTGAGAGGTTTTCCTGAGGGCATGTTCCCAAAATGCACACAACAATATCAGTGGAATGAGAGCTCACCTAGTCTTCCATTATGCCAATTCAGGATTGTTTTCTGCCATGTTTTATCTAGTACAGTTCCACAAGAAAAGAAAGGAAGTTAAAAATAAAGTCTCATTTAATTTACAGTAATAGAATACTGCGTTTTGGGAGGGTCATGGTAGTGGCAAAGTGAATTCAGTCAAAGTATGGCTGAACAGCTCCTAGTAGATCTGCAAAGTAATGCTGTCTTTATTCTGCTTCATTTGATGCACTTAGTTGAAAACTGGTTTTGATTTATTAGGTAGTTTTCTTTTTCCATTGACGCAAAAAGGAGGAAAAAGAGAACATAAAGGGAAAGAGAGAAAGAGTACTCGGGGCTGCTGTTCGGATGAAAAGCATGGCAGTGCTCGGTTCCTGTTAAGGCCTGTTCCATTTGTGCTGTTTACACATGCAAAAACCGTACAAGTTAAATGAAAGCTAAAAAGATCACTAGCTGTTGACTAGAGCTCTGCCTTACTTGCATGTTCGTGACCAGGCTCAGTTCAATTCCCAGGTCTCATTTCTCATTTCCTTCACCAGAAGAGGCTGGGAGTGCTACACTGGCATTATATTTAAGGCACCCAGCTGAAGTGCTTCATGTCACTCTACAGTGACCACTGCAGCTGACACAGTAGCACTAAAGGAAGTGCCAGTCCAGCCTTCTTTGGCTGAAAGGGTGGCCATCACAAAAGAATAGTGGAGAATCCCCAGGGCTCCGGAGGTATATGGTACCTAGATAGAGGAGAATTTTTTTTTTTTTTGCTAAGTGAAATATACTCTTAATAGTAGCTATCTTAATATACCATATTTGCAACCAAGCAAAGCATATGTGGCCTTACAAATAATGTTATATTTGGTATAAAACATTTTGAATATTATTGTAAGGTAAGTAACATTGAAAAAAATCAACAATAGGATAAAATTTTGTAAGTCACACAGTTTACTTCAATTTTTTGTTTCAGCACGATTAAGATTTTCCTGTTTTAATACCACAAATACAGTTTAAGCTAACAGAAATCTGTTTTTTACATGATAAGACAGGCTCAAGTTCACCCATCGCCTATGTAGCCCAAGCCTATCATATTTGCATGCATTTTTAAGAAATTACAGATTATCCCTTCCATTAAGAATCAGACTCAGCTCTCAAGAGACTGTCATGTTATCACACGAAGGTCAACAGTCACTTTGAAATGAGAAGAAAAAGTTCTCTAATCAGAGTGTTTCTCTGTTTGACTTGGTTTTGGAGCACACCACCTGGATTACAGATTTATATATAGGTAGGGTGACTCTATAAATTTAAACTATGTAGATGTGAAAATAATTAGTCAATGTTTGCATCGCAGGTTTCAATTAATGGTCCAAAAAAAGGGGGAGTGAATAAAAAAGTCTTCTGATAAATATTTAATAATGCAGTTACTGTATATTCACACTTTCTCCTTCATGCTTCCTATGCTGTACAACTGTAGCCTTGTAAACAATATTAACAGAAGTAATCATCTTTAACTGTATCAAATTTAACAGTCAGCTTAGATCTGATACATGCTTTCTTTATTAAAAATGAACTGTAAACTTTGTGAGAGATACATAAACATGCAATTGACTTTATGTAACTTTAGAACTAACCCAAGAATTTTTCAGTTTAGTAAGTTATAACTACTCTGAAAGAATATGCTGGCAAATAGGCAAATAAAATTGCATTTTTACAAACAGGCTTTTCATCATCTACCAATTGTACCCACTTATTGTTTTTTAAATGCAACTATTTTCTTTGGTCTCATCTCAGTACAATAGAAAAAAATTGGATTTATAGATGCTTTAGATATGTAACAGAAAATGTTGACAGATGTGACACCCAGTCTGTGTCACGTTAGTTGAAAAAAAGATTACATGTTATTACTTGTTTATAGAGAGAGTTGGAGAAGCAATAAGAAAGGTAACAATGTTTTGACAGAAAATAAAAATGGTATTTATTTTTAAATGAAACTAGACAGTGCATGGAGAAAAATCATCTATAAGAAATGCAAGATATGGTAGAATTAGGGATAAGATGGCCCAGTGGATGGGTAATGAAGTATGAGACGGTCACCTCTAGTTCACTGGTTCATAGCCAGCCAATGTAAATAATAACTGAAAATTGTAGCTAACTCAAGACAATAGTATTGGTTCACACTGTGAGCAAGATAACAGAATGAAACCCATTTAGCAAACTAGTCAGACAAAAAAAAAACCTCTAGAGGATGCAAAGCAGTTACAGTACTTCAAATGTAAAACATACTTCTAGATTTTTATCACTTTTGCCTTTGACTTCTTTGTGGTTAATATCAGAGAAGTGACTGTTTGAAGCAGAGTCTTCTTAAGCAATACATCTGTTCTCTAGATGATTTCAGGGACCATTTGTTTCACCTGGACTTTGAAGAGATGTAAGTGGATTCAGGCACACACACACACACACACACACACGTATTTCATTATGTGGTGCTGCTTGTAGAAGGGAGGAGATGGTTGTATTGTGCTTTGTCTATGTAAATAAATAACGAAGGATTTTCAGTGTCTGTGTATTCATCCTTTTATTTATTCTAAATCTAAATAAAATATCTCTCTTCTTTAATTATTATTATTTGTATTTCTGAAGCACCTAGAAGCCCTAGTCCCGGACCAGGACCCCACTCCTCTAGGTGTTGTACAAACACAGAAGGAGGACACTTCAGTGACTAAAAATTTTTGACTATGTTTTTCTCCTCCCAGGCCTAATACAGCTACAGGTGAATGAACTGGATTCTCTTCTGGCTTATGCATCATTCACACAACTGTTAACAGAACTGAGATTGCAGAATCGTTAGTGGTGATGGTGATGGCAGTGATGGCAATGCAGAAAAATCCAAGTTTGACTTTCAGATCCTAGGTTGAAGTGCCAGGTAGGCAGGCAGTGAGGAAAAAATTTGCACTCAGGCAAGCTGAGTATATTTGTCTTTTCAAGGAATCCATTTCAATCTTTTAGCCTCCTGAGGCCATTTTAGAGCTACTTTTCTGAGTAGAAAAGCATCTTAATAACTGCTCTCAACAGCATCTCAGTGCAGGACTGTTAAACTCATTCTGTGAAGGGGGCTCCAATAGAAATCAGAGCATTTTGTTCTGCTTAGGTTAGCCAACCCATGGGGATTCTGCTGAGGTTGCCTAGAAGGGTGCCCGTTTTGATGTTGGATTTTGAATTGTGGACATGTGTTCACTCAGAACTGGATGGAGGCCACTAACTCAATCACACAAACCACTTTTCTGACATTAGCCACAGAACAATCAAAAGCAAAAATCTAGAAGCATATTTTACATTTGACATACCTACATTTGACTTCGCATCCCTTAGAGTTTTTTGTCTGACCTGTTACACTGGTCTACAATTTTTTAGAAGTCATCTGCTTCACAGACAAAATGTGATATTTATTATGTATTTTGATGTGCTGAATTCAAATATGACAATTAAAACAACTGACTGGCTACTGTTTCTAAGATATTTAAGTTTTTACATTTTATGTCTATGTATATTGTGTAGATAGTAGAGTTTTAATCATAAATTGTAAACCTAGGTCTTTTCATATGTTTATGGTTGCTTTACATGATAAAATTTCACCTGCCTTGTTTATGTAACACTTTAAAAATCAGCAAAAGGGTTATAGAAATAAAATGTATTATGAAACAAAAGGCAAAAAACTATTATGTACATAGTTTAGTCCTATTCAGTGTCTACTCGGCGCTTCTTGGCTTGTCTCTTGTATTCATTAAATGGAGCATCTCTTGTCACTGTCCAGCAATAGTCTGCAAGCATTGATGGGCTCCATTTGCCCTGATAGTGTTTCTCCATTGTTGCAATGTCCTGGTGAAATCGCTCGCCGTGCTTGTCGCTCACTGCTCCGCAGTTCAGTGGAAAAAAATCTAGATGAGAGTGCAAAAAAATGTATCTTTAGTGACATGTTGCAACCAAGGCTTTTGTATGCCTTGAGGAGGTTTTCCACCAACAACCTGGAGTTGTCTGCCTTGTTGTTTCCGAGAAAATGTATTGCCGCTGACTGGAAGGCTTTCCGTGCCATCTTTTCCTTGCCACGCAGTGCATGGTCAAATGCATCATCTTGAAGAAGTTCACGAATCTGAGGACCAACAAAGACACCTTCCTTTATCTTAGTTTCACTTGACCTTGGAAATTTTCCACGGAGGTACTTGAAAGCTGCTTGTGTTTTGTCAATGGCCTTGACAAAGTTCTTCATCAGACCCAGCTTGATGTGTAAGGGTGGTAACAAAATCTTCCTCGATTCAACAAGTGGTGGATGCTGAACACTTTTCCTCCCAGGCTCCAGTGACTGTCGGAGTGGCCAATCTTTCTTGATGTAGTGGGAATCTCTTGCATGACTATCCCATTCGCAGAGAAAACAGCAGTACTTTGTGTATCCAGTCTGCAGACCAAGCAAGAGAGCAACAACCTTCAAATCGCCACAAAGCTGCCACTGATGTCGGTCATAGTTTATGCACCTCAAAAGTTGTTTCATGTTGTCCTAGGTTTCCTTCCTATGGACTGCATGACCAACTGGAATTGATGGCAAAACATTGCCATTATGCAGCAAAACACCTTTAAGGCTTGTCTTCAATGAATCAATGAAGAGTCTCCACTCATCTGGATCGTGAACGATGTTGAGGGCTGCCATCACACCATCTATGTTGTTGCAGGCTACAAGATCA
Organism: Dermatemys mawii; assembly: GCA_007922305.1. Classification (NCBI taxonomy): domain Eukaryota; kingdom Metazoa; phylum Chordata; order Testudines; family Dermatemydidae; genus Dermatemys; species Dermatemys mawii. The sequence continues at coordinate 39,990,796 of ML677332.1, read as the reverse complement.
CCTTCCATGAAGAAGAATGGGACAAGATCCTTTTGACGGTCACGGAACATGGAAACCCTAACATCACCTGCCAGGAGATTCCACTGCTGTAGTCTGGAGCCCAACAGCTCTGCCTTACTCTTGAGTAGTTCCAAATCCCTGACAAGGTCATTCAGTTCAGCTTTTGTTATGAGGTGTGGTTCAGAGGAGGAGGATGAGAGAATATGTGGGTCCTGTGACGTTGATGGTTCAGGACCAGAAGTTTCATCCTCTTCCTCGTCTGACTCAAGTGAGAATGATTCTGGTGCATCAGGAACCGGCAGTCCTTCTCCGTGGGGTATTGGGCGTATAGCTGATGGAATGTTTGGATAATGCACAGTCCACTTTTTCTTCTTTGACACACATTTCCCAACTGGAGGCACCATGCAGAAGTAACAATTGCTGGTATGATCTGTTAGCTCTCTCCAAATCATTGGCACTGCAAAAGGCATAGATTTCCTTTTCCTGTTCAACCACTGGTGAAGATTTGTTGCACAAGTGTTGCAGCATATGTGTGGGGCCCACCTCTTGTCCTGATCTCCAATGTTGCAGCCAAAATAAAGGTGATAGGCTTTCTTAACCATAGTTGTTATACTGCGCTTTTGTGATGCAAAAGTCACTTCACCACAAACATAGCAAAAGTTAACTGCACTGTTCACACAAGTACGAGGCATCTCTGCTCACTTTGGCTAAACAGAAATGTGTCCCTTTGCAAAATCAAACACTGACAAATAAGAGAGCACGTAACTGTATGATTTCTAGAGCTGATATAGGGCAATTTGTTCAGCAGAGTGATGTAAGCTTCGTTATGATTGCATCATCCATGACTTCTAGGAATAACATGATGCAATTCATATCATGTATGACGCAATACCAGCTTCAGATTGCATCATTCATTGTTTTGCCTAAAAAGCAAGTACTGTCCAAACCCAGTCATAGATTTATTCATGGATCCAGTCAAAGATGTATTTTAGTAATTTCTGGTTTAAATTGAGATCCCTTCCCTTTATAACTCACTTATCCTCCGCCATTCCCATGTCAAGGGTCGTATATACTGACCCAATAGCATATCTTGAAAACTAGAGCCAATCAACAATTTTAAGCATCATTTTTGTTCTCAGTGACCCAGAATTAGTAAAGTTTGACTACATTTATTTCAGAAGCATTTTGGCTGTAGAGCAGTGTTACCTAATGAGTTTCATTTTGGTTTTCCGACACACACTATGAGCCAACAATATTCGACATTTTGTTCTTGGCATGAAGATCATTTAAAAGATTTTTTTAAAAACAATGTTTAGTGGCAAATTAAAACCTTAATAAATGTGCTAACAGCTTCTTGTAGGATAAGGTTTTGAGGAAGGGGGATTGGCATCTGTGCCTACTACTGATATTTTTCCATTATATATTTCTTTCTTTTTTGCTTACACCCAGCTCCACTCTTGTCTGAAAAATAATCTCACTAGAGCAGACAGGAAGCACTTGACAAAATGTACTTGGTTGGTGTAAGAGGTTATTTATCTCGCTTATCTAACTGGGTTCCTGGAATCTCCTGGGAAGGACAGAAGGATCATGAACTGCAAAGAACAAATGGTTCCTTTATGTTACATCAAGATCTCCAAAGTCACTTAAACTGTGATAAACAATGTGTGCAGTAGCCTTAAGATGCAAACACCAGTTTATCTACAACCCGGCTGTTAATCTTCCCTGATGCTGGATTTTGATGTGAGAAAACAGGTGCTGATAGCCAACAATACCAACATCCTATTGCATATTGTTAATAGAAATCCCTATAAGAATATGCTAAATCAGTCATAACTAATCAGCATGAATATTAACAGGGCCCTTCAATATGCTTTCTAAAGTACCTAGTCAACCAAAAGCAAGACAGCTGTAACATCAGAGCCATCTCCTAGTCCCACCAGCCAATCTTGTACCTAAGTATGTAGAAAGAGAATATACTACCTCATCTGAATCACAGTAAACCACATTTTGTAGGGAAGTGTGAAGAGAGAAAAAAGGAGAATTAAGAGAAGATATTCTGCAAAGGTACCTAAATATTCTCATTAAATGCACATAGGATTTTCCAAGCAAACAGCTGCAGATTTGGGATCCAGTTCAGCATTTCCATAAAACTTCTCCTGAAGTCAACCAACATAATGGAAGTGACGAACAGGACAGTTTGAGCATGCTTGATTTCAATGGGAAGTTTTGCCTGGATAAAGAGCACAAATTTCATCCCATAACATGGAACATATTAATTGAATACCCACACAAAAATCCACCAGTATCTCCGGAATACAATAAAATGTTATGATAATTAATAACAATATCTGGATTTGTATAATTTTTACATTTAAAAAACTGCATCTGTCTCAGATGTCATGTTCCTGTCCAAATGTGCAAGACTGGAAGCTCATAGGAACCACAGTTGTGCAAATCTAGTGTAAAAAGCAGTTTGGCGTCATTAAAACACACTCAGTTTCACTGTACTAAGTACCATACATATCTAAAACTCTCTACAGTTCTTCTGCTTGAAACCTTCTACAGCCATCTGAGTTGCTGAACTGGTAATCATCTACCAGAAAAAGTCTACCTGGTCTGGTGGAATATTTAGACTCAATTCATTAAGTAATTAGTTACAGTGACAGGAGGGAAAAGACAAGAAGAAAATAATTAATCTAAATTCAATTAGTTTCCATTAACTCTAAATTGACATTTCACATCTGCTGCCATAAATCTCTCTAGAATGCCATTTGACAGGAGGGACTCTGTATCGTTATATTCTATTTGTTAGCTGTTTTTTATATTACAATAGCACCTGGAGGTGCCAACCAAGATTCGTATACTGGGAGGTAATGTAAAATAACACATAGTAGAAGAACAGTCCCTTCCCCAAAGAATTTACAGCAGGTGTATCAGGCATCTTGCCCACATCATGTAGTTTTGTAGCCAGCATGTTTTAAGATTATGCAGAATCTCAGCTTTAGTTTTATTTAAAACATAAATTTCTAATCGTTATGCCTACAACAGTAACTTTCCAAACATGAACCAAGTGTAAACTGATAACATGAAGTCTTCGTGAATCAGCAGACAGCCTGAAACAATGAGTTAGAGCCGCAAACTCTTCTGCCCCCTTTTAGTCAAATTGCTGTGCTGGTTCTGAGGACTAATGACGACATTTGACTGTCAACATTATCTATTGCATTCCTGATCATTTTAAGCAAATGGAACAGGGTATGGAGCTGGGAGTAAAGCCCTCATAGGATGGGATTTGGGAGTTATTGCAAAAGGGGAAAAAAGGAAAAAAAATATTTACTACATAAAGGCTCTGTCCTTGATCTCTGTGCAAACCTCCCATGGATGTTAGTGGGGTCTTCCCCTGTGTCTCAAGGGATAGGACGTCCTGAATTTATGCCCCAAAGTTGTCAACCATAACCAAATATGAAATCCAGCCCTTTCATCCAGAGTTTGGCACCCCTTGTTTACAGTCTAAATAGACAGAATAGGCAACGTCTGAACAGAAAAACAGAGTCGCAGATGGGCAATGTGACTTCTCTGAGAGTCACACTGCAGACCAATAGAAGAAACAGGCCTTGGCCTCTGGAGTCCCAGTTCAGTGCTCTATCCATTGGTCCAGGCTACCTCTCAAGTACGCAACATGGAGGCTTTGTGGTTAACTAAGAGGCTTTCCAATAAAATTATAAAAATGGACCAAACTCACAGAGGTGAAGCACACTCCCGTGAATTACAAAATTCTGCCAACAGCTTCCGGCTGTGCTTGATCCATCTTGAAAGAATTGCTACAGCAGGATGTGTGTGCTGGTGAAAAGAGGGCTGATGGAATAGATGGAGAGAGCCACACTAAAGCAGGTATGTGCTGGGAGTCCTTGTAGAGACTCTCATTAACATTTCCCCATTCAGCTGAAGGGAAGCTGGGAGTGATTTCCCTCTGATGGACTTTACCCCCCAATCCAGATACCGAAATCCTCCATGAAGAGAGGAATTATCCTCAGCGCTCATAAAAACAGAAGAGCAATTCTTATGGCTATAGAAATGCACCACAAAGAAATTATTTTTAAAACATTATCGGAGATCATCACTGACTCCCCGCCTCCTCCCCAAACATTTCAAGATATATAAACTGAACACTCTGGTAGATCATCGATCTATGCATATTTGTTCAGGAACAAAGTATAAACATTTACAGCAAGAGCACTTACTATTAACTTGTTTGTCAAGTGCTTCCTCCCTGGGTTATAAAGAAAGTGTTTTTGTTTATATCTGAAACAATTTAACAAACTGCCAAGTCCCTCTTGCCTACCCTTTGAGCACATCCAACCCTGCGACAGGGAGTTGCATCACAAACGAAGATGGAAGCACTGGCAGCACATCATTGTTCCAATACTTCCATTAGAGGGGGAAGGCAAGGTCACACCAACAGTAAATAAAGAAGAACCAGACGGATGGAAGTTGGAGAAAGAGGTGGCATTGCTTAAGCTATAGATAGATGTCCTTTCTGCCAATGGCCCAAGTTAAGTCCCCAAACTCAGGACTGTCCCTATAAAATCGGGACATCTGGTCACCCTAGTCTCACACCAAACAGAACCAGGTCTCCTGGTACCCCAGACTCCTCCTCTAATCCCTAGTCGGTAGTCTCCTTTAACAAAAAGGAAATTATATCTCATATTTATCATTTCTGAACATCTAAAATTGTGCTAGAAATATCAAGAGACTCAAGTGGAGACAATTCCCATTACAAAAAATTTTAAGTTTAAATTTGACATGACTTAAAAAGTGAGGGTAGTAAACAAATCAACCAGCAAAAAAAGCGGGGGAGGGGTGGGGGAAAGGATAGATATTGAACACACACACAGATTGCAGCTCAGCTGCCCAATCAGATTTTTTCCTTTTATTTAGCCTATTTTTAAAATTGGTATTAAATGGCCCGATTTGTGCATAAGTGTTTTATCTTCCAACAAAGAGTGCCACTATGGGAAGGCTATACGCCAAGATCTTGTTGTCAAGAATAGACATGGAGAATATAATAGAGAAGACACATTGACTGTTTAACAATTATAAATGTCAGAATGATAGGAATTCAGAAATGCAAAAGGATAAAAACAATCCCACCCTAAACTTCATCTGAACATGTGATCCCAAACTATGGTAGTATTTGTAAAGAGCTACCAGCCTTCATAGAGGAGATTCACCAGAGAGCTATAAAGTTGCATCCAGTTACTAAGCCAACTAAGCCAATTCACTGGCCACAACCTTCCCTTCAGTGGATGAGTAACCGCACTGGTGCCAGACATGCCAAAAATGCATAAATTGGGCTTGTTTTTGGCTTAATTGGCTTGTGAGTTGCTTGTTGGCTAGTTTTTGGTTTGTAGCTTGTTGGGCTTGTAACTTGTTGCAGCTTTTTGCTTCTTTTTTTGGATTGGCTACTGGCAAGCAGGGGCAATGTGGGGGAGAGAGTCAGTGGAGCACAGAGGGTCCACCACAGTCCCAGATTACACGGCGAGGGGATCTAGTCACATAGAGTGTTGGGGTTCTTAGAGACTGACATATTTTGGCCTTGTTTTGAAATGGGATTAGCTTGATTTTTGGCTTATTGTGAAAATCGAGGTGCTTATTTATTGTGTGAAAGTTGGCAATTCTGACTGGCGCTCTATGGCCTGGGGCATGAGGAGGAAGACAACTCAATCTCCTCTCCCTGAGAGAAACCCAACTTTGCAAAGTCAGTTTACTTGGGCGTTGCACAGTGCCTCAGGATCTGGTCCACTAAATGCAGTGATGAGGAAAAAATAGTAAAAATTGTCTCCCACTTCAGCGTGGGGGATGAGGTTCTCTTCTCTTTTTCACAATAAAAAATGCTAATTGTGAATTACAAAAGTGACTTAAAATGGATGGACTAAAGTTTCTCTTACACTAGTAACAAAATCAATTGTTTGAAAACTGCTAACAAAAGATAAATGTACAAAAAAAATTTGGAGATCAAAAGTACTGTACTGACATTCTAATATGTGCTGATCAGAGGTAAAAATCAAATTATTAATATCGGCAAATGTCAACTCCAATAGAATTAGGTTCTAAATGCAGAACTACTCAGCTTAAACTCCCTGTGCTGAACAGGGCTTGATTAAATAAACTCTCTTCACGTAAGCTTAATGTAAAATGGCATGATAACCAATCCACCACTGCATTGAACTGTTACACAATCTCACTTCAAACTTTTCAAGGTGCTTAGAGTTCTTACAAGTTGCTCCTTCTCAAGAAAATTAAAGATTGCCAATTAAAGTAAAATGAGACATTTACTACGAAGAAAGTACAATTGTTTCTTGATGACTTAGGCCCACAAAATACCCCAATCCACATGCAGACTGTAGTCAAAACTCCATATGTAGATTACGAGCATATATTATATATAATTATTTTGTGATATATTAATCATTTTGTTATACTTCTATAGCCCCTTTTACCTCAGAAACTCACATCCCTATACAACAGGAATGAACTAATACTCACTCCTATGACAAAGGCAAGTATTATTATTACAGAAGACTGAACTATGGTATGGAAAGGTTAAGTGACTTGTCCGAGGTCATACAATCAGTGGCAGAGCAGTGAATTGAACTTAGGAGACCTGGCTTCCAGGCATTAGTCAATATTCCCTCAACATCTATGGCCCTGGGCATTTAGCATATTGCACCTATCATTAGTACAAATATCCAAGCAGTCAGTTTTCCCCTGTGAGGAGGCCGTTTGCAACTGCCCTCAGAGGCCTTCACTACTGCCCTGAATTTAAAACTATAAAGAAAAGGAAGAAACACCCTTTGAGTTTGTCAATGTGTATCTCTCCTTTTTTGGCTATAGAGCTCACTAGTGAGTAATAAGTAACCCCTCTTTATTATCTGATATTTCTAGGCCCATTTTCAAATGGGCCAAGCACACTGCCTTTGTGTTATCCCACCACAAATGAGTCAGGAAACAGGAGAACAGGATAGTGGTTTCTTCCATGGCAGTGAAGAGCAGAGCATTACTACTAAGCTTCTGGGACAGCAAAATGTCAAAATTTTACTGCTCACTTTAACTTACACATATTTGTTGATATTCATTGCCACTGACTGCAGAAATGCTCAAAACTAGCAATAAATATGATATATTGTGAGTGGGCAGCAGCAGCGTGTCTTGCATCCATAGCCCTTTTATACACTTGATAGCCAAGGAGAAAATTAGGGGCTAGCTTTTCTTCCTTGTTTCTCCTTATAAACAACAAACAGTTTCTTCCCCAGTCAAAAAAGAATGGCAGCCTCACTAGTGACAACTGCATCTTTGAAAAGTTTTGTCAAGTCCACGTGTTTTGAAAGAAAAATAAAATCACATACATAATGAAGCATTCCACAGTACTTCAGATTGTATGCATATGCTGAAGTCACTTCAACCACCACTGTAGTGCAGCCACTTCCCTGGTGCAAGCCAGCAGCTATTTCACAGCACACAGCAACACTACCCAATAGTTCATGACAGGAGGTGAGGAACACTGAATCAAGTTGAAACTGCAGAGGAAATTTTGGGCAGGCAGAATGCAATAATCTGGACTGAGAGACAAGGTGGGTGGGGTGATATCTTTTATTGGACCAACTTCTGTGGGTGAAAGAGACAAGCTTTCAAGCTTCACGGAACTCTTCTTCAGGTCACAATGCTAGAACACCACTGAAAACAATAGCTTGAATTGGAATTTGGGGCCAGATTTTCAAAGGTAGTTAGGTGCCTAAACATGCATCCAGTGGGATTTTCCTAACTCCCATCAAAATCAAAGGGAGTTAGCACTTAAATGAGATAGGTGCCTTTTGAAAAATCTCATTGGGTAATTATCTGCATCTTTAAACTCACATTTGGCCCTTGGTCACAAGCATCTCTCCTCTCATATATCTAGCAATCTACATGCCTCCATTATAAACAGCACCATAATAACATATGCCTATCTCATAGAACTGGAAAGACCTTGAAAGGTCAAAGTCCAGTCCCCTGCCTACACTAGCAGGACCAAATACCGTCCCCTGACAGATTTTTTGCCCCAGATCCCTAAATAGCCTTCTCAAGGATTGAACTCACAACCCTAGGTATAACAGGCCAATGCTCAAACCACTGAGCTATCCCTCCTCTCAAAGATCATCTAGTCTAACCTGCTTCCCAAAGCAGGACTAATCCCTATTTTTGCCCTATATCTCCAAATGGCCCCCCTCAAGGATTGAACTCACAACCCTGGGTTTAGCAGGCAATGCTGTAACCACTGAGCTACCATAGACTCTTTAGTGACAACAGGTGGCTCAAATGTCAATTTTACATCTGACCTGACATTTCAAGTAGTGAAGTGTCAACTTACATTATGTTGGTTCAATACTGATTTGGAGGAGAACCCTAATGAATCACCAGCATGATACTCAAGAGTACCAAGGCTTGCCTTTGGAGGTCGTCCATCCAAACAGAGACAGGTCTCACCGCGCTAAGTCATAAGAGATGAAAAGAGAATACCACAAAATGGTATAGAAAATAATGCATTTACAAGCCAGTTAAGAAAATCTCATAAGTAATGGGCATTATTTCAGCTGCTAACACAGGGATGGGCAAACTACGGTCCGTGGGCCAGATGTGGCCTGTGGGACCTCCCTGCCTGGCCCCTGAGCTCCGGGCCAGGGAGGCTAACCTCTCCTCTCTCCCCTGCTGTCCCCCTTCCCCAGCAGCCATGCCACCGCACAGACAGCACTCTGGGGCATGGGGCTGCACACTCCTGAGGGACAGCATGTCTGGCTCTGGCTGGGCCATGGGGCTGCCAGACATGCTGCTCTGAATAGCTTGGTAAGGGGGCAGGAAGTGGGGAGATTGGATAAGGGGCACAGAGTCCCGGGGGGCAGTCAGGGGACAGGGGGCGGTTGGATGAGGCGGAGGTTCTGGGAGGGCGATCAGAGACAGGGAATGGGAGGTTGGAGAGGCATGGGAGTCCCAGAGGTCTGTCGGGGTGTGGGGGTGTGAATAGGGGTCAGAGCAGTCAAGGGACCGGGAGAGAGGCTTAGATAGGGTGGAGTTCCAGGGGGCTGATTAGGGGCATGTTCTCTGGAGGGGGCAGTTAGGGGACAAGGAGCAGAGGGGGTTGGATGGGTCAGAGATTCTGAGGGGGGCAGTTAGGGAGCAGGAAGTAGGAGGGAATTGGATAGGGGGTGGGGGCGGGGGCAGGGGCAGGCTGTTTGGAGAGGCACAGCCTTCCCTATCCAGCCCTCCATACAATTTTGCAATCCCGCTGTGGCCCTCAGGCCAAAAAGTTTGCCCACCCCTGTGCTAAAGCAAGATGGAACAATATTAATTTATAATAATCCACTGTTGTTCAGTAAAGTACATCTAACTACTCATATGGTCCCCATCAGTATCATACCACATGCCTTACCAGAAATAGCAAAGCAAAGGTTTTCCCTGATTGCAAATCAAACTCTGTCTCTGGTGGTATGTCTCAGGGCAGAGGTTTTTAAAAACCTCTGCTGCCTGCTGCCCTGCAGCATGGCTGGGTTAAAGGGCTAAAACCCCGAGCAGGGAGCCCAGGTGAAGGCCCTAATTAGGGCAGGCTCAGTGCAACCTAGTGAGCCAGGTGGAACCAGCTGGACTGATGACTGGGCATGAATACAAACCCAGGGAAGAGCTCTGACGGGGAGGCTAGCCAGACAGGAGGACGAGGGTACCTGGCTCTTTCTCTGCTGATTGAGACAAGCCTCCAGGGACCTGGGGCGAGGTCTGTGAGGGGCCTGATGTTGGGAAAGTTGGGACTTTTGTAAGCACAGTAAATAAAAGAGCACGGGTGGAGCACTAGAGAAGAGTGTCTGAGACCTTTCTTTGACCAGCCTAACCACGGGGCACAAGGACTAGGGGAACAAAGCCTGTGCCACCCCATGACATGATAAGAATGCAAAATGCTGCCCATGAGGGGGAAGCTACATTCCTCTATTTTAGGGCCCTGTTGAGGAAGAACCAACACTAGTTCTGACATCATTGTTGTTAGATAGATCTGTCACAGCTGTTTTTAGTGAACATATCATAACAGAGATAGGATTTGATGTAAAATCTTATTGTCTCAATGAAATGGTCAAGACCATTCTGAGCCAGATTCTTTCAGATACCGGTCTTCATTCTTGAAGTGCTGGGGAGCATCACCCTTATGGAACGGACCCACAGACATCCACAAAATAATGGCAACATGACAGCCTGAGATTGGGAAGACTGAGTCCTGGCATGACAACATCATTAGTCAATTTAAAATGGACTGATGTAACATCACAACAAACAATGTCAAGTTTCCATGCTACCGCTATTTTATCTCTTTCTGTGACTTCAATTGGCACAGTACCTTTTCTTACTCCTCCATCTCCTGGCCCACTGCAGTCAGTGGGAGAGTATTTCCTTCTCCTTTCCTCCCCTTCCTGGGCGCTGAAAGAGATAGTGATGGATTCTGATCCATTACTCAATTTTGCTCTTGCTGTCTCGCACACGTTAAACAATGCAGAGAGCATTCCTGTGAACAGCACTCTGCTCACTTTCATCAGACCTGTGGGGCACACCAGAAATACATGCTGGACCCTGAAGACCTTCCTATGCCTCCAGAGAGAAGGGTGTGGGATCACTACTTTGCAGAGACATGTTTCTGCCCTATCCTAAAGGCTACTGGATGGAAACAGTTCACCCTTACAGTAATGATCAGCCACAAATTGAGGGCAAGTAGTGTCAGTAATAATAATGCTAATGATAATATGCAGCTGTGTGTTATAGCTTTTCCTGGAATAGTATTAAGAGAGCAACCATAAAATTAGTGAGATGGCTTAATCGTGGCCTTTAAACACCTACTGTAGGTGTAACTCACACTGAAGTATGTGAAATTGTTACACTCACTCTCTCACCAGTTCATGATCTTTGCTGCTATTTAAATTCCATAATTCACACTTGCTCCGTAGACTAACATTTACCATTGATTTTTTTGTATTATTTTAATATATCAGAGCATTAGAACAGGCAGTATCCCATGCAAAACTAAAGTCAATTTTGGCAGGGTCTAAACAGTTTCTTCTGCATTTTGCATAGAGATTCAAACAATGAAATTTATTATTCTGTGCCTTTAGTGACATGCCCCAAAGAAAATAACTGTTCTTCAAGCACTTGACCCTGTTTAAGAGAATTGTAATGAGCATATTTCCAAGGGCAGGTATGAAATGTGCTTAAATCAGCTGGCAAAGAAAATATTACACTTAATAATTAAACAAAAGACCGATAATTCTTTTGACATCCAAAAATCAGTGTAAATGTGATATTCACTATAAAGCCAAGTGACAGAAAAAATTAGGGGTAAGGGAGAAGCCCGTGGGGTCCCTTAAAAACCCAAACCAAAACCACACTCTTAGAACTCTAATCCACTGTGTATCCCCCTCAAACTCCCCAAGCTCTAATTTGCAGATGGCATCTGCTAGTGTGACCGGTACTGAATGATCACAAATAATACTTGGCTTTGTCTTTCATACCCAAGGATGCCAAAGCACTCTGCCAGCTGCGCGCGCGCACACGCAGAGCAGAAACTAAAATGCAACCATCTTTGGCGGAAGAAGGGGGTAAAAAAGCAGCAGGCGCATAACCCCCACCGCAACAGAAGGGACTATTTCCAATACACAGATTTTCCTGTTATTCTCAGCAGTACTCACGGGAAGCTACGCAAAGAAATAACACCAACAAAGAGCGATTTACTGGGGTACAGCACATAATCCTGAGTTTCAAAAGCGTCAAGAAACAGCCCTCTACTCTGTGACAGACGGGTTATAATTAAAGCATGGTCCTGGGAAACCCTCTCCTGGCCAGTTCCTGTAAATCCTTATCACTAGAGTGGTGTACTCGTGAGCAGTCACGCTGATTTCCGTGAGCAAGGAGGTGTCCTGTGAGTTGGGCTTTGCAGCAGGGAGCCTGCGCGCTCTTCGGACAGAGGCCGTGCCTGCTCTTTGGTAGGGCACAACAAAGCCCAGAGACGGGGCAGTGTATTGTTACCCACCCTAACTGCCACCTGGCCCTTACGGGCGGCTTTGCTGGGAAGCTTTTTGCTGGTTCTGCAACCTATTCCCTCATCCTCCCTCGTGACATCACAGGTGGTTACCAAGGCGAGGTTGACAGCGTCACAGAGGAGAACGACTATGCGCGCAGAACAGGTAGCAGCTGATCTCTTGAATCAACGATCTTGCTTTCAAGAAATGCTCTTTGCAATTAAGAACGAAAGGACAATGGAGCAATTTGCTGCCACCTAGACAACCCTGTCTCCGAAAAGCACGTCGCTCGGCAGTTTACCCTTGCTGTTTAGAGCCACATCCTACTGCTTATTTTTATGTCCCTATCCAGTGTCCCATTTCATACTCTTAACCCAGAAAGCCTCCCTGCAATCTTTTCTATGGCATGACAACTTGTCTTTTTAAAAGTCCCCATGACTTGGATTCATTGCAATCATTGAAGGAGACGGGTGATACAAACAGATTCACATTTGCATTTAAAAAAGAACCCCAGTAAACACCATTTCCTTCCTCTTCGATGCTTTGCAAGAGCTGACATTTCTCAAGCACAGCAATGTGACTCGGGGTGGGCTGGCTGGCTGGCGGTAGATTAGATGAAGTGGCTACAAAGCACCATACTCCCAAGGTTTTCTATTGTGCAGCAGGGCTTCGCGGTGGAGGGGGCGGATTGCTCGCCGTGGTTACAGGAGAGAGAAACTTTCCGCCGTGTTGCTGCGCGGGGAAATCTCCTGCTCGGGGATCTCCCAGTGAAATCCGTAGTCCCTCAACCCGCTCCCCCGCAACAGACAAGCGAAGCCCCTAGCAAAAAACGCCACGCACCGCTTTCCTGCGGCATTCAGAAGCTCCGCAGCCAGCGGCCGGAGCCCCCGCTCCCGAGAGCACCTGTCCGGCCGCAGAACGCACCTTAGAAAACTTCTCCCGCAAGCCGCGGAGCGAGGATGAGGAGCTCCTCATCTCACCACGTGCAGCGACGCGCCCGCCCACGAACCTGCGCTGGGGCAGGGCTGTCGCTCTCCTCGCAGCACTTTGCCTTTAAACCAAACGCACTTCCTTGGTGGGAGAAAACGTGACCACCCGAAGCACCCCCCGTCCTCGCCCTTGGAGCAAGCTCCCGCTCGCCCCCAAAGCCCCGGCTGTATGGACTGACTGACGGACCGCCAGCTCCTCACCGAAAAGTTCACTGTCCTGGTTTTTGCTGAGCCTGGGGCTGCAATCTCACAGCCAGCACAGTAGAGCCTCTTGGAAACTACTGCCGAACTCCGGGCTCCCCTCTTCCTTCACTGAGAAATGCAAGAGAAGCGATATAGCTGGAGAGCCACACACACAAAAGTCTCCCCCCGCCCCACTTCCCCAGATTGGTTGCTTAGTGACCCCACTGTGTTTTCTTCTTTTCCATCCACACAGGATCGCTTGTCTTTTGGAACAAGCCCTTCTCCTGCCGCTGGGGTGAAGTGCGTACATTCACCAGTACCACCCCGGGGCTTTCATCTAGGCATAGGGTGACCAGATGTCCTGATTTTATAGGAACAGTCCCCATTTGAGGGTCTTCTTCTTATATAGGCTCCTATTACCCCACATGCTTTGTCCCTATTTTTTACGCTTGCTGTCTGGTCACCCTATCTAGGCACACCACACACAATCATATTGAAATAACGTTACTCCGAGGAACGAGAGTTGCAGCTCCCAGATGTAACCCTATTCATTCTCTCTCACACACACACCCCTACCTATTCTCAAATACACGTGCGGAACATGCAGCCTACTCTGGAAGAGAGAAAATATGTTTTCATCCTATATGAAGAACTCCCTCTGTGCCCCCAAAAGGGTCCAGAAAATACTGAGCACAACCAACAGGCGCTGACTCTCAATCGGTTTTGTAGACAGAGATGAACTGGAGATTCAGAAGCTCTCTTTAAACAAACAAGCAAAACGCCCCGAAATCTGTAATATCATCTGCCCATTGAGCTCCTTGAGAAATGTGTGCGCAGCCACTCCAATTACCTTAGCAACCAAAGAACTGCTGAATTCCCCCTTCTGCTTTTGAATTTCTCCTCAGAGACAGGAAAGAGCCTGGTTCATGGTAAAACTGGAGGAAAAAAATGAATGGGAGAGACTTGCAGGTTCCTGCGGGCTCTTTCCCCCCCTCTTTCAAAACGCCTTGTTCTTCCCAGTGTTCCTGGCTCCAGAAGAGACTGAGGCTTTGGGGTGCAGTTAGAGAAGATGGAAACAGGAAGGCTGCTGCTGAAGAGCCACGGGCAACATGCTCTCCTCTCTCTCTCCAGCCACTGAATCCTTCTACCTGATTTTTCTGTCCTTCTCTCTCTGCAAACACTCACACTCCGGCGTCTCAGCGCACACTAGAGGGAAAACACAGCTCCCCAGCTGTGGCAGCCCAGTGCTACAGGAAAGAGAGAGAGAGAGAGAGAGATGAGAAACTGGGCGGCGGGGAGGGGGAGGAGGAGAAGCTGCTTCAAGTAAAAGGTTTGTCCCTTGCAAACGATTTGCAGCAGCAGCGCCTACTGTAGGGAGGAGCGAGGACCTGCAGGTTCATTACGTGCATCTGATAGGCAGTAAGGGACAAAGGAAGCAGGGACTGCGTTAGAGATCAAGCAAAGCACCTGAACCTCCCCTCCCTCCGCAACAAGACTAGATTCCCCCTCAGTCCTGTTGATGTCACATTGGTTGCAGTACACCCTGCCCTCGACTTTTAGAAATGTTCTTTCTGGGGAGAGATTGGCAGGAATTTGTTTTGAGATGGAGGGGAGCAAAGGGCATCTCCACAGCCCCCTTCCCAAACTATCTGTTCTCCTCGAACACTGTTCAATAAGTTCCCAGCCTCACGCTGTGCCCCCCCCCCATTTTTGCTGTGTGTTTATTACTTATTATGGTTTTATTAGCCAAATAGATGAGGATGCACTATTTACCTTTGTCCACAAGCGTTCAGATTTATGGGACTCCTTCTCTTCCATCCCTAGGAGGCGCTCGCTCTCTCTCCCGTGCACACTCAAGCGCACACACATACACACACAAACACAAAATTACTGGGGAGATGCACAGGTTGGGTGGCAGAGGATGAAGGACTAATGCAAAGCACATGCATCGAGCTAGAAGTAAATCCTGTAGGTTCCCTCAGGTAAGTTGGCACCATGTTTTCCATTTTGTTATCATTATTATTATTATAGATGGTCAAGTGCTTGAACTTATTGGGAGGCCAGTGAGACCACTTGCAAAGGGACAGACTGAGTGATGTAGCTCTTGCAGGCAGAGCTGCCTTACAGGTGGGAAGCCTAGTCAGGCAGTCATACCTGGAAGTCTCAAATTTCCCATAAAATATAACAATGCACCATAGGAAATGGAAGCTGAGATGCCCATTGGGAAGTTGGGGATGGGAGGAAGAAAAAACTTTTTTAAAACTATTTTTTTCTGTGAGGAGATGTTGTGTTTGATTTTCAAACTTATTTCAAAGATTTCTGTCCCACTCTTGTAATGAATATAAAAAGAATTTTTCATTCAAGCTGTTGAACACAGACCCTAGAGTTTTCAGCTCCTAAACTAAATATCTCATGCACTGTTTAATGTCTCCATGCAGGGTCTTCCCGAGTCCTAACCTAAAAATAGTGCTGCATTGTCCTGACAGACAACTCTGTGGAGATCTTTTGAGGCTCATAGCAGCCAAGTATTGTGCAGCTCCAGGCTGTACAATTGTAGAGAACATCTCTTTGCTCAGCACAGCATGCATGCTCCAAGCAGTAGCAAGGGTGGGACATGAAGCTGTAGAAACCTTGCGGATGTGAGCGGGTTGGTCCTTTGTTTTCTGTGTGGTAAGAGAACATGGGGCTAATGTGCAGCATCATCACCTCTCTTGCTATCTGATCCTGAATGCACCTTCCTTTTTTTATCCTGCCTTGGAGTGGGAACAGCACGAGGGAAAAGAGAGAGAGCGCCTGGCTGCCCGCGGAGTAGGCACCACGACTCCCCCCAATGGCTGCAACAAGCAACTGCAAGGCAAAATCTGAACCAAGCAGAGTGAATGACAGGACAGCCACCTACATTAATGTCACAAGAGATGCATGACACTTAGCCACAGAGACTTCTGGGGGAGGAGGGGAATTCACAAACCAGTTATGGACACATTCCCACCACCCACCCACCCACACGCACACAAACCTCTCTCCTGTATGGGCCATGCCCTCTGCATTCTCCCCCAGTCCCGCATGATGGCAAGGCAAAGCAGTTTGAAGTAGGTATGAGAGAAGAGGAAGCACACTGAAGGACCCAATCAAATGACTTCCCTCAGAGCCCCAGTTTCAATTGAATTTGAATTATTGATATTAACACTACTGAAGGTCCCAAATACTATGAGGAGGAAAGAACTCCATCCTCAGCTTCCACAATTGTGGGGGAATACACTGCTCTACAGCCGAAATGCTTCTGAAATAAATGTAGTCAAACTTTACTAATTCTGGGTCACTGAGAACAACAATGATGCTTAAAATTGTTGATTGGCTCTAGTTTTCAAGATATGCTATTGGGTCAGTATATACGACCCTTGACATAGGAATGGCAGAGGATAAGTGAGTTATAAAGGGAAGGGATCTCAATTTAAACCAGAAATGACTAAAATACATCTTTGACTGGATCTACGAATAAATCTATGACTGGGTTTGGACAGTACTTGCTTTTTAGGCAAAACAATGAATGATGCAATCTGAAGCTGGTATTGCGTCATACGTGATATGAATTGCATCATGTTATTCCTAGAAGTCATGGATGATGCAATCATAACGAAGCTTCCATCATTCTGCTGAACAAATTGCCCTATATCAGCTCTAGAAATCATACAGTGTTGTGCTTTCTTATTTGTCAGTGTTTGATTTTGCAAAGGGACACATTTCTGTTTAGCCAAAGAGAGCACAGATGCCTCGTACTTGTGTGAACAGTGCAGTTAACTTTTGCTATGTTTGTGGTGAAGTGACTTTTGCATCACAAAAGCGCAGTATAACAACTATGGTTAAGAAAGCCTATCACCTTTATTTTGGCTGCAACATTGGAGATCAGGACAAGAGGTGGGCCCCACACACATGCTGCAACACTTGTGCAACAAATCTTCGCCAGTGGTTGAACAGGAAAAGGAAATCTATGCCTTTTGCAGTGCCAATGATTTGGAGAGAGCCAACAGATCATACCAGCAATTGTTACTTCTGCATGGTGCCTCCAGTTGGGAAATGTGTGTCAAAGAAGAAAAAGTGGGCTGTGCATTATCCAAACATTCCATCAGCTATATGCCCAATACCCCACGGAGAAGAACTACTGGTTCCTGATGCACCAGAATCATTCTCACTTGAGTCGGAAGAGGAAGAGGATGAAACTTCTGGTCCTGACCCATCAATGTCACAGGACCCACATTTTCTCCCATCCTCCTCCTCTGAACCACACCTCATAACACAAGCTGAACTGAATGACCTTGTCAGGGATTTGGAACTACCCAAGAGTAAGGCAGAGCTGTTGGGCTCCAGACTACAGCAGTGGAATCTCCTGGCAGGTGATGTTAGGGTTTCCATGTTCCGTGACCTCAAAAGGATCTTGTCCCATTCTTCTTCATGGAAGGTGATCTTGTAGCCTGCAACAACATTGATGGTGTGATGGCAGCCCTCAACATCGTTCACGATCCAGATGAGTGGAGATTCTTCACTGATTCATCGAAGACGAGTCTTAAAGCTGTTTTGCTGCATAATGGCAATGTTTTGCCATCAATTCCAGTTGGTCATGCAGTCCATGGGAAGGAAACCTAGGACAACATGAAACAACTTTTGAGGTGCATAAACTATGACCGACATCAGTGGCAGCTTTGTGGCGATTTGAAGGTTGTTGCTCTCTTGCTTGGTCTGCAGACTGGATACACAAAGTACTGCTGTTTTCCCTGCAAATGGGATAGTCATGCAAGAGATTCCCACTACATCAAGAAAGATTGGCCACTCCGACAGTCATTGGAGCCTGGGAGGAAAAGTGTTCAGCATCCACCACTTGTTGAATCGAGGAAGATTTTGTTACCACCCTTACACATCAAGCTGGGTCTGATGAAGAACTTTGTCAAGGCCATTGACAAAACACAAGCAGCTTTCAAGTACCTCCGTGGAAAATTTCCAAGGTTAAGTGAAGCTAAGATAAAGGAAGGTGTCTTTGTTGGTCCTCAGATTCGTGAACTTCTTCAAGATGATGCATTTGACCATGCACTGCATGGCAAGGAAAGGATGGCATGGAACGCCTTCCAGTCAGCGGCAATACATTTTCTCGGAAACAACAAGGCAGATAACTACAGGTTGTTGGTGGAAAACCTCCTCAAGGCATACAAAAGCCTTGGTTGCAACATGTCACTAAAGATACATTTTTTTGCACTCTCATCTAGATTTTTTTCCACTGAACTGCGGAGCAGTGAGCGACAAGCACGGCGAGCGATTTCACCAGGACATTGCAACAATGGAGAAACACTATCAGGGCAAATGGAGCCCATCAATGCTTGCAGACTATTGCTGGACAGTGACAAGAGATGCTCCATTTAATGAATACAAGAGACAAGCCAAGAAGCGCCGAGTAGACACTGAATAGGACTAAACTATGTACATAATAGTTTTTTGCCTTTTGTTTCATAATACATTTTACTTCTATAACCCTTCTGCTGATTTTTAGTGTGTCACATAAACAGGACAGGTGAAATATTATCATGTAAAGCAACTATAAACACATGAAAAGACCTAGGTTTACAATTTATGATTAAAACTCTATCTACACAATATACATAGACATAAAATGTAAAAACTTAAATATCTTAGAAACAGTAGCCAATCAGTTGTTTTAATTGTCAGATTTGAATTCAGCACAACAAAATACATAATAAATATCACATTTTATCTCTGAAGTAGACGACTTCTAAAAAATTGTAGACCAGTGATATTATTGGGAAATCAAAGTTCTCTGCCCTCTTCCCAACAGAGACACCTCTTCATTCCTCTGATCCATCTTGCTTCTTTCCATGGCACTGAATGTAAGGAAATTCACAATGATATTTCACACATTCATATTAAATAATATTTTTCTCTCATATCACACCATTCATCTGAGGAACTCAAAGTTCTTTATAGACACACTGTGCCACAGATTGCCCTTTTGAGGATTTTCTTGTGTAAGGGCTTAGAAATACTTTCTTCTCATAGACTGTTCCTTCCTGAGATAAATTGGTGGAGATGGATAGGGTTGCACCTCTTCTCCCACAGGGAATGACAGATGGTTTAGCCCACTAAGCTCACAGATGCCCCCAAGATCCATAAACATCTCAGAACACCCTAGGGATCAGAGACTTCTGGACCAGTCCCTTGGCTGTCTCATGTGACCTGAGCTGTTATGTGGTGCCACACTAGTACCTATGCCAAAAAGTTCAGAGGTTGCAAGTCTGGGTTTCCACACACACTACCCCCACCTTTGTCCAGACTCCTTACATTCTTCACAGAGAGGCTGCACTCGCCTTCACAAAGTTTATTTTCTTAAGGGAAGAAGAGCGATATCATAACTACTCACTGTGACATACCAGTGCACAATGAAATAAAATACCATCATCTTGTCTTAAATGGAGTTACCCAGACACACCTATTTAAATAAAATAGATTACATAAAACACTAAAACAAGTTTATTAACTACAAAGAGAGAGATTTCAAGTGGTTACAAGTACAGAGTAAAATAAAAATAAAACACTTACTAGTATCTACTTAAGAAACTGTCTTAGCTGCAAAGCAAACTTTCTCACCGCATACTCCAACAGCCTTACTGACCAAACTTTCAGGCCATGACCCCTCCCCCAGTGTCCAACAGCTGTTTCCTTTTGTCTTCACAGGTGCAGAAAACAAGTTGGGCGGGGAGAAAGAGAAGGGGCTTTTAGGGCTGTTTGTCCCTCCTTGTTATAGTTTCAGTCCCCTTCTTGAAAAAATAATTCCAGCTGAGACCTAGCAAACACAGAGTCTGTGTGGAAGCATATTCCCTGCTGGGTTTTTTTGCCTGTTTGAATTTCCTTTGTTTTCTCTTCCTGCTTGATGACTCTATTTACTGCTTAAATGCAAATTAAGGCAAGCATACGTTCCTTCTTTTGTTTAGGACAGACCTGACTTCTGCTTGGGCAGGGCTGTGGGGTTTGGAACATGTATTAACAGCATCATACAGGATACTCTTATAATTTAACATACAATATCATCACACATATTTTACCAGGAAAATACTGACCAGCAAATTGAGTTTCAAATGATACTTTACAAGGCATATTTTGTACAGAAATTATTACATAGTGTGAAGGGTGTGAATAAAGTGGTATATTCCATTACACCCTCCTCACTAAAAGATCTTAAACTGTATGACCACCCTGTACCAGTGTCCACACTCCACCCTTATCCTACCACAACTCCTGTTGCAACGCTTTATTGTTGAAAACCTCCAAGAATGGGAATTCCACAGCCTCCTTAGGTAATCTGTTCCAGTGCTTACCTAGCACTGTAGCTGGAATTTTTTTCTTAATATCTAACTTGAATTTCTCTTGCTGCAAACTAAAGGAGATTACTTCTTGTCCTATCTTTGGTGGACAGAGAGAACAATTGACTACTATCCTCTTTATAAAAACCTTTCACATATTTGAAGACTGTTATATCATGTCCCCCCTCAGTCTTCTCTTCTCGTTTGGCTCTGTGACTGTCTATTTCTGTTTTTCTGTCTTGTTGACTGAGATTGAAAGCTATTTTGAGCATTGACTGCCTTTTACCCTGTTTATTCAGTACCTAATACAAACAGTTCCTCACTAGTATTAGTGCCTGAAGGTGCAACCATAATACAAAGAGTAAATAATCAATGCCAACATTCTGAAGGAAAATAACGTTTTTGTGTAAATCAAAAGGTAAACAAAGATATTGATTTATCAACAACTCTACAACATTTCCTATGTATGACACTGCTTTTGCTCCATTTATATTGAAAACTTCTCTCCATCCATCCCATAATGTATACTGATAGTTTCTGAGCCATGGCTGAAAAATCAACATCAAGTCAAATCGCTACAGCTTCAAGGATAATTCAAGCCATGAAAACATGGACAACTTAATCAAAAACATTCTGAAGCAAGCAGAGCCAGGCTGTTCTAGCTTTGTTGTTCAGCTTCACTGAATTCCTAGCTTTGTGCAATGGGATTTCAGCTGTCTGTACACACATGATGTTTATGTCAACTCTAATGCTTCTTACATTTTTGAATGGACTTTGCAAGATTTCCATGGGGCTTGTTGTCATCAGAAAAAAAAGGAGATGGTTGCAAGTTTCACATACAAGCGAACTTGGGCCAGAGGTGAAATAAACCATTCCAGTCTGGTATGGCATACCAGTAAGAGCCAGTACACAGCTAACCCTACTGGCAGGGCTGATGAGGGGGGACAAAAGCCAGAGCTCCTGGCCCTTTAAGTCCCCACCGGAACCCCAGGGTAACGGTAGCAGCAGCCAGGAGCTCTGGCAGCAATTTAAAGGGCCTGGGGCTCTGGCTCTTTAAATCACTCTGGAGCCCCTGGGCAGTGGTGGCAGCTGGAAGCCCCAGGGCTCTGGCAGCGATTTAAAGGGCCAAAGCCCCAAGGTAGCACTGCCAGTGGTGGCCAGGAGCCCTGGGCCCTTTAAATTGCCACTGGGCCACGCTCAAGGGCTGGCTGGGGGAGTCTGGCTCCAGCCCCACCCCTTCCACCCAAGGCCCTGCCCCCTTCTGATTGAGCTGTCCCCCCCACTTTGCTTAGGACCCCAGCCACCCTGCAAACTGGTAAGTCCCTTAAGTTACTTTCACCCCTGACTTGGGCTCTGAAAAGGCATGAAATTTGCAAACTGAAAACATTAAGAGCACATTTTCAGTAAAAAGCTTAAAACATCAGAGAACACCTTGTGCATCCTCTGTTATTTTAGATTTTTATAATCAGAGAAGAACATGATAAAAGAAACAGTCTTTGCAGACTCATCCTGGGACTGTATAGATGACTCTGTTCACCACAAGTATTAAACAGCAGTTTGTATAAGGACCTGTGTCTTACACTGCCATACCAGTAGCCCCAAATTGGATGTGGAGTAACAGTTATTGAGGTGGGGGGGGGGGCAGTGATTCAATTTCCATGCTATTCTAGTCCTGGATGGGCCTCTCCCTACCATAGCCAAGACATCCCCAGTTACTGACAGGCCCTCCTCTTCTCCCCTGGTGACCAGATACCTGGAACAATCTAGGACATTTGTTCCATGAGGGGGTGCTGTCCAAAGAAAAGGCAGTATGTTGCAATAGCATTCCACTGCTACTGGCAAGTACTTATAAAGGATTCTGGCTTCCTACCTTTTAGAACTAGGGATATTCCATGATTTCACCATCACCTGCAAGGAAATAATTTATCTCTGACTATTCAGAATTCAGTTATTTGCTATCTAACAACAAAATAGAGCTATTCCTCCTCTTTCCTCCCTCAATCATGATAATCCGTTCCAAACTACTGCCTGGCCCAGCCTCCTTAAAACCAGTCTAAACTTCAGCACTCTGCACTTCTGCCATAGTGGGTGTCAAAATACATGAAGGGTTGCTGTGCTATGTGGCAGAGATGAGTGAAGGACATACAGAAAATTCAGGCCCCTTCCTATCAAGATGAAGGAAAGATTCACAAGGATAATTTATTTGAAGAAATTTACTTTAAAAAACAAATCAAAAGATCTCCTTATAATTAATCTGAACAAATCTCAGAATTCTTAAGTGTATTTGCCATTCAGAATTATTCTCATGAATTTCTTCATTGGATATTTGTTGTGCTGCAGACCAATCACAGGTTTGCTGTGGATATTTGCAATTTGAAATATGTTCAGCATAGGTTAGTTACATAAACCATGTTTTTAAGCGGTGTGGAGGGAGGATAGGGAGGCTGAACTGTTGGTGAAGAAATTAAATGTCTGAGGGTTTTTTTTTTAATAACTACAGGATATGTGCCTATCATCACTCTGATCACATTGTTTGTATGTTCTATCTCTCCTTCCTCCCACTTTGTCTTCTTAGAAGACATTTTTCAGGGCAGGGACTGTCTTCCCTTGCATTTAGAAAACCCCTCACGTGTGGTGGGTACTACTGCAAACCCAGTAATAAATATGTAGAAAATACATCATATATCTTTCCTGCCTGGATGATTTATGTCACCAACCAACAAATTTCAAAGTACATATATTGCAATATTTTCAGTTCATGATCTGTTGGTTAGTTATGTAAGTCATCCTATCAAGGAAAACAAACACTACCACTTGACTGATATAACTAACCGACAACTTGAATTTCAAAATGTATGCAATTTACGTTGTATCAGTTATTTATGCAAGTCACATGGTGCTGCTTGTATTCCCTCTTTGAATAACTTACACAGTAAACACCTCAACACACATTCTGATTTTTGACAATAGAATATGCAATGTAAAATTTGCTTTTCGTGAATATTCAAATATGCAAGCTAAAATTAGTTTTGTGAGTACTCACACTAATAAAGCTTGAGCATTCAAATGTTTGTGGGAAATTACCACGAAAGTGTTGTAAACATGGTGAAATTAAAATTCACTTTCAAATTCAACTAGAATATTCATGGGCAACTTTTTCCAACTATTTTCTCACCTCATCTTCTGGAAAGAAAATCTACTTAGGAAGCAGATGTAACTCAGATTTTCAAAGCCACACAAGGGGATGTGGATGTCCAATTCTCATTAAAATTATAGGATATAATTTATAAATTATAGGATCAATAAAATCCCTTAGGCAGCTTTGAAAAAAATCTCATCCTGCTTTTTTAGTAGAATGAGATACTGAACCTGCCTTCTTTGATTCAAAGGTAAAGCTTTCAGCTGGGAAGCTGAACAGTCCCCTTCTTTAACTATCTAGCCTATGCTACTGCTTATTACATGAGAGAAAGGAGGAATGTGAAATTAGAAAAAAGCAAAGATAGTGGTGATACCAAATGGTGCTCCAGGTACTCTGCTCTCTCTTTATAAGGCTCTTTGTTATAAATTGATCTCAGGTATGGTTTATTGTCTTCAGTTTCTCAAACTCACTGAAGTCCCCCCAAAACTCCCTATCTGGAACATGAACTTTATTTAAATATGCCAACCTGCAAAGCTACTATAAAGAGACTGATAGGGCCTGATTAAATTAAAACAAAAGTGAAATTGTTCTGTGCTGTTAAACTGAAACATCAGAGCAACATGCTTGCACAATGGCTATCACAATGATGCAGAGGGCCTATTTGAAAAGACGAGGTTTTTAATTTTTAAATACAAATTGTCCAATAAGCCGTTTTATAACAGTTTCACCATTACAAAGCTCCCAAAATATTTAAAGATATATGGCACATATATCATCTTTCATCCCAGGAACTCAAAGTACTTTACAAACATTAATGAAGTAATCACAGTCCTCAAATCCATTTGATGTAGTAAGTATTATAGGCAGAGCTGATAGTTCTGCCTTTAGTTAAGGTTCTCCAATAAAACACTGTTTTTAGTTGCTTATATCTTTGCCAAACTTTAATTGCATGGACTTAAATTTTCCATCATGGGTGTCTGCATCAGGCTAATCTTTAAGTTTCAGCTGTTTTGACCATTTAAAAAAAAATCTTACAACTTTTTCATTGAGAAACTCTGGTGTCCCCATTCTTTGTAGCAGGGGCTTGGAATTATAGCAGGGGTTGGCCAGTTTAGGCCCTCAAACATTGTCTAGGACAGCAGTTCTCAAACTTCAGCAACCCAAAGACCCCCATTTTTATTTAAAAAATTTCATGAGCGCTCAAGGTTCCCATCCAGCCCCAGTCCCAGCCCCCACTCTACCCCTTCCTCCGAGGCCTCATACCATCTCTTCCCACCCGAGCCTCACCCCTCTCCCTCCTCTGCCCCACCTCTTTCTGCCCCCTCCCTTGAATGTGCCCAGTCCCTGCTTCTCCCCCTTGCCCACCCCCCCAGCGCCTCCTGCACACCACTGAACAGCTGTTCCCTGCCATGCAGGAGGCACTGGGAGGTAGGGGGAGGGGTGGGGAGGAATTGATCAGCAGGGCCCACAGATCCCCTGGAGGACTCTCGCAGACCTGCAGCGGTCCAGAGACCCCAGTTTGAAAAACACAGGTTTAGGAGAACATTACATTTCTCAGGTAATTGAAGTGACAGAGTCCTGTGGCACCTTAAAGACTAACTAAAAGTATTAAAGCATAAGCTTTCGTGGGATAATACCCACTTCATCGGATGCATCAGGTGCCACAGGACTCTTTGTCACTTCTGCAATTCCAGACTAACACAGCTACCTCTCTGATTCCAGGTAATTGAAGTTGCTCCTCTTCTGACTTCATATCTTATAACAAGAGTTGGTTGACATTTTTAAAAAATTTGGTATTTTGCCACAGTTCTTCCAGAAATTTCAAATACTGACAAAAAGAAGGAACAATAGTTAAAAAAAAAAAAAGGAGGAGGAAATTTTACAATCAGCTCTACCTTATAAATTATAATTCCTGAGACACACTACGGTAACATGTTAGTTGCACAACAAGGCTGTGACTGTACCAGACATTGTAACTGCCATGTAAGATAATACTCAGGAGAATAGTTGAGAGGATAACCTGCATTAGGTGCAATGGATTGGACTTAATTACCCATGAGGTCCCTTCTGTTCTTATGGATCAAATTCTGCTGTCAAAGCTACAGACAGGATTAATATGTAACCCATATCTACATCCAATGTTCAAATTTAGAGTTGATTTCTGAGATATGGTTCTATGATGAGACACATTAACAAGTGGAGCTGAGTGAACAATTTTGAGTACATATTTTATTTCTATTATTTTAGTCTTTTTTGTTATTTAATACTTTATTCTACAAATTATTGGTCTGTGGTTTATTTTCTAGCTACTGCAATAATTTAATATTACAAATTCATGGCTTGGTTAGTTTTGATTGGATTGTAGGTTACACAATATTTTTTCTGTTCCCTGATTTGATAAGTGTATCTGAGCATCAGGTTTCCAATACTATTACTTGGCTTCTGTGAATATTTGTTTAAAATTCACTGTTGTCAACATTCCTGCCAGTAAACTCATTCACTAAAATATTCATGCAGTGCAAACACAGAAGGGGCATGAGCCCAGGTGAAGCAAATTTAACTATTAATTCAAGTGGATATTTGTAGGAAATGTTTTTGGTATCCATTTAGCTCTGTTAGCAACCATGAGATGAAGCTGTTGTTTCAGATTTGGCCTGGCTCAGTTCTTTCCATCCAGCTCCCTTCCCCTGTCAGTTCTGGTCCCACTTCTGAAAGGGTTTCCCTAGCCCTTAGCTCAGCAGCAGATGGTAACAACATACTGAAATACAGGAATACTTTATACGGAAAAAGACAAGTTCTTAGCTCAACTATCCCGTAATACATTGCAATATTACACTAAGAGCACCTCACTTAGAATAATGTTGATGAAGTCTGCAATATAACAATTGGACACATTATGCTACTAGTTACAATAGAGGCTGAAGAAGGAATATGAAACACAAGTTCCTCTCCACAATATCTGTAAATCCTTTAGACACAACCCCATCCTATTTATTCACCCCTTCATGTCAACTGTTGGGAATGGGCCACATCCCCCTAATTTAATTGGCTTGGTTAGCACTGACGCCCCACTTGGTAAGGCAACTCCAGTTTTTCCTGTGCTGTATATTTATACCTGCCTACTGAATTTTTCACTCCATGCATCTGATGAAGTGGGTTATAATCCATAAAAGTTTATGCCCAAATAAATTTGTTAGTGTGACGTGTTGGATCTCAGAAACTCCCTTGGGGCTGCCGACTGATGTGCCAAGACTATTTCTGCCCCTGCTTTCCCTGCCAGTTTGGGACTCCAGCACCCTGCCTGGTTGTGCCAGACACACTTGTGGGCTACAAACAGAGACCCAGATCTGAACACTTTCCACAAACTGCAGGCTTAACTGAAAGCAGCATAAGAAGTGTTACTGTCTCTAACACTCAGATGCCCAACTCCCAATGGTATCCAAACCCCAAATAAATCCATTTTACCCTATGTAAAGCTTATACAAGGTAAATTCATAAAATGTTCGTCCTCTATAACACTGATAGAGAGATATGCACAGCCCCCCCCCCCACACACATACTCTGGGTTAATTAATAAATAAAATATGGTTTTATTAAATACAAAAAGAAGGATTTAAGTGGTTCCAAGTGATAACAGACAGAATAAAGGGAATTACCAAGCAAAATAAAATAAAACACACAAGCCTATGCTTAATACAGTAAGAAACTGAATACAGATAAAACCTCACCCTCAGAGATGTTCCAATAAGCCTTTTTTACAGACTAGCCTCCTTCTAGTCTGGGTCCAGCAATCACTCACCCCCCCTGTAGTTACTGTCCTTTGTCCCAGTTTCTTTCAGGTATCCTTTGGGGGTGGAGAGGCTCTCTCTTGAGCCATCTGAAGACCAAATGAAGGCATCTCCCAATGCTTTATATATTTTCTTCTTGTGGGTCTAAACTCCTCCCTCCACCAGTGCAGAATTACAGCTATAAAATGGAGTTTTGGAATCACATGGGCAAGTCACAGGTCCATGCATAACAAAAGTATTGAAGCATAAGCTTTCGTGGGCTACTACCCACTTCGTCGGATGCATCCGACGAAGTGGGTACTAGCCCATGAAAGCTTATGCTTCAATACTTTTGTTAGTATTTTTAAAGTGCCACAGGACTCTTTGTCACTTCTTCAAATCCAGACTAACATGGCTACCTCTCTGATTCATGTCCATGCATGACTCAGAACTTTACAGGACAAGCCACATAGCCAGGAAAGCTCAGATGTGGATTGGCGTCTATCAAAGTCTGTTGTCAGCTTAAGCATTTATTGATTGGCCATTAACTTGCACATTCCTTTCTAAATAAGCTGACCAAATGCCTTACTAAGGCTACTGAAAATCAAACAAGTATACTGCCAATATTCATAACTTCAAATACAAAAATGATTCACGCATACAGAATAAGATGAATAGATTCAGTATATCATAACCTTTATAGAGATATGTTACATGGCATATGTAGCATAAAACATATTCCAGTTATGTCATATATACATTCATAAGCATATTTCCAAAAACCCTTATGGGATGCAATGTCACAGTTAGTCTCAGGTGCCACAAGGACTCCTCATTGCTTTTGCTGACCCCATCCCAATGGGTATAAATATCCAATTCTCTGAACTGCAACTTCTACTCCAGATTTTCATCAATTCTCATCCTTCTCATCAATTCTACCTCTAGTATTCTAGTTTCCTTTGAATTTGATTTGCAATATTTACATTTTTATACTTTTAACCTGTATCAAACAAATGATTAAAAATCTCCCTACTGTTTGTTTAGTGTCTGGAATGACTCACTGCCCATGTCCTTTGATTATTTTAGAAGGAAGATATTAGCATCTTCATTTTACATTAAACCTTTTTTAAGCAATTAAAGTGGCCAACTACAACCTCACTCCCCAAAGTTCTCCTCTCTTTATCATGATCAGCTGGTCCCCCTTAAATTCCTCCTATAATATGACATGACAGAAATGGAATTCTGTTTCCCTAGAAGCTCAAGTATTCAGTATTTTATGTATTTTATGATTTTATGATCAGTATTTTATGATGATCAGGTAAACATAAAAATAACCCCAAAAACATTTATCTACTTACCCAGCCACCCCCACCCACCCACCCAGAGTCTCCAAAATGAAACACAGAAGTGAAGCACAGTTTTTATATTCTGGGCCCCATGACAGAATCAAGCCTCAGTTGTATCTTTACTTTCTTTTGTCGAATAGATGCATTGTTTTGGTTTTTGCTAGGTTCAAGTGCATATTAATTGGCCAGATGACATCGTGGTTATTTAGATAATCATAAATTTATTAAAAACAAAGCTCAAATATTCCAATCCTCTAGCCCCATCTATAAAGAACCATGTTTTTTAGGGATAGGTGCACAGGGACAGGCAGTGGGCATGCTCTGTTTTCTTTCACAGGGACAGTAAAACACTTATAGACTCTAGACACAAGGCGCCTCATTCTGTGAGATGTTGAGCATTCTCACCTCTCATTGACATTGATGGCATCTCAGTATCTTGCCAGTCTGGTCCTTAAGCCTGGGGAAAGGCCAAAAAATAAACAAAGGCAAGAATGATTCAGAGCACATTAAATTCCTTCTGATATTTGCTTCTATTTCAACCTTTAATAGCAAATTCTGATAATTATTTGTAAAGGAAATTAAATGCGGTATTGCAAGCTTATGGCTGATTTTATTTGCATAGGTCTCAGAAAATCCAAAGGCGCAGTCCCTACAAATAGCACTGAAAGGAGACCACATTACATATAGGTTAGCATGGTAAAGCACAAACGTTGTCATATGTAGTAATGCAAATGCCTATGTATTCAAAAGGGGAGCAACTGGAGTCAGCATCAGAAGCACTTTGTATATGGAGCTGGCTGCAGAGGGAAAGAGATTTGGCTCATCAATAATCATAGATAACTTTGATCAATTTTCCTCCTTAGTTAGCTCAGCATACACCTGAACACAGCACTGCCATGTGCAGCTACTGGATTATCATGAAGAGACTTTGAAGGAAATGGAGAGAAAGAGAGAAATGCGAACAAAAGTGGTAATAAGCAAGACCTGTTCTCATCCTTCTAACAGTATTCTGCATAGCCCCTGCTCTCCTATTAGCCTCCCTGACCAGTAGTTGAATATATCCTGCCAACATGTAGGTGCATCTAGCCAACTATATGCCAACTCCCTCCCTGTGGCCTTGCCAATTTACAGTACAAGCTGCTGAATGTGCTAGGCAATGTTTTCCCCACACACTTTAATTATACATATAATATATTGGATAATCTGCATCTATCAAAGGAGTTAAGTATTATACTTAAGTTTTAGCAAGAGTAATTTAAATACAGCTATTGTAGCAAAACCCAGTATATTGGTTCATGAGGTGTAGAAATTATAGACAGTTGAAAAAATATCTGCTTTAAATATTAATGATAGGCCTGCTTCCATGTACCAAACATTTTGGTCAAGGCCAGATTAAGGTTTCAAGTGGCCTTAGGCAGGGAACAATACTATTTTGGGGCTTTGAGGCCATGGGAATGTTCTGCAATCTCAAACGGTCCACTGTATCTGTCCCTCAACTTTGTTTAGACATGGAACAGCAATGCGTCTGCTAGGTCACAGAGCTAGCTAAATAGAATAGCTATAAAATCTTTGTTTTCAGAAGCAATCTGCCACCTAAATGGTCCAATAAATATAAACACTACCTCCTTCAGTAGATGGGTCCCCAAAATATGATAGAATATTGATCAGTCTCTTCATTCATAAGCTTGATTTAAATAGTTTTCCTTCATAAGCTTGATTTAAATAGTTGCTGTATGAAATTAAAATCTATGTTGGCTTTTGATGCCCTGTACTATGCTTTAAGTATTGTAACATAACCTAGTTATACTGACAGAGTAAAAATTCATTAATAGGCCCTTTATAAGAAACATTTTAGGTCATTGGTTTAGTCTGCTACTAAAGTAATATCTTGATGCAACTGGTTATATTTCACGTGAGCTGTTGTGTTTACTGCAATAAACATTTTCAGACAAAATAGACCTTGTCTAATTTGGTGTTCCATTAAGACTCCTATTTATCTCTCTCTCATTTATTAGGGAAGCAAAAGCAACCTAGCTTGCAATAAATTTCTCCCTACCTTTTATTTTTGGAAAGCAGGTAAGTTTGCATATGGTTTATTTCCTTAGTCAAAACTTAGTCCTATAGCAGCACTTTTTTAACCTGTATTACTATAATATACTTGCCAGCATAGATGTTACTAGGGCCTCTCGTTTTTCCCAGGTCTGAATCCTCTCAATGCAAGTGAATATTTAAAGGAGCTTCCTCCCATTTTTTCTTCAAACATCCAGGGCCAATAAGCAATCCAGGGCCCTGGACATGACAGGACATGGCATGGTTCTCCATCCATGGTCCCATCCCCTACTTGGCACTAGATTTAATCATACCACCCTAAATAGAATAAGTTTATATAAAAAAGGGATCTGGAGCGAAATTATTTTGGTTTGGCCCATCTTCAGGTCCTTCCCACAATTCAATCAATGCTCAGACTTGTCAGTCATCTGGGAATAATTTATATTTTCATCAAGTTATTTCTTCTATGAGGCCAACATTTCTCTATTGTTTATCTGATCAGGATGAGAAGGCATGGGTCACATTCATAGTGATAATGGAAACCCTACTAACTATATTAATTGTGAATCAAACTAATGAAATTTGACATCAAATAAGTTGATGTAATAGCTTGTAATTAGTCAGAGGTGATGCTATGAAATTTCTATACATGAATTTGTTTCTACATTTACAGGAAAAAATAGGTTTTATGGATTGGGGCTTGGTTGTTTTTACAGTATTTTTGATTGAGCTGTACAACTATGTAGGCCAATCTGTAGACTGCATTTTATTGTTACCTGTTATTTCAGCAATGCCTACAGTATGTATAACCCTTTACAAACATAAAACTACAAGGAACCTGCATGTGGAAGAAAAAGGGCATGAAGTGATTATTAAACATTAATATTATGCAAAAAGAACAAAGAGTTCTTGTGGCATCTTAGAGACTAACACATTTATTTGGGCATAACCTTTTGTGGGCTAAAACCCACTTCATCAGATGTATAGAATGGAACATACAAGAAAGAAAGAGAGAGAGAACGAACATGAAAAGATGGGGGTTGCCATATCAACTCTAAGAGGCTAATTTTTTAAGGTGAGATATTATCATCAGGAGAAAAAAACTTTTTGTAGTGATAATCAGGATGGTCCATTTCAAACAGTTGACAAGAAGGTGTGAGTAACAGTAGGGGAAACTAACATGGGGAAATAGATTTCAATGTGTGTAATGACCCAGCCACTCGCAGTCTTTATTCAAGCCTAATTTAATGTATCCAGATTGCAAATTAATTGCAGTTCAGCAGTTTCTCGTTGGAGTCTCTTTTTGAAAGTTTTTTGGTTGAAGAATTTCCACTTTAGGTTGGTTACTGAGCGGCCAGAGAGATTGACGTATTCTCCGACTGGTTTTTGAATGTTATGATTCCTGATGTCAGAATTGTGTCCATTTATTCTTTTGCGTAGAGACTATCTGGTTTGTCCAATGTACATGGCAGAGGGGCATTCCTGGCACATGATGGATATATCACTGATGTGATTAGGTCCTATGATGGTGTCACTTGAATAGACATGTAGACAGAGTTGGCACCAGACTTTGTTGCAAGGATAGCTTCCTGGGCTGGTGTTTCTGTTATGTGGTGTGTGATTGCTGGTGAGTATTTGCTTCAGGTTGGGTGGCTGTCTGTAAGTGAAGACTCTTCTGTCTCCCAAGATCTGTGAGAGTGAAGGATCATCCTTCAGAATAGGTTGTAGATTTTTGATGTTGCACTGGAGAGGTTTTAATTGGGGGGCTGAAGGTGACAGCGAGTGGCGTTCTGTTACTTTCTTTGTTGGGCCTGTCTTGTAATAGGTGAATTCTGGGTACTCTTCTGGCTCTGGCAATCTGTTTATTCACTTTGGCAGATGGGTACTGGAGTTTTAAGAACATTTGATAGAGATCTTGTAGGTGTTTGTCTCTGTCTGAGGGATTAGAGGAAATGCAGTTGTATTCTAGAGCTTGGCTATAGACAATGGATTGGGTGATGTGTCCTGGATGGAAACTGGAGGCATGTAGGTAAATATAGCGGTCAGTAGGTTTCCGGTACAGGGTGGTGTTTATGTGACCATCTCTTATTAGCACTGTAGTGTCCAGGAAATGGATCTCTTGTGCGGATTGGTCCAGGCTGAGGTTGATGGTGGGATGAAAATTGTTGAAATCATGGTGGAATTCCTCAAGATCTTCTTTTCCATGGGTCCAGATGATGAAGATGTCATAAATGAAGCACAAGTAGAGTAGCAGTGTTAGGGGACGAGAGCTAAGGAAGTGTTGTTCTAAGGGCTGGTCTACACTAGGGGGAGGGGTCTGCTGAAGATACGCAACTTCAGCTACGTGAATAACATAGCTGAAGTCAGCATATCTTCAGCCAACTTACCTGCCGTCCTCATCGTGGCAGCGGGCAGCGGTGTGCTCCCCCGTCGACTCCAGCTTGTGCCTCGCAGCAAGCTGGAGTTCCAGATTCGACAGGGGCGCCGTTGGCGATAGATTTATCGCATCTTTTTTTTCTGCTGAAAATTTTAAAAAGCACAGTTGAGTTGGGTGGAAAATGGTTTCCCTATCCTGCCAGATTTTTGAGATTTCAATATTTTTCCTGTTTGGCATCAGGACAAAACTGAGAATTTTTATATCTTTCAGTGAAAAAACAGACAGCCAAAATCACATCAGAATAGCCAATAGATTGATGGTTGAAGCACTTACATGGGATATGGGAGATCAGATTCAAGTCCCTGGACTGTCAGGCAGAGAAAGGATTTGAACCTGCCTCTTCTGCATTCTAGCTAAGTACCCTAATCACCCAACCATTGGCTCTTCTGGGGTGACTGGAGCACACTGTATCTTCCTGAGAACCTGGTTTTGATGTATCTGCATTTACCAAGAAAAAAAACTGCCAGTTCTACCCTGGAGCAGTAAATTGCATCTGAAAGGTTGACCCAGCAGGGTCAGGAGACTGGGATTGTAGAGCTGAGAGTGACATTGCTGCATTCTCAGCATAGAAGTGTAGCCGTTTTCTCCAGTGACATCATAGGTCTGGGACTTTGGCCAAGAAAGCAATTAGCTAGGATAGACTGACAAAACCTATAAGGGGCCTGCCCAAATTAAGACCGTCAGCAGCTTTGCCTGCCAGCATGCAATATGAATTTTGACATTGCATCATGATGCAGGGGAGGTTGAGTTACGCAAACTTCAGATTATAATTGGAACACAGACAGAATTGGCTTTGCCTCCCAGCCCCGTAATTGTCATGTGAAGGGTTTTTAATGATCACCTGCATTAAACTCAAATACAGTAAGTGCTGGCTGGACACTAGCAAGATTGCAAGGTGCATTCAGTCCAGAAAAGTTTAACTAAACTTCTAAAAAACAATTCCCCCCTGTGAATTTCAAATGGAAAAATAAATCTTTAATCTGTGACATAATTACATGATTGGGTTACATGAGACTTTTGTGTTAGCACAGAATGCATTTTAGGCTAGCTCTGGAGAGAACCAGGAAGTGCCAGAGGATTTCGTAGGCTCGTGGGGGAAGGGGAACACGATACATTTTTAAAAAGAAACTTTTAACCTATGTCTGACTGCCCTGAAATGGATAGTAACTTTTAGCACTTTCACTGATTTTAAAAAAAACCCAAATGGTAGTTACATATTTCTTTAAAAAAATAAATTAACAAACTAGGTACATTGTCTAACTTACCTAGAAATAATGGTCCATCTACTACTATCCCTATATTACTTACAGGGGCTTTCCTCTGGATTTATTTGGAGATTAAACAAACATAACTTCTATTAATATAATATGTCATTTTTCCAAAGGTCTCTGCCTTCACTTCTTGAAGAGCTAAAGTAGTTTAGACTCCTCTCTTATATATATATGGTCCTGTTCCTTCTATTGCCATGTACCACAAAACAGGGCCTCACTGAAGTCAATAGGCCTCACACAGACTGCAAGATCCTTTCCAAAAGTAAGTATAGGAGGCTAGAAAAGCTCATTCATCTTGTATTAATCATGCAAATGACACTAGATTTATGACCAATCACACTGCAATTCTAGAATCAGCACGGCTCATAGATTTGGCAATATTTCAAGTCGCAAGAGATTAAAGTGACATTTTTGCTTGCTAAATAAAATATTTTAAAATGTCTTAATGTAACCCCCTAAACATCGTCTTTAAAATAGTAAAGGTATGTTTGTGTAGAGTAAATCAGCATGGATAGCACAATCATTTTAATTCATTCTATGATTTCATAATTTTATGTTTTAGAGGAAAGTTACTCAAGCTGTCCAAATCCTTAAGAAATTCTTAATTTAGTAATGAAATGTCATTTCTCTTCTATCTCCCTTCCCCCTACAATTATATTTTTCCCAAGGCCCTGTCTTGTATACATCTATCTTTTAGATTGTGACTTTTGGGGAAGGAGCTGTATTTTATAAATGTATATTATTCAGTGCTGAGAACATTGCTGGTGCTAAACAAAATATATTATGTTGGATCCCCCATTAATTTGACACCATCAATCCCAAATAAATCTCCCATCATCTTGAAGTGTCAGGGTGGCCATTAAAACACAGAACAAAAGATAAAATAGGAGCAACCGAGGGCACCATCAAAACAATATTTAGATCACATAGGGCCTGATCCAAAGCCATTTGCTCAAGCCCATTGGACATAAGTGGAAGCAGGATCAGTCAGACCCATAACTCAGGGAAATACAATGCATCAACTGAGAGCCAAATTCAGCCCTGAAATGGGGGCAACTTCCATGTCCCTGTAACTTGCTATGTAGGAAATAAAATCAGGTTACAGGCTTGATCCTACAGACCCACTCAGAACTCTCACCAACTTCAATGGGAGATTGGCCTCAGTGAGGTGTACAGACAACTGCAGCTTTTATAATTATTTATGGTGAACTCAACTGCCAAGCAATTTCTGTCCATCTGTCAAGGAAGATACAAGTACAGGCAAATGTTATGGTTAGCTATTTTTTATTTTTACAAAGATACATAAATCAATACACAAGACATTTTGGTACCCCAGTTTCCCCAATGCTAACAATTACAGCTGTGATAGGCACTCATCTCAGAAGCTGCAAGTGACTCTTTTGCACAGATTGGTCTGCATTGCATGATTTACTTACCCAATGTATTATGGGCCTCAATCTGATCTCAGCTGCACAATACTGTAACTTGGTGGGTGAGCAAGTAGATCAGGCCCAATACATGTGTAGAATGCAAAATCTCTGTGCTCTGCCACCACTCACTTACTTAATTTATCATGAAGAGTCCTGGGGCACCTTAAAGACTAACTAAAGTATTGAAGCATAAGTTTTTGTGGTCTAATACCCACTTCGTCAGATGCATGACTATGGTGGGTGAGCAAGTAGATCAGGCCCAATACATGTGTAGAATGCAA
>ML677332.1:39929177-39949463 GCA_007922305.1 Dermatemys mawii | reverse complement strand
GCTGCTGCTTTGGGGTTTTCCCGTTGGCTCCTGCCAGCCGGGGTCTCAGCTCCTGCTGTTAGCCTGGGCTTCCTGCATCCAGGCTAGCAGCAGGAGCTGACTGGGGCAGGCGGTTGGACCCCCCGCACAGGGCAACAGGCGCACTCCCTCCCTCCCCCGCACAGGGCAGCTGGCGCACCACCACCCCCTCCATCCAGGTGCAGGGCAGCCCGGTACTGCCACCATAGTAGACTCTTAATTATCCAGGATTTTATTAACTGAGATTAAGTTTTTCCAGATCACCCCGGATAATCGAGTCTACTGTAGCATGTTACGAATTATGTTGTTTTCTGAGCCACAAATATCAGTGCTTTTTGAACTATTTTTTTTGTTTTACTCCAAGTTGCCTCTTTTGTGGATTTTTTCCATCACCTATTTTGGCAACTCAGTATTGTCGCTTCCCACAAATTTCACTGTGATTATCAGAGCGGGTTCTGGACAAGGTCAGGCTTTCCTGCATAGACGTTTTCTTTTTCTTGACCATAATGAACACATGCTCCTTCACCTTACCAAAGGGGAGAAGAACTGAGATCAGTTGTGCAATCTTAGGGATTGCCTACATGGGATATTAGTGCAAGACAAGCCAGGGTGTGAATCTACAGCACACTAGCTTGCTAGTAATATATAATGCGGACATTGCTACAGTGCACTAAGATTCCATGTTGTGCTTTGACATACTGCTATTTGAAACCAGAACATGTTAAAGCACATTTACTGACCTTGTAGTACCTTTAACAGTATCCACATTGGACATAATGCACAGCAAACTAGTGCAGTGTAGATTCACACATTGTCTTGCTGCACAATAAGGTCTTGGGTAGACATGCCCCAGCCAGATTCTTGCATAACTTCATGCCATGAGCCCACAATACTCCATAACTGAAAAATCTATTGTTATCCAATCACAAAATCTCCATATCTGGAGTTTACAACTTCCTGCTTCATCTCTCACAAATTACTAGTTAACCATGACAGGCTCTGTAGATTACTGAGCAAATAAGAGCTAGTGTATCAGTGAGAGTTTTACTCTATCAAATTTTCATAGTAGAGAGATGCTTTTTCTATGTGCAAAACTCAGCTCCAATAATCAAGGTAGTTTTTTTCTCTTCTCTCACATCACTGCTAAAATCAAAGTATTTCATATGCATGATCTTTATTATGTCCTCAGTTATACCCATCTAACCTTATTGTCTTCACTGGGAGTCAAGGCCTTTCAGCACCTCTCATAGGATAAAGTCTTAGGAAGAACTCAGATAATCCTGTTCTTAGTCACCTACTGTATATGTAATGGTATGCATTAGCATGAAAACATATACTAAACTGCATGTTTAGTAAGAAAAGCACAGATTATGGCTGGCACTTGTGTAGCTGGACAGCCCACAAGGGCATAGGAAATCTCCCCATCATACCCCCTGCACAAGAGCTGACTACAGCTGCAGATCTTCATTCTTCTGATGCGGGAGAGGGGAGACCTGGCCAACTTTCCTAGTGACTGGGACTCTTCTCCAGTTTCATGTCCTTTTTCTGGAATGCACATACTTTGATCAGCTGCTCCCCATTCTCTATCTCAAACGGAAGCTGCATTATCTTGATGCGGGGATATCCTCAGGGACTCAACTATAATATTAGTTGGACTTCTTTTTTTGTCCCAAAGTCAAGTATCTAGTACTTCGCATCCAATTAAGATGCTCAACTCCTCTATATAAGCAAGCCAGCAACTGGGGAGGGCGGGGCTGAGAGAGAGATCAAACGGCTGCTGATGTTCAATGCCTGCAGATGACAGTTTCAAAGATATTTCTGGGGATACACTTGGCAGGTACTGCCTACAATTTCCCTCTAGATACATATAAACAGCAAAAGCACAACAGCAATCACTTACCAGAAAAGAGATAATTACTTTAATTTTTCTATATGTAGAAAAGATGGTTTAAAAATGGGCTGCTTAATGCATCCTTCCCCTTACTGCCCCCTTCTTTCTCATCCCACTCCACATCAAGCTTGACATTTCAGCAGTTAGTTGTATTGCTGGGTATAAAAATCCAGGACTTAATTTTGATCCCCAGTCTTCTGCACAACAAGCCAAGTATGTTTTTTCTCTATAGGTGAGTAAATGGCTGAGTGGTTTGTGAATGTTCCCTGAGTGCCACTTTGAATAGCAGATACAAAAATAATAATACTGTGCTATTCTACATTGCCTTCCATCAAAGGGTCTCAAAGCCTTTTACAAACATTAATTAATTTAGGCTGGGATTTTCAGAGGAGCATATAGGAGTTAGGTGCCAAAATCTCTTTGAATTTCAATGGGGTCTGAGTGTCTAACTCTTAGTCCCCTTTAAAAATCCTAGTCTAAACTTCCCTGTGATGGGAATAAGTCTTATTAAACCCATGACAAAACTAAGGCACATAGGAATAAGTGATTTGCCAAGGTGTCACAGGCAGTCTTTGGCACTGTCAAATAGCAGAATATGGTAATAAGCAATAATCCAGGCTGTGGAAGTCTCATCTTTCTATTAGAAAGTTGTTTTCTACTCAGTCTCTAAAACTTTTTCTATGGTTAGTTTTTGCTTTGCAAGAAAATCAATAAAACAAATTTAGAGGTTTGAGGAGGCGGAAAGGAGAGGTCCAAAGCAAAAAAGGGGGTGACCTACTTTGTTAACTTCAGGAGCTTGAGCTTTGAACCAGAGGCAGGTATGGTGGGCCTTGTTATTCTCTTGATTCAAGTTTATGATCACTTACCTCCTGGGGCATCGAAACAGGAAAGCAAACATTCTATCACAAAAGGGAGATTCAGCTCAGAAAACAAGGAACCTATATCTGAGCCCCACCTACTTCCTCAAACCTAGTAACATTATCAATATGGCAGTCCATCAAAACCTGATCTCCCTCATCCGGTCCATCACAAAAGAAGGCTCAGTCACCCAAGGAACACAATCTATACCATAGGGTCTAAGAGGCACCACTCTGTGGGATGCAATAACATACTTCAGTAAGTGTAAACAGTATATATTCCCCCAGGGAGCCCCGCAAATGGAGGTGCTACAACTATGGAAAGACACTCTGTGGTCACTTTGGCCATCTTAGGACCTCCTTCATGGTTGCCCCTTTTCTCTAGTGGCCCCACATGCAGGCTGAAGTCCAAGCTTATGTGGACTCTTCTGAGTGCTGTGCATGTATCAAGACACCCCGAACTAGATCTCTTGGCACCTTAATACCTCTGGATACTCCAGCCAGGCCTTGGTCTGTCATCACCCTAGACTTCATTGTGGAACTACCAGTGGCCACGCAATAGTCTTAACAATGATGGATCGTCTGATTAAAATGGCCCACTTCATCTCTTGCCATCACCTGTCAAATGCTGAAACTACTGCCCAGCTCCTGGTGCAAACCATGGTTCATCTTCACAGACTTCTAGTGCACACAGATTCAGATTGATGTCCACAGTTTACCTCTCACTTTTGGTGCAATGCATTCAAGTTACTAAACATCCCCATATCCACTTTCACTGGGTAACAACCCCAAACAGAAAGAATGAACCAAGTACTAGAACAATATTTGAGGTGTTTCATGAACTATCACCAGGATAACTGGTACACACTCCAGCTGTATACAGAGTTTTCATAAAACAACATCAACTACACATCTACAGGTCAGAGCTTCTTCTTCACAAATTATAGGAGCCACCACCATTTTCACCCAGCACTACCAGCAACCTTCCTGAACCCAGCCATCACCAACTGGACCCAACAGATCCATCTCATCCTGAAGGATCTCAAGAACCACCTAGAATAAGTGAAGAAGGCTTACAAGAGGCATGTGGACCATCAATGACAGGAATCGCTGGCATTCACAGTAGGCCAGAAGGTGTAGATTGCCACAAAGCATCTCTAGATCAACTGACCTTCCCAAAAACTGTGCCACCTGTCAGTGGCGTAGCCAGGTTTTAACATCAGGGGGAGCGAGTACCAAAAAAAAAAGAAAGAAAGAAAAAAGGCACCACTTCACACATGGAATAAACTAATTTATTATATGTGGCCCCAGCCACATTGCACCTGGAGAGGCTGCGCGCCTCCCGCTGGGCCCAGCCCTGCTTGGGGGAGAGGCTCTGGCCAGGCACCCCCGGGCATGTTCCAGCCCTGAGTCTCCCTGCCCAGCCTCCCCCTTCTCAGGGTGACGGTTTGGGGATGAGAAGGCAGCGGGCCACACCGTGCCAATCCCTTCTCCCAGTGAGCTCGGTTCCAGTTCTCCCCTAAGGGTCCTCCCTGCTCCAGCCACCCCCGTCACCCATGAGTTGAAAAGGTGCCACTTTTGGAATTCTGGGCTCAGGGGGTGCGGCCACTTCCCCTGATCCCCCTCAGCTATGCTTCTGCCACCAGTTGCTGGGGCCCTCCAGATTTGCCAGCAGAGCAACTCAGTTACCACCCATAGTCCCTCAAAATATACCCAGTTTTTTAGGTTTCATTTCTGAAGTCCTATACTGAGAATCCCTTTCCTGACTGAGGAACATCACTGCCTCCCCCAGTCAAAGTGCAGGGTCATAAGGCGTATGAAATGCATGCCATCCTCAGTTCCCAACGGACACATGAGTTACAGCCCCAAAGATCACATGGGCCCCAAAGACAACATGGAGAACCTGCTTCCCATGTCCATGCCCCAAGTTCTGTGAGGGAGTTCCATAGGGCTCACCCCAAGAAGCTCGGACTGGCATCACCCTGGGGAGAGGGGCCTGAAAGATACCAACTTCTGGTATCCTTACCTGGCTCAACCCAGACTCTGCTGCACATCTCCTGACTGCAACTTGGTAACTGACTAGCGCACACTCGTTACCCATTGCCTGGTCCTTACAAGTGTTTTTCCATTCTGGTATTTACGAAAATATTTACGTCCTTGATTGCTTCCCCTGCCGAAGACAAAAGAGCTGCTATTGGTAGATGTCCTGGGTAGAGTATTTCACCCTATCCTCTCCAAGCAAGTTACACTTCCCAAAACTTTTTCTATTAAAAAATACATCAGTGTTGCTTATGAGAGAGAACCTTTGTGTGTACGTGAGTGTGTGAGTGAGAGAAAGAGAGAGACACCCCTCCATGCCAGAAGTAAGAATGTCTTCTCATGAGAAGAACTGAAGGAGTGACTTTCAAGCATTCCTTGATGTTATAAGTCATGGCCTTGTGAGAACAACAAAAGCTAACTTCTTTTTTTGTCCTTCACATGATATGTTAAATAATATACTGTGTTTTTTATTCAGTTGGGAGGCACTTAAATGCTGTTGGTGAGACCTCCTAGGAACCACTATAGGCACCACTAGTTGCCAGCAGCATTTCCATATAAAGAGGAATGTGACCAAAAGGAGCAAGATGCACCTTGCCTTCCAGAGGGCCAAGGAGGAGAGGGATACACTGCATGAGGACAGACCACTAGAGAGATTCTTTGCAGAAAAAGGAGGAACAAGGAGGAGGACCAACTGTTTCTGGAGCAGCTGGTGACCATATGAGCCAGCAGGGTAGTTCAGCCAGCTCCATTGGCAGGTCCACAGTCACCTGAAATCAGAGCTCCTATGCCAACTGCAGGGTCGGTAGTTACACAGGTTTGTATGCCGAAAGGTGTCTCCTGCATAGCTGAACATCCTGAAATCAGTGCAGAGCCCACTCCCGCACAAACATGAACTCTCCCACAGCCCTGTAGAAGAAGGTCAAGGTAAGGGTCATAGAAGCAGCAGAATCAGCAACTGCTAAACATTATTCCTGACAGTACAGTATAGTGTAGTGAGTGATACCAATGTACGCTACTGAAATTTCATTGTGGACTATTGACAGCTTGATGTGCACAGTGGATTACTGGTGTGTTCCCTGTGTTGGACAGTTGCAAAAATTATGTTTTGCACTATTCTAAGTTTTCATTGCCTTTTTAAATGGTTTGTCTATTATATTTACTTGCCTGCCTTTTATACTTACATAAGTTGGAGTTTTCACTGTTACAGTTTCATGCTGCAGATTTGGTTACGTACTATTTATTATTTATGCATTTACTTATTAATTATGTATTAGCTGTTATTTTATTAATTTATTTTATCTTATTGTCACATTCTGTTCTATTTTAAGTATGTTTCTGTTACTATAAATGATATTACTGATATGTTATGATATGTATTGATTCTGTTTTACATTACTATTTCAGTTATTTATTTATTGTGGTTTGTATTTATCATCATTTAACTGTTTGATAAGGTTTCATACAGTTGTATATTTTGCATGTTGACTTACACCTACATGCACACTTATTGCTTGTGAGCTTTAGCTGTGGAGAGGTATGTTGCATTTGGCTGTTTTGCACATTTGGCCATATCTTTATCTTTTCCTGTGACATAATATGTTTTGCAATGGTGGATATTACTTCTGCTGCATGAACAGTGGAAGTTATCAGGGATCATAATAAAGGGGTTCAGATGCATACTTAAAAGAAATGAAACCCACAGCCACAGCCTCATCTGAGGCCCTTAGTCACCAGACACCCACACAATGGTATGTGATGCCTCGATCGATCACTGTTTGCTGCATGGGTGGCTGCCCCCTCAGTTCACTGTTCCCCAACACCCTGCATATTGGGGTTTGGTCATCCATGCAGTATGCCCAGGCTGTGTGCTGGACGAGCACAGCCCCCACCATTGCAGTGTCCCCCAACAACCCATGCAATAAGGCATGCATCCATAAGTGAGAACATAGGTAACAGGAGAAAAGTGAGAACATAGGTAACAGTTATTAACAGTAGACACAGTCCAGGGCCCCATTACATCATCATGTGTCATTTACAGCACACTGACCTGCAAATATGGAGGCACACAAGGCATCCCTTATTTCCCTTACGTGCCACGAAGCAGCCCCAGAGAGGACAGGTGCTCTTTCTGGTTGCATGAACCTGGCCTGCAAATCAATAATGTCTTGAGTTCACTCCATACAAAGGTGTTCTCCTTTAACTTTGCGTATGTTGTAGGGAGTTCCGCAAGAAATAATCTTAAAGACGGCATTAGCCACAACGGTATCCAAATGGTTCTGTAAACAGTACCATCCTGTCTTCAGCGTGTCAAATGCATACTCCACCACCACCGAGCAACTGCTAAGAATTTAACTGAGCCTTCTCCTGCCAGGTGCTGTGTTGTCCAGATATGCTTCCATGAGTCATGGCCGGAGCAGGGTGGCAGGTCCCCCAAAATTAACAGTACGCACCAGCATCCTATTGATAACAACAATAGCAGGGGGAAATAGGACTCGTCCCAACAGGTATGGTCCAAAAACCCTCACTTCATGCATCTTGTCTACACACACTGGTATTTATGACCTTTGTGGTCCACCAAAGCCTGTAGAATGATGGCACAGTACCTTTCGCAGTTTACATATTCACTTCTTCCCTGATGCAGGCTAATTACAGGCCATGTGTCGCCAATGACCCCCAGTGCAGTTGGAAAACCTCATTCTGCAAAAGCCAGCTATTATTCTTTGCACATTTCCAATGCCAACCACACATGCATAAGTCACAGCACATAAGAACATAAGAACGACCATACTGGGTCAAACCAAAGGTTCATCTAACTCAATATCCTGTCATCGAGCAGTGGCCAATACCAGGTGCCATAGGCATGGGAACTAGATATGTGGGGGTGCTGCATCACCCTCAGGTTTTACGCAGGGCACAGGCTGCCGGGCATGTGCCCAGGCTTCACTCCTCCTGGCCCCGC
The DNA here is from genome assembly GCA_007922305.1 of Dermatemys mawii. Lineage (NCBI taxonomy): Eukaryota > Metazoa > Chordata > Testudines > Dermatemydidae > Dermatemys > Dermatemys mawii. Next base: position 39,941,698 of record ML677332.1, on the reverse strand, counting down.
ACCTGGGGTCCCAGCTGGCCACACACCCAGGACTTCACTCCCAGCCCCACACACGGGTCTCAGCTGCTGGCCCTGAGTCCGAGGCTCCGCTCCCAGCTGCCAGCCCCATGCCCAGGGCTCTGCTTCCAGCCCTGCATTCTGGGTCCCAGCTGCCAGTATCATGCCCGGTCCTCTGCTCCCAGCCTCCCATGCAGGTTCTGTCTGCCGGCTTCATGCCCAGGGCTCCACTCCTGGCCCCACACCCAGGATCCCAGCTGCTGGGCCAGTGCTCCATGCCTGCCCCTAGCTGTGTCCCCAACCTCATCCCCCTTACCCCGTCCATGTCCCCACCTCCAAGAGCCACGGCCCTGCTCCTAATCCCAGCTCTAGAGCACCAGGGGTATGAACAGGGTCCAGGGGAGGTGTGAAGTAAAAAAGGGACTTTGCAGTTTTGCTGGCTTTCAGCACCCCCACTATAAGAAGTGTTCCACTGCAACTGCCAGGTGCCCCAAGGGAATGAACAGAACAGGTAATCATTTAGTGATCCATCCCCTGTTGCCCATTCCCAGCTTCTGGCAGTTAATGATAGCCTAACACATTTCTACCTCCACAGCTGACTTGCTGACACTAACTGAGCTAGCCACAGACCTGTAGCAGTCTGCGGCAGCCAGATTCCAAAAGGCTACAGTAGCAGCCCACTTCTGCACTGCTGTGGCCTCCCTTAATCAAGTGTTCTGGCACTGGAGGGTGAGGGCTAGCTCCTCACACAGCTCCAGGATGGTTTGTTTCCTCATGCAGAAGTTCTGGAAGCACTACTGATTATCCCAGGTCTGAAGGACAATGTGGTCCCATCACACTGAGCTAATTGTCCTGCACCAGAAATCCTGCTCCACACATGGAAAATAAGCATCAGTTATGGCATGCATTAGGTCTGTACAGTCTATCATGAATACAGCCTCCTACGAGTCCCAGTGCCGCCTTCATCTCAGAAAGCATTCCTGAAATGCCATCCAGCATCTCACCAAATGTCTGCTCCACTGCATAAACCATTCACCCGCAAGCAGAAGCAGCTGATTAAATGGATCCATGGCTTGGCCCTGGGTTGGAACAGACAAAAGTGAGCAATCTGCACATCCAGAAGTGACAGGCACTCTTATGTGGCTGCTGAAAGCAATTCCTTACAGGTGTCTGTGAAGGACAGACAAGTTCTCCCACAATAGACTGCAAACCAAGCACTAAAGCAGCTCCAGGTTTCAGGGACTACTGGGACTGTGGGATATACGGATCCAAGCACAAAACTACATGTAGCTGCAGCATCTGCATGGATGCTGCTACACTAGATGTGACACATGTGTGCTCTGCAGTGTGGACTCTGGCAGCAAGTGTAGTGCATGCACTGATGCATTTATGTGAGCCAAGATTCAGCTACACCCCTACTATAAACATACTCTTATTGTTTCTTTGTGCTGCCCCCCTCTGCTTACTGCATCCACCTGTTGTCTGCAATCTTACACTTAGATTATCAGCCCTTCAGGGCAGGCGCTGGCTCTTTGTTATATATTTGTACAGCACCTAGCACAATGGGGCTCTATTGAAATACAAATAAATAACGGACAACTGAAAACACAGACAAAAAACTCAAACCCAGACTAATTTAGGCTAACATAATAATGTAAGTTATAACAAAATGTAAATCATTCGATCATTGTAAGCCCTTTGGTACATATACAAAGTATAATTTCAGAGTAATTAAAATGTGATGTATTAAGTCTGAAAGTCAAGGGATAATAGATAATTCACTAATTTAATTAACCAGTTACATAAATTCGTGGTAATTGTAGGTATCATAAAGCATAACCACAACATAATTACAAAGTAATTGCAGTGTAACTACAGGGTAGTTATATTCACTTAATTAAAACATAACCCCTTCATAATAGCTTTGTTACAATGGAAAATGACATAAAAAACAGAGAAAAGAAATCCCAGCTTGGAACCCAACCAGTCTGAGCAGAATCAGAAATGATATTCATTCAGCTACACTTACCAACTCACTATCTCTGCATAAAAGATGCATTTCAGAAGTGTTTATGGAGTGACAACGCTATGGGATGTGTAGTGTTTTCAGTGGTAACTTAAAATAGTATTCCTGTAGTAGAATCTCTGGGCCATTAGTAGGGACAGGCAAAGCTCAATAATGGGAGTAAACTGCCAATTGTGCAATTTTCACACTTTCCCTACAATTGTTTTGGCTTGGCAGGCCTGTTGTTTAAATGTATGTGTTGGGCTGGTGCCAGCCCACCCTTCTCCTTCAATCCCTTTCTGCCAAAAGCTAAAGAGGTTTCTTGGAACACTTTTTGAACAGCCAGAGCTTGCTGGTTATCTCAGTGATTTTTTCAGCACTTGGTCAGCTCTGAGGAAGCCTGAGAGGCAGTCTTAATAACTTCTAAACAAACAGAAGAGGAGGCTAGCAGAGAATAACTCTGAAGGGAGTGAAGGAGGAAACGAAAGAAAGACGCAGAAAAAGTAGGGGGGAAATTAAGATAGGTGAGTCTAATCAAGAGAGACCAGAAAATAAACTGAAGATATACCTACAAGGATCTCCATGCTGTACCCACTGCAAACCAATAGAGCTTACCATATTTTGCCATTATTTCCAAAGGTGGGACTCATGTAAGACTGCCACCCAGTGCTACCTACCTTTCATAGACAACAGCCCCAGATCTAGTCTCCCATTCCAGAGCAAAGGATACTGTCAAATGCCATGGCCTCAAGTTCCAGCAATATCTACAGCTACTACCCTTCTGTCCCATCAAATGCTGACAGCACTACTCCCCACTAATCCTAGTGTCTGAATGACAACTGTTCCTGGTTGAAATGCAAGTGGCTACATCTAAACTCCAGCCAGATGGAGGTGAGGCTAATGGGCAGAAGGAAATATTTCAAAGAACCAACCAACGCCATATCATCACCATCAAAATAGAGACTGCCTTACTGTAGAACACTCGGAGGTTCCTGTAATGCTGTAGCACAGAGAAGGGAGGTAAATTAAGTGGAGAAGTTCCCTGGATCAGATATATGCTACAGTATTACAGGATCACAGCACCTTGTGTATGAATCAAATTGCCATACTAACTTCCCTCTTTTCTAATATCTGTCTATATTTCTTTCAAATTATATTTCCTTTAACCTTCTGTTTCATATTATTTGTACAATTTTCCTTCTTCCAGTGAAATAATAAACTTCAGTCAATTCTGCTGAATTAACATTCTCAGTTTTTTCCAGATTAGAAACAAAAATAGAGATGGAGTCCATTCTCACACTGAGTGCTTTGATTCCTTGATGTACCAGCTAGAAAAGGATGAGCAAATCAATTGGGCTAGAATAAGAACCCATCACAAATGTCATTTGTTCCTCAAACCAAACCTCATATAAGATTTGAGAGTGTTTGGATAATCCCAGCCACCATCTCCTTCAAACAATTACCAACCCCTATGGTCCTTCCATGGCAGTGCTGCTAGGAAGGAGGGCAGACAGACAGGTAAGCTGTTGCTTCCCTGTGGTGGGGCTTCTTCATTGCCACTCACCCAGCATTTTCAATTTATGTAACAAATTTCATCTCTTCTTGGAATATGGCTGATGGACACTGTATTGTGCACAGTGTCTGCTTGGCCTTTTTTATGCTGTCACAGCTAGGTACCAATGATGTGCAGCTGGGACCTCATCACTGAAGAACACATTATAAACGTTCCTATGATCATTATATTTAGTAGGGAGCAGAAAAATGTTATTTGTGGGAGCGGGAGAGAGATGAGATTACAATAAAAAGGACAGCTTCAATGGAAAATCTTGGGTCATCCCCCTCTATTGGAAATGCCAGGGTTAATGTATCATTGCATAGAGAAGAAGTGGAAAGAAATGGTGGTACAGTACCCAATGGAGTATTATTCTTTCACAGATACTTGATATTTTCCATTCATAGATGAACCATGGCTGGACGGCTGAAGGCTTTCCTGATGGTGCCTCAGAGGGGAAGAGATGTTGCTGGGCAAATGTGAACAAGCACAGAAAACATGCTCTCCAGCCATGGATCTGACATCCACACAATGTAATGAATTTGGGATAGCCACTTAAGCCTCACACATGCAACTTTTTCCTTAGCATTGGGAAAATAAGAGATGAGTGTGAATAGCTAATGGTGAAGGGGGGGTAGCTGGGTGGATGTAAATGGCCTAGGTAATTGTGGAGGGCGGGAACTATGTACAGGTATGGGGCTTGACTTGTGAAGATGTGATCTTTGGATAAATTGCCTGTTTTAAACTGGCTCAGGGCTGACCTTCTGATCCAGCAAATGGTCAGGACTTCAGGTGAGCCCCAATCCTTAGGGAAAGGTTGGAAGGACCTTGTCCTACTAAGGCCCCATAAGACCAAGTGCTCATTCTGAACTGAAGCTGTGATGAATGCACAACCACAGAGAACACCCCTGGGTTCAAAGGACTAATCAACCAGAATCCTTGTTGAAGCAAGGGAGTGATTTCTGGTAAGCTTATTAGTGTGCATGTAGGTTCTTTTATAGTTTTTAATGTTTTCTCTGTCTATCCTAAGAATAAATTTTCTTGCTTAGAAACAACTATGTGATAACTTATAACTGTGGCAATCACACTGTGTGCCATCTCAGAAGACAAAAGAAACAGGCCTGCTTAGACAGTCTGCGTTTTGCTGGGGAAAATCATAGTAAAGGCAGGGAATTATTCAACTTGGAAATACCCCAGTTGAGAGAGAGACATACACACTGGTCTCCACCCAAGAAAGGCAACAGCTAAGGGCCAGAAGCCCTTGCTGAACCACTATGGGGAAACAAAGGTGCAGTTGCCCTGAACTCTGACACTATGGATATCCCTTTATTTTATCTTCATCTTCTCTGCTGCCCTGCCATTGTCCTCTGCAGCAATGAGAGTCCACTTTTTCTGTTTAAGGCTGCCCAAGGAACCTGGAGCACTTGCCAAGTATCTCTTCACTGAAGGGAAAGAGGAAGGGTGTCATTGCTATTAATATGTTATCAGTTCTGCATCTGTGTAGATGGACTCCTCCTTTTCCCCCTCCCTCATTTTCTCTGCCATCTCTCTTATCATCTGAGCCTACCCCAGAAGCTGTTGCTTTTGCCATTCGTGGAATATTTTCAAAGGCACAAATGATGATGACTTTCAATGGGAGTTAGGTGCCTAATTGCCAATTGTGCCGTTGAAACTTCCCCAACTCTGTGGTTTCAACCATTCTACCATGGTGTTTAAAAATTGCCTGATTTTTAACTGCCCTCATCTGGATGTGCAGATCTCATTCATACTGGTAAATTGCTAGTTTGCATAAGCTAATTTTCACCTAATAGACCAGAGATGAGCAACCTGCTGCCCATGGGCCGCATGCGGCCCAGTAGGGCAATCTGCTGGTGGGCCGCCAAACTGTTTATTTACATTCGCACAGCCACCCAGAGCTCCCAGTGGCCTTGGTTCACCATTCCCAGCCAATGGGAGCAGTGGGCGGCCGTGCAAATGTAAACAAACAGTCTTGCGGTCTGCCAGTGGAATATCTTGATGGGCTGCATGAGGCCTGCAGGTTGCCCACCACTGTAATAGACACTCCAACCCAGAATTCGATCTAATGGGATTCTGAGTGCCCTTTGGGTTATGGTGGAATTTACATCTCCAACCCGTCTCATACTTATAAATTAAAAGAAATTTACATGGACTTTTCTGACATATCTGGCTAAGTATCAGTTACTCAGTTCTTTGCATGCCTGCCCCTTTCCGTAGTTGGTCCTCCCAGGCTCTGTGTAGGTTTCTGTGTGTATCTGCATCAGAGCAGCATTCATTGCTTAGCAACATCCAGTGAATGAAGTCAGAGAGAAAGCACTAGATCTCTGATATGAAATTACTGTTTTCTAGCATTGCACCATTATTATAAATCTGCATTGTAATAGCATCTAAAGACCTCTTTCAGGATCAGGGCACCAGGAAAATACAGTCCAGGCTGCCATTGCTCCTTTAAAGTTAGGCGTCTGGTAACCAACCAGAAACCTTTCTTATATTCCCTTGAAACAGCTGACAGAATTTGCATGCAGTTTGTGCTGGCTGTAGTTCTAAGCCGTTAGAAGCAGAAGGAGGGCCAAATCCTGGAGCTTGGCAAGGCACCACTAATCGTCAGGGCAAAAAGGGGGTCTGACAAGTTTGTCACTACAATCTTCTTAATCATCTTTGATCTTCATTAATGCCTTGATTCAGCAAAGAAATGGAGCACAAAATCTCCCTATCCCCATCCACCTGCCTAAGTGCTTTGCTGATTGGGGATGGATTTCTCACCTGATTAAATGTGAATTAGGGCCAAAGGGCATATTATTTGTGAAGATAGCAGATGCTCTGACTCATGTGTCACATGTAGCTACCCTGCTGACAAATTTGCCTAGATCCACAAGGAAAGCAGTGTCTGCCAAGCAAACCCCTCACCTTGCACCCATTTACATAAGCACCATTCCTCTTCCTACATCATGTCCCCAGTCATATACTTCTTTGCTGTTTCCAAGACTAGGCAATGTTCTCTGTCCTCACAATGCAGGACTGGTGGGGAACTGTGAGTGGCCCAAAGGGCAGACATAGTCACAAGTCAATCACTAAAATATGTGTTAATTCTTTTTCTTACTTTCCCCTAATCAAATTCGAAGAGATGTAAATTCCACCATGACCCAAAGGGCACTCAGACTCCCATTAGATCAAAGTCTGGTTCCTGCATTTTAGGAAGGTGACATCTAAAACATTTTACTCTTTCTTTGTAAATGGTTAAAGAAATGAAACTAATGTATCAAGAGACAATACTCCTTAAGTACTGCTGATTACTTAGTGCAACGTTAATCAACCAATACCAAAATTGTCAGACACACACAAGACACTCTCCCTCTCTCTCCCTATCTCTATATATATCTTTCTGCTGCTGCAAACTAGGTATTTTCCTTCTATGAACCCAGTCCAAATTTTCGTTCATGTCTATCCTGCCTCAGTCAATTTATCCCTTCTATGGAAGCTGCTGGGCTCTCAGCAAAACTGTCCTTATTCTGGATCCATTTACTGTTTCCAGCAGAATGACCTCTTTTGGAGTATTCACAAATCAAACTTCTTTCATCACATATTAAACTGATAAATTTGTCATGGAAGAGAGTACAACTCCTCCCACATACCCCATTCCTCCAAATGAAGAGCATCAGAATGGGTATTAAATAATACTCTTACAGTCTCATGATGACTCAAAAATAGGTATGTTGTGCTTTGGCAAGATACACACTGCATTCCAGCAAGAAAAGGATATCTGAATTTGGTACCCTCTGGCCACATTTTCTGCCAGCCTGAATAGTCAGGAGGGACCATTCCATGCACAGCTGAATTAGAAAAAAAAGCTTTGATGTAATTTATAGAATAATGACTATATAGCTGAGGGAATATGAACAAATGGATGTTTCCTCTATTTTACTGTAGCTATGTTTTGTTAATGTTGAATGGACCATATGAAAATTTAATACAAGGAATGCCTCTGGGAATTGCATTTTTATGCTCCACTTGCAGAGATACATTCTTACTAATTAAAGTAGCCAGTCTACCTGCTAAAGCTGCACAGACAGCACGGTATATTTTTCATGTCCATATGTTTAAGATTTTTATTTCTGAAATATGTGCAATGACACTGTACTTTGTGGCAACTGATTTTAAGTCACTGATTGGCATATACACAATTATACAATAAACTTTGTCACAGACAAAGTGAAAGCACGAAGTCCTAATTTCTCTGTGAATGTATTTTTGCCTTACTTTCATGGAAGGGAGCCAACATCCAGAGTTCTCAGAGGGGATCCTTCAATTTCAAAAGGTTATGGAGAAAATGGTCATGTGGGTTTTAGTCCACAAAAGCTTATGCCCAGATAAAGCCGTTAGTCTCTAAGGTGCCTCAAGAACTCCTCATTGTTTTTATCATTATCTTTATTACTTATTATTAAGTAATTTCCAGGCTTATTCAAGATTTGGGCATATTGCTCCCATTATCTATGCCCATCATCAGTCATCTTTTCCCAACACTAATATTCACCGTGATTTTATCTATTGTTCAGTAGTGACAGAGTGTTTGTTGTTTAGTAGCAATGGGCTAAGAATTAGTACTCCTGAGTTTTTTTGTTAATTCTGCCCCTGACTCACTATGTGATCTTGGGCAAGTCATTTAACTTTTCTGTGTCTCAATTTCCCCATCTATACAAGGAGAATAATACATGTCCAACTCAAAAGGGTGTTGTGAAAATTCTTTGTGAAGTACTTGAGATTCTCACACAAAATGTATTATATTTTGCAAATGTAATATGTTACTATTAACATATCGAAAGGCCATTGTCACAGATAAACCTGCTCTGATTTGGAAATAAATTTCAGCTTTGCCATGGCACTTGTGTCACATCAAGAGACCATTATCCAAAGGCAATGACCACCAATTTTTCAATTACTTAGCAGCAAAGAACAACTGTAAACCTCAGAAACAAAAGGGTATAATGTAGTAAAGGTGCACAAGACGAAAAACGACAAGATGAAAATCACATTTAAAATCAATTAACCATGTAAATCTCACAGACAAATAAAATTGAAATATATATAAAGATTGGGTTTGCATTTCACCATTAGTGAACTGATATCTGCTAACTTTGACACTTCCATAAGCTTGGGCAGTGAAAGTAGATGGATTACAGTTTCAGTCTCTGGTTCTCATGCACTATCCCAAGGCTTATATGGATTGGGTTCCCAACTCTGCAGGTGAATTCTTAGAAGAAATATTTATTTTTAAATATTGAAAACATTTCTATTAATAAATCACTTACATTCAGGGGCAGCGTATAATGGAGGCTGGGGGAGACTAAACCTTCCCAAATGCTCCCTGCAACAGTGGGGCTCAGAGCTCCTCCAGGCAGCCAGGACTCTGGGCTCTTCCAGGTGGTCAGGATTTGGGGTGGCTTGAGCAAGCAGGCCAGGGCTCAAGGCAGCTTGGCTGGGCAGGTTGGGAGCTCGACAAGGCCTTCTTCAGCCACAGTTGAAGGCTCAGAGCTTCTCTGATCCCAGCAGGCAAGAGTGGGGAGGAATGAGAGTGGCGCCCAGGGCAGGGTGGGGATGGGTTCTTGAGTGGAAGTTGCAGGGTGGGGGCCAGCCTCCCTGAATGGGGGAGGCTGCACCACCCATACTTAAATTTTCAAAAATGACTAGTGATTTGGGGCTTCTCAATTTTTAGGGACTTAACATTAGCCCCTTAAGGGTACATTTACACAGCAAAAAATGGGGTCAGGGATAGCTCAGTGGTTTGAGCATTGGCCTGCTAAACCCACGCTTGTAAACTCAATCCTTGAGGGGGCCATTTAGGGATCTGGGGCAGAAAAAAAAAATCTGTCAGGGGACAGTACTTGGTCCTGCTAGTGTAGGCAGGGGGCTGGACTCAATGCCCTTTCAAGGTCCTTCCAGCTCTATGAAATAGGTATATATTAAAAATAAACCTCACAGCAGTCAGTCTCAGAACCCAGATCTACATACTCAATCTCATGCTACAGAACTGAAAGTAACTGTGTAGCCATTCCAGCTTGGACTGGAGCTCTGGCTCTGAAATTGACCTCCCTCTTGGGGCTTTAAAGCCCAAGCTCCAGCCTGAGCCAGAATGTCTACGCAGCTATTTTTAGTGCCGTAGTGCAAGCCCAAGTCTGAAGACCCAAGCTCTGGGACTCGCTGCTGCAGGGCTGGGGTGTTTTGTGTATGTGGCTGTGTAGACATACCCTAACAGGGCTAGATCTTCAGAAAGATCAGATCCCTTTAAGTTGTCTCCTGTTGGGCATGCAAAAGTTAAGGGACACAAGCTCACTAGTCACCTTAATATAGGCCAGTAGATATCTTCTCCTCCTCATGATGTAAGAGACAACCCTCAATTGGTCAGAGCACAAGCTCACTATACCCCCAATCGTTCGAGTCTTTGGGTTGGTGATAATGCCTAATGGTTCAAGTCTGCAATCAGCAGTAGTGCCTAGTGGTTCAAGTCCCCGAATGCTTAAATTTTTTAGTTTCTTCCAATTTTAACATTATCTCACCACATCCCACAATCATTTCCTAAGGGAACACAGTCTTATACATTGCAGCTCTCTATTAGCTTTTAAGTCTTTCAGTGCCCAAATGCTTCCAGTTCAATAATCCAATTATGTAGGAGGAGGAGATTAGAAAAAGGGAAGCAACCTGTGAAGACAATTATGTTTCTGTGAAGTGGAATTAATTTGCAACCGACTCACATGTTTCAACCAAATTTAGGACTCTGCTGGCATCCATGATTAGAATCATAGAAGGTAGAGATGGGAAAACCTATTAAATTCCATCTAGTCAATTCCCGGAAGTCCAATGCAGGATTATTACCTACAGTGTACTCTTGAGTCCTTTCTTCTGTTTATTTCCAAATTACTGTCTCAAACAATGGGGCTTTCAACCATTTAACTAAAACAGTTTTGACAGACAAACAGAGAAATGCCATCAAGTTGCATGTTAGGCCTCGCTTTGCTCATTCAATTAATACACCGTAACTAGGATGTGATTCTCCACTGCATTATATCATGAGTAGTCACCTACTTCTTTGCAAAATGAATGTAAAATTCTACCATTCTAATTAACTTTTTACATCTACTTTACTCAGGTGTAAATAATTATACAAGATAGTGAAGAATGAGGTCCCTAGTTTTATTATACATATACATTAGTAGTGGGTGTAGATCCACCACCTCAGTCATCTTGTGAGATGTATTTATTTGAAAGCACCTGTTTATATCTTTATTAATCCCTCACCAGCTTTATCACACTGAGAAGAACTTCACTTCAGCATGGCCAATATTGTAAAACAAACAAGGAGTTTGTAGGTCAAGCCATTGTGGAGATAGGAGGAGCCAAAATAGTATTAGAAAAATTTTAAAAACTGAAAACCTCCTTACGCTTTTGAACCCATGAGCTCAATTGTTGGTCCTGGCTCAGAGTGTGTTGTGCTGCTTAGGAAAGCCACCTTTCCCCCTCTCCTCCTCAGCTCCATTGAGCACAGACTTGACAAAGATGAGGACTGAGCCCACAAACTACACTTAATAGCATACAGTTTTCTTCCTGGAGTAAATTTCAGCTGCCATATTGTACTATTTGAATTTTAATTCCTCAATTCCCACAGGAGCACTGAAACTTTCTTTAAGTGCATCCAGCTTCCTCTAAACCAAGCAACCCCAATCCCCCACATGACTCTGTTTATTATTATTAATCAGCACATTTGCTCTATCATCTGCCTTTATCAGTAACAGCCTACTCAAAGAAGCCAGAATGAATTGCTGAAGTGGCATGGTTTTGATAGCACAAAATCAATAGAGTAAGAGAGATGAACAGTGCCACTTGGATGTAAACAAGTAGATGCTGTATTCCTGCAGTGACTTTGTTATTATTGTCAGTAAGGTCAGCAATTTTCCTGAAAATTAAGCAACCTGGCAAAATTCTAGAAATTAACTTTCATTCCTTGTAGCCAATTAGTTCTTGCTGTAGTTAACTCACATATTATTTCACAGGTAATCAATGTGTGATGTATAGATAAGAATGAAGAGATTATAGAAGTAGAAGACTGACAAGAATTTAGGAGTGACAAGTGTGTAATAAATAAGGTAAGGCAGTAAAGCACAGCCTGCAGGTTAAGGCCTGTAAGATTGCAGTTTAGCCACACCATGATGCAGGTTTCAGGAGACAAGATATGAGTGGGTGAACTATGACTGACCCTATACCAATAAGACAACATGATTACTGTAAAAGATGAGCCAATAGGTAATGTCACATAAAAATAGATCACAAGACACCTGATTGTAACGTCACGGAAAATTCTGTTCTGGCCGCAGGTAACCCTAGAGTTGCCTACTTTCTGATTACACAAACTGAACACCCTTGCCCTGCGCACTGCCCCACCCCTTCTCCAAGGTCTCACCCCCGCACATTCCATTCCCCCTCCCTCCGTCACTCAATCTCCCTCACCTCACTCACTTTCACTAGGCTAGGGCAGGGGGGTTGGGGTGCACAATGGAGTAAGGGCTACACCCAGGGGTGTGGCCACTGGGGAGGGCCAGAAATGAGGAGTTCAGGGTGAGGGAGGGAGCATCAGGCTGGGGCAGGGGTGTTGAAGGGGTGAGGGCTCTGCCTGGAGGTGTGCGATCTGGGGTGGGGCCAGGGATGAGGGGGGTGGCATGCAGGGGGAGCTCCGGGCGTGGGGACAGAGAATGTGAGAGGAGACTCAGGACTGAGGCAGGGGTGTGGGACAGGGTGTGGGCTACGGGAGGGAGTTTGGGTGCGGGAGGGAACCAGGGCTGGGGCATGGGATTGGGGTGAAGGAAGGGGGGCGGGTTCCAGGAGCAAGTTTTGGGTAGAAGGGGGCCAAGGCTAGGGCAGGGGGTTGGTGTGTGGGAGGAGTGAGGGTGCAGGCTCTGGGAG
>ML677332.1:39882979-39929167 GCA_007922305.1 Dermatemys mawii | reverse complement strand
GAGACAGTATGGGCTCCGCGCAGCGCTTACCTCAGGCGGCTCCCAGAAGTGGCCGGCATGTCCAGTTTCTAGGCCAGAGGTGAGCAAACTTTTTGGCTTGAGAGCTACATCTGGGAATAGAAATTGTATGGCGGGCCACGAATGCTCACAAAACTGGGGCTGGGGTGCAGGAGGGGGTGAGGGCTCTGATTGGGGGCCCAAGGTGTGGTGATCAATGGTGCACGATTCTGCAATTTATCACATAGGTTTCTTGTGTGTGCATGTGTTTGCTCCCAAAGTGAGAAATATTTATCCCCCACCCGCAGAGAGGGAGATCATTCAAAACCAGCTGAAAAGAATGCCCATCAGACTACTTTGAAGTTACAGTCAAGCATAGAAAGTTAGAGCCAAACAGGAATTGGCCACCACACTTGTAGGGGCTGAGCAGCACCTTCTTGCATGCGCTCACTCACCAGTGCAGACTGTGGCCCTTTATCACTGGCTGACGTACATACAATATTATCCTGGAAAAGTGCACTACTCTGTCCTGAGAGAGTAATGTGATGCATCCAGACGACATTCCATTCATTCGAATGAAAGCAGCTGAGAGGATACGGGCCTGTTCTGGAAGCCGCAAATGAGTTAAAAGCCCTAAAAAGCTCTCCCTTTAGAAACCTCTGGTCTCTTTATATGTCATGTAGTTGAAGATTCTTCCCTTCCCTATCTATCCTTCTTTCGGGATACAATTTCTGGAAAACATGATCTTTACTTCTGCTGCTGCATCTTATTCATTATGGGTAACAGTGGCCCTTGCGTAGGTTAATTAGCACAAGACCTATGTAACATATAAGCCATACTTGGAGGATTTAAGTGGGACTTAGCTGGTGCACATGTTTTGTGGTGGTCCTCTGTATGCAGGTGAATTTTATCCTATCAACAGGATTGTCTCTAAACAGAATGCATCTAAGTTATACAAAAGGTACCCAGGGGTCTTATAGACATGGCTGGCAATCCAGCAGCACTGATGACACTAAAAAACAACAGCAGCTGGCAGATCAAAGGACAAAAAGCTACTTACCCTCAAAGATGAGAATGGCACAGGACAGTAATGACTGATTGATTCAGAGTTCAGAATTTCTTTCCACGCATTCAAGCACTGACCAAAAACTTTTTTACAGCCAGAGATCTGAATAATGAAAGAGACTTTGAGTACAGTTAATTAAACCACTGAAGACATTACCTGCTACTTTCTGACAATCACCTTTAAATCTCCCTCTGCGCCCTTCCTAAAGTCTTGTCTAACTATACCAAGTAAATAAACATTTTTCTGTCCCCTGGAAAATGTAATATATAATCATTTGTTATTCACTTTTAAATATTTATCAGTGAATTCAGCGTTCTCGAAAGTAAAATTTGCAAGCTTCCCACATGGCTCTGTCAATTTGTACATTAATGCTTAAGGTCAGAAACTGAGGGAATGTTTCCTACCCTATGAATTTGCTGCAATCAGTGGGTTAAAGGCAGAGTTTGTAGCCAATGCAACCCAAGACTCTTCATCAATCTCAGTGCTGAACAGTAGTAACATGGGGAACCCTCACCCTGGGTTGGTGATGTGGACTTGGTCTAACTCCAACTAAAATAATTGGGAGTATTTCCATTGACATCAATAGGAGTTGAATCTGGCCCATGATAAGGGCACATAGTATTTCATTGGAATATTGCAAAGGACAGCTTTTCCTTCTGTAAACCATCTGAATGACAGAAATTAAGATAGAAAAAACTCATCAATTCATTCTTTCCAGCTCCATGAGCCAGTGCAGGGTTACTTCATACCATACATATTGTAGAAGGTAGTATTTTGTTTCTAAGATCCTTGTACCACAAAAAAACCCCAAAAACCTTGGACTTAGAAAACATCATCATCTGCAGTCTCGCAGCCCCTGCCTGAAGAAGATTATCAGGGAGCTTAAACAACAATGGAATGGGAAGAAACTGCTCCATGATTAAGTTTGTTTCCTCCTATGGTTTAAGAGAGAGAGCAACCCTAGTTCTGCTTTCACACTTCCGGTTGATTTTAGCATTAATCTGTGCAGAAACAGTGCATGACTGAAGGTTTAGGAGACAAACACCAAGAGTTTATTCAGCTAGGATAGAAAATAACCATCCATTTTTAGTAGTCAAATGGTGACCTCAGACTGTTTTCTGGTCAGCAGGCTCTCCTGTCACAAAAATGCATCATCACAACTGGTATTAATTGGTACCCCATGTTTGTAGTCACAGGAGAGAAGCCAATGGATTTAAGTGGCCTGAGGCTGGCCTTTCACATCTACCTGTGTTGCCTCCAGGTCAGAGCTGAGACAACAGAATGGGATTGAGCTGGGTGTGGAAGCCTGGAAGAGGAAAAGATTTATGGGAGGAGGGGGGAAGACTCAGTTAGTAAACATGACTATTTGCAATATTTGCAAAACTGGTACCAAGGAACCTTTGGTGTCTGCATTTCTGCCATCTCCAACACCATTTTAAAATATTCTTGTACAAGAGATAATCACACACGGGCCAACAAAACAAGAATAGAAAAGAAGAATTTTCTGAAGTCTTTTCAGTTTTTATGACTCCTTCCAAAATAGTAGCTTGTGCTAATTAGAAACAGTCTCATTTTCAAGTGGTAAACAATTATCTGCACCTTCTCAGCATGCAGTCCACTGTAATCCTACAACATGATCACATTAGACCTCAGGCAAAGACCTGATAAAGACTAATAAACTGATAGGTTGCTTTCAAAAGGTTTGAATTTTCAGTCTTTTAAAAAACGCAGTTCTCTTCTCCTGTCCCTTGCTGTTTTGCTGATACAAAAGAAAGGCTTGCCGGAAAGACAGCATGTAAGTCCATCTCCTTGAACTTTTTATTAAAGGAAAACTGCATTGATGGCTAGAGACTTTAGAGAGCTAAAATAAATATTGATTAAATAAGAGTATGGAAAATGAATTTTCAAAGTAATATTAAGCAATACCTGCCATTATTTCACTATTTACGTCACCCTGACTGGCCTTGGTAGGAACTGACATTTTAATAACATTTTCAGATAGTAGGTCTAACCTAATGACAGAACAAAACTCAAGGTCTCAGCTCGTCATCTGAGTACATAAGAAACCAGAGATTTCCAAAGTTGCTGTAACTTCTGCAATTTAAAAAGACAATTTTTCATTAATGTAACAGTTTTTTTAAATGCTTCAATTTAGAGATGGGTCCAAAAGAAACCCTCCAGCTCTAGACACCCCTAACATTTTAGAAGTTTGGATTCAAAGAGCACTTTGTGGATGGCTCCAGCTCTGTAAGAAGCCAAACTTAAATCAAGAATCTGAAAAATCCCAAAGATGGGAAATGCCTGGATCAGAATTTTGCTGCTCAGGATCTGTCTTGAGTTAAATTAACCAATTTCTTAGAAAACACATTACAAGTCTCTAATTTGTCATGCATTCAAGAGCTGAGCAGATTCCTTGAGTCCTGCTCTACATCACCAAATTGTCAGGATGGTGGCATCAGAAACTTTTGGTAGTGCTTTTTAAAAACAATTTTAACTCCTAAAATGAGTTGCAATTCATTCCTGTACACCGTGTCAGCACAATGGATATGCATCACTTAAAACTTCAAAATATGGCACAAGTGGAACTTTAGTGAGGAATTGGTTTTGTGCTGGCCCTTTACATAAGGCTGTTTTTCACCCTGTGCGATTTACTCTTCTTTGTAATTAGATGTAGTAACTGGAAATTAGATTCTTTCTTGTTGAAACATTTTATTGATTTTCAAATCATCATACAGCCACATTCACAACAAATGCAAAACACAAAGTGACACTAATATACTTAAAAGGAAATATTACACGGCCTCCCTCCTTCAGTTTTAACAATGTCTCCTAATCTGGTTAGGCTGGAACAGTAGGTACAAGTTTTTGATTGATCAGTCAATAGGTAGCTTGTCTGAGATACAAAAAGGTTAAAAGATTTTCCCAATGCCACACAGCAGGCCAGTGGCAGAGTCCCAGGAGCCCTGACCTCAGTTTCCTACATTAACTGCTAGAAACACTGGGATAGATTCTGCCCCCTATCCCAGTCCCTATATGTGACGTTGATGGCTCACAGAAGTGTGGTGCAAGGGGCTGGGAAAGAATTTCCCTTGTGAAGGCACAGCATAAGGCCATTGTTAGCAGCTGTGCCCCTTGCAAGACACAATGGTGGTGGAGGTGCTTGGATAGAGGGTCTCTATAGTACACATCACTACAAAAATTCTGGACTTGTGGGTAGCCTTGGGCCTGCTCTAATTTATACCAAGGGTTATTTTCATCTCCTGGAGCAGCTGAGATTCAGAAAGGCACAACAATGATTTAAAACCACCTTTACCTTCTGTGTTGTACCTGCTGGATGCCCAGCACAAAAACCCTACTTCATCTCTGTGGTTTTAAGTTCTAGACTCCTGCAACATCAATTTTTAAATAATCATTTAAGTAGTATAAGTAAGTGTCTTACAACTACAACAAACCCCTTGAAAGGTCAGTGAAACATAGACCCTAAAATGCCTTGAGAGAGTCCTTTCAACATTATTGACAGAGGAGAAACACAGGGATTATAGAGAGCAACTATGGTGTAGAAGGTGGTAGATGGGGATCACAATGAATGTGAAACAAGAAGAGGATTACACTGAGGCGGGGGGTGGAATATGTCATATGGAAATATAAAAGATTCAAGTGGCTGCAATGGAGACTAAAGATAAAAGAATTTTCTCTACTTGTAAGGAATTCATTAGCATTATTAGCATTCATTGCTTAGAATCTGTGTCTATTTTTTTTAATGTTGCATTATGAGATCCCTAACATTTTTAAATTTTTCAGTTTCATCAGCTAGATGTATTTCCAGCATCTCCAGTAAAATGTTTCCTTATATTTGTCCCTGTAGCTAATTTTATATACACGTATCCCATAGAGCTGCATGTGAAGTAATTGACAAATAAATATTAAACTGCTTTGAATTTGGAGCTGTTGGGGAAAAAACCTGTAAAGTCTGGGTTGAAGATTGAGAAAGAGTGAGAGGAAGTCTATTGTATTTGTAAGGCAGAATTCCATGAGAGGCAAAACCAATGGACAATCACATTGATTGTTATTTAGCCCAGTTTTATATAGGGACTAGTATTATATAGGATCCAGTAACTCAAAGCTGCAGGTTTGGCAGAGAATCCTGTGTTGTTGAATCTCAGGATGGAGGTTTGTCATAAAACTGTTACTTCTAGTAGTGCTTTTTTAAAAACAATTTTAACTCCTAACATAAGTTGTACAGTATTTCCAACTGGATGCTAATGGCAGCCTGGCAGTTGAGATAAAAGGAAAGGCTAGTGTCATTCTTATAACAGAGCACTATACATCTAATTACAAAGAACAGTAAATCACAAGAGCTAGAACTTGGGTTCCAAAGGAATCTGAAAATCTCAGGTTTTTACTGGTCTTTATTAGAGATGGGTCTTTACCTTTAAGCAGTATGGCAGATATACTCACTTCTCCTCTAGACTATATGGGTGAAATTCACAAATGTGCACAGGATCAGCAGTAGATCTATGCCGCCCTTATTGCCTCAAAATAGGGCATATGGAGGACATAAATAGTGCATAGACTTTGTGCTGGTTCTTTACCCAGGGCTGAACTTTGCCCTATATGCATAAATGTAAGTATACCTAAGAACAAATTTAGCCTTTCCATCAGAGGCAACCAAAAGATCATCTGTTGCTCTAACCAGATTTCCATCAGTCATTCACATCAGATTTCAAATATCCAAGTATGCTTTCATGCATCTAAGGAGGTAACCAATTAACAAAAGCCTATTATAATTTCTTCTGTGAGACAGACAGCTTTTGGAGACATAATGGTCATCAGCAGTCACCAGTTCCATTTATAGGAATTTAGATAATGAAACTTCCATAACTATGTTTTATCAGGTAAGTGATTAAAAATTACAAGAATTTCAATATTACATATTGTCATCTAAAGGCAAGATTTCCCAAGGCATTTAGTGCCTCGAGATGCAGAAAACTACCTAAGCATAAGGGACCTAGGTGCTTTTGAAGATCCCACCAGGCACCTTTCTGTATACCTTTAAAACTCTAGCCCTAGGAGACAATAGATGAGATTCTGGTCCCATTTGAAATCAATGGCAAACCTCTCATTGATTTCAGGAGGGGCAGGATTTCACCCAATGTTTGCCTATGCTGTATGTTGCACCAAGATATGTTTTGTCTGTTGCATTAGGATTTGTGTGATCAGGAGTGGGAGGATTCAAATTCCAACTGAAGCTAAAAGGAGTATTTCCATTAACTTTAATCAAAGTCACATTGGATTACTAGGGACATAATATAAAGGAAAGATGTTGTCCCATGGACTGTTTCACTAAGGTTAAACAGGTACAAAACATTAAATGGTACAGGATTGTAACCTGGCTATGAGCTTTTCAGTGTTTTAAGGTTGGGTGAAATTCTTTAATTCTGTTACCATAGAACATTAAATAACTTTAACACTGTGACATGAGGAAGCTGAAAAGCTGCATATTTATGAATAAGGGATCAACAGGTAAGAAAAAAGCTCCCCCATTACTGAGTAGATGCTGTTCTCCTTGATTAAACTAATAAAATAAATAACGTTGCAACATTGAAAAGTTGGAGATTGCTAAAAATGAGTGTGCCCATGCATTGGCAGTCAAGCCCTAGCCCTGTTCATCCAAACTCCAGAGTGTGGTTATCCCAGAAAATATTAATGGATGGCTTTAAGGGCATCACTAATCTATGGGTAATCACAGACCTCATTTAAGATAATTGGGTAGCCACACGTCATTAAAACAAAATGGAGAAAGCAATTAAAGTAATTTATGGTATAAGATAGCTGGGCACACTAGAAGCCACTGCCCAAAGTATTAGACATGCAAGGCCAATCAGGAGCTAACTCATACAAGCCAAGTGGTTTTCCTGTGTGGGGGTAAAATATACACTTCTAGGCTAGTTTTTATGTTTAGCTGAATTCAGGCCTAAAAACCTGAACCAAAGATCTTTGCCCTGTTTGTCTTTTATATTTTCACCCATTCCCTTGTTATTCCCAGAAGAGAATGTACATAGTAGAATGTTTTAGTTGAAGACCAGATACACATACATACTGATTAACAAACGTTAAATTGCCTCTAGAAGCCTAAGCTAGAGATGCCTTTTCTGTCTAACAAGATAAGATGTTATTTTGCAGAGCCTTATTATTTGTGTATAGAGATAGACATGGAAGGTATAAACAAGGCCATAGAGCGAGGGGCCTTCTGGTCAAGTAAATAGTGTCCGAAGGATGCCTGATGGGCGCGTGAACAGCTTGAATTGTAAAATGATTGGTTATAGATAAAGATTGCTAGCCATTGATAGGTTAAGATCCCTTGCTGTATTGCAATTCTATGTATTATGTTTTCTGATAAAAGGTCACCATGATGCTCCTGTACTTTGTAGCTCGTTGCGAATTACCCATACTTGCATGCTCTGGAATAAAGTGTGTTTTCAGATACAAGTGACCACCAGCCTCATTCTTTGGAGGGAACATCACCCCTGACAACGGGAACTGAATCAAGTCACAGGGGCTGGTGCACTGATTAGGTTGCAGCTGATGCGTCTGTATGAAAGCGACCATAAAAGCAATCATGAGCATGACCCTGAGCAGGAACAGAGACACAGCTCCTTAGGACACAGTACTGGCTAGAAAGACAGGGTTGGAAATTGTGAGCAAAAGAGACTACCTCCTGTTGTTTTTTCCCACTGTGTTCAGGAAACAGCACTCTGTGTATATTCTTTTTGAATCAACAGGATTGCCCCAAAGGGATACCTGACTAATTTAATCATTTTTCCCTCTTAACAGAAACAATCTGGCAAGGCTCTGTATTGCCTAATTGCTTGGGCCAATGGGGCAACACTGTTATCTAATATGGGTGCCTGTATATAGGCTGATTAATGCTGTTGCCCCAGATCTTCATGAGACGAGAAATCAATGGACCTGGGAAATTGGGACAGCCATATGGAAACAAATCCTCCCATCCATGCACTGCAGCTACAACTGCTTCCAATGGGCTCAACATCTCTTCCTCCTGTTGTGCCTTCCTCCCCAGATTATATAGGCCCCTTTCGAGAAAGGCATAGGGTGCCCTGTCAAGCTGTGCTTCAGGCCATGCAACTGAAACATTCCCCAGAGCAGGCTTCCTACATCCAGCAATCCCCATACAGGACTGTCCCAATTCCCATGTATTCAAGGCCTGCTATGGCCATGGGTAGAGTGAGTAGCACAGGATTTGTCATTTAGTCAAATGACAAATTTGGCATTGAGGTTTGTTGTTTGGTAGGGGGAAGGGATGGCGTGAGGGGAAAATGTCTGCTAATTTTCTGATCTCTTTTTCACTGCCTTTCAGTATTCATGAACAGTTCGCACCCCTGATGGGTGGGCTGGTCACAATTTATTATGCATTGCGCTTTATTAAGTATTAATGCACCTAATTAAAATGATACACATTGACGTTTTTCCCCCAGCATTATCTCTGCTGGTAGTAGTAAATTAGGTGAAGTAGGGACTTGAATGCTCTCGTATTGCTCTTTTAGAGCCTCTACGAGAACGAAGCTATTTCTCCTGGTCTCTCCCCACAGCTGGTTACATATGTTGCTATAATTAATGCTTCCCAAAACCTCAGCCACTAAGGCCAGATTCTGGTTCCCCACTATAGGCATGTAAGAGGGAGAGGACACAGGGAACCCTTCTCCCGCCAGTGCATCTGGTCCCAAACAGCTAGACTCCTGCTGCTGATGTTCATGCAGCTGGTGAGGCATATCATAAGTATTAGTCTCTCCACAATGAGCAGTAAGGGCCAGGTTATAGCCCAGTGCACCTTTCATTCCATCAGGCAAGCCCTGGCTGGTGCTGAAGGGAGAGCATACCCAAAAAGGAACTGCCAATGCCTCTTTCCACTGAAGACATTTTGCCTGCTTCTGTCTGCTGGAGGCAAAATGCATTCACAAATTTTCACTGGTGCAGCAAACATCACATAAAGCAGAAGTGTTTTTAAACACCAGAGTACACGCCTGAAACACATTTTAAAAAGATTTACCTGGTATTTAGTCACTACATGAACAACTCATGTACTGCACTTGATTTCTTTTTAATTCACTTATTACCCTATCTAGAGCAACTTGGCATTACCTACAGTCTCTGCTTTGGAGACAGTCAGGACCGGAGTAGGAGGGGTGCTGCAGAAGAGAACTGATATGTGGTGGCACAGCTCTATAGGTAGAAAGGTTGAGCTTGTGGTTAAGACAGTGAACTGAAATGCAGACTATCACAGTTCAGGACCCACTGCTGCCATAGACTTCCAGTAACACCTTGGGACAGTTCCCAGTGTGGATAATACTACTAGTACTATATCAGAAACCAGATGACTGCTGTACTTACCTACATGCCACACAATCCATTGTCTACAGCCAAGCTCTAAGATACAACCACATTTGCTCCAATCCCTCAGACAGAGACAAACACCTACAAGATCTCTATCAAGCATTCTTAAAACTACAATACCCACCTGCTGAAGTGAAGAATCAGATTGACAGAGCCAGAAGAGTACCCAGAAGTCACCTACTACAGGCCAGGCCCAACAAAGAAAATAACAGAATATCACTAGCTGTCACCTTCAGCCCCCAACTAAAACCTCTCCAGCGCATCATCAAAGATCTACAACCTATTCTGAAACACAGTCCCTCTCTCTCACAGATCTTGGAGACAGGCCAGTCCTCACGTCAGACAGCCCCCTCACCTAAAGCAAATACACACCAGCAACAACACACCACACAACAAAAACACTAACCCATGAACCTATCCTTGCAAAGCCCAATGCCAATTCTGTCCACATATCTATTCAAGTGACACCGTCTTGGGATCTAACCACATTAGCCACACCATCAGGGGCTCGATCACCTGCACATCTACCAATATGATATATGCCTCATGTGCCAGCAATGCCCCTCTGCCATGTATATTGGCCAAACCAGACACTCACTACACAAAAGAATAAATGGACACAAATCTGGCATCAGGAATCATAACATTCAAAAGCCAGTAGAACACTTCAACCTCTCTGGTGACTCAGTAACAGAGTTAAAGATGGCAATTTTGCAACAAAAATCTTCAAAAACAGACTTTAATGAGAAGCTGCTGAATTGGAATTAATTTGCACATTGAACACTATCAAATTAGGGTTAAACAGAGACTGGGTATGGCTGTGTCATTATATGAATTGAATCTATGTTAAGTATCCTCACACCTTCTTGTCAACTATCTGATATCTTGTGATTATCACTACAGAAGGTTTTTTTCCTCCTGCTGATAATAGCCCATCTAAATTAAATAGCCTCTTAGAATTGGTATGACAACTTCCACCTTTACATATTTTCTCTGTGTGTATATATATATATATATCTTACATACTGTGTGTTCCATTCTATGCGTCCGATGAAGTGGGCTATAGCCTAGGAAAGCTTATGCTGAAATATATTTGTTAGTCTCTAAAGTGCCACAAGCACTCCTATTCTTGTTACAGATATAGACTAACACAGCTGCTACTCTGAAATCTGTCACTACTTCCATTGCCTCTCTTAGCTAGTTAGGCTTTAATGCAGGGACTGTCTCTTTCAGTGTTTGATGCTATGCAGTTGTGACGTTGTAGGGGCCACTAGGTCAGACGTGGGCAAACTACGGCCCCGCGCCAGCCATTTTCATCCGGCCTGCCAGTGTGGGCCAGTGGCTTGGGGCCAGTGGCCCCATGCTCCCAGCCTGGGGGGGCCGGTCCAAGTGCGGCCCACCGCGCCGCACTGGGCCCCACACTCCCGGGCCGCGGGCCGAGCCAAACGCAGCGAGCCCCTTCCCCTGGAGCCGCACCGCGCGGACAGCGCTCCCGGGGGCCAAGGCTGCAGGCCCCACCTTCCTCCGAAGTCGCACCGTGCGGACAGCGCTCCGGTGGGCCGGGGCTGCATGTCCCGTCCTCCCCTGGAGTTGTGCCGTGCGGAAAGAGCTTCAGGGGGCCAGGGCTGCACGAACATCACTTAGCATCTCCCAGGAGGATCAACATCTGCTAATAGGATTAGTCCACAGGAATCTTGCTGTCCCCAATTATAAAATGCTTTACAGGAAGTAATTAAGTCATTGGGGTTAGAGCAGAGGTGAACATGGCTCAATGACTGTAAGAAGTCAAGACTCCCATCAATTTCTGGTCTGCTAATACCGGGTTAATACTTATTCATTTACTTATTCATGTTACCCATAGTGCGGTAGGCATCTTAAAGAACATACCAATAGATATTCCCTACCCTGCAGAGTTTACCATCTTGTGACGGGCATAATGCAAAAGACATGCAAACAATAGGCAGGGAAATAGGAGGGTGAGGGGACTAAGTTTTAACTCAGTTGTTATGTACGAATTGTTCCACAATATGTACAAAGTGTTTCCCCTCAATCTACAGAAGTCCCTATCCTTTTGCTCACTCTGTCCTCCTGGCCCACTTTCCTCACTTCTTCACTAATCAAACCAAGCACATCTTCCACCCTGTCCTCCAACCAGATAGCAACAACATGCATGTCCCCTTGCCACATAAGCCAAACCTTTCCCTGAAAACCACCCCCTTTCTAGCACAAGCCCCCATCACGAAATCAAAAGCTCCCTGGGTTGTATTTTAAAAAGTGAGCTTGTCCCTTTTGAAATGCGACTAGTAATTCCAGATGCTTCAATATTTGAATGCCCAATTTGAGTAACCTTAAAGAGGCTTGATTTTCAAGAAGGTTGGTGCTGAGCACTCTCTCACAGTTTAGCCTTTTTGAAGTGTTCAAGTTGGGTACCCAATACCTCTAGTCCCCTTGGAAAATGTAGGCCCAAGTATATATAAAGATGTCTTATTTGCCATATAGTGAAAGAATTAGTCATTGTTAAACCACTTTGACACTCTCAGCTAAATAAAAGTGTAAGGTTATATCTATTAGTAATAATATGTTTAGTGCCCTGATACTGTGGCGATTGATCCCCTCTAAACTGGCCCTTTCTTATGAAAGTAAAATGTAATATTAACTTCCCATCTACATGAGTAAGCTTTACTATCTTGGTCTCTCTAATAATCAACAATAATTTGAAATGTAAATTGGGTGAAGATAATAAACCTTATTTAAATCACTCCTGTGTTTTGTTTGTGTCCTATGCTCTGTTTAGGATGACCAGAGAGCAAGTGTGAAAAATCATCAGTGGGGGTTAATAGTCCCTATAAAATCGGGACTGTCCCTATAAAATAGGGACATCTGGTCATCCTAGCTCTGTTACAGTGATTGCAGAGTATTTGAATACCAAGAGGAAACTATTTGGTTTGTGATCCTTAATTTAATCTCTGAGGAATTTGCCCCCCTAAACAGGTTTTGTATCAAAAGGTTTTTCAGTTTACAAATCTGAATAAGAATGACATTGCTTATTTAACAACATCTAACTTAGGGGGCTGGGTAAACTAAAAAAGAGCCAGCTGCAGTTGCCCCCACGGGCTTGGCAATAGATTATGATAAATATTTACAAACACACTGTGTCTCTCAACTTGATTCAAATGCAGTATTTCATGGCACAAAAATGTTTTCTATCTCTGGGCCTTTAGAACAAAACCCACACATTTTTTTTCCTGCTACATATTAAAAACAAAACACATTTCTTTGGTTGTGCTGTTTTCATGGAGCAGTCACAAATTTCATGGGGCTGTCCCATAACTTCCAGGATATTATTACACCCTGTTTTAATATACCATGTTTTCAAAGCTCACAGTAAAACATATTATGGCACTGTGTTGCTGTGTGGTGAAATTTGCCCTTTCTGCTTTAATAGGGCCAATATCACAAAATAAAAAACAACTATGAGACAAATCAGCTGGGAGGAAGAATTTCATGTGAGAAGTATGAATGATCATTGGGAATCGTTTAAGAACACTTCACTAGATGCCCCAAAATCCCATAACTGAAGAAGGCGGCTGTACTGGTTAAAAAGCAAGCTGGTTTAGAGGGGAAGTGAAGGCAGCTGTGAAATATAAATAAATAATATAGAACAAATTGAAGAAAGAGGACACTGATAGTAATTAATACAACTCAGAAGTTAGCAATTGTAGAAAATTGATAATGGAAGCCAAGTGAGTCGATGGCCCTCAGAGTTTAGGACAATAAGTTGCAATTTTTTAAATATAATAAAAACAAAAACAATCCCGAGAACAGTATTGGCTCACTACTAGATGGAAATGGTAGAATCATCAATAATAATTCAGAAAAGGTGCACATGTTCAATAAGTATTTCTGTTCATATTTGGGGAACAAACAGATGATGCAGTCTCATCATACGGTGAGAACACTCTTTCCATTTAATTAGTATCTATGGAGGATGTTAGCAAAATGCTATTCACATTAGCCATTTTTAAATCAGCAGGTCTGGATTATTTGTATAGAAGAGTTTTTAAAAAGATAGCTGAGGAGCTTGCTGGAGCATTAATGTTGTTTTTTCAGTAAGTTTTGGAGCACTGGGAAAGGTTCAGGAGATTTGAAGAAAGCTAATGTTGTGATAATTTTTTAAAAGGGTAAATGAAATGACCAAGGTAATTATAGGCCTGTCAGCTTGATATTGATCTCAGACAAGATAAAAGAGCACCTGATCTGGGACTCAGTTAATGAAGAACTAAAGGTGGGTACTGTAATTAATGCAAGTCAATGTAGTTTTATGGAAAATAAATCCTGTCACACTAACTTTTTCCAATAAAGGTAATACTGCTGTAATACACATAGATTTCTGTCAGGAGCATGATATTTTGATTAAAAAACTAGAATGATATAAAAACAACATGGCACACATTAAATGGATTAAAACTAGCTAAGGGTTAAGTCTTAAAATGAAACTCTAGATGACAAATCATCATTGATTAGGTGTATTTCCAATCAGGTCCAGCAGAGATTTGCTGTTAGGCCTGCACTTTTTAACAGCTTTATCAATGACCTGCAAGAAAACATATCATCATCCCTTATAAAGTTTGCGGATGACACAAACATTGCGGGGAGGAGGGAGTGGTAAATAAACGAAGAGCACAGATCACTAATGCAGAGTTATCTATATTGTTTAGTTAAACTGGGAGCAGGAAAACAATATTTGTTCTAATATGGCTAGATGTAACATTACCAGGATACAAAGAATGTAGGCCATAGTTAGGATGGGGGACGGGGCTCTTTCTGGGGAAGTAGGGACTTTGAAAAAGATTAGGGGGCGGTGGTGGATAATCAGCACAACAGGAGCTCCCAGTGTGAAGCTGTGGCCGAAAGAGCTAATGTGATTTTTTGGGATGCATAAACAAGAGAATCTCGAGTCTGAGTAGAGAGGTTATTTTACCTCTGCACTTGGCACTGGTGTGACTGCTGCTGGAATACCATGTCCAGTTCTAGTGCCCTTAATTCAAGAAGGATGTTGATAAAGTGGAGAGGGTTCAGAAAAGAGCCATGAGAATGATTAAATGATTAGAAAACGTGCCTTATAGCAATAGATTCAGTGAGCTCAATCTCTTTAACTTAACAAAGAGAAGGTTAAGGGTGACGTGACTATAAGTATCTCCATGGGGAAGAAATATTTAATAATGGGTTCTTCATTTCAGAAGAGAAATTTATAACATGATCCAATGACTTGAGGATGAAAAAAGACAAATTTAGACTAGAAATAAGGTGTAAATTTTAAGCAGTGAGAATAATCAATCACTGGAACTATTTACCAAAGGTGATGGTGGATTCTTCATCACTTACAGTTTTTATATCAAGATTAGTTGTTTTCTAAAAGCTATACTCTAGGAATTATTTTGGGGAAGTTTATAATCTACAGCATCCAGTCCAAAAACTGGATTAAGGCAATGTAAGGACTTAGGCACTTCCTCACATGCCGCTCTGACTCCATGCTCTAGCCATAGCCTTTACACTATGGTCCTACCGCTCTTTGGGGTGGCAGCTGTACAAGCCACTCAAACAAAAGGCTTCAAATGGGCTTGTGGAGACAAGGCCACCATCACTCCTTTTAAGCCAGGCTGGATCTCCCCCTCCCTGGACCACCACTTTCCACAGGTGAGCTGCAGGTTTCTTCTTTTAGCTTCCATGAGCTATGATGGGGTGATGGCAACATGGCCCCTACCACAACCAGAATCCTCTTCTGGGATGTACTCAGAGGGGACCCCCAGTACAGGCAGTTATAAAGTCAACAACCCAATAAGGTAAACAAGGCTGTTCTCAATTCTTAGAGCTATTGTTTCAGGCTGTCTGCTTACTCAGAAGATGTCACTGATTTGGTTTAAACTCTGTTTGTGTGTTTAAGATTCTTTTTATAACTAAGTGGGGTAGAAACAGATTTATTTTTTCATTCATTTATTTAATTCTTAAAGAAAACAGCTTCAGACAGCATGTCACTCAAAGACCTAGGGCTGTGGACACATGTCTATGATGTCTGGGCCTTAGTATATCCCCTCCAACCCATATAGGCAGACATTCCAAAGTGAAAATGAACCTAAGTTAAGCCTTTGGGTAGCAGGATCCTCATAAACTAATCTGGCACTAGCACGAATTGGTGGAGTTCACATTGGTAACTAGCACTTGAAGCATTCTCTTGTTAACATCTTGATGTGGGTCCTGGAATTCTGCTGGGCTTTTTTATGTTATCCTAGATTCCACAATTATAGGATCTTGCTATGAATAGCTCTGAATTTATAGCCGCTGATGTTTTCAACTATATAAAGGCAGCCCCCCACCCCTCATCTTGAACACAAGTTTTCTGGGTCCTTTTACAAAAGCAGAAATCTTAAAGCATAAAAATGTATTGGCAAAGTATGCGTCTATTTTCTGTCTTCAAGTAATCTGAGAAGTCAGTCTCCTGAAGAGATGTTACACATTAACTTTTCAGTCAGTTCATCAAAGTAAGGGATGCACTTTGAGCTTATTTGTAGTAACCTTACTGTGCTATGAAACAGAGGCACTGACTTTCCAATGTGCCAGGGGTGCTCGACTTCCTCTCTGGCCCAGGGCCCATCCCCCTTCCACCCTCTCATCCAAAGCTCCAGTCCCACCTTGCCTCTCCCACCTTTTCCCTCCCTGTTTTGCCCTCTCCCACAAGCACGCCTTGCCCTCACTCCTCCCACTCTTTCCCAGTGTCTCCTGCAAGCTGTGGAACAGCTGATCACAGTGGGTGGGAGGCACCGGTGATGGAGAGCTGATCAGGGGGCTGATGCACCCACCTTTTTTACCCATGGAGTTGGCGCCTGTGCTATGAAACGATATTAATATAGGTCATCTGACTAATATACTCTGGATTTTCTGCCAGTGGGTTTGAAGCTCTTCCAGTCGTTGACACTAGACTCAGCCATTAAGTGTTTGACCCACCTATTTCACTGATCCTGTTGGTGTCAGATCAGTTGTAGGAGTTGTAAAGAGTTGCAGGGGGGAGGGGGAATTAACAGTGCGATAGTATTAAGAACAGAGTGGGAATTACTAATATTTGTTGATGCACAAAGCACCATAGTCCCTTTAATTTGTACAGTAATAGGAATAAAGAAAATTAAAGACCAAACTCCTTCAAGAACCTACCCCTGTAAGTGACTTTGATTGTGTGTGGTGTGGGTTGTTGTGTGATATTTTGGTTTGGTTTTTCTGAGGCTATAAATTTTCACTAACAATATTTTTACTAAGTGGGGTAGAAACAGATTTATTTGTCTTTTTTCATATTTGTACTCCCCATTGCTAGTATTATCTTGCTCCAACTTGAGCAACATTGTACAATGAATTTCTAACATTTTTGTTAAATATATAAAATCAAACAGCAAAGAGGTAACATTTAAAAAACTGAGCATTGTCTTCTTGAATTTAAACTAATCAGCAGCATGGGCTGTCTAGATGAACACTTAGAACCCAAAAGGAAAGCTTTAGGCATAGGCAGACCATTACAGGTCCCACATACGAGTCCCATGGTGGGGAGGAGGAGTACTGACTTGGAGAAAAGATCAGCTGCAGGCAGAAGTCATCCATTCAGAAGATCTCTGCACTACAGGATTTCATCTTTGAGTAGGGGGCTCCAGGAGGAGCTGGTGGGCAGATAGGTTAATTCTGCTAACACAGGATGTCTTGGACAAATGAAATGAGAAAGTCGAGGGGAAAAACAAAATGAAGGGACAATTAGGGAGAGTGAAAATGGAGAAGGGGCCAGACCTACAAAAGGAATGGAGAAGAAGGGAACAAAGGAAGTAAAGGGAGAAGACGTGCTAGACCTGGGGTGGAGGAAGTAGACTACTCCTTCTGCTGAGTAGGAGATGCAAGAAGGGACCAAATAAAATCTTTGCCTAGGATTCCAGCACACCTATATGTCCTAGAGAAAATCAAAGGCAAGTTGCTAGCTGAACTGAAAGCCTTGGATGGGGTGTAAATCTACAGCAATTTAAGTTATACAATGGCGTGGAAGCCTTGAATGCCAATAACAACGTATGTAACTTAATTATCTAATGGATTTTCTGCCATTGAAGGTGGGAAAATAATGGGGAGACATAAGAATTGAGCATATTGAAAAATGTACCTGCCTGCATCTCTAGGGCTGGACTGATGATCATGACTGCAGGAAGTAGGCATTTAACACCACAATCACTACATGAGGATTCCAGCAAGAAGGCTATTGCAGTAGTCCCATATGTTAACTGAGCACACACTATTGTTTCAGTGATTAAACAGGTTAAATGACTGAAAAATGGCAATGTTAAACAAACTTGGCACCTTGCTCTTCCCTTCTGTAGGCTAGCCTTTCATAACTAAGTACCTTCAATTGCACTCTGGGCTACAATTAAATGATTATATATATATATATATATATGATTTGATAATATGATTATGTTATTTAAAAAATCTTGGAACTACTATGTGCCAAACCTAAACAACACAAACTCAAATCAACTTATCACCTCCACTCTTTCAGCGTTTGCTAATTCACTGGCAAACTAATACAGTAAAGATTTTGGGTCAAGGAAGTTATCTTCTTGTATCTGGCTGATATTTTCTGCTGAGTGTCTATTCTGGGAAAATCTGGTCCCCTGTTTAGGTGTCTCAAGTTGGATACACAAAAACTGAAGGACTCAAAATCACTAGTAACTTTTGAAATTGTAGGCCACAGTGTCTAAAATACTATGCACACGTGCTGTAGAAATAATTAGAAATAATAAAATGGCACAAATGAACAACTGTGTGAATTAAAAACATTGCTTAGGAAGGACTTCTAGATCCTTTAGATATAAAGGAGGCAGCATGAGCGTCAATTTCTGAACTTGGACAACTAGGCAGCACACTGAAAATTTGTCTATGGTTTACCTAAAGAATATAACACCATGAAATCATCTAACAATCTGCCATGTGAACCATATCATGACTCCTCACACATCAGTCCTGTGAACATGGGATGGCTAAGAATATTGCTAAGAGCCCCTTAAAGACTTACCTATAGATTTCACTTCACTCAGTTGTGAATCATTTGTACTATGCAATCATACAAGTTATCATCCTAATCTATCCTATATTTAACTTCAGTGATAGTAAATCCTTTAACTTTAGGAAAACCCATCTTAAGGTAATTGCTTAATGCATTGCTTCATTCTGTATGTTGTCAACATATGGATCACAATTTGCCAATTCTCAGGAGATAGCCTGTGTGGAACACAGAGGAAATGCTTTATGTTCGCTTTCCAAACTAAGTGCTCCTAAGAATGCAGACACTGTATTCAGAGGCTGCTCTATATTCAAGAAACAGTCACTGAATTGCTGAATGAATACAGTAATCACACCAAATAAAAACACAACTAATTCTGGGACTAGAATTGTTTTTTTTTTAAAAAAAAAAAAAAAAGCTGCAGCTTTTGGCCGGTGCAGCCAAATGGCAGAAACTAAGCATACGGACTGCAAGCAATACATCAACATCTTCAAAATAGGACAGACTGGTAAAAGATCTTCTGGAACTAAATGTGGCAAATGTGCAGCAAGCTTGAATGACCTTGCTGGAGGGAAAGTCTCAAGCCTTCAATTCAAAGATCAATGCACTCAACAGGTAGGTTGATGAAGCAGAACAATAGATTCAGCATACAGAAGATGAGATACTAAACCACACCAGGGGAATAACAAAATCTTTCAGACAGAAAATGTTAATGAAATGCTATTTACTTTTAGAAAGAAAAGTCAAGACCTTTGAGAATTGAATCCAGTTAACAGGCATACAGTTAATAGGCATATAGGGACTGAAACTCTTTTTAATCATTATTTCTTCTTGTTATTATAAATGAACCATTTGCTATATATATATATATATATATATATATACACACACACACACACATTATGTCATTATTATTATTTCTTCCGCTAAGTGATTTGTTTACACAAAACTTTTTCTGGTGAAGCTGAATGTTAAAAAAGATCATTTTATACAGAAAAATGTTACCATAGTCTGACTTACATGCTTAAAGTTAAGCATGTGCTTAAATGCTTTCCTGGGTCACAGACAGAATGCTCAGCAGTTTGCAGGATTGAGTCACCAATACAGGAAATGCTCTCATTTATTTTAGCAGGAATTGAGCTTGCATAGGACTGCAAGACTGGTGGTTGTTTTCTGCATAGTAGTACAAGGATTGTGCACAGCAGGTAGTATTTGGTTCTGATGTCTGGGTTATGTCATCTAGATTGATTCACTGTGCAGAAAATCTCTGCTGACCATGACGTTGGCAGTGATGATAGAAGAGGGAACACACACACTTCCTTTTCTGCAGTGGTACAGTTCTGTTGGAAGTCTTTGTAATGCTAGAAGATGGATTCATAGTGGGTTTCATGGGACCAGTACACTAGCCTTGTGCCTGTGCACTTCATCTGACCTGGTATAGGAATGACCCTCTAGGGTACATTCTCAGTCACCACGGAAGACAGTGATTTAGGAACAAGGTATTGATGGCTGATGTTATCTGATGGTTTTACTGATCTATCAACTCAAGAGCTCTGAATTTTGGCCTTGTAGTTGGGTAGTTTTCTAAGGAATGCTGAAAGGTGGATGGAGTCAGGAATTAATCTGCTAATACTGCAACCAAAGATGATAAACATACAGATTGTGGTGATGATTTTAGAACATGGACTCTTGGCCACTTGGGAACTGGACTGAGAAACCCATAACACCTAAAAGCCATCAGATAAAAATATTTTTTTGCTATTGATCAAGTATTCTTCCTTGTGCATGTGTTTCTTTAGCATAACAGTACATGGATGATAGACTGTGTAGCTTTTGTCAGTGGGTAGTTTTTCCTAGGTGAAACTGCTGCTGCTGTATTCAGAAACAGGATAAAAAGAATTTTCAGGCAATATTTGTGAATTTTGGTTGTACTCTTAGTGTATGAAAGCTCTTCTGAATATTTACTGCCTTAAAAATATGGTTAGCAATGTATATTTATAATACAATAAACATGATAATCTAATAAAAAGCAACATCTGTTTGGGCTTTGTTTGGCACTGCCCAACGGCTGGTTTTCACAGTGTGGAAGAGTGACAGATTTCTAAACTAGCCTCCTCATATGGAGCAATTAGATGGCAAAATTCTCTTCAAACCTACTTAATGGCAAGGACCTTATTTGGATTATTGTATAAAGAAGACAACATTGTTTAAATGTGATCATGCCGTTTCAATGATCCTAATTGGCACCTAAAGGTCATTCTCATTAGGGGATCTTCAAAGAAGGATTAATTGAAATAAATTAAATAATGAAATAATTTTAACATGTTGCTTTCCCCCACCTGCTTCAAACACTTTGAGGAGTTAGTGGGAAATTTGGCTTCTAGGACCAGAGATGATAGAAGTGGGGTGCTGCATGTAAGTGTACAGTGACATAATGTAATAATGTATATCCCAGCTATGAGAGGAGCTTTCACCATCGTAATAGGTTTATATTGCGAGATGGGAGTAGGAGAGTGAACCACTCACTGTGTGTACAATTTCTGAGATAACGTGTGAGAAACTGAGGGTGGATGGTGCAGAGAGGAGATCTGGGATCATTGCATGAGAGGTTGCGCCAGTGTGGATGTTGAAGGTTTCCCAGAAAATAAGTCATGGGAACTTCATCACTCTATATGGCAGCTTTTGAGGTACCCAGGACTGTGCTTCATGTTGTTACCCTCTGCCTCTAGCAAAAGGATAGGGCTGGTTGTTAGCGTCACAACACCACCAGCTTTTTAGCCACACAGGCACTCTTGTCTGGACTACATCAGCTGTCTCTGCCTCTCAGGCAGAGGTGAAAGTAAGCTGGTCCACACTGGTGCACTGTACTGGGGCAAACCGGCTTCCCCAAGCGGCAATTTAAAGGGCTTGGGGCTCCCAGCAGGCCCTTTCAATTGCCACCAGGACCCTGAGGTGGCGGCGGTGGGGCTCTGGCAGCTATTTAAAGGGTCCCGGGCTCCCACTGCCTCTACGATTTAAAGGGCCTGGGGCGGTAGCAGCAGCTGGAGCCGCAGGCCCTTTAAAGTATCCCTGGAGTCCTGGGGTAGCGGTGGTGGCGGGACTCCGGTGGCTATTTAAAGGGCCTGTGGTAGTAGTGGCAGTCGGAGCTGCAGGCCCTTTAAATTGACACCCAAGCCCCACCATCACTTCCCCAGGACTTCAGCAGCAGGGCTCGGGTGCTATTTAAAGGGCTCTGGAGGGTAGTGGCAGCTGGAGCCCCAGGCCCTTTAAATCGCCACCCAAGCCCTGCTGCTGGAGTCCCAGGGGAGGTGGTGGTGGGGCTTGGGTGGCAGACTCCTGGGGTTCTGTCAGCAATTTAAAGGGACTGGGGCTCTGCTGCGGTAGCTGGAGCCCTAGGCCCTTTCAATCACCCCCTTTAAATTGCCCCCGAACCTCAGGGCTCCCAGCTGCTTCTACAGCTGGGAGCTCAGGGGATGATTTATAGAGCCCAGGGCTCCCAGCTCCTGCTACTACAGCCCTAGCCCCGGCCCTTTAAATTCTGGTATAAAGGGCCCGGGGATTTAAAGGCCCTGCCTCTTCCAGTGGAGGCCCCGCCACCACCTCAGGACTCCGGAGTATCGGTAAGTCCTTTAAGTTACTTTCACCCCTGCTCTCAGGTTAACAAGAGGTGCACGGTGGTCCACAAGTTCTTTTGAGTCATCTCCCTGTGATATCCAACCCATGACATTAGCTACTCACAGAAATCACAGATCATCTGCTCCCGAAGCAGCACTTTACCCAGTTCTCTCTGTAGTCCCAACCCCCTTAGCAAGGGGCTGTGCCCCAAGAGCCATAAATTTCGGGGCCCCCGTGGGGTCGAAGACAGAGTCCTGCATTGTTGACTCCCCTGAGGCAGCGTTCCAAGTGGGCCAAAGATCGAGCGTTCATCCCCCAACATTCGCGCTGCTGGCAGACATGTGGAGTCAGGGAGAGAGTGAGTGCCTGGAGAGGCAGTGACTGAAGGCGGGAAAATCCCTAAGAAGGTTCTGGAATACATGCAGGCCTAGGGAGCATGAGACAGCACAGGGCCAGGAAACGGAGAGGTCATGGGCACCCTGGTGAGGGGAGACAACAGCAGTCGCCAGCAGCCCGGTATAGGGCAGAAAACAGTCAGGATGCGGGCAAGCAGACTCTCACCCTGTGGAGAGCCCTGGATGCGTAGGAAAGCAGGAGAGAGCCCAGTTTTCCTGACATGTGGGAGCGACCAACCAAGTAGCAGGGTGGGGGGTCTCCTTGCAGCTTGCTGGCACAGCACCTGTAGTCCCAGCAACTGGCCTGTCTCTAACCCCAGCCTGCAGAAAAGCCTCAGGAGGGGACAATCCGCTCGCTCCTCCTGCCACCCGCCACCAAGAACAGGAGGAGACAGCCCATCTGTCCTGTCAACACCTGGAACCTGCTTGACCTGCAGCCAGCCTGCACCAGTTCCTGGATTTTGGATCCAGAGACTGGACCTGCTTGCATCTAAACCTGTGGGTCCCAGTCTTTAAAGACTGCCAGCCCCATTCCAGAATGGAGCGGATTGCTTGTCCCTCTCCAGCGATTTCCAGGGAAGACCTGCTTGCCTGCACCAATCTTCTGACCGCTCAGTCAGGAAAGGAACCTGAGTGAGTACCTTATATTGTAGTTAGATGGCTAGTTAGGGTTAACCTTGCAACATTAAGGTACATTATATCTGTACAAGGTCTTTCATCTGCCTGAATCATCAAGACCTGCACTGCCAGTTCCCGATATAATAAAATGTGTTTTTAACAGCATCTCCTTACAAGTCGGCAATATGTCTCTACATGCACCACCTAGGTACCTGAGACATGCTGGACACACTTTTGGTTAGGAATACTGGGGAGTGTGTGCTCACATGACATCGTACGCTTGCCAGCATAGCCTTGGTAATTAAAAAGCATGATTAATATCTCTAATAATTAAATATTCTTATTGATCGCATATTTCATTTTAATCAAATCCTAATAAAAAGTTTCTAGCTCTCGCTTTTAAATTGCTTGTTTGGGCAAGTTTGAATTATTTGCGAGTTCAAGTGTGGTGGCCGTAGCCTGAATGTGATTAACCCATTGTCTCCCTGGAAGCACTGCCAAACAGCTATTTCTTCTGGAGTCAGGCACCAACCAGTAGCACTGCAAAATGAACCAGATGACAGAAACTTTGGAACCATCCAGAGACTGTGAAGTACCCCTCTCCTGTTTGCTCATCAGATGAGGTACTAAACCAGAGCCAAAAGGGGGATTACAGATCTTAAATAACCACTCCTGCGGTGGAGAGGAGAACAACACACAGAAAGTTTATTTAAGAAAGAACAAAGAAAAGAGATTCTACTAGAAACAAGAGAGACAGAAACAAAAGGTTACAATACAAAACAAATAATAAAACACAAACCTGGCCCAGCACTTATTGATAATTTTCTTTTCTATCTACTAATGTAGGCGTCCTCCGCCCCAAAGCTTAGTCTGTAGCAGAGCTGGCTGGCTTCTCAGGAACCAGACTCCAATATTTCATGAAAACATCCCTGTTCCCCAGTGTGACATCTCAGTGAAAAGATCCAGAGTGTCTTTCCCCCGAGTTATACTGAAACTGTATTTTGTCTTTATTCATAGAAAGGGGGAAGGTCTGTCTGTTGTAAAAAAAATTTAACCTCCAAGTTGTTCCAGCCATTTGCAGTGGTCTCTGATAGTTTTCCACTGAAAGTCTTGGGATGGAGGAAGGCTAAATAATGGAGCATTGCATTACTTCAACAGCTAACCAGGGCAGGGTGAAAACATCCTCCTGCTTGCCTGGAAAACATATCCCCTGGTGGCTAACTTTTACTCCAGTGCCAGAAAGCATATTTTCAATATAATTACATTATTCCTTAAATATTATCCATGCACACATCTCACCATGATTATGAATCTTGACAAGCTACAAGCTTTCTGTAGATACCTTACATGTTTCTATTTATGGATCAATATCCTGCAAGATATGTTTGGTGTAGTGAGTTTGTCAGGTCTAAGGTGAGAACGATTTGCAAAGATCAGGAGCCCCTTTGCCACTGAACCTCTGCATCACACCATATTAGGTAGCATTTTTGTCAGCTTCTCTAATAAACATCTCCATTTTACAGGTAAAGAGATCAGCAGGATGCACACCTTGGACTTCTCTCTGCATTAACAGAGTAGAAAGGTGCACCTGAAGGATCTGGGCTCAGACAGCCTCTCCTGTATTTGAAACTAGAGTGGAATAGGATGGCTTTTTCCACTACATCTTTCTGTTTTCTGTGACTGGGTCTGTAGCAGGTTATTATCTGTGGGATGAGATGAGTGAACCCTGGGCCTGCAGTGTCATATGGTGCAATACTGACCAAGTCAAGGCATGCGGTGTCTCTGAAGATGACACTGTAGATGACAAATGGGTTTTTTACCATGGATCTTGTATTAAGTTTGGGATCCTTCTGCCTTCCTGTTCCGCTGATGGGCGTTTCCCATTGGTGATAAGTGCATGCATCATGGTTTGGGAGCAGTTTTGATGTCATTTGTTTTTATAGTTGCTCCTGTCCTGGGCTTCATGCTGCTCTGGAGGGAAGAATAAGGAAAGGAGACTACAGAGCTTAGTGAGTGACCTTTTAGTTCCCTCTGCAGGCTGCAACTGATTATTGCAGGTAAGGAAGTGTCTTTTCCCTTTACTGCTGTGGAAGGAAAAAAGAGAATTTCATGAATTTTGGTTTTCACTATAACAGAGAGAGAGATGGAAAAAAACAGTTATTTTTCATTGATAATTTTGAAAAAAATTCACTGACAAAATGAAAACACACACTTTTTTCAGTTTTTAAAAAACATTTTCTGAAAAAAATTTCCAGTTCCCATTTTGCATTAAAAACCTGGAAAATTTCTACTAAAATGAAAATGTTCCGTGAAACTAGACAATTTTGTCAAATAGTCATTTTTCTTCACAAATATATTGTGCTGAAATCATCCTGAGCAGCTCTGTGCACTCCCAGACAGTCAAGTACTCCTTTTCCGGTTAATATCCTTGTTCATAGTTTAAAATTTTTGCCAGCACACATTTGCGCACACTTTAAAATCTAAAACTGGGGGAAAGCTGGCTGGTTAACAGAGATAGAGCTTTGCAATCTCCTTTGTCCCGCTTAGGGCAAAATCTAAACATCAAGGATAACTTACACCTTTCTTGCCTCATAGGAAAGTTTCTAGCTCTTTTAATTGCAGAGTTTGGCTTGAACATGTCAATGGATTACTAAGGTGGGATTCTTGCCACAGTGATTTCTAGGCAAGTCCTTGTTAAAATGCTGTCACCCATCCCCTCTGACCACTTTCCTTGTAATTTAGTTTGATTTTTGATATGGAGCTTTTTTCAAAAAGGGAGTGAAAGAGAAAATGTTAGCAGCACACAGTAAGCAATAGGCTGCTCCACCCAGTGGGTACAAGTAGTAGACACAAGAAGCCTTCCTTCCCAGAAAAGGATGTGAAAGGGAAAGGATGAAGGAGTGCAAGCCATGGAAATAAAGCTCTTGAGACCTAAACAAATTCTATCAGGGGATGTATTGGGCTGTAGTGTTGTAAGGAATAGCCAATATGGATTTGTCAAGA
Source organism: Dermatemys mawii (assembly GCA_007922305.1). NCBI lineage: Eukaryota > Metazoa > Chordata > Testudines > Dermatemydidae > Dermatemys > Dermatemys mawii. Next base: position 39,902,979 of record ML677332.1, on the reverse strand, counting down.
ACAAATAATCCAAACCATCTAATTTCTTTTGTTGACAGGATTCCTACCATAGTAAATGGGGGAAAGCGGTAGATGTGATGTGTCTTCATTTTAGTAAGGCTTTTGACACAGCCTCACATGACATTCTCATAAGCAAACTAAGGAAATGTGCTCCAGATGTAATGCTAAAATGGTTGAAAGACTGTTCTCAAAGAGTAATTATCTATGGTTTGCTGTTAAACTGGAGGTGGAGGATTATCTCGTTGGATCCCACAGAGGTCAGTCTTAGTGCTGGTACTATTCAATATTTTCATTAATGAATCGAGTAATAGAGTGGAGAGTAAGCACATAACATTTATGGATGACACCAAGATGGGATTGGTTGCAAGCACCTTGGAGGATAGAGTTAGAATTCAAAACACCCTTGACAAATTGGAGAACTGGTCTGAATTCAACAAGAAGAAATTTAATACAGATAAGTGCAAAATTTTCATTTAGAAAGGAAAAATCAAATGCACAACTACAAAATGGGGAATAAGTGGCTACGTGGCAGTTCTGTTAAAAAGAATCTGAGGGTGGATCACAAATTGAATATGCATCAATAATTTGATGCAGCTGCAAAAAAGGTTAATATTCTGGCTTGTATGAACAGGAGTGTTTGTGTCAGACATGGGAGGTAATTATCCCACTCTGCTTGAAAATGTTGCGTTCTGGGCACCACATTTTAGGAAAGCTGTGGATAAACTGGAGAGAGTCCATAGGAGATGTGATAACAGTCTTCAAATAAGTTAAGAGCTGTTATGGAGATGATGACGATCAATTGTTCTACATGTCCGCTGGAGGTAGGACAAGAGCAATGGGCTTAATCTGCAGAAAGGGAGATTTAGGTTAAATTTTAGGAAAAACTCTCTAACAAAGAGCATGCCTATACTGCAAGTGGGAGCAAGCCTCCAGCCCAGGTTAGACAGACTAGTACTAAAAAGGCTTGAGCTGGCATGCTAAAAGTAGCAGTATGCTCACCAGAGTTCATGCTGGAACTCAGACTCTCAACCCAAGGGGCTTGGGTGAACTGGAGAACCTGAGCTCTAACCCAAAGCTCTATGTCCACACTACTTCTTTTAATATGCTTCCTTTAGCACCTCTAGCACTCATCCAGTGACTGGGGTTAGGAAACTTGCTCCCAGAGGTACTGTAGACATATACCTTCAAGGATAGTTAAGCTGAAATCCCTTGGACATCGCCAAATAATATAGTTCCTCGTAGCACCTAGTAGTATTTCCTAGTACACATTTGTACCATAGGGCGAACAAAGTTAGTGGCCTCTTTCATTAGGCCAATAGGTTAGTGGCATTCAAAAAAAGTTTAGACAATTATATTGATAATGAGAACATCCACAGTGACATTACATAGAATAAAAATATGGAATGTACATCCTCATGCTTCAGGGCATCAGTCAACTACTAACTGACAAGGGCTAGGAAGAAATTTATGTTACAAGCAGGTTATACTTATACAATAATTGTTCACTATCAGATTTCTTGCACCTTCCTCTGAAGCATTTGCCACTGACCGCTCCCAGCGCCAGAATCCCGCAACACAAAAAGCGATAAACTATGCCCCCCAGAAATCCTTGTGATACCCATGGGTGAGTGCAGCACCAATAAGGTCACAGTTATTTGGGTAGGGCTTTGCATTGTGGCTGCTTACACCTGGACTAGACTAATTCAGGTGCCAATCACCTGAGTTAATTCTGTAGCAAACATGTACGCTGACAGACTTTTCTCAACGAAGGGAGAAAGTTTTTATACAGCATATTCCCTATCTTACGTGGGACATTAGAAGAGCACCATTCACACATACTGCTGGTTCCTTTCATTGAATGAGAAGTCTGGCATTTGTGATTCTGCTCAATGGCAAATAGGCATTCAGTTTTATGTCTCACTCTGTAACCATTGTTCTTCAAGGTGTGTTGCACATGTTCATTCCAATGTAGAGGTATGCGTGCCCCAAGCATGGTAGCTGGAAATTTTGCCCTCAGGGGTATCCATCAGCTTGGCTCTGGCACCCTCTGGTGCACGTATCCAAAGTGCCAGTATAAAGCTGACCCTGCACACCCTCAGTTTCTTCTTTCCAGCCAACTCCAAAAGAGGGGTAGAAGGGCAGGTCATGGAATAGACATGTGCAATACATCTCGACGAACAGTTATGGAAAGATTAGTAACCGTTTTTTCTTCTTCAAGACCTGGCACATGTTCATTCCAATGGAGGTGACTCCCAAACAGTTGAATCTGTGTTGGGCTCAGAGTTTATGGACATGCTGACTGCAAGATGGCTTGGCCAAATCCAGCATAATCCCTGGCCTGCTGAGTGATGAAGTAATGAGAAGAAAACATGTGCACTGATGACCAAATCGCTGCTCTACAAATGTCCTGAATAGTGACCTGTGTTAGAAACACCCCTGAATATGCTTGTGCCCTGGTGGAGTGAGCAGCTAGGACAGGCGAAGGTGGAACACTCATCAGCTCATAGCATGGGTGGATACATGACATGATCCACAATGAGATTCTCTGACCTAAGATAGGGAGACCTTTCTTCTTGTCTGCAACCAGTACAAACAACTGGGTGGATTTCTGGAACGGTTTGGTCCTTTTGATGTAGAAACCTAGTGCAACGCCTAATGTCCAATGAGTAGAGTCTCTGGCTCTTCCTTGTTCACATGTGGCTTCAGATAAAAAACCGACAGGAAGATAGCTTGATTGCTATGAAACTGGGAGACCATCTTTGGAAGGAAACCAAAGGAGAGGACTCAACTGCACTTTATCCTTAAAGAAAATTATGTATGGTGGCTCCAAAGTGAGGGCACAGGTCTCCGAAACCCTTCTGGCCAAAGCAAAGAAGCAACCTTCTGAGAAAGATGTAACAGGGAACACATTGCCAGTGGCTTGAATGGGAGCCCAATAAGCCTCAACAAGAGCAGGTTGAGATCCTGGAAGGGGCAGGTTCTCACACCTAAAGGTACAGTCTCTCTAAGGAAACGGACAGACATTTTAGTTTAGGAAAACTCAGTTTGTGTCATTTCTTTGACTCTGTTCTGTACTTCCTTCCAACAACCATCTTATGGAAAATACTTAGAGGTTAAAATTGCCCTCCTGCCACCCTTCATCCACTTTGGACAATTTAAAATGTCAACCCAAGAGAGGGTATATCACAGCACAGCTAGAGTAGTTTATCTGCCTGCTAGACATAAAGCTAGGAATAGCATCCATTAGTAGGAGGTGGATCTGATGAGTGGAAGCTACACACCTCTTATCACTTGACAGCTGATTCTTCCTACTGAGAGGAGGCACTGCTGTCTGAAGTCTTGACTCAACACAGCAGGGGAGAAATGGCCTATGACAGCCATACTAGAGAGCTGAAAGGTTTTACAATAAGAAAAAGGAAGGAGGAGAGAGAGAGCAATCAGCGGAAAGAAATTATTTGGGGAAGGGTTTGTTTTTTTTCTCATTAATAGCTCCAAATGTACAGTTCCTTTTAACTCCAGCCCTCGTCTGTTAGGGATGTAAGAAGAAGGGAGATTAAGAAAAATGCATATTAAGAGCACATATTACCAGCAAAATTATATATATATTATATATATACACATATACACACACACACACCTCATTAAGAGAATGACAGAATATTAATGAAGGATGATTTACTAGTTGAGAAACTCATACATCAAACTACCCAATGTGCAAACTTTCAAAGATGAGGTGAAACCCGTCCTATGATTTCTAAAGGAAAGAAACTGACTGTAGCTATGTGACTATCAACCAAGAGGTTAGCAAATAACTATTGCAGCCAACAGGATCTTTTCCTCTAGGGAAAACATTTAGAACCAGAAAGAAGAATAAGTTAACATATGTAGAAACAGAAAATTCCTCAGCTAGGGGTTCAACTAGTCCTATATGCCTGGGTGTGGAGCCCCACTGCACCTTCACAAAGGCATTCTCTCTTCTCCTCCCTCTTCCTAGCAGGCACTCTATAGCCCTGCTGCCATCATATCTGCAAAGGCAAGAAAGATAACCAGAGCTAATATTAATTCCATGTTCACCAGAGACCACGTACTGGCACTGACACACCCTCTTAATATCCCAATGAACCTCACAGTTATTTTTGTACCCCTAATGTGGATAAAATAAATTGGAAGTTATCAGAGAGTTTGGTTCTGGGTTTGCTTTCATCTTTTTAAAAGTGTGTGAGAGAACAGGGTTCAAAACCTGAGCCAAAAAGTGGGTGGGAGATGGGAGGTGTCTAACAGTTTTACTTTATAGAGCACATGGAAGACAATTAAAAGGAAAGTGGCAGAGTAAAAATAAGGGGAGATGAAGGGAAATGGACTTATATAAAGGAGCCATAGGGAGCAATGAGGAGACAGAAGGGAACAGGAGAGGGAAGGGAGAAAAATTTGTCCTGGAACAATTTTCTGCCCCAGTTCTTGTACTGTCTTCTAATATCTCTCACACCTGGCCCACAGCAGCAAATAGGATAAGCAGATCAGGTGTCCATTCAAGGAGATAAGTGCAGCAGTTATAAGAAATATGCTAAACTGCAGATTTAGAAAACAATTTCTGTAGCCTGATCTAAATAAATTGTTTCAAGGGCAAACTGATTGAAAGCCTGATTCAAACATGCTATATATTCGAATAAACCTGATTCAGTATGCTAATATGGCTCCCTAATGAACATGCTCTTCCTTTGGTTCACTGGGGCAGGTTCCATAGAGAAATTCTGTTCAATTTGATTAGAGGCCAAAGCCAACATTTTGAGACTTTAAGGTCTAAAGTCAGACACCCAATGGCCAGAGGTGCTGAGCACCAGCAGCTCCTATTGAATTTAGTGGAAGCTGCACTTCTGAAAACCATTCTTATCAAGGAACAATGATATAGATGTAGGTAATTACTTTGTGCATCAGGTTTGAAATTTTGGCTTAAATTCCTTCAACCTGATTCTGTGAATTCTTGTTTTCCAGTTAAATACTTCTCTGAACATCCAGTGAACATTCACGGGTCCATTGCCTTTCAGCATTGTTAATTCCACCCAGCCTTTGTGCATTGCTGTGGTGACCCAGCCTAGCTCCATGTATTAAGGAACCTCATCCTAACTCCACACCACGCCTTGTTTTGGTTGAATTGCTCTCTACTACATATAGTGACATTCTTAGTTGTTCTTCCCAGAGTTAAAACAGTTTATAAAAAATACCTTTGTCACCCCTATCTACTCAGCCCTGGGATTAAATCCCATTTCATAAACATGCACATTTCCCTTCTCACTGCCTTTCAGAATAGCCTGCAATGCCAAACCAATGCCAAATAGATGTTATTTTTTCAAGAAAAGAACTGACTTTGATTGCAGAAGCCAACACTAGAGGGTGCCAACAGTGTTCTTTTCCATTTCCTAATTCTCTGGGTGAGCTGCTTGCATAGTGCTTTGATAAAGATTTTTGTAAAGGATGCAAGTTAACTAACACAGTGTAGTTAAAATTAGCTCCTCACTTGGGAATTCAGAAAAGCCTTCACAGAAAGCCATATGGGACTGGTTTTTCTTTTGAATGCTACTGCAGATGGAGGTTCACACCACTTAGCTGGAGAGTAAACTCACTGTTTTTGCTCTAGCATTGATTTTTACATTGGTGATTAATTGTTGGTTGCCTAACAGGCTTTCTACCATGTGCCATAAGTGTCAGTATTGTGATGGAAGCTTAATCTTAATCTTGAGGCAACTGTAAGAACTGCAAATCTTTTTTATTTTTTCCACTGTGATCTTAGATGCTCTCTTAAAGCAGCAGAGTATTTTGCCGTTGCTATGTATTGGATTAGAAGAAGGTTATAGTGTCACAGATAAACAGGGATATTTTCCTCAATCAAAAATGAAACAGTTTAGAGGAAGTGGCAGATCCTTTTGTCCATGAAATACAAAATGTGTTGTTCATCATGGAATTAATTCCATGCATTGTTTCAGATGTGCTGAATCCTTCTGAGTGTTGGGTGAAGAGACAAAGATAGGGGTCTGTACTGCCATCACTGGGTGAAGATCTGACATTTCAGCAATGCACATGATGTGATCAACATGCCAAAAGAGTTTATTTTTCCTCCTCAGGCATTTTATAAACACTCTCTGAAGACACTGATTAGTTGGCTGTCTGAGCTCTAAGAGCTGGTCTTCACTCGGTGGGGGGGATCAGCTGAAGATACACAACTTCAGCTATGTGAATCACGTAACTGAAATCGGCATATCTTCAGCCGACTTACCTCGTGGCGGTGGTGGTTGGCGGCGCACTCCCCTGTCGACTCCAGCTTGCTCTCGCGGCAAGCTGGAGTTATGGAGTCGATGGGGGTGCTGCTAGCGATCGATTTCTCACATCTTAACGAGACGCGAGAAATCGATCGCTAAAAGATCGATCGCTACCCGCCGATCCGGCGGGTAGTGAAGACGTACCCTAATTGTTAGAACTCTAGTATAGCTCTTAGTCTATAGTCTACCTCATACATTAGTCTGCCGTTAGCATAATGTTAGAACAACAGCTTGGAAAAATCTTCATGAAACTTTATCAGCCCAGGTGCAAAATATACTTGCCCATATTTACTCATGTGGGTGATTACAAAATAATAAGAATTACATTTTACTTCTTGTCAAAATAATCATTCACCCTACGTGACCAGACAAGTAAAATTTTACAAGACTATTCTATAGCATTGTCTTACTCCAGAGGTTCTGTGACCCGCATGCTGTAAGTCTAGGGAAATGAAATATTTTGACACCCAAGCAATGAGGGATCAAGGAGGGAGGTTGCCCAGGAAAGATCTCTCCAATATGAGGTGGGCTACAAGACATTCAATCAAAAAAGGGACAAAGATCAATGACTTAAGAAAAAAGTGAGAGTATCATTAAAAATAGTTATACCGCTTCTTATTCACTGATCCCCCAGCACTTCATAAACATGGCCAAGCACTATAATACTCATTAAGGACCCATTTCAGGAGCGCTTCCTTATTTCAGACAGCATGTAAGCATGTTAAGTCTCATTGAAGCCAATGGCATGGAAGCACATGCTTAAGTACAGTCCTGAACTGAGGCCTAGATGAGGAAACACAGAAAAGTGATCTGCTCAAAGCGTGAATCAGAGGTGAGAATAGATGCTAGGTGTCCTGACTTCTAGTCCAGCATCCTACACACTGGATTGCACTGCCCTCCTCCCATTGTAGTAGTCCAAACACCTCCAGTGTCTCCGGTGACAGTCTGATGAACAAACTGTCTCTCAAACTTAAAACTAAGTGCTGTACTGTCCATCACAACTGGGTCCCCTAGTCAAACAGTGTTATTCATCCTCAAAGAGTCATAAAATCAAAGGAGTAGTCCCTTTGATTAGTGGGGGGGAAGAAAACAAACACTCTCCAGCATGTGACAGATTTTGTTAGTGAAGATTTACTTTTCAGCAAACTTCTTGTGCCTTCCCTGCCCACCCGCCCTCCTTCTCATTCCAAATATTCTGTGATTCTGGGGAGTTGCATCCCACTATTTGATATTAAGGAGTTTGCAGGTGTAGGGATTTACTATAACACACACATCTGCTAGTGGGACGGATCAACAAACATTAACCCTGTGGTGCTAGGAGGAGTCACATTTTCTTTGCCACGAATACCCATTGCATCAATGAAAGCACAGAAAAGTGTTACACAACTGAGTTTGCAGCAAGTCCTGATCCCATTAAAGTGCTGTACATCCTCCTCATATAACACATAGATAGACCAAGACTTTCAATTACCTGAAACCGACAAAGAAATAAAGCACTGCAAGTTCAGATAGAAAAGTCTTCCAAGTTGCTTGAGCCATTAGACATGCTGAGACATCCATCAGTCCATTCCTTCTCTTCACAGAAGAGCCACTTATCACTTTTGGCCTCCTGCCTATGCATTTCTAGCTGCCCTCTTTGAAGAGATGCTTCAGTAGGTAAATTGCTATGTATTTTAGATGATTTCACAAAGCACTTATTTAATTTTTGCAAAATCTACCCTTCCCTTCAGAGGCAACTGCATGGAGGCCTCCCACAAGCTTTAATCTTCCTCTTATTTTCAAGATTACCCATGTTATGTGCATAAAGTTACCTGGAGGTACTCTCTACTTTGTATGGAAAATGGGGGTTGTATGTGTGTGGCTGCATATTAATATGTAAAACCAAATCAGTATAATAAGTGCTGGGGTCAGAATTCTGGTCCATACACTTAAAATACAATATATCTTAGATCAGCTCATTAATCTCTGTTTAAAATTATTTCACCAGAATAATCTTAATTGGCCATTATGGCTAAACTACAAGAGACTCCCTTGTACAACAGACACTTGCCAAAAATAAAGTGACCAGTTTCTCATTATAAAGGTCAAAATTCCCCCCTTGGACTAGCCTATGGAATTCAGATAGAATGACCTAGATTTCCCTGTAGATCCAGCCACAGGAACTGAAAGATCATGTTACTCTATGTTAGGAGGGAATGTCTGTGTTGCCTAGGCAAACTGGGGGCTGGGAGTTTATTGCAACACATGGTTAGATCTAGTTATGAAGAAATTAGTACTGCTAATAAATCAGACCATATAACTGGAACCTGACATGTCTCTAATATCACCCACTATGTCCCATATATATAATTACTGCTGGATGAAGGTGAGAGTGTTTTTATCCTGAGCGGGAGTGTGTCTTTCAGACAGATTTCTATAAATCCTAACAAAAGTGCTAGCAATAATAATTAAACTCAGTAAAATGCACTGGAGACAAATCTACTAATTCACATCTCCTGGGCACTCCCACACTATCACCTCCCACCTCTATAAAATTAGCCTGATGCTTCCAACAACTGCTGATCCCTGTGTAACATGCTGCTGGGACAGCTGGAACAGCGAGCCACTGTGTTACCTCTCTGCCTCAGCAAGAATGAACTTTACTGGAGATTAGACTGTGTGTCAGCTCCCTGCCACAGTGGTCCAGCTTCCTGATCTGCAAGCCCCTCAAGGCTCTACTAGCCCAAACCTTGTCTAGCAGGTAACAATCAGTGAACTCCAGCCCCTGAGTGCCTCAGAGATGTTTCTCTGCCATTCACAGCCCCTATCACTGATATTAAGTTCATTGTTCTTTTAAAGAGTCCGTATATTACAATGTATTAACTTAAATGGGGTAAACATACCCTTCCCTTCTAACACAGCACACTAAGCTGGTTTATAGGAAAAATAAAACAAGTTTATTAACAAAAAGACATGGGTTAAGTGATACCAAGAAAACAGAATAAAGGTAGAAATGGTTACAAATAAACACATGTAAAAATATGCTTTCTAATGGCCAAGACCTAACGTATTCAAGGTAGTTTCCCCACCCATGTTTCTTTCCCAGCAATAGCTGGCTAGCTCTTAGCTAAGACACCCCAGAGTCCATGGTTTTTCTTGTCTCCTTAGGGGATGGATAATCCAAAATCTTTTAAGGGGCTCTCATATCTCGAAGTCTGCTTTTGTTTCAAGGGTAAATTGATCCCTGGGGTTTAATCTCCTATCTCCTCTGTGGGGCTGACTCCACCTTGATTGAGATGTCCCCTGGTGTGTTCCAAGGTGATGCTTCTTGCTGTAATTTTACAATGTAAACGTTCCATTCCTGCAACCTGTGATACAAATTAACAGCCCACTAAATTTGGCCACACCTTGAAGTGTTGGCCTCTTTCCTTAATCTTGAGAAACCTATTTATCAACTTACTCTGACTTACCTAGTTTAAACACCTTTTACTGACTGATTTTAAAGCACAATATGAGTGAGTTTCCATAATTCCAGACATAGCATTGTCACATGCATTTCATCATGATATTATTGGCCAGCATGTTGTTAGTTTTTAAATGATACCTCACAAGGTATACTTTGTACAAATATCTTTACAGTGGTATGTAGGGGGTGAACAAAAGGTGTCCCCCACTACCTCTTGCACCCAGACCATCTCTAAGATGCCCGATCCTGTTAGTTCCTTTCCACTACAATAATGACATCGTCTGACAATGAGCGCTGCTCTTGTTTAATTGTTTCTTAAGTCTGGGAATATGAGAGTCCCCGGGCAGGGACTTGAATGTGGGTCTTCCAATCCCAGGTGAGTGTCCTGACCAGGGGGCTATTGCGGGGTGGATCTCTCAAAGAATTTTTTTTGTGAACATTTTCCAAAGACCTCATTTTAATTCCACATTGGAACAAAACCAAATCTCAAAAATTTTCATGAAACGAAATTCTTGTTTTCTGGCTAATCCTACTGATGACTTTGCAGTCTTCAAAAAATCTTCCCAGCATGAGACCTGATCCTACACTCACCCAAATCAGTGGGAATCTTTCCATTGACTTCACTGGCACTGATCAGGCCTGGGGAGCACAACTCTGCCTGCAGAAAGTCCTCTTACAAACCTGGGACGTGCTTCCTCAGCTGATCAACTCCCAACCCACTCCCAGGCATTAGCGGCTTGGAAACTGTAGTGATTGAAGTGTTAAGGATATAATGACATGTGGCACAGTGGGCTTATCCTCACTGCAGTGTTAGCTTGAGGTGCAAATGGACTGGCACCCAGCCCGACTCCCATCTGTATGCACACGTCTAGATTGAGTGAAGTGGTGCTCTAAACTCGAGCTGACAGTCAGGCATGGGGCCTGGGTTAGGGCTTGAGTCCTCCTGATGCTGGCACTACTAAGGTGATGGGCACTCAGCACTGTCTGCTGCTAATACAGACACTCTACAGCTCAAGGGTTATTGTGCAGGGTGACCCCTCTCACTTGAGATAGGTTAACTCAGTGCAGATAACTAAAGCTAACACTGCAGGGAAGAAAAGCAACTTTCATCTCAAAGCACTTCACTAAAGTGGGGTAGAAAGGGATATTCTCTCTATTTCAGTTGAAAAAACTGTAACAGAGGGGTTAAATAATTTAGTCCAGGTTATGATGCGAGTAAGAGAAGAACAAAATACAAGTCTCATCTCCTGACTTCAAATACCCTTTTCTACCTTACCTTGTATTTGGTGTTCTTAAAAATATATGGATGGAAGACACCACATATAGATTGATATTGTTACCATTGTCTCTCAGTGCCCAAATACCTGACATCCAAGGAAGAAATCTCTCAGAGGAGACCACACAGTGCGAAAGCTCATTTTGTGACCAGATGTTAGGTCTTGTGAATAAAAAGTGAATTATAGCAAGCATTAGAATACCACTATGTCAGCTAATCCCCCACAACGGTTTCTGATTTTATCACAGACATTAGAGATGGGAAAGACCTTATTACATCTAGTCTGTCCTCAGGGAGCAGAGAAGGATTATTCTCTACAGGATTATTTCTAGCACTTTGTTCTTTTTAGAAGTAAAATAGCTGTGATTAATTTTTCCATCCATGAGAATACGAGACTAGAAGAGCTCAAGAGCCATGCTGTGCAAGTTCTCTCTGCTAATCTTTAGCAGACATGGTGTCATCTCCATGTCAAATACTGACTCTAATTCTCTTCCCATCTTTAAAGCAGAAGTGCTGTTGTGGGGACAGTTTAGTTGCTGTATGTGGCACAGAGTACTATCCAAGGGTGGTAGAGATAGCCTTTGTACTCAGGGTTTATATCATCACCAGCAAAAGCAAAGTAGTTCCAGGATTCATAGCTGATCAATTTGCATTTTTTTAAATTATATGTCTCCAATATCTGCCTCATTTCAATTTCATTCCTTTCCCACAGTTGCCAACATTCACATCTGCTCTCAGCACCACTGCTACAGTAGCAGTTATTGACATTGATGTGGTTCTGAGGTAATTTTAATCAAGTGATTAGAATTACCAATATCCCCTTGGTGAAGATCAGAGTAACACTGGTGGGAAGAGGAAAACACTTTGAGAAGCTAACCAAGAATGACCTCTCCCTCCATCAGACAACAGACTTGGCCCACAGCTTTTCAACTCCAGAGAGTTGTACAAGATGCTTAAAATACTGCAAAGTGAATTTCTATAACATTATTAATAACAAAGCTCGGCTTTCCTGTTATCTCACAGGGCAGGTTTTACCAGAGGATCTCAAAGCTTTACATGGACTAATATTAACTACTGAGGACCTGAGAGGTTAACTACATTTTTTAAAAAGTTGTCACTAATTTTGGGTGTCTATTTTCTAAGTGGTCAACCTAAAATCGAGATTGGCCTTGTGGCCTCTAAAAATAGGCTGTTATTGCAGCCTCAGAAATTGGACACGCAAATTTAGTGACCAGTTTTGAAAATTTGGGTCTAAATAACTTGCCCTTACCCCATCATCACACAACGGTGCAGTGCCAGACCTGGTAAGAGAACCCTGGAGCTCCAATACCCAGTCTCTTGTTCTAAGCATTGTCTGCTCGCATCAGTTCAGCTTCAGGATCCAGTGTTTTTGACTGAAATCATTTCACAGAACCATAGAATATCAGGGTTGGAGGGGACCTCAGGAGGTCATCTAGTCCAACCCCCTGCTCAAAGCAGGACCAACCCCATCTAAATCATCCCACCCATGGCATTGTCAAGCCTGACCTTAAAAACCTCCAAGGAAAGAGACTCCACCACCTCCCTAGGTAACCCATTCCAGTGCTTCACCACCCTCCCAGTAAAAACGTTTTTCCTAATATCCAACCTAAACCTCCGCCACTGCAACTTGAGACCATTTCTCCTTGTTCTGTCATCTGGTACCACTGAAAACAGTCTAGATCCATCCTTTCTGGAACCCCCTTTCAGATAGTTGAAAGCAGCTATCAAATCCCCCCTCAGTCTTCTCTTCTGTAGACTCCAAAAATTAACTCGAGTGCAAGTGTATAGTGTCCCTTTAAGAAAAAATAGAGAAACTGGAAAAAGTAAAGCAAAAACTGTTCCTCTTACTTTCCAGATATAAGCTCTAGGAACACTATGCCACTAAGGGTAAAGAAAATTCTTTACACAAAGTGCAGGAGTTGTATTCTTACATGCAATTAGTAGACTCAGTTCATAGTCCATTGGAACAGACAGCCTCACCCCAATATTACTGTCTCGCTCTTCTCCTTTTCTGTCTCTAACAGAGGGAAGCCCAGGTTTGGGTTGTTTGTTTTCCCCTCCCCCCAACCTTTCCAGAAGCCCCCTTGCCAGGCTTGCATCTAAGTGGAATCTCTGGTATAAAGACCATAAGAACTGGGTCAGACCAATACCCTGTCTTCGGCCAGTTGCCAATGCCAAATGCTTCAGAGGGAATGAACAGAAGAGGGCAATTATTGAGTGATTCATCCCGTCATCCACTCTCAGCATATGGCAGTCACAGGCTAGACACACCCAGAACACGTGGTTACATGTCATTGGGGCATGCCAGAACTTACTCTTGCCATACAGTTACCCATTGTCATTGTCCTTCTCGACCTCAGGACTAACCAAATTCAGGCCCACTGTAAGTAGATGCCACTCCTACTTGAATGTGAATATTTTGTCTGAGTGAAATCTTAGGGCACATGACATTTTTATTCTTCATTTGATTCCTTTCACATTAAACAGGTGACAGCCATGTTTCATTGTTTAATGAAGTGCTTCAAGCTACCACGTTTTCTTCCGGAATCCATGATATTAATATTGATAACTCTTGCTGATTGGCTGTTGTGCCCAGGAGAGAAAGCAGCTAGGAGAGAAAATGATCAACCAAGCAGAGTGTACTATTTTCCAGGAGAGGTAAATGCAGGGTTTAGGGTAAGCAGGAGGGACGGGAAAAGAGCAGGCACAGAGCTGAAAGTGAAGTGTTATAAGCATTCTTCTTCCTCTGCCCTTTAGACGAGACACCTATTTATAGTTGTTATTCAGTGATATCAACCACTATGACAGCCTGAGGTTAGGAAGGTGCATAAGGAGCTTGTCCTTGAGTTGATGCCAATCTTAGTTAATTAGGCTTCTTTGGGTGCTGAAAATTTATTCGGACAAAGTATCTTCTTTGGTTACTAGCAGTGCCATCTGCAAAACATCCCCACCAGCTGCTGTTCCAGAAGTGATGATAGATACAGTCTTCTCAAGAGTACAAGTGTGTGGAGCAGAATTCTGAATCAGGGATTTGGCCCATGCATTGTGAATATAAATAAAGCTGACCGTAGTTATGCAAAATCCTTGTGGGAAAATCACTGCACAGTAGGAGACTCAGTAGCCACATGCAGCGCCATAAACAACAGACATGAAGGGATGACTACACATCTACACTCACGTCATCTGAGATATTTGGTCTTTGCCCTTGAGTATCAAAACATTGCGGACCTATATTATGCCAGACCCACGCAGTAGTAAAGAGAGTAAGGAACTTTCCCTTATCCCCTACTCAGGGACTGAGCATACTTGTTCTTTGCACATGGGGAAACACAGTCCGCACTGAGTTAGTGCCTTCAGCAGCACTAACCTCCCCAATTTATGGGTAAAAGCAGGGCTCTGCTCTTCTCTCTCAGTAGCCAAGAGAGCTGGCCCCATACAGAGGAAAGCACGTTTCAGGCTTTCAAAAAGTATAGAATGCAAATCACACTGTCATAAGCTGCTGGAGGTACAATGCTTTTTTAGCTTCTGTACGGCGATATACTTCCACTTCATCCGTCCATCTTAGGTCCTTCTATGTCCTGCATTGTTGCAGTATCTGAGCGTCTCACAAGATTTAATGTATTTATCCTGACAGTACCCCTGTGAAGTAGGAAAGTGCTATTATCCCATTTTATCTTCTCTTGAGGGTTGTGGCCAAGAATGCACAAGCACCCTGATCTACATCCATAGCTTATTATTTAGCCCATTTTAACTGAAGGGGTTTCAGAAACATATGAAAGTTTCAGAAAATTAAATAAGCAGGATGGCAATGATTGGGGTCAACTAACTGGGTTAAACAGAGGCTGGATAAATGGAATTACAACATGCCACACCACACACTGAATAAGACAAAAATGTTGAATGACTTAAATGAACTACTTTTTCAAAAGTTAACACCTGTTACGGAAAATGGTCCTACTTTAGAATTTCAAAGGAAACATCCAGCTCCATATTCTACCTTAGCTTCATCTTCACAGGCAGGATGGGAGGATTTTAAGTCCCTACTCACTAGAAATAGTCAGATTTCTGGGAGTTTCCACCAGCTCCATCTATGTTGGTGCTGTTCCCACACACTTACCTGTTTCGCCATTTTTGCTCAGCTCTGCTCTCTCTTCTTGCTGGAGGAATGGAGGGAAGGCTGATGTCTCTCTTCCCAGTGGTGCTGCTGCACCCTCTGGCTTGAAGTAGTAACAACAAACACCAAGTACATGGGTTCCATCATCAGCATCCCCACTATAAAAATTGTTCCAGCTCCCATTGCTTTCAGAAAATTGAATTTTAGACGCCACCTGAATTAGGAAATGGCTACCACCTCTGGTCTCGTCTGTCCAAAGCGAGTTGCTCTGACTTCAGACTAGCTATACAGAATTTTACAAGGAGCCAAGCAGGCAGCAAATGAACAGAACCGTACTAAAAAAGGGAGACTGTTACAGGTCCACCCAAACAACATCACTACCAAATTTATAACAAAGAAAACTGTGTCCCCACTCCCTTAAAGAGTGGTTGATGGGTGTCTAGACAGTACTGGACTTGCCAGGCAGAGGTATCACTTGATGATTACCTGTTCTGTTCATTCCTTGACACACCTGGCATTGGTCAGTGTTGAAAGACAGGATACTGGGCTGGATGGATCATTTTGTCTGACCCAGTATGGCCGCTTTTATGTGGTGCTACCCTATGGTGCAATGCATAGGATAAACTGGTGCTCTATTGTCTCACCATTTCCCACTATTTCCATGGAAGTCATAAAAGAGGAATTTGGGGAGAAAGTCTGAACTGATCTTTGTTTTGATCTTGGTGTTTTTTTTAATAAAACCCAAGCCCAGGAAAGGAGGCAAGTTGGCACTTTCCCTACCACACTGCGTGGACTATTTTCAGTTTTTAGCGTAGGCGTTCTCATTCCCTTCCCAAGACACACACACAGTGAAAGTGAAAGAGTACGTGAAGAGGAGGAGATAATGAATGTGGGATACAGAATGTGGAACATGAGTCAGTCAGTGGAGGAGGAATGAGCAGACAGAATGTTAGAGGGAGGGAGGGAGGGAAGAGGGAATAGACACAGGAGAGCCTGCACTCAGAGTTTTTAGACTAACTTTGGTGTTTCTTCCACACCCTGAAACAATTATAAGAGGATACCTGACTGCAAGGTGATGTCAAAGCTGATCAATTGCACATTTTATTGCTAATGGCCTCAAACAACAAGCAATACATTATCATTGAAGAGACAGGTGCAAACAACTGTTTGCATTTATTTTTACGGACAATTTAAGTAAAATCTGCAAGTTAGATCTTCTTGCACTGGTTTCCTGCCAAGTTGCCAGTATGGCCCATGGTACGTAAAGTTTGGCTCTACCTGAATGTGGACATGGGTAAGGGAACTCACTGAGAAGCAGTAACCTTTGTCCCTCAATTCTAACTCCAATAAAAATGGACTTTATAATGGAAAGATGGCAGCCAGTTCTCTAACAAAATTCCATAGGTCTTACAAGGGAGCTCTCTGGGCAACAGTAGTGTATGCCAGGACCTGACCTGATAACTATATCGCTGCTGGACTGAAATAGATTTCCCTTTTCACTATTCACCTTTTGGAGATACCATGGATCTAGCCATTAAAAATGTGGCTGAGAAGTAACACTCTTATCAGGTCAAATTTTAATTAAAGTGCTACCTGATTCACCTATGGATGCTTGGTGCCAGCAGTGGACCTAGAAACCTTTCTACCAGCTTGGTGAAGCTGTTGCATAAGAATCAAAATTAAAGATAAAAAAATTGTTCATTAGAGAAATAGGAATATTCTAATGAGTTAGGGTGGGGAGTGAAGATTTTGCACTAGTAGGAATAGAAAGCATAATGGTGAGGTTCGTGTGTATATAAAAAGGGACGGTCAACAAGGGGAAAGCAAAAGAAGAGACTATTTGGAGAATGAAACTCTTGTGTCTTTGAGTACTGATGCACTAGTGTGGTGAGGAAGGGCCAGGAAAGGAGGCTTTGTCTTTAGGAAGTTTCAAACAATATAAAAAAAACAATAAAATGAATAGAAAATTGTTTTAGAAGAGCCTTTAAAATGAGTTTTATTGTCAGAATTTTACAAGTTGCCTTTAGAGGCTTCATACAAGAACTCTGTTGCAAAACTCTAATAAATAGTTTGCCCCAAGTCCCAATTTTTTTTAAAATAAAATAAAAACCAAACCAAACAAAAATAGAAGAGAATAAGCAAGACTTCAGGATGCTCAGGGATGTTAGCAATATTTCCCATTTACAAATAATATCAGACATTATACAAATCTCCTTCATACAAGTCATTTTTTAAAAAATAACAGAACATTCTCAACCTTTACAAAAGCACTCCAGAAATAGTTCTGAATAGATTCATTTCCATGACAAAACATCATCAGAGAAGAATTCCATGGGGATTATCACCACAAATTAAGCTTTAGGTCAAAGTGTAGCAAGTTCCTGCGTAGTAGGATCAGAGAGAGCTTGGAAGATTTCCACTGATGATTTCTTTTGAGAGTGGGTGACTGGGGAAGAAGGGGAGGCTATTCCTGAAATGGACAAATAATACAATGTTACTTGTGTCAGGTAATTTGTGTTTCAATGTGAGGGTGTCAGTGGATGTATAAAGAGAAGGGCAAAGATGATACTTCACTGCACGTGGCTTGCATCAATATCTGTGCAGGTTGTAATACGAGTTATATTGTGACACCAAAAAAGTATTTCTGGAGAGCTGACATTTTATGGCAAGTATATAGCTCCTTCAAAGAAAAACAAGTTAATCTTCCTGGTGCCAGGCAGGCAGGGAAATCTTTTGCTAGCCAGTTGCACTGGAAAATCCAGACATCAGAGATCCAGGAGTTAAAATACTGCTTCCCTCCTTGTCCCACTACTTAAGGAAGGGGACAAAGTCTAACTACAGCTTTATATTTCTCCATTTGCGTTATCCATAACAAGATTATTAAAGGTTTACTAATGCCAAAGACCTGCTATATAGTTGAGATTAATAAACATTTCTTCTGCCTTTTTTTATTTGAAAAGTTCTATGACCAAACTGGGTGAGGATAGGAGGGTAGGTGGCAATGACATGGCATATATGGTGTATAAGAAAATGAATACAGTTTGAAAAAAAAAATCAAATACTTTACAGCTTCAGCCAAGGACCTACTATATATAGGTAGGTAACAGATCCCCAGGTAGGGGAGGAAAGGAGACAATGCTTAAGCAGAAGTACAGCAGTTACTCTCAGTATTCTCTCAGTCAGCCTGATGAAGTGTGCCATTTAGCATGCCAAGGTGCACTATTCCTAAAGTACCTGGCAACCATTGTTTCCATAGGAAACAAAGGCAACTAGAAGTGCTCATACAAGGACATGTGTGATAATCTGACTCATCCACGGCTCAAGTGTCTAATCTCTATTCCAATGTTCTGATGCTGATTGTACTGTACCATAGATTATGGGCATTTGCTTTGTATAACTTATGTGAAGATAGCACTAGTGATCAAGCACAAATCATTCAGGAGACACCTAAAACATTGTTTTACATCTCCTTGTCTGTGGCATACTTCAGAAAACAATGTAAGAAAAGCAGCAAAATAAACATTTCTTTCTAGTTTCCTAGGAGTCATAATATTTATCAAAGCAGCAAGGAAAAGCAGATTACCTGAAACAAATAGAAAGGCATTAATAGAAATAAATAGAGGCAAATAGACCAAACAATTTTCGTCCAGCCTCCAAATCATTTTGTACATAACAGGTAAAGCGATAATGTGCAAAAAATAAAGACATTCACATTTTAGCAGTTAAACTTTTATTTTACCTTTTTTAAATTATTTTTTTGTTTTTCTACAAAAGGCAGACAATGATTGTTGATCTGCGATTGTTCTGAGTGCGTGCACAGGTGCAAAAAGGAGTCATCAGAGTACACAGGGCGGGAAAGTGCTCTGACTATACTTTCACATATCATGATTAAGGTGGCATTAAAGCTAAGTCCCACTAACAATTATTTATAACTGATGTTTTCCTTCCCCGTTTACTGTTCTCAGTTCATATCAATCGTGTTGAAAACCCATTCAGTGAATTTCTTCAGTTTCTCAGATGCATTCTGGGACTCCTCCTGTAACCGTAAGTTGTCTTCTCGCAAATGTTGCACTTCTGCCTGAAGACTGGCTTTGTCTTCTTTTTCCTAAGGGATGAGGAAGAATATGAGAGCTCAATGGTGATGCCCAGTTACATTTCCTGCCCTGGTCAACCAGGAGGACTTCGTCCTAGAGAGGTGGTATATAGTTTTGTCCCCCCACTTTATAAGAGTTTTAAGTGCATTCCTGGCTTCAGGGTATTCTAGACTCATCGGTTATGTGGTGCCATTCTTTCCTCCCTACGCGCTTTCGGCACAGATTGTTGGGATTTCTCACAACTAAATTCAAATGTAAATGCTAGCTCCCTAAGTGATCACAATGGTGATGAAAATGGTCACAATCTATTCCATGCTAATGCAGTCCTCCTATGGCATGACTGCTGAAGAAAACTAAGTAAGAGATGGCAAATACCTCCATGAATACTTATTTGGAAGAGACCTTTGACCTGAGCACAGCAAGATCCTTTCTGCACAGACGCATGTATTTCACCATGAGAAAGTAGATGTGCTGACTTTACTTCTGACTTCCTAACACAGGGGTGAGCAGCACTCTGGCCCGTAGCTCCGGCTGGGCAGCACTGCAGCAGCGTGGCTGGCTGCGGCAGGACTTCGTGCTCCTGCGGGGCAGCGAATCTAGCTCTGGCAGGCTGCACGGAGCCAGACACACTGCTCTGAGCGGCGTGGTAAGGTAGCCGGGGGGTTGAATAAGGGGCAGGGAGTCCCATGGGATGGTCAGTAGGGACAGGGAGCAAAGGTTCTTCGGGGGGGGGGGG
>ML677332.1:39817221-39882879 GCA_007922305.1 Dermatemys mawii | reverse complement strand
GGGGGGGGGGGAGGGGGAGTCAGGGGACGGGAAACAGCGGGGTTGTATAGGGCATGGGAGTCCCAGGGATCTGTCAGGGGGCGTGGGGGTGGATAGGAATTGGGGCAGTCAGGGTATGGGGGTGGGGGAACAGCTATGGGATGAGGTCCTGGGGGGGCAGTTAGGGGCAGGGGTCTCAGGAGGGGGTGGTCAAGGAGCGGGGGGGGTTGGATGGGTCGAGGGTTTTGAGGGGGGCAGTCAGGGGGCAGGACGTGGTAGATAGGGAGCTGGGGGCCAGGCTGTTTGGGGAGGCACAGCCTTCCGTACCCGGCCCTCTGTACAATTTTGCAACCCCGATGTGGCCCTTGGGCCAAAAAGTTTGTCCACACCTATCCTACCACCACTGTGTTTAAAAAATAAAATAGCCTGGACTATGATCTGAGGAAAGACGTAAAGAGATGTAATTTTCTCAACAAAGGATGAGACTGTTACAAGTTTGAGGGCGGTGGAAAAGGTTTATAATATGACTAGTACTGCCTAGCAACAACATATTTACACCCTACAGGCTTCCGTAGAATAAACCTTTACCCTCTTTAAATCCTCTTGGAGCAGCTTCAGCAAACTTTCCAGTTGGTCCACTTTGGAAGCGAGAGTAGGAGGAGACTCTTTACTATTAGAAGCAGGAGACAAAGACAATATTGGCAGGATTTTCCATAATCATTATTTGCTTCTAACTCTAGGCTGGATTTCTAACAGACTTTCCTATGAGAAACTGCTCAAAATGCATGTGTGACACAGTACAATCTGAATATATATTTTTACTTAAAGATGTTCACCACAGGCCTCGACTACTAACAGACACGTTATATACATGCTTAGGCAGCACAGTCACTCAACTAAGTGGCTATTAGCAGTAACTGAAGACTCATCGCTTGCTTTCTCTCTCTCTCTCTCCATTTGTTACAGTATAATTACACACCCCTTGGAATGAGACTGTCTTGGACACTGTTTTAAACATCTCAGATGAAAGAAAACCTTCAGAAACATTCTGTTTTCATAGAGGCTGAAATATATCCAGCAATCTTGTGTTTCCACCTTCCTATGTTTTAATTTTGTAAAAATTCATAAGAGATTTGAAAGTTTGTTACAAATTAAAGCATCTCTCTGACCTGTCTTCCCCAGCTTTAGTTTAAAAAGCTTACCTGTTCAGTATATTTACTCACCCTGTGTAAGGCTTCATCTGTGCAGTAAGCTGGTCCTCAGTCTGATCACTATTGGAAGCAGCACTCACAGGTCTGTTGTTTTCATCACTAGCAGCAAAGAATGAGGCTCGCTGAACTGGAGAGAGAAAGAGAGAGAGAAAAACACAATTGTAAATGTAATGATAATTTGTTTTTACGTGCTGGAATATCTGCGTTTGAGGATCTCAAAGCAACACAAACCTTAAATATCACAACACAACACCTACATAACATACATAATCAAAGTAGCAATTTAAGATAGGTGAACGGAGGCACAGAAAAATTAAATACGACACTTGCTCAAAGTGACAAAGCAAGCTAGTGGCAGAGAGAAATAAAACCCGAGAATCCCATCTCACTGATTTATCACCTACTTCATGCAGCCCCTTTATATTGAAATGGAGCTGACATTTTGAAAGGTACAAAGCCACTCGTGTAAAAGAATATAAGGCACTCTTTTCACTAAGAACTGCAGCACTCACAGTGATCTGGACCTCATGTGGCAAAAAAGTTTTAGAGCCATCTTATGGCTTCACATGGCATTATTGGAGTAGCTTGGCAAATCATCATTTCTCTTAGAAGGCATTTTCCACACCTTTATGGTTGTGAGAATTACAGGGGGAAAGCGAAGAGACCCTGGTTATTTTGTGTTATTTTTTATTATTGTTAATCCTTTATAACATATTTTGAGATAAAAGCAGTAAAAAGAAATCTCCCCTTCTCCACCAAAAGCGGCAAAGAGTCCGGTAGCACCTTATAGACTAACTGACATTTTGGAGCCTGAGCTTTTATGGGTGAATATCCACTTTGTCAGATGTTGCATCTGACGAAGTGGGTATTCACCCACGAACGCTTATGCTCCAATATGTCTGTTAGTCTATAAGGTGCCACAGGACTGTCTGCCGCTTTTGCAGATCCACTATAACACGACTACCCCTCTGATACCTTCTCTGCCAGTTGTTTTTCCTTATAACTGTTTATTTAGGAAGTTTTAACAAGTTTACAAATCATTACCATACCATTTCTGTTTAAGGAAACACCATGAAATGATACATCGTCCTTCAGGCTTAGTAGCAAAGATGATCATAATCAAAGAAATGAAGTAGTAACATCTCATTTGCTAGTTACTAATGGTCTCTCACTGGAAAGAGAAAAATAGTTGTCTTCTATTTGGTAAAGGTTTTATTGTGTGTGTTGAATAAGGCTAAAATTAACAGGGCTGTTTTGTTTGACAGAGTTTTGCCATGTCCATTTTTAAAAAATGAAAAATGCAGGAGAACTGGATGGCTTAAGAATTTAGTAACAGGGCATGAAGGTTTTCAGTCAGCTGTTGGTGATTAGAAGCCAGCTGGGACCTAAGTGGGATGAGTTAGAGAGCCCTGCCTAGTTTCTAGTCAACAGGTGTCCCAAACTCAGAAAAAGCATCAATTATTTATTCTAATTGGCACTTGCAAATCCCATGGGCATTCAGCGCACAGGCCACCACACTGAGTTGACACTGAAACTGGATAATTTGTCTCTCTAGGTCAGGTCTGAAGCTCATTGAGGAGTAGGAGGAGGAAGCTGGCAATACACTGCCCATGCTTTACCTGTTCCATGAGTAGACAGAGGATTGTCAATCAGATACCTTTCACCAGAATTAACGCATTCAAACTTTTAATGAAAAATAAAAGAGTGAATTCAGTGCCTATGAAAGTGAGGAACAGAGTCTTACTGTGAACAAGCCTAGGAAAAGAGATTGCCAATCACAGTAAATTGCACTACAATGGTGGCCTTGTTCTAATTCTTATTTGTGCATTTCACAAACCCTCTGAACAATTTCATTTCCTTCTGTGAATTAAGATAGGATTAGAACTCTGTTCTCCAGTGGCAAATGGCAAGTACAGCAATCCATGTATCACACAGTTCCCAGGTGAATGTCACAGCATGTTCTTACATCACTGACTGATATCAGCACTAACACTGGTCTACAATTTTTTAGAAGTCGTCTGCTTCAGAGACAAAATGTAATATTTATTATGTATTTTGATGTGCTGAATTCAAATATGACAATTACAACAACTGATTGGCTACTGTTTCTAAGATATTTAAGTTTTTACATCTTATGTCTATGTATATTGTGTAGATAGTAGAGTTTTAATCATAAATTGTAAACCTTAGGTCTTTTCATGCGTTTATGGTTGCTTTACATGATAATATTTCACCTGTCCTGTTTATGTAACACTTTAAAAATCAGCAGAAGGGTTATATAAATAAAATGTATCATGAAACAAAAGGCAAAAAACTATTATGTACATAGTTTAGTCCTATTCAGTGTCTACTTGGCGCTTCTTGGCTTGTCTCTTATATTCATTAAATGGAGTATCTCTTGTCACTTTCCAGCAATAGTCTGCAAGCATTGATGGGCTCCATTTGCCCTGATAGCGTTTCTCCATTGTTGCAATGTCCTGGTGAAATCGCTCACCATGCTCAAATCTAGATGAGAGTGCAAAAAATGTATCTTTAGTGACATGTCGCAACCAAGGCTTTTGTATGCCTTGAGGAGGTTTTCCACCAACAACCTGTAGTTGTCTGCCTTGTTGTTTCCAAGAAAATGTATTGCCACTGACTGGAAGGCTTTCCATGCCGTCTTTTCCTTGCCACGCAGTGCATGGTCAAATGTATCATCTCGAAGAAGTTCACGAATCTGAGGACCAACAAAGACACCTTCCTTTATCTTAGCTTCACTTAACCTTGGAAATTTTCCACGGAGGTACTTGAAAGCTGCTTGTGTTTTGTCAATGGCCTTGACAAAGTTCTTCATCAGAGACAGCTTGATGTGTAAGGGTGGTAACAAAATCTTCCTCGATTCATCAAGCGGTGGATGCTAAACACTTTTCCTCCCAGGCTCCAGTGACTGTCGGAGTGGCCAATCTTTCTTGATGTAGTGGGAACCTCTTGCACGACTATCTTATTCGCAGAGAAAATAGCAGTACTTTGTGTATCCAGTCTGTAGACCAAGCAAGAGAGCAACAACCTTCAAATCACCACAAAGCTGCCACTGATGTTGATCATAGTTTATGCACCTCAAAAGTTGTTTCATGTTGTCATAGGTTTCTTTCATATGGACTGCATGACCAACTGGAATTGATGGCAAAACATTGCCATTATGCAGCAAAACAGCTTTAAGACTCATCTTTGATGAATCAATGAAGAGTCTGCACTCATCTGGATCGTGAACGATGTTGAGGGCTGCCATCACACCATCGATGTTGTTGCAGGCTACAAGATCACCTTCCGTGAAGAAGAATGGGACAAGATCCTTTTGACGGTCACGGAACATGGAAACCCTAACATCACCTGCCAGGAGATTCCACTGCTGTAGTCTGGAGCCCAACAGCTCTGCCTTACTCTTGGGTAGTTCCAAATCCCTGACAAGGTCATTCAGTTCAGCTTGTGTTATGAGGTGTGGTTCGGAGGAGAAGGATGGGAGAAAATGTGGGTCCTGTGACATTGATGGGTCAGGACCAGAAGTTTCATCCTCTTCCTCTTCCTCGTCTGACTCAAGTGAGAATGATTCTGGTGCATCAGGAACCGGCAGTCCTTCTCCGTGGGGTATTGGGCGTATAGCCGATGGAATGTTTGGATAATGCACAGTCCACTTTTTCTTCTTTGACACACCTTTCCCAACTGGAGGCACCATGCAGAAGTAACAATTGCTGGTATGATCTGTTGGCTCTCTCCAAATCATTGGCACTGCAAAAGGCATAGATTTCCTTTTCCTGTTCAACCACGGGCGAAGATTTGTTGCACAAGTGTTGCAGCATATGTGTGGGGCCCACCTCTTGTCCTGATCTCCAATTTTGCAGCCAAAATAAAGGTGATAGGCTTTCTTAACCACAGTGGTTATACTGTGCTTTTGTGATGCAAAAGTCACTTCACCACAAACACAGCAGAAGTTATCTGCACTGTTCACACAAGTACGAGGCATCTCTGCTCACTTTGGCTAAACAGAAATGCGTCTCTTTGCAAAATCAAACACTGACAAATAAGAGAGCACGACACTGTATGATTTCTAGAGCTGATATAGGGCAATTTGTTCAGCAGAGTGATGTAAGCTTCGTTACGATTGCATCATCCATGACTTCCAGGAATAACATGATGCAATTCATATCATGTATGACGCAATACCAGCTTCAGATTGCATCATTCATTGTTTTGCCTAAAAAGCAAGTACAGTCCAAACCCAGTCAGATTTATTCATAGATCTAGTCAAAGATGTATTTTAGTCATTTCTGGTTTAAATTGAGATCCCTTCCCTTTATAACTCACTTATCCTCTGCCATTACCATGTCAAGGGTCGTATATTCTGACCCAATAGCATATCTTGAAAACTAGAGCCAATCAACAATTTTAAGCATCATTTTCGTTCTCAGTGACCCAGAGGTAGTAAAGTTTGAATACATTTATTTCAGAAGCATTTTGGCTGTAGAGCAGTGTAATTAGGGAATACTGTGTGTTAGTTACTCATACTGCTGCTATTGTAGAATTAGCAGGGGAACAGAAGAAAGTAGGTTACTTAACAGTAACTGCAGTTCTCAGAGTGCATTGCCTGCAGGTATCCACATTCTTGGTGTCCATGCAGCTGAGCATCCAAAAAACCAGGGATCAGTGGAAGCAACTTCATGAGGTAGAACAGCATTTATGTAGAGATTTGAAAAAGTGACTTTTGATTAAAGAATCCATACAACTTTTTCCATCAGATTCTAACAATTTTAAAGTAATTTACACTTTGAGCTAAAAATCTTCAGTGTTTCTTTAAATTCCAGTGCACCTTGGCAACATACATTCCTCTTCAGTTTACTAGTTGTGAAGGAGATGGAAAGCACCCCGGGATAAAGTGATAGCCATGGGCAAGTCCATGTATTTGGAGGTATGCTAAGGGGAGAACAGCAACGGAAAGGCATGTGCCAGCAATGCAGACTTTCCGAATTACTTTGGCAATGCACATCAACTTATGTTATGTTATGTTATGCACATCAATGTTATGCACAATGTTATGCACATCAACTTATTTCTAGTGCAATTTGCAATCCTTAAAGTGACTGCACTCCTTTCCACCGCTGCGTGGCTTCACTCTGCACTTTCATGCCACATGGCTGTCCATGCCTGCTGTGGTCTTTGTGACTGGTCTATATTAATGAAAAGTATTCACAGAATACTTTTATTAACACAGACCAGCTACAGTACTGAAACCTACAGCCTGATTCAAATGTAAAGAAATGGCATTTGAATATTATAAGCAAGCATGTATTAGGCTGTTGCAATTTGGATTGCATTTTCAAAAGAACTTGGACTTCAGAGTAGAAGAGAAGCTAAGAAATGGAAAAAATATCAGAATTAAAAAAACATCCTTAGTGAAGCGTATAGTAGTATATAAGCTTTTCAAGTAAAGTATTTTGAACACTTACCCTCAAAGGCCTTGGCAGCATCTACCAAGTTTGACCAGTCCAGATCTGAGGCAGAATCGGGCAAGGGCATAAGACCCGGGTCTGGCATGGGCTGCTTTCTCTGATCCTGGATGTCTGTGAGGGAGCTGTCTGAGGCAGAGAACTCTCCTGGAGCAATGCAGAATAAAAATGAAATAATCAAAAATTCAGCCATTTCCCTCTGGATTGAGTTGAACCTATTGGTATTATAACACTCATATTCTTTTACCTAAAATGTATCACAATATGGAGGAACAGAAACAGGTATATATCTCCAAAAGACATTATGGAGCATTTTTACACTGGGAGACTATTGGACTATTTATGCAAGTGAAGGTTACATATTCAGAAAACATACAATTATACATTTAAGTAAGTGGTGCGGTAGGAATCTGTGTAAAATCCTACCCACCCTCACCCCTGTTAACATCAATGGATTCAGCACAACGTAACCACATTATACTGCATAAAATTACTGATGCTCTTCACTGCAGTAACGAGGGGATTCGCACATTTGGTATCATCTGCACATTTTTTTAAAACTAAATAAGGCAACTTTTTCCAGTTACCTGGTTAATGCTTGATCAAATTGCTTAAGTAAATCCAAACTCTGCAATCTGTTGTGCAAGGATTTGAATTCAGGATCACTTGGTGCATTAAGAATTTATTAAGTGCTTTAGTATCTCCAAATGTCCACTGGCATTCATCCACCTCAGTGGTCTTCATAGTCAGTGGTACTTTGCGCCTATAAACTACACATTAAAACGGGGGACACCAGAAGTAGGCAAAAGATATCTATATGACACACAGGACAGGATCTTTGGACCAACGAGTCTTGATTCCTGCTTTTGGCAGTGGTGAAAAAGTGTTGCTAAAAAAAAAGCACTCCTTCCCCAAAACTATTTACCTGGTCTATTAAGCAATGCCTTACCCTTGGGAGGGGGAATCCAGCTTACATTCTGAGATATGGGATTTGACTCCCCTTACTTTAGCAAAATCAAGATGCAATTAACAAATAGCCAGGCAACTGTTTTTTTGTTAAAGTAACTGTCCTGGCATCTCTCCTTTATTGTAGTAAGGCTGGACGTAGACTTACCATGTAATGACTTCATTCCTAAAGTGTATGATGGCCTTCGTAAGGGTAGTGACTTGGGGAGAGAAGGATATGTGCTGCTGAACAGAACGTCGTTTGGTAGGGCTTGGTCCAAGAGTGAAGCCCGGGAGGTGAAGAAGTGTTCCCTTTGACCACTGTAAATACTCTCATCTGACAAAGTCCTCTGCAAGGCACGCTTTGTGGTAGGAGTGCTAGGGAATGGAGACTGAGAGAAGGGAAAGGTGAGATTCTTAACAGGACATCAGTACACGGTAACATTTCAAACATACATTTGTTTATTAAAGCAATCTATATTTGTATAAACAAACAGGCTTTAACATACCCAATCTTCGTCAAACTAGATGGGACAAAGTATTACACGAACAGCTGTGTCTAGATGAACATCAAGTGTAGATGTCCTATTAGATCTTTGCCATCTCTAATTTCTATTTCTATCATTCAACAGACATCTTGAAGGACATCTAACCTCAAAAAACTCCTGATGGATTCTGTAAATTAGCTCCACACCATATGTACTAGGGAAAATGTTTACAGAAGCAAGTTAAGTGATATCTAAAACAAAGAGTTCTACCTCTTCTGCTATCTTCCACACTCTCTGGCTAAGATGCCAATTTGCTACAAGCCTCATGTAACAGAACAATGAGGAAAGTTTGACAAACTAAAATCCTTCGGAGAGAGTTGAGAAAAAATTAACAATACAAAAACAGTTCCATTAATTGAAATTCCTAGAGCACACATGATTAAGTGCTTTTTGGAGAGCTGCTCTCTTTCACAGAGAAAGACTTATCTGTTCACATACATACATACATACATAAATAAAAAAGTTATTTAGCCAGACGGTATTCTATTTCTATGATTAAAACTCACACTGAAGGATGGGACAGAAGCGGGGAGGAGGAGAAAGGTTATTGCTTCTGTACATTGGAGTACAATATGCCAAAATGAAATACGTTTTTATCAAAAAGATCAGAAGCCTCTGCTAAAATCTGCTGCAAGTTTTGTGTTTATGGATAAAGAATGAGAAATGCAACTAAAATGTTTTTAAAACTTCCTGATACCATCTGAAAAAACAGAAGAGACATTTTATACGCTAATTGTCTATTCTGCTAGTTCTCCTCCATGTAATCACCCACACGAGGCCAGACACACACATTGGTCATTTGGTGAGCAAGATGAATATTGCAGGGTGTGGACAAAGCAGATCTTTAAAGTTACTACAGCAGAAATGACATTGTATTGGGATTTCTGAAAATCTACTGATATAAAAATTATATGCCCATTGAGATGTGGAATTATACTTCTTTATGGGGCTCAGTGGGCACAAAAATAAGACTGGCTAATTTCATTGCTATCGTGTCAGGAGGTCCGAAATGACCATCATAATGTCAGTTTTCCATTTAAGGTTGAGCACCAGAAAAATAACAACTCTTGGTACCAAGGGATCGATAACAAGTGTTTTATATATGTTAGGTAGAGAACCCTGGGTGGATAAAAATAAAAGATTTTTTAAAAAAAAATCGGATTTTTTTTTTGATAAAATATCTTTGAAGAAAAAAACTTTTGAAGAAAAAATCTAAAGATAGGTTTAATTAAGATACATTACAGCTCAAAGATATCTCATCATGGAATAGGGATTATAAATTCTAATTCTATAGTATGAGACAATATAATGATGTAATTTTTAAGAAAAGTTTTGTTAAAGAGTTCCAATTGTTCATGGATTAGGGACCCAATCTAATGGGGTTCTAGGGTCTTTTGTATAGATTATTTAGGTTAATCTTTCTGTCTACCCAATGGAACTCAGTGCTCAGTCTTCTAGAAGATACCATCAGAGATGCTTGGTTTTGCAGTTCTCAAACTGCGGATTTGTGTCTCCAGAGTTAACATGCTTGTTAACAGCAAAAATGATTTAAATAAATAAATAAATATACATACAGAGGTGAGAAATAGTTAAACAAAACAATTTAAATGTCTGTCTGGTGATGTTCCCCTCCTAATACAACCTGGCAAGAAAATCCTCCAAATATTAATGATTAACCTGTTGAATTGAAGATAGTTCACTTCACAAAGTCTTCATAATATCTGCTTCAATTACCTTTGGTAAATTAAATAACCAATCATTCATTTTCTGATATAGCTGTAAAACTAATCTGAATTTTTTTCAAAATAAATCACTTTAAAAATGTATAATGTGTACCTTCTAAAAATGAAACCTACATCTATCTCTGATTTGTGAAGAATATGTATTAAGGTTATAACAACCACAAGAATGCATTTTTATGTAGAAATCCATGATTAAATCGTGTCTTCCTGACTAGTGATTTAAATCAATATGGTTTAAACAAAATCCACTCAGAGAACCACTTTGTTTTCTCCTTTTGGGACCAAAAGCCCAGCTGGCAGTTTCTTGTCGTGACCCAGCCATGCCCCACAATACTTGTCCCTAGGAGGAGAGGGGAAAAAAAAGAAGCCTTTGTCAACACCAGGCACTGCTCAACCCAGGGACACCTGTAGTGCTCCTTGTGTTAGACATCCCAGAGTAGAAACACTTGCAGCTTTGCATATTAGAAACTGGAAACATGATTAGCCCTGGGCCTTTAGATTGTTAGGCTATTAATATTTGAATATGATGTAGATTAAGGGAGGAGAGAGAATGTGAGCAGAGAATTGAAAAGGAGAGTGACCAGGGAGTTAGAGGAAGGTGGCATGGAAGCAAAGGGTGTGAAGAGAGAAGCAGCAGTACGAGAAGGGAAGGAGAATTGAAGGTGACAGGGAGAAGGCAGAAAGATTAGGAGATAAAAAAAACTGTCTATCCTACCAGGAAACAGGACCTCTCAATTACCAAATACAAGTGCTACTGCTCTCCTCTCCCTTCTCCCCATCCCCCCTCAAATTCAGGTAACTAAGGAGGGTCACATTTCTTTACCTAACATGAAGTACAAATTGTGCACTGGGTAGAAATTATAATTATGTTTAAATTTTAACATTTATTTTCATTAATGGTATATAATAGCATTGATAAAATTGAGCAGGTCACTAGGCTGAGCAGACACACTGATTCCAGTCACCAAGAAAATGAAGGATACTGGAAAGATTGAACTCATTGTGCATAGTGAATAAAGAAAGAGGCTCACAAAAGATGCACACAATTCACGGTCTCTGGGACAATTAACAGATTAAATGGAATTTCTCGAAAAGATAATAGGCGCCTGTTTACAGGTCAGGAGGAGGGTGTTTCCCTCATGCCTCCTTCCTCTTATAAACACTATACGGTTAAAAAAAAAATCTTCCCCATGGCAAACTTTTTTCCACTCTGGTCTCTAAGGTAATATTTCAAAAAAATCTGTATATGGAATCTGGTATTTATAAGTTTTAATAAGACATTTTGGGTTTTGACAAGCAAAGAAAAAAGTTGCAAGCTCTCTCTTTTGCATGGTTGCTGTGGAAACTATTTAGGCCCTAGGTGATGAGCCTGAACTGTTAATCATTGACTTAGTACACAGTCACTATAGAAATCAAAACACTATCTTGAAAATGATCTATTTTATTAGTATTTAAAAATATAAGTTAATACAATTTCTGATGAAACCTTAGGAAATTTTTCTGAATGGATTTAGTATGTATGTAAAATATTTATTTTAGGTGTTCTCTTCAATTAAGTACGTTAGTCTCCTCAAAGGATGGTACAAAAAACTGACACACCATTGCAACAGCTGGAATACCAAAACCATTCCCTAAGTACTACCCTGCAGCGGTTGATAAGCTCTGAGGAAAATGGCCAGCTTTGTGTCCATGTTAAGAATTCAGAAAAGACTAAAATTTTGGATTTTGTTTTGTTGTTCTGGATGAGAACAGGAAAGTTTCATCTGAGAAACTTATAGGATGTTGTGAGGTGCTGAGCAGCTCCTGTAAAGAGGTGAATGTCTTCAGCTCTCCTTAGAGTTCACAGTGTTCACATTTTCCATGAGGCACACAACACTGCAGTTTCAGTTAAGCTTTTATGTTGTTTTCAACAGTGATAAGCAATGCTTTATGCATGATGCACTCAGACACTAAGGAAGTCACTGAGTCCAGATCCTCAGCTGCTGTAAATTGGCATAGATCTCTGAAGTTAATGGAGCTCTGGTCTCTACCTGCCTCCCGAATTTCATTTAACAGTGACAAAAGAGGATGATCAATTTCTATAGCATACCTTAAAATTCATCTGGGACTCTGGCGTTGGGCTTTCAAGATCTATCAGTTTCTTCAGCTCTTCCTCAACAGTAGACTTGGAGGCTCGTTTTGGTGATGCTCGCAGATCTCTGGCTGATGCACGCAACCGTGGATGGGCCATTTCATTGCCATCACTCTGGTGACGTCTTAAAGGGAAGTGAACAGACATGTTCAGGACCCAGAGCCACTTGGGACTGGATCTATGAACGTAATAAGCAGTAAAGCATCATCAAGATTTTCAGACAGAAAAACGGGGTAGAGAGGGAAGGATTAAAATCAAGTTTTGTGTAATACAGTAAAGTCCCATATACATGAAACCTGTTAAAGGAACAAAACTGTTAAAAGCATCAACTTCCAATGCATGAAAAAAGTACCATAATAAATTTCCCTATTAAAGGAATGTACCTATTCAAAGAATGAGTATTCTGCACAAAGAACAAATATATAAACTAAAGTCTGCTAAATACTAGCTGAATGCTCAAACTTATCAAATGTCCCTATTCTTTTAACTGGCTTCCAGTGTATAACTTGTACAAAATACTTTTTATTTTAGCTTCTATCTAGCATTCCCTTCAGTGGCCCAGTGCAGTTACCAGCATCATCTGGGAATGCTGTGCTTAACACAATAATGATTTCAAAGCAGCCCTAATTGCCCAGACATTTGAATCTCCACTGTAGTGGGTCAATGGTTCTGATATGCATTTTTCCAACCTCCATCTTTCAAGGTCATCTAAGACTCCCAAATCACAAAACGAAAAATCTAAGGGAAAAAACACTGTCTTGAGAATTTTTTAATTTGTTCAATTAGTATTTTGAGTTTCATTTAAGAATTCTCAAAAGAAAAATCCTACAATTTATTAAAGATGAAACCTACAGCATTCTGTAGAATTTCTATAGAAATTACTTTAAAAACTTCTACAAAGTAATGAAAAATGATAACCAAGCTATAGAATTTTTAAGTCACAGGTATAGAATTCTAGGGTAGAGATTCTAAAGTTCTATAGAGGTCTAATTATATCATCAAATTCTATTGGACCTTTCCATACAGGAAACTTCTCTGGTTTCTTCATGTTTAAGTTAATAACCAAACAATAGAACCAAAAAACGCTCTTACTTTCTGGTATCCATAAACCCCACAGAGTTTATTGTCCCTCCAGGTTTTTTCCATCCAATCAGGTACTTGCTAGTAGCACCCTGGCGAGGGTAGAAAGTCCTAGGACCAGAGGAGGAGGAAGAGGAGGAGGAGAAAGAAGGTGCGAGCTGTGGGGAAGTAGCAGAATGAAGCTCTTCTTTAGGTGAACTTCTGGCACTGGTGAAAACAACTGGGCTGGCAGAGTGTCGTGAGCTCATGGTACTGGGAGAGAAGCATAACAAAGACAAAGCTTAACTTAAGTGTGTGTGTGTGTATGCACCTTATGTAACTTTTTTAAAAACTGCATTTGGTTAGCAGGAATACAAAGTATTGCTATTATTATTATTGTCATAAAAATACTGTGCTGTTCTCTCCTGCCTTCCATCAGAGGACCGCAAAGCACTTTCAAAAAACCAAATGAATTATATTTCAGAAGCCACCTGTGAGGTACAAAAGTATCACCCAAAATTTACAGATAAGGAACCTAAGGCACAGAGAGGTTAAGTGACTTCGGGGTAACACAAGAAGTCTTGGCTGAGCTAGCAAGAGAACCCATGTGAGAGTCCTAGTTCAATGTTTTATCCACAAGACCAGCCTTATCAAGACCAAGAGATTTTTTTTAGTATTAAAGAAATCCCAACATATATACCTCTAGAGCAGGGGTCTTCAAAGTGGGGTGCGCGCACTCCAGGGGGATGCGTGGTGTCCCGTCGCCGCCACAGGGTCAGCCCTGGGGAGACTGCCGAATTCAGAAGCAAATTGTCCTGCCGAAATGCTGCTGAAAGCGGAAGCTTTCTATTTGGTGGCATTTCGGCGGACATACCCTGGGGCTGCGAGTGGATGCGGGACCGCAGAAAGAGGCCGCCGAAGAAAAAGATTGAGGAACACTGCCCTAGAGGATATCTATTACTGGCCTTATCCATTATTGCTCATAATTCACAGTCTGCTGCTGTCACAGCTGATAATGCCACCATGAGACAACACTCTCTTTGTGATAAAAATGGAAGCATTTGAGAGTTCTGCAGACACAAACGTTTCACTGTTACAGAAGTTTCATTTCAGTATTAGCAAAAAAGGCTAGAGACCGGAAAGAGAGGATAAGTAGATAGAGGTAAACAGAGTTTTGGTTTGCCAGGAATCAGTGTGGATGAATATACTGAATATTTCTTTGATGAAAGACTCTGGGCAACATCATCAGTATTGGAGGGCTTCACTGAGGACTTACCTTCATTGAGATCCAAGACCTGAGGATTCTACAAGAGCTGACCCACTCCTCTATGAAGTCTGTGAGTTATGTAGGCCATGAACAATGCAGTTGCTTGGGTGCCTAGCATTTTAAAGCCTAATTTTCAATTCTAAAAGTTTAAGGGAACAGATAGGATTGCTCACCAAAGTAGGAGGAGTCCTTTTTCCTTCTGCACCCTCTTACTACGAGTATTTAATCCAGAGGAAGAAATCATTTGGCTAATACATATTCCCCCTAGACAGCATTCTAGGTGGACTGAACCTTTTTCCCACGAAGCTCAATTATTTCTAGCTTTTCCTAGTCATTTCAAGGCAGTTGCATAGGGAGCAAGTAACATTGGGGAAAGAAGGAAAATGTCGGTTAAAGAGATTTTTTTCTTATTTCTATCACTCTGTGTAAATAGAAAATCTGCGAGTGGAGTTAAGTTAAAAAGAAGAAAAATGACTAGACAATTAATTTGCTGTCCAGCAGACTGGGCCTTAACTGAAATGGAATGGATTGTCTCTTAATATCTGTAATTCCTGACATAATATGTCTAGGCAAAGAATGAGGAGAAACAGAGTACCTAATTCCAGCTGGTTTGCATCATAGGAAGAGGGTCCTGGATAAAACTAGTTTTCATTTAAATGTTGATATGAAAGTTAGATGCTGTCTAGGAAGGAATCGGAACATTAAATTTTAAGAAGATTATATATTATGTTATTCTTTATAAAGGTGGAGGCACCTGTAACTA
The DNA here is from genome assembly GCA_007922305.1 of Dermatemys mawii. Lineage (NCBI taxonomy): Eukaryota > Metazoa > Chordata > Testudines > Dermatemydidae > Dermatemys > Dermatemys mawii. Next base: position 39,867,754 of record ML677332.1, on the reverse strand, counting down.
CAGCAAAACTTCAGGTATGGATTCGGTGCTGGAATGTCATCATATATTTTAAGGCTTTTGACATACAATTTTCTACCTTAGTTATGTGCACTGTCTTCTCCATAACGAGCACTGGGGTGGGGGGCGAGGTTATTTTTGTGTGAGAGTAATTCTAGCATTTGAAACAGATGAGGTTTCTAGTATAAAGTGGTGTTTTCTGACTGTGAAATAAAAATTAAATGGATGGTTGAATTAACTAGTAGTTGAATGAATCCTAAATTTTTAGCCTTATAGAAAGTTCTCCAGTGATCCTGTCATGTGAAGGTGCATTGTATAATTTGTTACTGAAACAATTATAGAAGATATTTAAGGTAACCTACTGTCTACACGGTTCATAATAATACTGAACAGTTAATATTATATATCATTTTTAAATTGTAAACCTCAAGAGCCTTGCAAAAGAAGGCTGAGTCAGAGATAAGAAATGATTGGACAAGGTCACAAATTAGTGTGAAAAAACTCAGTTCTCCTGATTTCCAGTTGTGCTCCCATTCAAAACTTTCTTTTTAAATCTGTTCAGGCCATAAAACACAGCTGACAATCATAATTTCTTCCAGTCATCTCCCAGTAAAAGTCAGACAGAGAAAAACTGAGAGCAGCTTGACCTTAGAAGGTCTAAGTACAGTCCACCTGAAATTGCATGACACAAATTTTGTCCACTGATGTCCTGCACAAATATCATTTCTGCTGAGGAAACAGAGCAGAAGTAAGGAAAGAAATTCAGCAGTTGCTTGCTCCCCTCCCCCCAACCTTTTTCTTTCTTTTTTTTTTTTTTTAAAAAGAGAAACTCTTACACATGCTGTGGAAACCAGTCCATCTATGAACATCTCCATTATCAAGTGAAAGTATCAAGTACTTGGCTAGGATGCGCATCTTAAAGGAAAATTGTCTAGGGCTGTTTTGTTTTTAAAATATGTTATAGTTCAGAAGGAGTGTGCATCTGAGAACTGGAGGTTTTTCCTTTTGTGTAGGAATATTAATATTCCCATTATTTTTCAGAATGTTTAGTGTTAATGGAGAATTATACAGGGAGTGGTATCAATGAGGAGGGAAGAAAGGGCTTGTAAATAAATTTCAAAATACATTCCATGTGTTTATTTATACCTATTATCATAATGTTTCACTGCAGAGGGTAAAGTAAACACACGAAATAAGATCCAAGCAGCAAAGAACACACAAAATATGCAAGCAACAGAGGGTGGCAGAGGGGTAGAAAAGTCAGCTCACAACAATTTTTATTTTTTGATGCCCTTGGTTCATATATTATATTGTTCCCCATTTGTCCTTGTTTAGATACAAGTTTTAAATATTTCTGGAAGTGCTCAGTATTACAACATGAACATTCTAGGGATTAACCTGGTACTTTTATTCCAGCATACTATGCTGTTGACACACAGGGATCAAAAGCCCCCAGTCTAAAAGTTGTTGAATATCACAGTGCAAACACTCTGATGCCAGTGAGGCACTGCACAAGTAAAGGTGTTTGTCTGAATAGAATCTGGAGGCTAGAGACACAAGTTTGGATACAGTCTATGTGGGCCAGAAAGGACTGGAAGCACTCTAGAGGCAGCACATTCAATTCCTGGGAAGAAAGTGGGGGATTCACATAGTTCGAGCTGGCAGTCAGAACAGTCTGATTGTCTCCGAAGGGAGCGGAGTACCACCCTCAGGCTTGAGAAAAGATTGTTTTCACACTGACCTTGAGTGTGGTAACAGGAAAGACGAAAAAAATATATTTTCCTCCAATACCCATAAAAGAATCCTAGATTTTACTATCTACTCATAAAAATATTGTCTAATCATCAAATACAACTTTTTAAAAAGCAATTTAATACCATATTAGGAAGGAAATATCAGGGATTTTGTTTTTAGTTTTGATAGTGAAGACCACAAGAGACCATTTAGCTACGGAGCAAATCAAAGTTTTACATAATTAATATGTTTCCTTTTTTATTTTAGGAAATTCAAACTATCAGTGCATATGGTTTCTGTTAATGATATTCAGATATAATGATTCGGTGTAATTACTGCTCTACATTAATGCAGTCCTCCTGGGATGCCATGAGAAACCTGCACAATCATCAACAGAGATTTTGGGAAAGGGGGTGGAGAAGTAAAATAAAGCCCAGACAGAAATACTGCTGCAAAATGTAATCACTATAATTTACATTTTGCCACCAATTCTCAGGTACAAGTTTTTTTATGCTCTGTCAAATGATCTGCACACTAATTACTGTCCCTGTCTTCTAAAAGCACAAACACCCTAATTTGCAGTTATTTTATTTTTTGCAACTCTGTTCATTTTGTCACCAAACTAAATTCCTCTTCCTCCAGCTTGGAATGATTTATAGATCATACCAAAAGTATTTTAGGTCTGCAGGCACAAGGTAAGCCTACAAGAAGTGAAGGGGAGGCTAAAAAAAAAAAAAAAAAGGTGTGTGTAGAACCATCAAAATGTGTACATGTCTTACTGAGTAACAGCACGTTCTTATTGTCACTCTTGACTTTCCTCTCTCCTTCCTGACCTTTTAGTAAACCTCACTTACAGTGCCATGTCTAATCAAGAGTGCAGGCTCTTTTACTTTGTTTTGAGGCACTGAATACATTTTTGAATATTCAAAAATTATAAAATAATAATGAAGGAATACAGAGTAGCCTGTCTTTTCTCCAGGGCTAATAGACCAAATACTGTGCATTAATTTTGCAAGGTACTGTATTACCATATTTCCAAACTAGGGTGCCTCAATTCTGTTCTACAGATTACCATATAATTTCTCTGTGTAAAGAACTGTACTTTTGTTTGTTTTCAAATAAAGTAAAACAAGACTTATTTAGTGAAAAACCCAGAGTAGTTTATCAAGAAAATTCAACACCATTCTGAAAAAAAATATTTACAGGAACAAACAATTTAAGTGTAACCAGAGAAATGGGAATTGGATAAAACCAAATAAACCATAGAAAAATGTCATGTTTAGAGACATACTGCTATAGTACATTGAATTAATGATATGGTTTGACAGGCTAACCCTACAATCAGTTGGTATCTGTTTGTATACCCCTTATATTTCTTTATATCTTGTTTCCTTTTTTATTTTCATTCACTGCTACTTTATTTTTACTTTTCTATTTATACTACACTGCATGGAGGAGAGAATTCTAGAACTTCAACAGCACAAACCCGTTTTTATTGTTAGGAATGTCTTTACAGTGTACCTTTAAATACTGACTATAACCTAGAGACTTACCATAGCCCCTTTTGTCCTTTCTGAAAAAATTATTCTAAACAAAAATGTTGCTGGCAACTTTTCAGCATTGTCTTAAAATAAAAGTTATAAATGTCAGGTTAAAAAAATCAGTGTAAAGAGATGCTTAACATAAGGAGGAACTGAATGCCTACAATGCCCCTAGAACACAGACAGAATAGTATGGAACCCCATTAATAAAATCCCTAACTCAAATTACCATGACACTGAGTGCAAGGAGATCATTCACTGCATTACAGACTCTGTGGCAATCCCAACTTGCAGTTACGGTATCAGAAGTGTGAAACTGGCTGGTAAATCTCCAGCTTTGCCTCATTTCATTTCTACTCTAACAGAACTGTTACACTGTAGAACTGTTAACATCATGTTTTCTACCCTCCAGCCCACTAGATATCTTAGCTGTCTCTTAAAAATATAAAAAAATTAAGACAAATAATAATAAATGCAACTGTCTGCCTAAAACCAGGAAGAAAAAAATTGATAATTTTAATTGAAAATCTGCTTTCCTTTGCAGATTTGGGGGTTTTTTTGTTGGTTTTTTCTTAGTGCTATAGCATAGGTGCATTTTTCTTCTTACAACAATTAATAACATTTTAAAAATAATTATATTTAGTATTTTGGGAATTAAGCTACAAGATCTGAATTTTTTTTCTCTCTAACTTTTTATGATTCATTTGTAGAATGGCAGCCTTTCATCTAAAAAGCTCAAAGCACTTAAAGATGTTCATTGTCTTCGTTTTACAAATGGAGAAACTGAGACAAAAAGGTAAAGCGCCTGTCCTATGTCACACACACAGTCAGAGTGGGTACTAGAATCAAGGTCTCCTCATTGTCCCTTACTGTATATGTTAGATGGCGCTACCTCCCAAGTTTCTAAACAAAAAGATTCAGGGGCATCAAGAGAGGAAGCAAATGTACAGCTATATTTTCCTGTATGAAACCACTTGAAAAAAAGAAACAAAAATTCCAAAATCAAATGGGCATTGTTAAATTTATTTATCCCCTTGCTGACAATGATTTGAAAAGCAATACTTGCACGATGTTCCCTATAGTACACCTATCATACTAAAATCTTACATCATGTGTAACAGTGGTAGAGTGGAGCATGTTCCTGCTATCACAAATATTCACACACTCCTTAGACTGATTGGGACCCATCAGTGGGAGGTAAATACCACATGCAGTGTCCATTGTCAAACACCTTACACAGTAGCATCTTTCCTAACCTCTGGGTTCGCCAAACTAGGCACACAATTTTCCCTTAACACTCACTTCTCATCTCTGATACATTAAAGAGAGAGAAAGTGAAGGTGGAAGGGGCATTAGTCATGACTTGAGAGAAAATTACCTTGTGTGGGAAACAGCATCACTAAGACTATAAGCACTGTTCTCTCTTGTTAAAGGATTGGAGGCTGGTTGACTCTTGGTGTGAATATCCAGGCTTAGTGAAGACTCTGTTTTCCGGTCTACAACATGGCTTTCTTTTTCTAAAGTCCTGTCTGCGATGGAGACCACTTCACTGGAACTATGCCATAATGGCGTCACTTTCTCCTTTGTAAGCCCTGATCGAGGAGACGTTGCTGAGGTTCCAAGAGAAGCTGTGCTGCCATGGCTGGGGCCATATGAGGTGGTATCTATGCCACTATCAGCTGAAGTCCCTTGAAGGTAGTTGTAGCTGTTCAGCTCTGACTCAGTGCGATCACCACTGTCATACCATTTTTCATCACTATGGGCACTGGAGGCATTGCTGGAGAGAGTATTGCTACTGGAGTGGCTGGAGTAGTGGCTGTCAGACTACAAAAAAGAAAGTTCATGGCTTTAATTCAGAATGAATGAGCACGATGAAGAAAAGACAAAGAAGATACAACTGCACCATGGGAGCTCTACTTTTACACATGTCTGAGGGAACTTAGAAAGTCTAAAATTCACAGACACAACTCAGGCCAGGAAATGCAGGATCCACGGAGACAAGGACAGAGCTTTATCACAATTATATATATATATAATGTTTTATATTTATATAAATTATATACATACACACACAATCAGTGGCCTGATACTGTGGATGCACTTAAGCTTCACCAGTTTGAAAGTTTCTTTTGATTCTAATGGAATTTGCAGTTTTAAAGGTTGAGACTATTACAGTAACTGACAATGTTTCACACTGATGGAAAGTTTAAGGGTACCTTTGTAACAGCACTTGGCTTTCCATTGCAGGGGACCCAAATTTGATTTCTAATCTGGGTCTCTCCCTTTCAGGGCTGGCAGAGGTTGGAAATGCTGCACACTTCACAACCAGATGTATGTCTGACAAGCACCAAAGGGTGTTCCTACCAAGTTATATAGGGTCAGAAGAGTATTCAGCAATTGAACATATGTATAAAGGTAAGAAAAACTCCTTCAGGCAGGACTCCAGCAGCTATTATGGAAGAACCTTTCCAACTAGGGAAAAAATTATGATCACATTTAAAGGAAATAAATGAGAAAGACTAGATAAAGAAAGGAAAATGAAAACAAAAACAAGTGTAGAGGCAAGAGCAATGCTATTTATATTTCAATGTATGGATATGGATTGCTGCGTCAAGTTTCTAAACCATTACCATATGAAGCATTTTTGGTAAGTTCCCCAAGTCTTGCATCTGTGGCCTGGGACTAGTTATGGGGATTTACAAAGGATACTTCCTTTAGGAATAATCAAAGTTCCCATAAATCCTCTGCTTATCACCAGGTACCAGACCAAAAACCTGCTGTTCTATTGGCAGTAAAATGCTCCTGCTAAGAAATTTGCTATTAAAGCCATGCTTAGCTTCTGGTATACCGAAAAGGCAACAGATCTGTTTTGCTGACTCCTCTATATTCTAATAGAGGAGTATGGTTTTTTTGCTGATTTTATAATTATGTTTTTGAAAGATACTTTGCCTTTGAACAGCACCCAAGCCTTTCGTGCAGAAACAGAATCAAACATTTTAAAATAATTTTTAATAAGTTAACTTACATGACCCTGCTTATTTGGAGACAAGTGAACGACAGGATCCTGCCTCATCAGTCTTCCACTGGGGCTGTCTCTGAAGGATGGCAGTACTTTTGATACAGCTGGGAGATGGCATGTGGGTTCTGCAATACAACAAGCAACATTGCACTTACACAGTATATGCACTGTAGGGGCATCAGAGATAAATTAAGAAAACATGAAATCTGATGTTACAGTTTGATTTTTCCCCACTGCTGTCATTAACCAAAACCTTTGGGCAGTCAGTCAAATTTATTTCAAAATACAGAAAAATATATGATATACAAACTGCATGTAAAAAAACAAGTGCCAAATCCTCACCCGTAGTAAATCAGTACAGCTTCACTGAAGTCAATGAAGCCATGAATATTTACATCAGGTGAGGATTGTGCCTCAAGTTTCCAAGAGGATGTGGCCAGGATATTAAACCAGGTGCTGGCATACCGTAAAAATGAATGTCTCTTTGTTCACATGGCCAGAAGAAAATAAATTAGAAAGCCTGAGGTCCATCCCTGTTTAGTTGTACCACAAGCAAGGCAGAACAGACAAGTTACAGCGATCACTTAACTCTAAACGTTTATTTCCCCTTTGAACATCAAGCATATCTTACAGAAGTACCCAAATATTTCTCATCAAACCATCTATAAACAAACAGATATTTTTAAAAGAATCTATTGTCTAGTCCAGTGATCTTCAAACTGGGGTGCGCGAGACCACTCCCGGGGGTGTGCGGCCTTGGCAGCTGGAGGAGTCATGCGGCTTCTCTGCAAGCACCGCGGTGGCCCCGGTGGCAGGAGGAACAGGGCGGCTCCTCCTGCCACTGGGGGCTGCTGCAGTGCTTGCAGAGGAGCTACCGGGGCAGCCCGGCTCCTCCTTTCTTATTGGAAACCCGGGAGCTTTCCACTAAGGCAGGAGGAGCCGGGCTGCCCCGGCAGCTCCTCTGCAAGAGCCGCAGCAGCCCCGGGCAGAGGAGCTGTGCGCTGCGGTTGAGACCTGGCCCCAGGAGCCAGGTGCCGCTCGCAGCAGCTGCAGCCCCGTGAGCTGTGCGCCGCGGCTGAGATCTGGGAGCCAGGTGTCGCGCGCCACGGCTGCAGCCCCGGCAGCCGCGCGTCATGACTGGGAGCTGGGAGCCACGCGCTGCGGCTGAGACCCGGCCCCAGGAACCAGGTGCCGCGCACTGCGGCTGCAGCCGCGGCCAGAGGAGCCGCAGCTGCAGCCCTGGGAGACAGGAGCCACGCGCCGCAGCTGAGACCCAGGAGCTGCGCGCCGCAGCTGCAGCCTCAGGAGCTGGGCACCACGGCTGAGACCTGGCTCCAGGAGCCAGGCGCCGCAGCTGAGGCCTGGCCCCAGGAGCCGAGTGCTGAGGCGGAGATGGGACCTAGGAGCTGGGTGCCGCAGCGGGGACCTGCCCCAGGGGGCCAGTTAGGGGATGGGGGGGGTAGCGGGGGCAGTTGGGGAGGGGAGTGGGAGAGAGTGGATGGATGGGGGCGGGGCTTCCCCCAGGGGGGTGCCTGCTCAAAAAAAAATTTCTAGTAGGGGGTGCGCGGTCAAAAAAGTTTGGAGACCCCTGGTCTAGTCCTAAATAGCAATATCATCTGTTGTATTATTTCCATACCACTCAATGGTTTTGACTGTACTCCATGAAAATCCGGTTACTGACCTGTAGTATAACTTGTTCTTCGAGATATGGGTGCAGACGTGTATTCCACTCTGGCCCTCATAGCCCCTCCCATGGCTAAACAAAGCTCCAACCACCCTTAGTTCCTTTGCACCAGAATACAAACTAGGACAAAGGGCGGGTCATGGAATACATATCTGCACCCACTTCCTGAAGAACAAGTTATAGTACAGTAAGTAACCAATTTTTCTTCAACTAGTTGCAGACATGTATTCCACTGAGGTGACTCTCAAACAATACTGGTAGGAGATAGGGCTTGGAGTCTTCTTAAACAATGACTGAAGAACTCCCTTCCCAAGTGACTTCTTTTCCCATTTGACCTAGATGCTGTGGTAATCACATAAGGCTTGGCAAAAGAATGTGCAGAAAACCATGCAGCAGCTCTGCAAATGTCCAAGATTGAAATATCACTAAAAAAATGCAATCAATGAGGCTTGAGTCCTTGTTGAATGAGCCCATAAAGACTGTAGGGGTGTGGTCTGAGCTACTCCATAAGCTGTGGTAATGCAGGATGTTATTGACTAGAAATCATTTGCACAGATACTGGCTGATTTTTTATCTGATTCCCCAAAAGAGATAAAAAGCTGAGGTGGTAATAAACAAAATGATTTAATTATTTCCAGATAGAATGTCAGGCACCATCTCACCTCTAATGCAAAAAGCTGCTGTTCATCAGCATTCAAGTGTGTCTTATGAAAGAATATAGGTAAGTAGATAGTGTGGCTAATGTGAAACTGCAAAACTTTTTTGGACAAAATCTTTGGGTGTGGCCCCAATGACACTTTGTCTTTGAAGAACTGTGTGTATAGAGACTATGCCATAATGGCTTGCAGTTTGCTTACTTTTTTTGCAGAATCTATAGCAATAAGATGCATGCATCCGACGAAGTGGGTATTAGCCCACGAAAGCTTATGCTCTAAAAAAATTTTAGTTAGTCTTTAAGGTGCCACAGGACTCTTTGTCACTTCTGCAATTCCAGACTAACACGGCTACCCCTCTGATTCTTAGCAATAAGAAAGGCTGTCTTTGGGAAATGAGAGACAAGAAGCATGATTCTACTAACTCAAATGGAGGACCCATGAGGGCGGCCAGTACAGTATTGAAGTCCCACAATGGAACTGTTTCCTTTACAGGTGGAAACAGGTGGACAGTGTTTTTCAGATATCTCATTACCATGAAGTTTGAAAAAACTGACCTCCCTTGGTTTGGAGAATGGAATGCCAAGATCAACGCCAAGTGGCCCCTCAACAAGACAAGAGCCAGATCCGAGGACTTCAAATGTAATAAGTAATCCAAATCTCCTGAACACAAGTTAACATTCTCTTACTGACCAACCTGAAAAATGTTTCCACTTGATCAAATAGGTAGTACTAGTAGATGACTAGAACTCTCCTAGCTGCTTCTGAACATTGATCTTCATTCTCACCTAGCCATCCACGTTGTGAAGTGTAACACTGCTCAGTGCCAGATGTGCAACCTGGCCATGGTGTTGAGTCACTAGGCTGGGAAGATAAACAGGAGATCTGGGAAGTCGAACAGACAGATTTAGGCCAAAGAATAAACACTCTCTTGGCCAACCTGGTGCAATGAGAATCAGTTTGGCACGGTCCAACTTCAGGATGAGGATACTCTGAGAGAAACCATAATATATCTTGGAGTTTTTAAAAAAATGTGTCTAGCGTCTTTTCAGAAAACAGACTGTCTGTCAAATGGTAAGTATCAGAGCATAAGCTTTCGTGGGTGAATACCCACTTCGTCAGATGCAAGTGGGTATTCACTCATGAAAGCTTATGCTCTAATACATCTGTTAGTCTATAAGGTGCCACAGGACTCTGTCGCTTTTGCAGATCCAGACTAACACAGCTACCCCTCTGATACTGAACATCAAATGGTATGTCTTCTATGGTCTGTTTTATGTACAGAGCAATGCCTGAGTTTTGCAGCCAAGAAGCCCTCTTCACTGAGACCTGGCAGTGTGCCACACTCCTCTTAAAAGAGGAGGAAGAGTCTCTTTGAGCCCGGGAGTGGCTCTCAATAGTTTTGTGAGTTCTCTTCCTCAGGGGAGAAGATGAAGGGGACTCGTCCCTTTTTCTCTGAGACGAGTCTGATTCTGATGGCCTATCCAGGGTCCATACCAGCTCTGAAGACTAATGGCCTGATGATCTGCAAAGGGCCCCAGGGCCAAATTTGGCTTCCTGACTTGTTCCATGAGGTGCTGTTTTAAAGAGATGTCCAAGGCAACTTGAGTGCTTTTCTTAAAGGAATGGCAAATGGAGCACTCTTTATTGTGTCTCTCTCCTAAAACAAAACAAACAACATGTATGGGGATTGTTATTTGGAAATGCCACCCTACAAAAAGGATCGATCTTAAATCCTGGTGAGGGCATAGTACCATATAACACTATAAACAGAATTAATTCCTAACTGACTACAAGGGCACTGCTAATAACAATTTACAGATAATCACACTGTTCTTGTCAGAAAACGAGAGGTAAAATCCACAAGGCAAGCTCCAACTCAAGCCGCGGGCAGTAAGAAGCAACTGAGGGGGGTCAGAGTAGTGTCACCCTGATATAGGCATAGAAGAGGCTATGAGGGCCACAGAGTGCAAGCGCTGCCCCAGCAGGGACTGCTAAGCAAAACTCTCTGGCTTCGGTGTTGGGCACATGCACACCTACGTGGAATACAATTCTGCAATGACTTGAAGAAGGAACAGTATATATTTGGCCTTGTCTACATGAGAAAGTTGTACCAATTTAACTAAAACAATTTAGAAATTGAATTAATTACATTTGGGCAGTCACCTTGTGTGAACACTCATACTTAGTTTAAGTGTGCCTTATATCAATTTAAGGTAAGTAGAAAAGACATGTTTGAATATAAAAAGCAGCTAATTCTTTTCTGAGAGGTTGCTATAGAAGGCTTTCATGGAGGGTTCCCCAGCAGTATATATTTGCTTTCAAAGAGCTAAAAGTGGATGGGTCTCGGTGACAGTTCTTCACATGGACCTTCTAGAGATACTGAATACTCTACATTCTTAAAATGAAACATTTAAGAGAAATTTGAGCCTTCTGAAAGCTAAAGAATTCTACTTATTTTGTGGTGAACCAATCTGCTACATAAACTCATTAGAACTGGCATTACAGCTTCTAGCCAGAGATGCAGCTTATAGTCAGAACTGTCTGAATGCAGGATACTACCCAAGAGAGATTCTGCAAAATAGCCCTGTATCCTCTTTGTTTGCTTTTGCTGAATCTTGGAACCACCTTTCCCACCAGAAACACAATTTTTACTGCTCCTTTCACTTTCTTTAAGCCAATACTGCAGCATTTAACATTCCACAGCAGAACTTGCTGGCAGCTCTATTCAATGCCAGCACCAATACATAGCAGAGAAGCTGCAGAAGTAATGCTGAACAAGAGATCAGTTTTACATGTGTCATTACCATCACAACAGTATGAAAACATATGCAATTAAAAATCATTCCGTCAAAACGAGAACAACAGATGAGTATAATCACAAGTTTTCCATGTAGAAAGGAGAAGGGTATGACAGATGGCTTCATTAGTAAGGCACAGCTCACTGAGGCGCTGAAGTTACTGGAACAAAAGTATGTCTTCAGAACCTGAGAATCACATTGCACATCCCAAATGTCTGCTGCATTCACTGAATCCTTTATTCTGTGTTCAAGACTAGCACATTTATATAGGAATAATAGCAAACTACAATGCAGCAAGATCTTATGCGCAGACAAGGTTGGGAAAGATACAGACTTACAAGAATAGCTTCAATTCCTTGATCCTAAAATGTCCTAAATTCCCACTAACCTATAACAACGGAGGAATTAAAAAAAATAGCAACCTTAACCAAGCCAGTCATATGGAACAATGCAACTAGTTGGCTACTGTAGGGCGAAACTTGTGGTGTCAGAGACTCATTGGTATCAACCAGTGTCAAGTTGTCACCTCAATGCACAACAGCGATATATAAAAAAGGAAAAGGTCTATGTACTGAAACTCCAAATGAAGGCTTAACATTGCAAATCTTCAGTACCCAGCTGTTTTATGTAGTTAATATATTTCTTCAGCTGACAACTTAATTGCAAAATGCAAAGAACATGTATACACTGGTGAAAGGCAATTCTAACCAAGCTATAGATTTATTTCACTATTTAAACTTAAATTGCATTTTTTCCATTTTGTACATGGGATTTTTATAGCTTCAATGATCAAACAATCAATTTGCATTTATATAGCACCATTTGAAATGGATCACCACAAACACTTAAGATAAACTAAGGGAAAATTAAACTAAGCCAAACCACTGGGGAGAGGAGGTGAGGTCAAACACATCTTCAACAGCAAGACAAACTAATAAGCGTGTCTATCCAACTGCTTCTTAAGGAAAGGGTGCTCCAGAGAGTAGGAGAACTATGGAAGGTTTAGCCTCACAATAACTTCAGTTCTTCCTTGGGTGGTGCTCAGAGGTCTCAAAGACACAGACTGAAGTATTTCTAAGATCTAATCATTCATTCTGATTAATAAGATCAACATTCACACAGAGAAAATACAGTGCTTTAGAAACTTCTCCCATTGCATGGAGAAATAGATTGTCAAAGTCACCATGTGGTTAACACCATTTGCATACTGTGGAAGTTAATTACCTACCCATCTGGTCAGCAATACTATCCTCACTCCTCTGCCAGCTTGGTGTGGATTTGCCGCTGCCACCAGTATCCGTCTGCGTGTTTTGCCTGTCAATGGAGGCAGGGGATCTACGACTCATTCCGAACCTGTTGTAGTGTCCCCAAAACAAAGGTAGACAACAGTTTAATTATGCTTAAATCCCACGCAGAAGAATAGCATTTACAGAAAAATGGTTATTCCATCAAGTAACTTGATTCAGAAATCCAGAAACATAGCTGCTTGTGGGATTTATATTGCTTTTCCTTTCACTTGTTGAGGGTCACTTACCACCTCCTAATTACAAAATACATAATATATATATTAAACCATTAATTTACTGAGCACCTCTGTTTAAGAACCCCTGGTTTCAATTAAAAATAATTATTTAACCAAAAATGGGTTCTAACTATGTTCTAAATCACCAGTCAGCATGCTAAATCAGATGAACTTTTTCTGTTCTTAAAATATGCTAAATTATTTTGTTGCAAGATGTATTCTGGAAGATTCAATGAAGTCTTAGTTGATTTTACTAATGTAAACAGCAGGTTTACCTTTTTCAGTTGACTATCACTGATTTTGAACAGTGCTTACTTTGTGCCAGGCCTTGTCAAGGTTAAGACCTGGCACCTTTAGGCTTGGCAGTTTATAGCCATGGCACCTCTGGGCTTGCTGCATCAGCTATGAATGTAAAAAAAATTGCTTGATCCCCAGAACCTTTTTCATTACAAAATTAAGCACTGGTTTCAAGGCTCTTCTGAAAAATTATTTAAAAGGTGCTGGATTAACAGTCCTACACCATGAAGTGCTATCTAGCCACACAAGTACAACATGGGGAGTGACCACATGAATTTCCCTACACTGACATTAAAGTGGGCTGTGAAGTTTTACTGACTTCATAGACTATTATATCCTTGGCTTATCTGCTGGGGTGACCATCATGTCACTACATAGCAACAGTAGTAATGATTTTTGGGATGTGGGCATTTGTCCATTAATAACGAGATTGAAAGCACCAGTGGCTATACCATGGGCTATGCCATGGAATAGCCATTTCCTGGTAATTTATGGTGAACAACTGATTTGAGTTAGTTTTAAACTCGTGGCTTTGAGATAATGGATCAGAGCTGGCTGAGATATCTGAGTATCTGAAGCCATTTTTTCCCTTAATTTCCACACACATTTTTGGGTGGGATTTTCAAAAGTGCCTAAGGGTATGTCTACAAAAAGTGCCTAAGGGTATGCAACAAACCCTCTGTCAGCTGACTCAGATTCACGGGTGCAGGCTGCAAAGATACAAAACTGGACTGTAGATGTTTGGACTCAGGCTGGAGCCAGTGCTTTGGGACCCTCCCCCACTGCAGATTCCCAAAGCCCAGGCTCCAGCCAGAGCTGGAATAGCTACACTGCAATTTTATAGCTCCGCAGCCTAAGCCCAAGTCAATTGAGACAGGCCAGTTGCAGGTGTTTTAGTGGAGTGGTGACATACCGTAACTGACTAAAGAGCACAGGCCTGATTGAAAGTCATATCATGATGAGATCTGCAAATCAAATTCATTAAGATATTGAATACAACGTATTCAAATTGTGGTGTGATACTTGTATATATCTGCTCAATAAGCAAGTATCTGACAAGCAGAAATCCACAGCAAAAAGCAACTCAAAAACATATAAAGAAGGTAGAGGAACAAGAGGTCATTTATAAAAGGCCAGGCATTCAGGATGTGGTACTAATCTGCACAGTAGCTGCAAGGAAAGTAGACAGGCGGAGAGGAATAAAGAGATCTTAAAAATGAACAGAGATAGGTGACTATATTCCCACTTAAATTCAATTGTAGTCAAGGTCCTGTATGCACCATAGCAACCTTGACCTAAATTCTGGGGCAAGATCCTATGTATTCAAAGATACTCCAGTGGAGCAGACTGGAGATTTTGTAACAACTTCAGGAAAAATCACACAAAAATTGAAGTTTTATTTAATTATAAATGAAAATGAAAAATAGTCAGTATAGTATCTCCCCCCCCTTATTTAAGATGACAGTTTTTCATGCTGCCCCAAAATTTTTAATTTTCAAATATGCTGCCAGAATAATGCACTGAAAATGCATAACTAACATAGAAGCAAATGATTTTGGCAGTTAAGAATGGACAGTTAGGGTTTTTGTATCTGGAAAGATATGAGGTGTGGAAGATAGTTAAAGTCTGTGTGATGAATCCATTAACGGGGTGTTAAAATGATCAGCTGTGAAACAGTTAATTTGACATTGAAATTTGTATTATATTTCGAAATGAATAAAGGGATACTGTTCTGAGAGGTACTGGAGCAACTCCCATCTCCGAACTATCGTTTCACGTTGTCTGCAGAGTCAAGGAGACACAAGGTAATAATTTTACACTCAGCACATATCTGTAGTGTTCTGTTTGCAGCCATGAGAACTAAAACTTTTTTTTATTTAAATGAAAGCCTAGATTCTGAAACACAAGCAAAGGATGAATTCTGGCAAATTCCACTGCTAAACAACTGTGGAATACACAGGATCCTCCTTTACCCATCAATATCTATAAATGTAACATGCTGTATAATTTTAATACTGCATTTTAAATATTAGATTCAGATCTTCTAGTCAGAGTTAGATCATTACTTGAAGGATATCATGAACATCTCCAAAATTTAAAATAAAATAAAATAAAAATTCACACAAAACCGCCATTAAAACAGATGAACAGCAACAGCAGATAAGCTTTGTACACTTCACAATAATTCACATAATGGAATTTCCTCAATTCCAGCTACTTAACATAACAGTTGAAATGAAAATAAACACATCCCACCCTGTCAAACATAAGCCTCCCAAGTGACCTAATGCTGAAATGGAAACCTGCCAACCAGTGGCATGCCATCACATATTTAGTCAGGGATACAACTGTACATTTGCATGCAAAATGGCATCCTCTGCACGGTGTGACCGTAGGTGTGCGGTCATGCTGTGTGGAGGTCTCCATTCTGTCCTATAATTTCCTTCCCATCCCTTCAACATCCCATAAACTTTAAAGGATATACAGAATTTTACCTTGTAATCCAAGAAATAATGGGAATTATCTAAATTAAACATTGTGAAAGATTTTGAAACAAGTATTATTGTATTAAACTACATTAGAGATGTATGTTTTTTATATTTTTTTTAAAAAATTGATCATTTCTCTAAACACTGAGTGACTATTGAAACAATTGCAACATCTGGTAGTGAGTATCTTTCTGTTTGACTAAAAATAAAAAAGGAGTAATTAGAAATTAGTATTTAAAAGAGAAGTTCAAGATCTAAAAATTCATTTGTCAAATTGTGCATCAATATTTTATTCTTCATATAATGTTCTCCTAATTAACATCCTTGATATCAACATTCATTATCAAGTGCAATGTAATATGCTTTGCTTAATTTATGGTATTTTTTTTTTATCAAAGAGGACATCAGAGGTCTATAAAAATACTGTTTGTTAATCTTGGTGAGGTCTATGCAACCAATTTGTTTGTTTCTTTATTTTTATTAACTAGGCCATTTGAAACTTACTAATTAAACTAGGAAATAATTAGTGCTAATTGTAGTAGTATCTTTTATACCACTTACAATATAGAAGTTGTTACAGGCCTCATGAAAACAGGAGAAATGCACCTTTAATTCCCAAAGGAACACAAGAAAATAGTTTATTTCATACAGCCAGAAATGGAAAAACATTCATTCATTGTTTTATACTCCTTTTTTACATTCTATTAACATTCATACATATACATAAAAACCATACAATACAAACAGAAGTGCACATGAAACATAGCTATAATATATACAGCAAGCCTCATCTGAATACTGCTGACATGAAGAATGAGGCTTTTGCCATTGTTTTTAATGAGTGAATGATCAGGACGAATAATATAGTAGGATCACCAGTTACTGTTACAATAAATATTGTTGGATAAAGTTTCCATCCTACCCGCTATTTTCAATTATACGCATTCTGAAACTTTCATCTTTCAGGCTGAAATTTTTTATGGTTTGTCTCTATACTTAGCGGTGAATTTTTGGACAGCTTTAGCAAATATGGTTGAACCATTTGTGAGCATGAGAACAATGGGGAGGAGAGAGAGGGGAATGGTATTTTTCCCATCATCAACAAAAAATCTTGCTAGTTTTTCTAAACAGTTTCTACAGCCACCTCTTCGTGCTCTGAAAAGGTAAATTTGCCAAGAAATTGCCTGATTGAGGATCAGTGCCACTTCTTATCATCCTTGTTCCTTTCATTATTCCAGTGCAAACTGGCTTGATTTGACAGAATTATCATCTTTTAAAACAGTGAATTTAGTATGCAAGTGTGGTTTTGTTTTCTGACCTTGTAAAATGCTCAGCAAAGAAGGATCCACTATAGGTGTGTGCATGCTGGGCCGGCTCCAGGCACCAGCGCTCCAAGCACGTGCCTGGGGCGGCAAGCCACAGGGGGTGGCCTGACATTCGCTGCCAGGGCGGCAGTTAAGCTGTCTTCGGCAGCATGCCTGCGGGAGCTCTGTGGCTTCTGCAGATTCAGTGGCATTTCAACAGCGAGGACGACGAGGCTGCGGGACCTGTCGACCTCCGGCAGAAATGCCGTTGAATCTGCGGTGTACCAGACCACCCGCAGGCGTGCCGCAGAACGTCCACACTTGGGGCGGCAAAAACCTCAGAGCCGCCCCTGCGTGCATGACTAACTTGTACAGTGAAATGGGCTAAAGAAGGACTCCTGTGAACTTTGGGATGATTCAGGACAACACTTAGGCATACGAATAAATCAGTCCTTATTCAGAACAGTACTTAATCTGCCCTGAATAGGGATGCTTTTGTGAATCTGGCCCTTTGTGTTGGTGTGCAGGAAGGAACTTGCTCTGCACAGGGGAAGGTACACAGCACCTAACATTTGCAGGGAAAGGTATCTTTCTTGCAAACTTCCTAATCTGTGCTGGAGCAAGACTGCCTCAAAGGCACCTCGGGAGCTGTCAGCAAGAGAAAGCACTTGACACCTTGCTAAGGACTTGGCTACATTGGCACTTTATACCGCAATAAAGCCTCCCACAATGCTCTACCTTACTACCCATCAACACTGGCAGGGCATGTAGAGTGCTCTGACTCCCTGGCTAGACCGCTCCTGGTACTCCTCCTTGTAGGAGGATTAACACCTGTTGCGTATTGGGTGAGACGCTGCAGCCTCAGTGTAAAATAGTATTGACGATACTTAGGTCTGAGTGACCTCCTGGATCGCCCCCTAATCTCATTAAGTCCAGTGGCCTCTCTTTCCTTTCTTTTGAACTCGGCTGGAGGAATGCGGAAGTACTTTTTCAGAGCTTATCTGCAAGGGGGCAAAGCAAACAAAGCAAACGTTTACCAAGTGAATGAGTGAGAAGCAGGAGGCTAGGGGGATCTGAACTTGCAAGATAGCGTACTGACACACTCTCAGCACTCCAAAAATCCACTGTCTCTCTCTCTCCCCCCACATATACACAACACACTCCACCCCACTCTCCTCATTTGAAAAGTACATTGCAGACACTCGAAATGCTGGGTTAGCTGCCCATAATGCACCACTCCCTGTGCTGCTGCAAGTGCTGCAAATGTGGCCATGCCAGTGTGGTTGCGGCTGTCAGCATGGACATGCTGGAGCGCTTTCCCTGGAGCTGTCTACGAAGGCAGTTTTAACCCAAAGTGCTCTACAGCTGCAAGTGTAGCCAAGCCCATAGTAACATGCGTCCATGCTGCACAGGACAGAGACTCTATCCTGAAGGCTCTATCCAAGTCTTGCTTCAAAAAAAGCAGTGCAGGCTGCAAAGTCAAAAGCCTAAGAACTCAGTCTGAATATTGTACATTATTGATATTGTTTAAGAAGCAAAAGCTGTGAAGTGAAGAAGTTTGCAACATGAAAAACAGGTGAATTTAATGAAGACTCAAATACTTTAAGGTCTCTGCAGGTGTTAGCCTGAGTATTGTCATAGAGAGAAAAAGTGAGAGGACTCTTCAACCTCACTTTTTTTCCCCCAAAAGCGAGGCAAGGAAAGAAAAACTGTTTTAGTAACTGCATGTAAAGAATAGTTTGTAACTAGCAGAGGAAGCACAGCTCATATATTTTATAACTCTAGCCACCAAATGGAAGAGGGAAACCTCAACCAAACAGCACCTAAAAAAAAAACCTTGTGCCTACCCTTCTGGCATAGATTTTTGTCTGTAGGTTCCCCCACCAGAGCCAGTCTCACTCGAGGACAATAGGTTGCTGGGGGAGTTACGACTCTGCTGTGATCTTGCCAAGGCAATGGATGAAACTGTGACGTAGACATCGGAACCAGGAGACAACCTGTTTAAAGCAAACAAACCCACCCAGTCAAAGTCAATAAATCACAGTGCAAGACAATGTGCACAAATTACCACATTAGCAGTATCTCCAGGGCTTCACGGAGATAGTAAAACTGAAGCCATTGGAGGACTACACATGTTTTCCCCTATTAATCTATTCCCTGTGGGAATAGTGGGAAAACAGACTTGGAAAAATAACTTTAGAAAAACGTGCCAGTTTCCAAAGACTGCCAGAAATAAACTTGAATTGTTTTTGTAGTTTGCTAATCAGGAATACTGAAACACAACATACTTCACCCATATGCCATATAACTGATTTATTCTTATATTTCAGAACAGGCTTTTGTGTGGAATTTTAACAAAATGCAGTACTTATCAATACCAACTCTTCAAGCATAGAAAGCTGGTCTCTTTGCTATCATTGTTTTGTTAATTAAAATACTAGGACTGTAGACTTGGTTAACATTATTTATAAATCAAAAATTGGGATGTTCATCATTTCTAAATATGCAGAATTGTTTGGCTAACACCTTATAACTTTGCTGGTTAAGTACATACATATGTCATATGTAGAAACCTTCAAAAAATACAGCAAAAGTATATCATAAATGGTTAGTGTTTCAACAAAAAGTCTGTACAAGGGTATCCTTACTTTGTCCAGCAAGGACATCAGTCCTGCAATTGAGGTTTTGGGTCTTTTTCGGTTCCTGTGCCTTCTGTCTCCAATGCATCAAGCAGCACCTATATTGTTTTAACGATGCTACATATTTTTGTTCTATTCGTGACTGAAGTCAACGTGAATCTTTCCAGTGACTTAAAATGACTTTGGATCAGGCCCTCAGGCAACAGGAAATTATATTTTAAACAAATTGCTTAACAAATTGTAACTGCAAAAAAGTCCAACACATTGAAGCTTAAGACCTTTCAGTCATCTTACATGTGAAAAAAACAAGATACATTGACTTCTGTACAAAATATGGTTTACCTGTCTCAGCACAGGACTTGCCTCTAGGAACTGCCAAGACATTAAGCAAGCCACTTAACTGATATGCCTCAGTTTTCCATTTATAAGGTTGGGGATAATATTTACTTAGATTTCACAACAAGATATTGTGGGAATTATTTATTAAAAGTTTGCAACTACTTTGCCGATGAAAAGGCTTATAGTTCTGATTGCTGAGAGAAATACTTGTTGAAAAATTTTAAGAGCTAGGCACTATTATGATTGTTTTCTATTTATTTTGTGTTTTCCCTCCCATCCTTTTGCTTGAACAAAATCAAAAAATAAGTTGGGGGGGGAGGGAATAAAAACTGACCCTCTGAATTCAGTCTGCATAAATGAGATTCAAGAAAATTTCTACCCAACAAACAAAGCAGTGATTTAAATCCTAATCATTTGAAGCACACCACCAAACCCAATAGTGCATCTTTAGTCTACAGACCTAAATTTAACAATTCACATTTATCCCTGTAAGCAAAAAATCTGAAGCATTTGATTGCAAAAAAACCCAAACAGTTCAAGAGATGAAAATTTAGGGAGAGTACTTGCATTAATTGCTTGATTATGGGTACACTTATAAAACTTGCAGATGACACCAGGCTGGGAAGGGTGGCAGGAACATTGGAGGGCAGAATTAGAATTCAAAACAACCTTGATAAACTGGAGAACTGGATGAAATCAACAAGATTAAATTCAATAAAGACAAGTGTCAAGTACTACACTTAGGAAGGAAAAATTAAATGTGTAACTACAAAATGGGGAATAAATGGCGAGGGGGTAGTCCACTGAAAAGGATCTGAGGGTTATACTGGATCACAAACTGAATATGAATATGTGCATTTGCAAAAAAAAAAAAAAAAAAAAAAAAAAAAAAGAAAGAATGTTGGCTGGAAGATCCAGAAGGCAATTGTCCCACTCTAGTCAGCAATGGAGAGGCCTCATCTGGAATAATATGTCCAATTCTGATACCAACATTCTAGGAAAGATGTGGGTAAACTGGAGAGAGTCCAGAGGAAAGCAACCAAAATAATAAAATGGTTGGAAAATCTGACCTATGAGGAAAGATTAAAGAATAGGTTTAATCAGGTTTAAATGGCTCAGAGAAGGGCAACTAAAATTATTAGGTCCCATATAAGGAGAGATTAAGGAAGCTAGGACTTTTCAGCTTGGAAAAGAGGAAACTAAAGGTGGATATGATAGAGGTATATAAAATTATGAGTGGTGTGGAGAAAGTGAATAAGGAAAAGTTACTTGTTTCCATAATATAAGAACTAGGGGCCACCAAATTAAATTAATGGGCAGCAGGTTTAAAACAAATAAAAGGAAGTTCTTCTTCACACAGTACACAGTCAACCTGTGGAACTCCTTGCCAGAGGAGGTTGTGAGGGTTAGGAATATAACAGGGTTTTAAAAAGAACTGGATAAATTCATGGAGGTTAAGTCTATTAATGGCTATTAGCCAGGCTGGGTAAGGAATGGTGTCTCTAGCCTCTGTTTGTCAGAGGGGGGTGGTGTATGGCAGGAGAGACCTCACTTGATCATTACCTGTTAGGTTCACTCATTCCAGTGCACCTGGCATTGGCCACTGTCGGTAGACAGGATACTGGGCTGGATGGACCTTTGGCCTGACTTAGTACAGCCATTCTTATGTTCTTAACAGGGCATGTTCAGTCTTAAGAAAAGACGACCTAGGGGGACCTGATAAGTCTTCAAATATATTAAAGGATGTGAGAAGGAAGGTGGTGATCAGTTGTTCTCCAAGTCCATTGAAAATGAGACAAGAAGTAATAGCTTAAACTGCAAAAAAAGGAGATTTAGGACAAACTTTCTAATTTTAAGGCTAGTAAAGTATTGGAATAGGCTTCCAGAGGAGGTTGCAGAATTCCCATTTTTGTAGGTTTGCAAGAATGTGTTGGGGATGGTCTAGGCTTACATGGTCTTTTAAAAACTCAGGGAGTTGGTCTTGATGACCTCTCAAGGCCCCTTCCAGTCCTACATTTCAGTGGTCCTGCACATCTGTGATGACTGATCTTCACAGTCATTTTTGGAAAATATTTACTCTTTTTTATTCTTGTCTTTTTTTTAAAGAGCTACATCATGGTTTTATATTGCTTCACTGCTTGGCTGAGAGTTCAAAACCACATTCAAGATCTTTTCTCCTACAGATGCAACAAGATGTTTGGAGAAAGAGGTGGTGATCAAAATTTCCCAAATAATCAAGGAAAATTTTCCAAGAGCTGTAATATACTAGGGAGATACTGAGCTCTTATCATACTGGGACTAGCACCTAGCTACTTACTCCCCATTTTGTAGTTATGCATTTGATTTTTCATTCCTAAATGTAGTACTTTGCACTTAGTCTTTACTGAATTTCATTTTGTTTTCTTATTGGGTTTAATTTGCCACTGTAGTAAATTCCAGTTGAGATTTTTGTCAGGAAGTTTATAGAATAATTCTTTCTCTGCCCCTACTCATGTGATTTATATTAAGGAACGAGAGGATACATTATTGTCTAGGTATATCATTTATATATATTTCACACACACACCATATTAAAAGAACATTGTTAAGCTTGCAAAGTCAAGTGCTCCAGGGTTAGTAATTGTCAGAATTAAGAATGCCTGTGTAACCTTAATTCAGCACCCTTGTGTTTATGCATTGTGATACTGTCTTTACATACTATTTTTTCCACAGGACCATGGTCTCATTTAGTGCACAGACCTGTTCTGGGGATGAATCAAGGTCATACAGTAAAGGAGAGTTGCTTCATTTGTTACAGAAGTTGGGAAGTGTGCAGTGAATGAAGCAGGGGGCTGGAGGCATAGAAAGGATGTTCAATGTTGCCCTGAAGAACTGGAGTCTCTTTGCCTTTGCCACAGAGTTCCTATGCAATCCTAGGCAAGTCACCTAAACCAAACTTTTCAGAAGTTGTTACCAACTATGTGTTACTCATTTTCCAGGTGTCCAGTGAGAGACGCACGGGGGTCTGATTTGCAGAAGTACTGAGCATTCACAACTGTAGATGAAATCAAATGGGAGCTGTTTTCAACAAAGAGGCAACAGAACCAGGGGAAGTGAGGAAGGGCTAGCGCTTCTGCAATGCAAATATAGAGGGCTGTGGTGGGGGAGCAGCATCCGGAGGAGGGGATGGAGCAGCCTAGGTTGCACACAAGATTGGACTGGCCACTATGGAGCACATAGGACTCTCTGACCCAGCCTGGTCCCACCTTCCAGCCACCACAAGTCCCAGCAGAGACATCTTGGGGTAGGGAAAAAGAATGAGACAGGGCACCAATGCCCAGGCAAGGGGGCAGGGAGGCGTTGGTGCACAGGGTAGCAGATGACAAGGGGGCAAGAGGGAGAAGCACTGGTCACCAGCCCCTGAGGAACTGCTGTAAGAGCGGCAGTAGGAACTACGATGGCGGCCAACCCCAACCTGTAGCCAGTTCCCCTCTCTCCTACTCCTATCCCTCCATTCACGGGGCACTTCTAACTTCCCACCCATTTGAACACAAAAAGAACTACTCTGGCCTTAAATGTCTCAAATTGAGCACTCAGAATTAATGAATTCTTCTGACTTTAATCTCTCTCTGCCTCAGTTGCTAAACTGTAAAACAGAGATAAATATATCCCCTCAACTCACAGGGGTACTGTGAAAATCATTAATGTCCATGAAGCGTTCAATTACTATAGAGATGAGTGTTACAGAAAAGCCCATAAGGAAATTAATTACATTTTCAGAGAAGGATTTGAACAGTGTGCAGTAAATAAGGTCTGGGGCCACACAATGGGGGGAAAAAAGGAAAAAATAGTGAATAATTGAGACTGCAGAGCTGCAATTCATTTGCAAATTTGATACTATCAATCAAGGATTGAACAAAGATTACTGGTGGCTAGCTAACTACAAAAGCAGCTTCTCTTCTCTCGCTGTTCACACCTCCAATTCAGCTGCTAGAGAAACATCTCACCCTCCCTGATTAGAGATAACAAGCTGGTTCAGCCTCACTGGACTAACCCTGTTATCTCCCACCTGGTTCTTGCCTACCTATTTATACCTGCCCCTGGATACTTCCACTGCATGCATCCGACGAAGTGGGTACTAGCCCACGAAAGCTTATGCTCTAAAACTTTAGTTAGTCTTTAAGATGCCACAGGACTCTTTGTCACTTCTGTTCATTATGTGAACGGAGTCCATTTCATGAACTAAATAAGTTAAGTGTCCTGTTGGGAAAACTGTGAATAATTATAACTGAAGATTATCCATATGCACATCTGGGTTCAATGAAGATTGCACAGGCAACCTTAATTCTGGCATCTCCTGATTTTTGAGTGCTTGACTTTGTAACATAAGTAATGTTCTTTTTAGTGTAGTTTGTGTGTGTATAATACATATATTATGTAAAATGTCAAGAACCATAACTGACAATCTTTAGACAGCTGAGGCTGTAGTCTTGGGTTGCAGGATTTGAGCTCCAATTTTCCAGTGCTGAGTGAAAGTTTTGGGGCCTGGCATTAGTACACAGTGAACACAGGTAGTGAGGCAAGGCTTTACATTTTCTAATCCAAAACTCCTGTCAGGTAGGCAAAGTAAAAGTTGTATTCCAGATGGTGAAATCATACAGAAGCCTATTTTTGTCTACACTAGGAAAAATTAAGAGCATCAAGCATCAGCAACAGATGCTCTTGACTTGTGCTGAACACTAGTCAACAGCAAGTGTAGCCAAGGACAAACTGTATTCAAATACTATTACAACAACCTGTTTAGAAAAGGTTTTAACCATGGTTTCTGGTATGGTACTTAACACAGCATCATGACTACTTACTCAACAGGTTTGGCTAACCAAACAAATTCAATTTAAGCTGAAATTTCCCACACTTTGCCTCAGCTAAAAGAAGAATATTTTTGCAAAGTCTGAGCAAACCCCACCTATGCATTAGAGCTGGCTGAAGTATTTTTTCCCAAAACTGTTTTGGTATTTTAAAGAAAAGTGGCTTTTTGACTAGATGGAAATTTTTGAGAGAACATTTCTGTTTCCATTAAAATTTGATGAGTTTTGTGCAAAATCCTGAGAAAAAATGTGAATTTTTATGTTTCATGAAAATGAAAAAAAGTTCTTCCTTCAAATGCTGTTCTTTTCAGGAAAAAAAGAATTTTCAGTGTATTCCTTCAGCTCCATTATAAGCATCTGTATTCTGAATTTCTGTATAACTACAGTAATCAAATTTCCCAAAGGGAACACGGGACACCACGTGGGACTAGTCTGAGACCCCTTTCCCCCATCCCCTTGGCTGGGGCTGGCCTGCATTTCTTGCCTCCCCCTCTCCTGAGACAGGCTGGCCCAAACAGCTCGTCCGACCCCCTTCTCCAAGTGGTACTGGTACCAGTCCTTGCCTGAGCCCTGCCTGACCCTCGCCTGAACCTTGCCTCTCTCCCCCTGTGGGGCTGGCATCACCACTTGCCCTGAGCCCTGCACATTCTTCTGCACTCTACTCGGTAAGAGAAAATAGGACAAATGCCACATTTGCCAAAAAAGTCAGGATGGCCGGGGCAGAGATTAAAAAAGAGACTATCCCAACTAAAACGGGACATACAGTCATCCTATGTATAACTGTAATCTAAAATCTTCAAACTTGGGGCACGAATTGGTAAACTACCGTTCACGCAACTAATGCATTGATTATAAAGGCATTACTGAAGTGTAAGAGTTAGGACTGGGCCCTCTGCTTACTTTGTGGTCCTTAATGAGATTTCAAGCCAACCTTGAAGACAATTATTCCAATATTATTTAATTTATAGAGGTTTAAAGTCAGTGTTTGAATGTAACCACATCAGTACAGTTTCCATTTGGCTTAGAATGTTGACTGCACTCAATAATCTTTTATTTTAGAAGTGTCTGCATAGTTTAAAAGCCTTCGGTTCAGATCCATCAAAATATTTAAGAAAATACATAACTAATCATGTGAACATCCCTACTGACTTCAGCTCACATGTTTTTGCACATTTGCTTAAGTGCTTTGCCAAACTAGGCTTCAGTTAAGACTGGATTCACTTTATGAGTTAATTAAGAGCAGATTGTGATATAACGAACACCACTTCCTCCCACCCACAAACTCATACACATGCGTGCGCACACATACATATGCACACTTTTTTCCCCATTAAAACAAACAGGAAATTAAATGCAAAAATCCAACATTAACATAACATTAAGGCTGAAAAATCAAGATCTCAGAAGTCAAAAGATTCCAAAATAAGGTTATGTTTATACTATAATCTATGTCAGCAAAACTTATGTCACTCAGAACAGTGAACATTTCAGCTCCCTGAGCAACACAAATTACACCAACATAAGCATTCGTGTGCACAGCACTATGTCAGTGGGAGAAATTCTCCCACCGACAAAGCTTATGTCGTTCGCAGAGGTGTTTTTTTATGGCAACAAAAGATCTGTCTCCTGTCAGAATATTCTCCTATACCAGGCATTTAACTGGTTCCAGTGTGGGGATTACAGAGTTATAGGGCTCCTTAACATATAACACTTAACTAGCACCAGGGTTAGAGAACTCCTTACCATATAATCCTTAATGCAGCATAGGCTCTCCTCAGCCTATCCCCAGGACTCAGCTCTCTGAGTCCTAGCAAATTCCTCACTGTGAGGGGGACAGAGGGTGCAGCAGGGTGGGGACCTCAGCCCACAAGGTCTCACCCTATGACTTGAGCCCAAGGCCTATCACCAAAATCCCAGGTCTTTGCCCTCTGGGAACTGTTCGTTTTATTCTCTTAGCCAGACTGGAAACCGGCTGCAAATTGTGATAAATAGACAGCTCCACCCTGTACCTAATAAGTGCCTTCCTATTCAATCCACTGTGACTTGCAGGTGCTGCGAAGAAGGCAAAAGACTCTCTGGTCTTCCACCAATTGGTCCTTGGGAGAAAAAAATCTCTTTCCTGACCCCTTTACAGGCAATTGGCTAGACCGCAGCATTGGTCAGGCTGGGTTCCCAATCCTCTTTAGGGTGCATAGGGTGGGCTGCTGGAATGCAGCCAAAAGAGGCTCCATATGGCCCCTGTGTTGGGCTAGATCATGGGAGCTGTGAAATGCAGGCTAATCAGCATCTCTCTCCTCCCGCCGGCCAGTGGGTGTCAGAGACTTCTAGGGAGGACAAACCTATTGTCCTTTGGCAGATGTCTCCCTCCTTTGCCACAGGCACTGTCCACCTTTCACGGCAGGCACCATCGATTTCCCCCACCTGTTGATGTGGGTGGGTGGCATTTTTGAAAACTTGTGTATATGACACATGGGTTCACAACCAATCTTATTTACAGCAGCGAACCAGGTATATTTTGTACGCTAGCATAAATTTATGATCAACCGCTTTGTTCATTTCATACTACTTTCCTGCTGTAGTATTGCTGATAAACTAGTTTCTTACCTGAATAACTATATGAATATGTGGGGGTTTTTTCATAAGGCTCATCTTTAAAAAAGGTTAGGAAACTAAAGTGAATCTCTCTGTTAACTGGAATGACTGTATCATTGTCATGTTTTGTTTGCACCCTCCTGTGCTTGACAAGAGTCTAGAGAGTACTTTGAAAGTGAAACTGGAGCCTTTAGAAGAGTTACTCATCGTTTCAATATGTAAACATAAAGAAAGTAAAGCTCAAGTTTAAGCCTCATCTCAGAATATGTTTGGCCTGTATGCTCAGCTTCTCACCTGTCCCGTATCAAAGAGGTCTAATTTCCCAAAGGACCATATGGAAACTAGGCACTCAACAGCACTGAATTTCAGTGCGAGTTTGGTGCCTATCTGTTATGCTCCTTTCGAAATCCCAGCCTAAGTATGTAGATGCTGATGAGTCCTTTCAAAGCAAAATGCTTAACTGCAGATACATTCTACGTAAGTAGGTATAGTCTACTTTGTTTTAAAAGGAATTTCCTGAGGTACTTTTGGACATGGGATGCTTTTTTCCATGGGAAAATCCAGAATGCTTTTCCAGCTCACAGATTTTTTACAGCAATGCTGGTCTCTCTCTTAGGTCTAGAGTTAGCTACTGTTTTGTGTATGCCTTCATGTGAATGGAATTACTTTCTATGAGCTTGCCAGTGAATTGTGGATGACTTTCCCCACTTTTGCTGCCATGCATTTTCAAGATTTTGAGCTGGGCTACCTGGAGGACAATACAGCTGGGGCCTTAAAAGTTATAACCAGGCTACCCTGAAGAGCACAGCAAAAACATTCAACCTCAAATATCATCTCTACTGAAAACACTCATTGATTAGTTTTATGCTAATAACTATTTTCAAGCATAAATTATACCTGTGAGTTTTTATGTAGTGGGAGGGGATAAGAATGAAGAGTATTTCATGATAATACTGGTTAAATTAACAGTGCGACAGAATGTAGGGGTTGTATGAAGTAGAGTTCCACCTGGCTGAAAAATAAGCCATATATCTTATGAGAAATGAGTTAGTGTCTCAACTCAGGCCCTAGTGGACAAGTGCCTGTATTAGAAAAACACAAACAATGCTGGCAATATCTGGCACCCTTCACGGTACCCAGAAGCCAAGAACTGTTACTGAACTACCATATCAGCATTAGAGGCAGTGCCTCCAGGTCATACTTGATATATGTTCATAGGACAATATGGGAAAACTATGCTTTATTTATACAGTGGAAAATTAATTTGCTTCAGTTTCCAGGACTGTTAATCCAGCACCTTTCACTGTAATTAGATTCACTAAAGAACAATCTCTGATATGGCAATAGTCAACTGGAAACTCACAGGTATACAGATTTTCAAAAGCAACAAGATTCAACAGCATAAAGGCACCACTCAGTTAAGCTCCATTAGTTGATCACTCAGAAAAAGGGTAAAAACCCCTTATTTTCTTTTAAGCTGTTTTTTAAGTTAAGTCCCTGAAATATTTAGTTCCTTCCAGATGTTAACATAGGTCACAGTTTTATTGCTGATACTATTAAATTCAATATTGTGTCAAGTCCAATGTAAGCCAAAAATTTTACAGTGCTTCTCTGTTTCATCCTTAAACTCCACACGGTTGGAATGGAGATGATGATGGTATTAGATTACTTTATTTCTGCTGAATGGTTGTTAATACTGCTACATAAGCTGGTCCCACAAATCATCTCAAGTTCATAGCTCAAAGGGCCACCTGGATCAATTTATTAAGTGCAAGTTTCAAGCTGCAGCACCCTTAAAACACAAACCATGAACTGAAGTCAGAATACAATCCTCCTGGCTATCCCTTAGTCTTTTAGACTTTACATTTCAAAATAGCATTTTTGTTTCAAAATTATTTTTTTAAAGATTGAATAACACCTGAAAACAAAATGGAAAAAAAAATTATTTCAAGTCAAAATGTTTTGATTGACCCAAAACAAAACTTTTTCCATTTGAACTGAACCACATTTTTTTCAAATCGGCTCTAAACTGTCGATAACGGGTGGGAGCATGGGAGAAAGGAGCAAATTTGCTCAGCTCTACTCCCAGTTTCCAGCTTAGACAGTCACTTTGATTCCTCCTCTCCACAGAAATCAACTCCCTCCTTCCACACCCAATGCCATCATTAAAAACAAACAGAGGAGAAAAAAAACTCTGAATATAAATTACAAAAAATAAAATGATGGCAATCAATTTAGAGCACAAAGTTCTGAAAAATAACAAAACCAGGTAAACTTCTGACAGGACAAGCAGCAACAGTTACTGACAAAACTGTCAATGATATTCCAGCTCTACCTCCAAGGAACTTTAATCTCAGACTATCCAATGAAAACACGCCATAATCACCATTTTTCTCAATAGCCAGTCCAGAAAAAATGTCAACCACTTTGGAAAATGTGCAGGCTCCCTGTCACTGGCTCTCTGTTATCGTGTTTGTTTTCTTAAGTAGAAAAACAGAAACACAAAAGCCTTTTAAGGCAAGTACACAGAAATGGATTCCATTACTTCTGAACATCAAACTATCTACAAAACTTCTTAGCTTATTTCACCCAAGCCCACCAAATAAAAGGGATTTATTTATAGCACTAACACTACAGATTAACCAACAAAAAACAAAGGGCTAGGTGCTTGCCCTGGCTGCTGCCATTTAGTGATAGACCAGCCAGGATCAGAGACACCATAAAGCCAGTGTATTCCTGCTGCCTAAGGGTTTCTCTAGAAGCGTTGGGCTGGCACAGCAAGCAGAGGGGACGTGGCTGGTCACAGGCAGGAAGTCCCGGCCTGCCTAACAATCCCTGGCTGCTCCATCAATCCCTGGCTGCTCCAGGCAATAGGCAGCTGGCACAAGTTAGAGCAGCCCTGAAACTCTTAAGTCTGGATGCTTGGGTCTACAGCAACCTAAGCGATGTTTGTTAGTGGGCAGTTTGAATCTGTACATTCACAGACTGGAGGTTGGAGGAAAGGGGAAACAAAGGATTAACTGCTCCATTTTTGGAGTATGTCCCAAAGGTGGGTGGAACTCTGTGCCACCATCGTTGTTATTAGTCATATTTGTATTATGCAGAGCACCTGGGAGTCTCGGTCATGAACCAGGACTTCATTGTGCTAGACGCTGCACAAACACAAAACAAAGGCAGTCCCTGCCCCAAAGACAAGGAAGCGATGAGACAATACTGGTCAGCACTTGTCCCGATTTTCTGTAGGCCTCAGAGCAAAGAAGAGATTTAAGGAGGATGTTGAAGGAGAATAATGAGTTAGGCTTGGGCTACACTTTAAATGTATAGTAGAATAGCTATGTTGGTCAGGAATGTGGAAAACAAACCAAGCAACCTCGACCAATGTTGACAAAAACCTCAGTGTAGATATAGCTATACTGACACAGCAGAGTGCTTCTGTTGGTGTAGCGAGCATCCTTCTGAGCAGAAAAACTCCTCCTGATTGTAATATGCTGCATCAACACGAGGGGGCTATGCCTGCATAGGCTTAGTAGCGTAGACATAGACTTAGTTTTCCAGATATTTATAGGGAGCTTTTCCTAAGCACGGGAGAAAGCAAAATCAGTCCTAGCCCTAATAGAACTCCCTCCGCCTCTGATTTCAGGTTTATAAGTTACACATACTTCAATCAGGTCAGTATTTGACTGGGAAACTGAATAAATAAATAAATAAATAAATAAATCAAGGTGCTCCTTAAAGTGGTGTTGATGAGAATAGTTGATAAGTCTTGTCACTGAATCAGTACTGAACCAGAGCTTAAGGGACCACTGTTCTTCTGGGAGCTGCCCTCTTTTATATGTTATGTACAATCAAACCTCTGACCACTCTTTGCGCAGGTCTACACTTCAAAGTATACTGAAATAACTGGCTGCTAGGAGTGTGATTGTTTGCTGACGTAGTTATGCCAGTAAAAGCCCTAGTGCAGATGTAGTTATATCAGCATAAAGGTGCCTTATATCAGTTATAGCTTATTTTTTCCTAAAACCAGAATAAGATATAGTGTTATAAGCACGCTTATACTGATATAACATCATCCATACAAGGGCGCTTTGGCTGCTTTGCCAGCACACTTAAAGTGGCAATTCTTTGAAGTCTAGACAACCCTTTGTCATCTTTGGGTTAATTCTCATTTATTTACACTTCAGTTTTTGCCATATTCAAGTTTGTAATTATTCTGCCTACATACAATCTGAATTCAATTTAAACTAGAAAAATTGTTCTTCATGTTCCTTTCTAAAGACACACGTAAGTTGCTGGGGCAGAATGTAAATATTACAGAGAATAATATTTTCCAGGCAACTGTCACTTTTTTTTAAAAAGGTTATTATTTTCATTATATTAAGTGACAAATTTAAAATTAATGTTTGAATGGATCCAGTCTCTCATCACAATTAATGGATAGTTATACAGTATGTATTTATGAAGAACAGACTTCATTTATCCTTCATGTCAAAACATTTGTGATGCAGAATCCTTTCTTAGTTTATTACAAAAGAACATAAATTATTTATGCATATAGTCAGTACGTAAGCATTCTACTGTCTATTATGACCCTACTACTTCAGCACTGGATAGCTAATATCGAGAAAGTGTCTTTTCTGTAGGCTTAACTGATAACAGCTCTCTATATCCACGGGGGCTTCCATCAAACTCAAATATCAACAGTGACTAATAGCATTTTCCTCAGCTCTCCCTAGATTTTTACTTGCAAGGCGGGGGGGGGGGGGGGGAGAGATGAATAGGCTTTACATTCCAGTTATTTGTTATTTCTCTTTGCCATCTTACATTTCAGTGAACAGAGAACTACTCCAAGGTCTTTCCTCTTTGTTTCTAGCTAGTGCAAAGTAGACACCAACAAAGTGAACTGCAGTACAATTGATTCAGTGTGCACCAGAAAAACTGCAAGGATCATGCACAGAGTGTCCTTAACTAGGCATTGTCAGTGTTAAAACTTGACTAATGTTCCTTGCTTGTCTTGCATCATCCACATGTGATCTCTGCACTTTTGGAAGTATGGGAGTCGATGGTGAAAACTCAAATTAGACAAAGGATTTTTTCACTAGCTATAAAAATCTCATCTCTGTAGGCATTAGGACCTTTACATAATAAAAAAATAAAAGCACTGAAGCATTTGGATTTTATTTACAAAAGTACAAAGAATTATGGAACTTGAGAAAGAAAAACTGTAAAACAATGCATGGTAAATGGTAAAACAATTAATATTTCAGCGTTCCATTAACATCACAAAAGTATATTTATTTCTTTATCATAACTGGAAACAAGTGAACATTAAACAGCTGCTGTTTTATATAAAACTGGATTCCGCCCACAAAACTAACCTCTTTAGCAAACTGAGCAGGGAGAGAAAGAGAGAAGGCAAAAAAAAAAAAAACCAGACTAAAACCTTAGATAACAGAGTTGACATAATACTAACTTTTTTAAAAAAATGCTTTAGAAAGAACATTAGATTTTAAAGAGGGGGAACAAAAAAAAGTTAAAATGGTTTGGAAACCAAGCAAACAAACCTATGGTTTCATGTTTACAATATAAACACTGAACGCTATGGAAATGTAATTTGTTTTGCAAAGTCTCCACCAAATGCCTTGTGTCTGCCATTATGACTATAATTTGAAATCCTGCAGTACAGGAGTGGGCAAACATCATTCCATGCTGCTCTGAAAACACAGGCCATGGCTCCCTTCAGCATTACTATGGAAGTATATCCTGTGGGTGCTACATATCTGAGCATACGGTGCTCTATTTTGATCCAAAAAGACAGATTAGAGGCAAGCTAACTTTATGTCAATCGTCAAACTGACTTCTATGGCCTTCTGTATACAAGAGAATTTTAGAAAAAAATTCCCATCTGTGCTAACATTGGTAAATCAACAGGAAACAGCGTAGACAGAGCTCAAGAAGCTTCTGGCTTTTTATGTTAATACCAGTTTAAATGACAGTGTAAAAACACTGGTGCTATCACAGAAGTACCGGTAATACAAACAAGTTCTTTCCTAAAATTCTCATGTGCGCATTTTCCTTATGAGGCAAAATACAACTCAACGATTTGAGCAAAATGTATAGCTTTAATTTTGTTTTTTTAAAAGGGTGTAAATACAATATAAAATCACTGACTGAGAAAGAAATTAAAGTATAATCCATCAGCTCATTAAGAGTCATCATTTGTCAACAGCTGGGCCACACTTGAGCTTTCAATATTATTGCTATAGTTTTGGTTATGATGAACAAATACTTTAATGAATTAATTCACCATACCATGTATTTAAAAAGAGTTCTGTAATTTATAGCATGTATTGTCCACTTCTTTTTTTTTCCAGATGTGTAAAGCATTATTCAGACATGGTCTACATACACGACATTCAAAATAGTCTACAAAACAGACTTCCTGCACCATCCTGCATGCTGCCCGACTCTTTGTAAGCCTAGTGATGCTAACAGGCTTACTTGGATAATCAAAACAAAGACACTAGATTTCAGTACTATCATCCACATCTGCCATTCTTAAAGGGATGGAAATATTGTGACATGATGGGACTGCTATCATCATCTGTAAAATAATCAGTGTTTCATTTGTAAATGCAGAGAGGCAATAGAAATTTAAACTTTAAAAGCTACCTGTTCTCTGGCTCTAAAGTTAAATGACTTCCAATCATATCAGGGAATTTTGCCCCTCTCACCTCTCTAAATTGTGGCATTCATTTTATCATTAGCTAAATATATTACCTCATGCTATTTCTCTGCATCAACAGCTGTATCAAACTTCCACAAAGCTACACAATGTGGATCCAAAATTGGAAAATCCAAAAGGGCAGGTGTATTTGGATCCAGGATTTCAGTTCTGGCCCCACCACACTTAAAAAGCAATACATCAGTTTCAAAATATGCCATAACAAAACAGAATCCAACAATGCAATACCATCTCATTTTGCAAACTGCAGTAATAAGTTATTCTGTCCTGGTCCATATTCTTAGTTATTTGCAAGATACACTGAATAAAATATTTGAAAATACATGTAATGTATTTTGTTTTGGAAAAAATTCTGAAAAGTGTTGAAAATTGATTTGTGAACAGCATACATACCGCCGGCTCTCCAATGGACGTCCATCACTAGAGATGCTGCGGGGAATGTTCGCTGCTCGCTCTTGGGATGGCATTTTCCCTTCTCCTTTCCCTGAACCAATCCTAGAGGTTACTGGACTTTGTATCTGGGATGGTACCTGTGACATATGAGGCCCCTGCCCCTTGTTTGCATTTCGTTGCCATTTGTTGTTGTTTCTGAAGGGGAATTTGAACTCATATGGAACTCCTTCATTCACTTTGTATTCCATCACTGGCATGCGACAAGTTTCTGAACAACTCCTGGAAGAAAAAATGAATACACAGGTAAGATTTTTCTTTCTTTGGTGTGAACAAATATAAGTATTGCCTAGAATTATACTGATAAGTGCCGGTAAAGAGAACAATTAAACAGAAGGTTTTAATTGTATTTAATACATTTCTTTTCAGTTGCCTTAACTTTTGTTGCAGCAGGCTTATAAATAATACTAAAACATAGACAGTCAGTAAGACAAACCCAAAGAAACATGGCTTGGATTAGACAAGCTAATATAGTAGATCTCTCTCTATCTACTACAATTCAATTATAAGGAGTCTGATAGATGGGTTTTTATTTGCAATGAGCCCGACTCAAACCCTGATCCCAAAAAGAGAAAATTCAGATCTGACTTTTGCAGATTGAGCTGCTTCTAGTTTTTTATAAAGTCAACAGGGTGTATAAGTGTATCTATACATTTGCTCAGCGATCATCTCTCAAAGCATCCAAAAGCATAGGTTGTCTGTCATTGCATGTCACTTCAACTCCAACTTGAAGGCCATGTCAGTTACAGTTACCTTTAAATCTTAAATTCTGAGTTCAGTATCTCACTCTTTCTATTAATGGTTCACAATGTTTTCCAATAACTATCAATTTACCAAATAAAGAATATGGATGTACCAGTGAGTGCCTCAAAGTTCCATTCAACTGGATGTGCTTTAATCCAGTGATTCTCAACCTTTTTATTTCTGGACCCATTTGTAAACCTTGATAACTTGTCCTGGTACAGTAAATAGCTTTAGTAACAAACAAACAAATCTGTCTTACCAAATATTTCTTATCCACTATAAACCTGCTAACAGTCAATATTAAATACTCCGAGGGAATTCTACACCAAAAAATTTAAAATTCTGCAAAATTCTGCATATTTTGTCAAAATAATGCAATATAATCATGCCGTTATCAATTATTTTGGTAATTTATTTCAAAATACCTTTCAGCAAGTATGTCTGTAACAACTCAGGCAACAAAAAAGATTCAGAAAATGTTTTTTTGACAAACAGATTCCTTACTAGGCATATTAACACATCTATATGGCTCCACAGCAAGCGAGCGGGACAGTCTCTCACAGGCAGTCATGCTCAGCCCTACCCCCCGGATCCAAATATGAGGCAAACAGGCTCAACCCGGCAGGATCCATGTGTGGAGGGGCTCAGTGTGTCGGGGGGGGGGGGGGGGGGAGGGGTTCCAGGTATGGAGTGAGAGATTCTGTGTGGGGCAATCAGGGTGCAGGTGGCTCAGCTGGGAGTCTGGGGTGGATCTGGATACACGGGCTCATTCAGGGATTCTGGGTGCAGGGGGAATGGGACTCCTCTTGCGGGGGTCCAAGTGAAGGTGGTTGGGGCTCCTATACAGGGAGTGAGGTTCGGCAGGGGATCTGGATGCAGGAGTAGTCTGCGTATATATGAGGGGGTCAGGATGTAAGGGGATTGGGAAGACGGGGGGCAGTTCCTTATACAGAGACCCATCCCCCCCCGTGACTGGGGAGTGATGAGGTTCTCGGAGATGGTTCTGACTTTACCCCAGGAGCGGCAAGTGCAGGGGAAGAGGAAGTCTCTCTCCCACTCCCCAGTTGGAACTAGCAGCTGGAGCCCAGCTCATGCTAGGAGCCATGGACTCGGGCGTCTATGGCCCTACCCATCCCTGGGCGCACCACGATAACGAGTGAGAGAGCCAGAGCCAGAGCTCAGCGCTGCCTCCCAATGTGGTGATTTGCAACTACCCTGGCTGCTCCTAATGCTCAAATCAGCTCCTAATGCCCAGGAGGGGTGCATGAATTAATTTTTCCTGGGGAAAGTATAAAATCTACAGGGGGCATTAATTCTGTGCTTGTGCAGTGACACAGAATTCTCCCAAGAGTAACTAAACAACATCATGCAAACCAAAGTGGCAGCTCCTGTCCCACGGGGCTGGCTGAGGATGGCTCTTGCTCCAGGCACTGAGACCTCCAGTGTCACAGCACACTTACTCAAATTTGGCCCAGTCTGACTGCAATCATGATAGAATTGCTGCTGAGCCAAACTTGAGCGGCACTGTGACCCCATGCTCCAGGGATGCCTGGAGCTGGGAGCAGAGCCACATGGGACTAGATCTGCAGAAGCCAGCTCTGCAGCATGAACGTGGGATAGGCTTTGCAACATTCCCCAACCTCTGGGAGGTGGGATCCAATCTTCTCAGGGGCTAAATTTCCCCCATGATACTTTGTGACACATTCTGGCACCCCATAGGTCAAGAAATCCTGCTTTAACCCACAATAGTGATTATGAGACTGGAAGTGGAGGTTACTTACCTGTAACGGGAGGTTCTTCAAGATGTGTGGTCCCTATGTGCATTGCATATATAGGTGCACATGTGCGCCTTGCACCTGAGTCCAGAAGAGTTTCTTAGCAGTGTTTGTTGACCTGCATGTACGTAGTGAGTTTCCTCATGCCCCAGCCAATGGTACAACAGGTAGTACAGGCTGACAATTCCAGTCTCCTCCTTACCATTTTGGAATCCAGTCTGAAGCAGAGGTGATGAAGGGCAGGTAGTGGAATACAGATAGGGACCACACATTTCAAAGAACTGCCAGTTACAGATAAGTAACCTCCTCTTCTTCAAGTGATGGTCCCTATGTGTATTCGATACATGGGTGACTTGCAAGCAGTGATCAATGTGGAAGTGGGTGAGAGGATCCCAATGGAAGTATAGTCTGCCATATGGCCTGGTTACGGCAGCATCTGTAGCTGCCGCTTATGCGATGGCGTAGTGTCTTATGAACACGTGGATGGAGCACCATGTCGCTGCATGACAGGTGGATTGCCAGGAGACAACTGCTACTAAGGCCAATGAGCCACACTTGCATAGACTGTGCTGTGACTCTGTCAGGCAGGGATATGCTGGATTGTTTGTTGCATGTGCTGATGTTCCCTGAGACTCATTTGGAGATTTGTTGGGACGATAGGGCTTGATCCTTGACCATTCAATGATAGCTACAAATATCTTTGCTGATGTGTGAAAGGATAGGATACGGAGGTAGGTAGAATGCCAGTGCACGGCGGACATCAACAAGTGTCAGCCGGGGAGGCGTTCCGTTTGGAGCAGAAAACCGGCAGGTGGATGCACTCCACCACTTTGGAGAGGAATTTTAGGTGCAGCTCTAAGGACATCTTGTCCTTGTGGAATATCATGGGTGGGAAGGTGTACCATCATGGCTGCTCGTTCACTGACCCATGTGGCTGAGGTAATGGCTACCACGAATGTCACTTTCTCTGAGAGGTGGAAGAGGAACCATGTTACCAGTGGCTCAAAGTGTGCTTTGTGAGGATAGAGAGAACAAAATTAATGTCCCATGCGGGCGAGGGCTTCAGTACTGCCTTCATCTCTGAGCTGGTGTATATATACACACCAAGAGCAGTAGTGTGGCTTTGGAGTATTTTAGTGAGTGGAGGGATTTGTCTGTTTTTTTGTGGAACAACTTGTTCTCATCAAAGGTAAGGTCCTCATTTGTACTTTGGATCTTCATGGGGAAGTCAGATGATTGTAGCCATGAGTCCCAGTGCATATAACTATCTTGATCACTAGAGGACGAGAGAACATGTCAGCTGCATTCATGGAGACCTGGAGGCCCAACTGGGTGACCAGCTGCCCTTTGTCTACCAGTCCCTGGAATTGCTATTGGTGTGCCAGTGGCAGCTTGTTCTTAAACTCTGCTTGTTTGTTGTTGTTAAAATCATACTTGGCTAGCAGAGCCAGTTAGCAATGCAGAATTGTAGCCCTGCCAAAGAATACACCTTTGTGCCCAGCAGGTCCATCCACTTAACTACTGTGTCTGAAGGGTAGACTTCTGAGGGTGTTGGAGTGCCTGCTCTGCTGATGCATGGACAACCAGGGAGCTTGTTGTGTAAAAGGAAAATCCGGCCCTTTAGCAGACACAAAATATCTCCTCTCTGCCCTCTTAGGTGTGGAAAGGGGACAGGAGGCAGGGATATGTCATACTGCCCTGCTGGTTGAAGGATGGCCTCATTAATGGGTAAAGCTACCCAAAAGGGTCCCTGGGGTTAGAGGATGCCCAGAAGTTGACACTGCGGGTCCTGATCATCCTCGGAGTGGATACCCAGGTCTGCTGCTACCCTCTGGAGCAAGTCCTGATATTTGTGAGGGTTGTATGG
This sequence comes from Dermatemys mawii, assembly GCA_007922305.1. Classification (NCBI taxonomy): domain Eukaryota; kingdom Metazoa; phylum Chordata; order Testudines; family Dermatemydidae; genus Dermatemys; species Dermatemys mawii. Next base: position 39,828,718 of record ML677332.1, on the reverse strand, counting down.
CAGAAAGAGCAGGAGCACAATAAGCGCCTTATTGGGCAATGAAGATGCAGCAGCAGGGATCAGAGGGGCTGGCAGTACTCGTTCAATATCTGCCTCCTCCTCATTAACTGACTGCGTTGATGGGCAAGTGGGGTACAGCCGATAGGACACCTGAGATGATTCCTGGTGTTTATGGTAGGGATCCCAGGGTCCCCAGTATGGCCAAAAAGAAGGGCCCCACAGATATTGTGACCCTTACAGGTACAGTTCCAGCCTTCCATTACCGGACCGTATGCCGAGCAGTAAGGCAGTCTGGGCTGTGAGTCCAGACTCTGACATCAGGGAGAACAAGGGTTCTGTCTCCGAGAACTCCTCGGACTCCAACAACTGTTCTGGCAAAGAGGGAATCGTCGGTCCTGGAGGGCTGCGGTGTCACAATGGGACAGGCTTCTCAGGCAGCAGAAGCAGAGGTTCATCCTCTGGAGTGGGAATGTCATAGGTGAGAGAAGGACCAGACAGGAGTTGAGACTGTGGGTAGCGTAGGTTCAGCTCCTCTGCCAACAGGAAAGGCTTGGAGTGTACAGGAGTCCTCAATATGCCAGTGGAGATGCCAGAGGGGCCTGGTGGCATCTGCTGAGCCAGTCTGTCTGGGAGGCACAGAGGTACCAGCAGAACAGGCAGCACATGTCAGTAGGCATTCTGAATGCCTGGGTACCAAGGCTGCTGTTGGCAGCATCGGATCCTGTTTGCGCTAGCCTTACCCTTGACATGGGGAAACGTAGGCACTGGTCTGGCTGGATCTGCATGCGACATCTCACCCCACCTGGCCCCACTTGGGGAGGAAATGCTGCACTTGGGAGCAGTCCACAGTGGGGATCTGCTCTTATGGCCATGAGAGTGTTTTTTACATGCATGCAGCGTCTTGAGTACCACTGATTCTGGGGCATGCAAGGGGCTCAGAGGAGCACTCATTGCCAATAATGGCTGCTGTATGGCGGAGTTAGGGATCTCTGCCCAGGCCCAGATCTGAGTGTGCCCTCGGTCTCATGGCGTCCGCTATCAAGTATTTATGGAGGCAGAGTTCTCGAGCTTCTTGGACTCAGGTTGGGAAGGACTTGAAGATGGAGCAATCGAGGCAGTAGAGGCACCACTGGTGCTTCTGTCTTGCAGAGAATGAGCATGGGCAAGAAACGCAGTTTTTAAAACCTGGAATCTAGAGCATACTCTCTGGTGGGGAGAGGGTCCCCGAATGGGGAAAGAAACTACATTAATTGTAGTAATTTATTTAACTACCCTAGAAAAAACTATATATGCCAAATCAGAAGTAAGTCATTCTTTTAGAACAAGTAAGAGCACAAATGAACTAGGGTTCTGACACAGACCATGCAGCGCTGAAAGGGAACTGGAGAGGCACTACCTATTTTACACTCAGCTGGCAGCATGAGGAGAAAGACTATGCACATGAGGGTCAATGGATACTGCTAACATTTCCGGATTCAGGCGCATGGCATGCATGCGCTCCCATACGTGGAATTCACATTGGGACCCTCATTTGAAGAAGAATCTGGAGCTACCAAAACAGCACTGCAGATTACAGAACAAACAAAAGGATATGGTTTGGACAGCTGAAGAGCACTGGGACCAGCAGAGGCTCGGACAAAACAGTAAGACTAATGCACCAGTCACTAAAACCTTCAAGCTCAGAGGTTCAGACCACTGCTTTATACCCACTCTTCCACCAGTAGATGCAAAATATTACTACAGTCCCAGAGCAAAATATTAATATACACATTAAGAGAATGTCAATTAATAGTCTATTTAAAACAACATCACTTATATAGTGGGTTAATTTACACTTTAAATGAGGCAGGGCCTGAACCAGGAACTGAGAAGCAGCATAAACCAAGAACTCCTGCTTAACCAACAAAAGGCTTTTTGCTTCTTGCTTTCACTGATCCTCAAACAAGATTGAATCTTCTGGAGATATTAAAAAATATAAAAGTGATCATCAGAAATTCTTCAAACATCAGGCCTCCCACAGGATCACGCAGTCAACTGCACTAACTGGGATAGGACTTTTTTTTTTAAATTAAGCTTAATCAGAGTTTGATTAAACTTATCTATTCACTGGATATTGACCATTTTAAGGTTAAAAACTCTGCAGGGAATACATTCAAAGTGTTTACCCTGGGAAAGGGGGAAAAAATTCCCACACGCTAGATCTTTTCTAGGACACAAGAAAAATATAAATTTGAGATTCATAGGACAGCTAATTTTGAGATAATGCTTTACAAACAAAAACGATAATACTACCCCAAAATGAATTACATTTCATTTTTTTAAAGTTTTATACCTTTAACATACATTGGATAATCAACCCTTCTTTCTCTAGAGACCACAAATACAAAATTTGAAGTTAAAGGGACTTATATTTTATTTTTTAGGAATTTGTGGCTTTGGCAAGGTGTTAAAATTGGGCTAAGAAATGGAAGTGGGCTACAACTTCAAAGTCACTATGAAGTCTACAAAGTAACTACTGCTACTCCATAATCATTCTAAAACCAGGTTCTGAAAGAAAACAAAATAATTACAGATCAAGTTTGCAGATAACACAAAATATGGGGGACTGGTAAATAACAAAAAGGACAAATCACTGATACTGAGCCATCTAGATCACTTGGTAAACTGGGCAGAAGCAAACAATATGTGTTTTAATATGACTAAATGTAGAAACATACATCTAGGAAGAATGAACTTAGACCATATTTTCAGAATGGTGGACTCTATTCTGGGGGGCAATGAATCAGAATACAACTTGGGGGTTATGGTGCATAATCATCTGAACGTGAACTCCCAGTGTGATTGGGCGAAAGGGCTAATGAGATCCTATGACGTATAAACAGAAGAATCTCAAGTAGGAACAAAGAGCAGGGGAGTGATAACTCAGTGGTTTGAGCATTGGCCTGCCAAACCCAGAGTTGAAAGTTTAATCCTTGAGGGGGCCATTTAGGGATATGGGGCAAAAATAGGGATTGGTCCTGCTTTGAGCAGGGGGTTGGACTAGATGATCTCCTGAGGCCGCTTCCAACTCGGAGATTCTATGATTCTATTATAGGTTCTATTACTCCTGTATCTGGCACTGGTATAACTGCCAGTCTGTGTCCAGTTCTGATGTTCACGGTTCAAGAAGGATGTTGATAAATTGGAGAGGATTCAAAGAAGAGTGACAAGAATGTTTAAAGAATTGGAAAACATGACATAGTGAAAGTCTCAAGAAACTCAGCATATTTAGCTTAAGAAAGAGAAGGGGTGACTTGAGGGGTGAGTTTAAAAAGTACCTACATAGGGAACAGAAATTTGATAACAGAGGATTCTTCAGTCTAGCAGACAAGGCATAATAAGATCCAAAGGCAGACAGACAAGAAATAGAGCAAACATTTTTTAACAGAGTGTCATCAATCACTGGAACAATTTACCATGGGTTGTCATAGCTCTCCATCACTAGACATTTTTAAATCAAGATTGGTTGTTTTTCCTAAAACATATGCTCTAGTTCAAATAGAAATTAAGGGAAGTCCTACCGATGCTGTTATACCAGAGGTTTGACTAGATGATCACAAAGGTCTCTTCTGGCCTTATAATTTATGAAAGCAACAGGTCTCTCCTATTGAACTTTAGATGCTTCTCTCTAATTTGGCCACTAGAAGCCTTTGGGATAAACAGCATCATCTCCTAGTAACTGGAGTTCTTAGAGATGTGTGGCCCCTATCTGTAGTTTACTGTGTGTGCGCACTCCATGTGCTTGAGACCAGAAGATTCTTGCCAGCAGTGCCCATTGCTCTGCACATGTGGCCATCTCCTAACGCTGTGAACTGAGGCTATAAAGGATACTGCAAACTAAGTACTTCTCCAATTCCTTCTCCACTGTGAAGAAAGGAAAAGATCTGAGGCAGAAGGGAAAGAGGGTAGTGGAACACAGATAGGGACAACAGATCCCAAAGAACTCCGGTCACTATAAGTTAAGTAAGTGGACCCTCAGGGCACCAAGTTCCATTATCTTTCTGGCAGAAGTGATGGCCACTAGAAAGGCACCCTTCCTTAATAAATGAGACATCAAAGACATCCTTAACAGTTCAAATGGTGGCCTAGTTAATTTTGAGACTACCAAATAAAGATCCCAGATTGGAACTGATTTGGTTACAGGCAGAAAAGTTCTAATTAAAACTTTGAGAAGACCTATGACCACCAGGTGGGTGAAGATAGATTGGTCATCAGTTGGACAGCAGCAAGCACTGACTGAAGCCGAGTGAACCCTCAGCAACATAAGGCAAAGGCCTGTGTATTTGAAGGTGGGGGGATCATCCAAGATAATGGGAATGCCCGCTTCTTCTAGGGACATTGTGTGATGCTGGGCCCCAACAGAGAATCTAGCATTTCCTGGTGTATTCTTTCCTACTATTGAGGATGGCTTGGACAGCTTCTGAATGTCTGTTTTAGGTTCAATATCCATCCAAATACCATGCTGTCAAACGGAATGAGTCTGGATGGGGATGTTGAACACTGTCCTGCCTGGATCCAAAGGTCTGGGAACAATTAGATGCTAATAAGTAAACAAACTGACATGTGAAGAAGGCTTGGAAACCAAAACTGTACAGACTATTTGGGAACGATCATCCCTGTCTTGCTGGCCCTTCTGCAGGACTTGACATAAGAATGGATGTAAATGCGTATCACACCCATGAGATTAGCAGAGCATCACTTCTGGGGCCCTGATCCCATTTGCAGTACATTTTGCATTTTCTGTTCCCTTGAGATACTAAGAGATCCCAAGTCAGAACTTCCCATTGAGTGAATATGATGTTTGTCAATGAATTATGTAACTTCCACTCATGATCAGTTGAGAAATGTTTGCTGAGGCGGTCCACTAGAGAACTGTTTTCCCAGAAGGTGACCACTGATAGGGTAATATGATGTTGAGTGCACCAATTCCACACACAGGCTATGCAGAGAGGGGTGGATCTTGCTCCTTCCTGGCTGTTGATGTAGAACATTTTAGTTAATATTGTCCATTATTACTAGAATATTATGGGATTGTGTGAGTTGTAAAAATATTTTGCAGGCCCCCTGGACAGCTCTCAGTACTGGAAGATTTATGCACATTCTGAGGTGTTCTTGTATCTTATGATGTATGCGCATCCAGATGGGCACCCTAACCAAGTGGGAATGCGTCTGTGATAGTATGAGGGAGGAAGGGGACTTGCATACACAGGCTCCTTACGAGAGTTTTTCACTACTTCATCCATGCTGTGTTTGCTTGGCACAAACTGTGTGAGGCCAAGTTTGTGCACAACGAAGACGAAGACTTTATAAAAGACGTTACAAAGATGCATGATGCCACATTACCTATACCTCCACTACTGTTCTCCTAGTTACTAATTATTCTTTACTTTGTATGCTGGTTTTTCTTTTCCCTTTGTTAGATGTGACTCCAGTTGAACCAGTGAGTCTATGTAATTCTTTCCTGTTCCTATTCCTCCATTCAAAGTCAGTAATCACTCATCAGTTGCATTCAGTGACTCTGTTTTAATTATGTTTTTTTTGCAGAGACATGAATTTTAAAAGGCAGCATGGTCTCTTGGGTAGGGCACTAGGCTGAGACTCAGGAAACAGGTTTATTCTTGACTTTGCCGCTGACTTGTTACATTATCTTGGGCAAGTCACTTCATCTCTGTGTTCCCTCTCACCTTTTGTCCGGCTCGCTGTAGTGAGGAGGTATGGCTTCCCTCAGAGAAAGACCAGGAGGGACCACAACCCATCCCTGGATACAGGTACACTCGAAGGGAGAATAGGACAGGGACAGCTGACTATAGTCTGGCTGCGATGCTGCCTGCAGATAGGGCAGCATGTTGCAGCTGCAACCTCCCTGACCTCCAGTGGTGGGACACTCCACCATTATTGGGGCCCTGGGTTAGAACCTGGTGGAGTCGTGTGGGCCCGGTTCATCATGCCACTTCACCGTAGGCCAGAAGCCTGTGCTAGTCTACTGTCCGTCAGAGCTAGGATGCTAGATCCTTTATTGCTCTAACCTAGGCTACCTCCTCTAAGGAGGGCTGAGCTCTTAGCTTGTCGTCTTGCCCTGGCTGACGGCCTGGGCTTCTAGACTTTTGCTGTCCTGATGACAGGCCAGAGTCCCGAACTGCTTGCTACTTGCCTTGACTGAGGGCCAAGGCTCACGGACCCTTTGCTCCTCTGCCATAACTGCAGGCCAGAGCCCCTATCAGTTGGTGTCTCACCCTGCCTGAGGACTGGGTTTCACATAGACTCGTTATTGCCCAGCCCAGCTCAAGTGGCCTGAGCTTTAAAGACAGCTAATTCACCCCTGACTGCCATGCTAAGGGTGCAACAGCGACGAGGCGTGGTCTTCCTCAGAGGCAGACCAAGAGGGACGGCCACACACTTTTACATTTGCACATTTAAGTTATAAACTCTTTTAGATAGGGATGACTTATATGTGTTTGTACAGCACCTAGAAGAATGGGTCCTCTTCAATTATGGCCTTTAGATATTACTGTAATATAAATCATAAATCATCTCCTGGATTATGCAGAAAAGGAAATTTGACTCTGGAAAACTTATTGGTAAAAATAAATTGCATTGTGAAAAGATTTAACTTTAATCTTTAATGGTATATTTGTTATTCAATATTTAAGAAAAGTTATAAATGTAACAATGTCTAATCATCATGATTTTTTTGGATGTAGTAGGCAGGAGTAGGAACTGGCATTCTGATGTTTATAACTGAGTAATAAGCTCCTTATGATCTCTGCCCCAACACAATAACAAAACCACTGACACTAGGGTGAGTATTTTGAAAAATACTATGACAGCTCTTCCTGCTATGATTGTGGCCAGGCTGAAGCTAAGCCCACTTTTAGCTGTGCTTAATTTAATTCAGCCAAGATATTTCAAATAAGTGGGATCTGTGCTAGAATGTTATGTTCTAATCTTTTTAACATGACTGCAGCTGGACTTTTCATTTACTGATCCTGCTAGATACTGTACAAAAGCATTTCAAATAGTTCACAAGAATGATCTTCTGCCACTTCTCATTTCAATCCCTGACATGCATTCAGTTTTGTACTGACACTTTAGGGACAGTTGTAGCACTTGTTCTTTCCCTCTCATTTGGTTCTTGTTCATAAAATGGGCTACCCTTGTTGTTCTTATGACAACTCTAAAAGATTAAAAACAATAGTGGGCTTTTTACATTTAGGACTCCTATCTCACTTGCAGGTGGTCCCCTTTGTTATGACAGATGATGACATCTCATCTCACAAATCACTAACACAGTACTGCCTCACAAAGATCATTTGCACATTTGATTCTTGTATTTGGTTCTCTTCTCATCAAATTTAGCACAAAGCTTGAGCTGACAAGTCTATATAGGTTCTCTCTCTCATATTAAAATACTGTTTATGAGAAATAAATAAATGGTATTTGAGAGATGGGAATCAGATGCAGAGATATGACTGAACAGAGAAGCAATAAAAATGATAGATTGGGAAAATAAAGCTCTAAAAGAAGATGAAGGAAATTGGGAACATTCAGTTTAGCAACAAAATCACAAGATCAAAGTTTATCCAAAGCTGATCAAAAGCTACAGTTAAAAAGCTCTAAAAGCAATAAAGAAGTTGACAGCCAGCCTAGAATTCAGCAAAGGTTGAATGTGCTGTGGAATCGGCAAGCTCAGACCCCGAGGAGACGGTGTCAATGTGCAGCAAGTTCCCTGAGCAATACCTGCACAGATAGATTGATGGGCTCTAGTCACGTGTAGCCTTGTTTGGTTGGAAGGAGAATGGAACATTTGGCACTGGGGGAAAGGATCCATAGGAATTAACACTTCTCTTTGAACGGGAGGAAAATTAATGAGTATTTTGATGTATCATAAATGTACACTTGTCAGTTCAGAGATGTTTGATCTCCACAAGGTGTTTGTGGGAGTTTGAAGGATACTTTGAGAGTATTATGATTTTTACTACACTACTGTACACATAATAGATATTTTGTGGAGCGGAAATATAAATTTAGACAGTGTGCTCCCTCCCCCCCAACTTATTTTAGTTGACAATATGGGATGCTGTAAGATAACTATTTTATACTCTTTACACAGGCTGGAATTTATTCCAGTGTCAAAGTACCAAGGGGGAAAAGTTTTGCATTTTTAAAACAAAATCAACTTCTTGCCCAATGGTAGCTCTAGCTGGCATTAACTCATTCTGTCACCTCACAATACCTGCGTGGAGTGCAGTCCTCATGTGGAGGAATGATGACAACCTTCACGGTTACTGATGTTCTCAGCAGGTCAATCATTTGTTCATGGCTTAGAGTGGCTACAGCCACTTTGCAGATCTCCACTAGCCGGCTGCCCTGTCGTAATCCTGCCTGCCAAGCATAGCCATAGGGCTCAACGTCTGCCACAATGCCTTCATAGTTCACATGGAAACCAAGCTGACCCAGTCCATTCCTACGTAAAGTCATCTCCGTGGACTCGCAGCCCTTTGTCACAAACTGAGAATTGAAATGAAGAGGAAAGAGTGATTAGTGTAATGAATTACATTCTGAGAAGGCTATAATTCTGGGTTTTACAGCCACAGTCCAAGATGGGGTATGGGGAAAGGGAACAGAAGTACTTTGTTCCAAGGAAAGTCCCCAGAGCTATATACAATACCAGTTCAAACAAATCCTTTTACTCGAGCCAGATATTTAAGATACTATCTGATTGCACAGAATTAACTAGTGGTATTGTAGTTCTCCCTTAAAATTCTACTTTTTTCATAGGAACATTTAAGGAATGTGGCAGTATACAACAGGTAAGTGTGGAGGACTTACATAAGCACCTGTATTTCATCTTTCATTTAAAATTTGACATTTTTACTAGGTCTGTGGATATTTCACAAAACTACCATTGCTCTATTATTCAGTACAATAGTTTGATGGTGGAGAATTATCCAATTTAGTGGAGCTGGAACCTTATGCCACTCTCTTAACTGGCACCACGGTGAATACAGGTTCTGAATGCTTGAACCAATGGCATGTGTGTCACCTTCCCTCTGTTTCCACAATTGCTATTTTTGATGTAGTGGAGAACATAGCTGCTACATATATGTCTTTCCTTCATGACACAACTGGACAGATAGTGAAGACAGACAGACATTTTCTAGACAAACAGAAGCAATGCAATGAATTGTTTATTTTACTTTATTACTATTATTATTTGTATTGAGACAGCATCTAGAGGCCTCAATCTAGATTGGGGCCTGATTTGCTAGCCACTGTCCAGACATATATCTTATATATCTATCTATCTTAGGTCAACCCATCCCCACCCCCCACCCCGGCCCCAGGCCAGAGAAAGGAGGAAACAAGAGAAATAGATAAGATCATTTGATTAGACAGGTATTTACTGTACAACTTGGCTTCTGAAGGTACCAAATTTTTTCTCATTTTTTTAAAACAACATTTGACTGATGCAAAGCAACCAACAATGGCTGGCTATTTTCTGGTAGATGCTGAAGTAGAGGTGGTGATGGTGGGGAGAATATAGAGAGAAAACAGGAAGTGGCCTTGTGGAATTAATTAATTAGCAAACAGCTATTGCAAGCATTGTAATTCTTTCGTAACTAAAGTCCAAATTTTAATTTAGAAAATAAATTCTAACCTCCAGTCTTTTCACGACCTCTTTGATATCATCGGAGTTGTTGATAAAGCTCTCCACAGATACACATTCACCCCTGTCATAGAATAGTTTGAAGCTTGTGTCCGCTGAAGTCCACCCTATCACATCTCTGCAGGAACAATTGAACACCACACTCTTTGTCTCTTGCTCAATGAGAACTACAAACTCGTTAGATATGCCCAGGAGACAGTCTATTTCCATACCCTTGCAATAGTCCTTTGCATGGACACTCCACACAATGGCACCAGAACTATGGAGCTCTGCTCCTGGATAAGGTTTGGACTTTTCCTTCTTTTTTGAGGCAAGTGAAATGAAAGGGAACTTGCCAGATGGGTCAATGGGTGTATTGGTGACATTCTTTTCTGCTAGATCTTTCAAGTACTCTTGGCGAGTCCTGGTGGCCATGGCACGGAACTTCTCAGATTTATGAGCAGCATTCTCTGCATTAATCACTTTGGCCAGTAAGAAGTCCCTGAACACATTTGATTTAGGAAAGGTAACACCTTTTGGGATTGGTGGTCCAAAGGATGGTACATCTCTGGATCTTGTCACAGCAACACTAAAAGAAATACAGAAATGAAGAAGTGATGTGTCAACATTTTAATTTCTCCTTAGCTGTTTACAGAGTCTAGAGAACCCACAGGCATACCCTTCTCAAGCCATCCTCTGATTTTCAAAGAGACCTACACTGTAGTAAAAGAAAGGGCTGCTTGATTCACCAGAGGCACAAAGTATTTGTATTTAACACGATTATTTTTTCACTTTGCTAGTTTCTCTATAATGTATATATCTGTGTACTTGTATTTGTGGGGGAAGGGGATAGAGAGGAGAGGTAAATAATCACTCACTCTTCTTAATGCTCTCAATTGCCTTGCTAAAAAAAGAATCTAATAACTAAATGTTTTGTTACATATGTGCAAGGTTTTCACAAATATTCACACTGAAACACACACAAAACTCTGTATTTGCACGTTTTCTTCATGTACAATTACAGGCAAAAACAATGTTTATACTAACCTGAGAATGTGGCCTATATATTGTAACATATGTTAATAACAACACAATTAAAATGTCAATAGCCAGGTATTTTTGGTAAGTCCCATATATTCAATTTCTTGTAAATCAATGCTCTGATGGGCCTATATTAATATATAATATTCCCTTAGTGGTACATGACTCACCTATGAGGTGAAGGTGAATAGTTTTGGCTCCTGTACTTACTCTTTAATACTTATACTATGTCAGCATTTATGATTGACCGTATTAATTAAGACTGCTAATTCATTGTAAACCATTTTTGGTTTTATTTTTAGCAAAACTAACACTCTCGATGTTTTCATTTAGATACATTAATTCAAATTTTCTTGTGTATGAATAAAAATGTGGGTATATAATCTATATGCACAATCACCATAATTGCATGCACAATTTTAAAAACATTGGTCTGTTTTCTTTAAGGTTAGAACTGCTCTGTGTCAGTAGGAAAAAAGCTATCTTCTTAACCAACCATTCAGGGTAGGTGAACTGCTTGGACCAAATCTGACTACTCTAAACTGCTGCTCACCTTGCCCCTTGAATAGAAATGTTACTTTTGTACATTTTACAAAGACCTCTCCTCCCAGTTACAGGCATAACTGGGAGGAGAGGAGGACAGAAGCAGAGGGAGGATTGGATGCATGTTCTTCTCTAAGTGACAAAGAGTCCTGTGGCACCTTAAAGACTAACTGAAATTTTTTCAGAGCATGAGCTTTCGTGGGCTAATACCCACTTCGTCGGATGCAT
>ML677332.1:39713035-39816821 GCA_007922305.1 Dermatemys mawii | reverse complement strand
ACCCACTTCGTCGGATGCATCCGACGAAGTGGGTATTAGCCCACGAAAGCTCATGCTCTGAAAAAATTTCAGTTAGTCTTTAAGGTGCCACAGGACTCTTTGTCACTTCTGCAATTCCAGACTAACACGGCTACCCCTCTGGTTCTTCTCTAGTGGTCAGTTAAAGGTTTACAGAGAGATTTTAACAGAGAAGTACAAAACAGCTATGATGTATATCCCAGCTTCCCCCTCCCTGCTGTTTCCTGCATTCCCATTCCACAACCCCAAGCTTCCCCTCACCTTTCCACCCTCTGTGTTAATCTGTGCACCTGTGCACACAACCACTGGTTTCACTCTCTTGTGTCTTCTCCTTCCCCCTTGCATTCAGTACCTCTTGTGCAACAGATAGTTTTGTCAGAAGAAACATTTAGGATTAACGGTTATGTTTGGCATTATTCATAACTGAAAGTCCTTAACAGAGACTAGTACATAAAACATCCTTCAGAGAAATTCACCAGATTTTGTCCTCCTTCAAAATGGCAACAACCACACAGTATTCTTCATGGGACTCTGGTCATAAGCTGCTCTCAGTTTAGGTGGCCTTCTTAAAATGACCATAGTATCCTGTTGGTCCCAATGGGAATGAACTCAAGCTGCCCTCAGGGAAGACAGTGTATTCCTGTTCTGTTAAAAGGCATACAGGAACTGGAGAATGCAGGTGGTGACCAAATTTACTGAAAGCAGCTCAAGATTTCAATTCCATTGAGAATAAGAGTTAACAACCATTTTTGAGAGTTTTTATGAAGGAAGGCATTATTCTTCAGCCTCTGCTGAAGGGGAAACTCCAGAATTAAAACAGAAAACAAAAATCAATTAATCCAAAAAGTTTCTTTTTGGAAACTAGTCAATGCACCAGAGATTCACTCCCTGCCAACAACGCTGAGCTGAAATAATTTGTGACCAAAAAAGACCTGCCAAATGGTGTTAATTTTTTTAAAAGAGCCATTTTAAATTAATTTAACCTTAAACAAATTAAGGGGTTTACTTGAAAATTCTCAGAAAATTCATTTGGTGTCCAAAAAGAAAGTGCTGTAACTTTGGTGAGGATACAGTGTATTCTTCATTCATAACAAAATGACTGAACTCAACTTCACTTTAGCCACAGAGCTGTAACCAGAGCATCCATTAAAACAAAAATAACCCCCTACTATGTATTTGAAACCCTTCTTCCCTCTTGCCCCATCAATGCTTCTCTCTTCCCTTGTAACAATGTGTCTCTACTGAGATTTCAAGTTATTCAGGGCAGGGACCACATCTTTCCAATAAATGAAAAGAATTTAACAGTCAGCATCTGTAAACAGTTTGAGACTACACCAAGTGGCACAACTTGAAGAGGGCTTCAGATCCAGAATCCTGAATGCTGACTGATTTATGAGGAACTAATTATTTATGGGCAGTTCTGTATTTTAATTTATGGTACAAGCACCGAAAGCATAGTGTGGGTGCCCACAGAAAATTTAATAAATTTGAAATTAGATAATGGTTTGCATTATAGACAGAAAATTTCTGGTACACATGTTTCTAAAGTTCAGCCTTGTCTTTTCTGCCTCATCAACAGACAAATAATGAATTCAGTGAAAAGTTCACATAAAACTAACGCCTATCTAGTTGTTTTAAAAAACAGAATGATATATATAAAAAAATAATCATATGGATGTATCTAGAAAAAAATTAAAATGAGGAAGTGCAAAGATAAATATAGATAAAATGAGCAAAACACAACTAATATCAAGACTCATTGATTATGCTGGAAGATTTTTAATGACATACGGACTGCACATAAACATATTAACACTTTTCTTTCCCTTTAATGTTCTACATAAATTACTTGGATTAAAGTGAACAAGTGTAGTATTATGGAAACAACACAAATAATGTTTTTCCTCACTTCTCTACTATAGAGAAGTGATTCTTAATAACTTTTCACTCACACAACAGGTTTGGAAGCTTCCTGGGAGTTTGGAGATATTCATGTAAACTGTCCTATGGTCCACTGACAACAGATGAAAGCTCTACTGAGACAGAGCTATCCTGACTGACCACTTCCAGTCTGGTTTTCAGGAGCTGAGAGTTGTCAGGCCCTTCTGAAAATGAGGCCATTCTATAGTCCATTAGCTATTCCAGCACTAATGTCATAAGCAGAAATTGCCAACTTTGTTAAAATGTCACAGTTTTGAATATGGACAAGACCCTAGTAGAAGATCCCCAAACATATTTCACACGATTCAACACAGATTTATACTCTGACCACCTTAACAAGGTCAGTTGGCGCATTAATTTCTTGTGCCCTGAGACTCATAATGCTGGTGTTTTATGGAGAAAAATAGGATTTACTCTTATATACTAATTAATCTGATGGTTCATTTTGAACACTGGTTGGCATCACAGTCCCTGGGTAGGATTCCCCTTCTGAGACAGACTTACCTACACTTGGCATTCCCTTCAAGCTCCTAGGTAGACATGACTTAGCGTTGGTGCCCTCTGTTCTCTATTCTGGGCAGCAAGTTAAAGCTTATTTGCTGAAGAACCTGGCTCTCAAATCAATCAGTCTCTGTATAAGCATCACTGCATGCTAACTCTGTGTCGGCATCAGCTTCCATTGTGACCACTTCCCTTTCTGCATCTTTTAAACCTCTCATGATCTTTTCCAACTCAGCTTTAGAAAGAGAAAAGCATCTTAGTCTGGATGGAGGCAGCAAGGTAGCTTCTTCTCCAATTGATGGCCCAGTCATTGCTGATTTAATTCCTTTGAAGCATATATCTGAGAGGCTGACTTGTCTCTGAAAGTTTTTTACCCTTGGTGGGTTCCTTAACAACCATCTTTTACAGTGTCCTTTGATTTAACTCCATGCATTCAGTCAGACAGCAATATTAAATTGAACAGGGAAACCAAGTCATACATAATATTCCTAGGAAACAATGCTGACATTTTATCAGTTTGTCACAGTTGGTAGATAGGTTAGATAAGAACAAAAACAATCCTTGATCTGATCCAGAAAAGTGTAATCAGAAAACAAGTATTCAGTATGTTACAATCTCCATTTCTGTGAAAATCAATGAAGATTAAAGAACCATCTCAAAACAGAGAGGCTGCTATAACTCTTAAAAAGTCATCTTTAATCACAAAGTTCACTTTGTAATCTGATTTTCTAGCAACTGATATTTAAATACATAAATGATCAGATCTTCCTTGGAGGGAATGACAACATATCAGAAATCACTCAGCAGAAATCACTCTCAAATAGTGCAGTCATTTGACTCTCAGTCATCTCCAGTGGTCCTGGAGGGTCTTTTTATTAGCAGACAGGCTGTTTGTGAATGAAGTATAATTGTTGCGTACAATGAAAAGCTACTAGTGACATTTTGCAGGGTTATGTTTTCCAGTATCATGAACTGCAAAGACAAGAATTTATTTTTTACCATAAAGTTATCAATGCAGCTATTTTAGAATGTGAATGCTGATATTGGAACAAGTACTCTAATAGAGCGTTTATCCTTGAAGGGGGGGAGAAACACTGTGTAAGATGGTGCTGAAGTCAGCTCCTGTCATACGATGTTCAATGCAAGACCCAGCACCATCTTACACTATATGACTTTCTGTCTAGAATTTATGAACCTATGAAACTGTTCCAAATAATCCAGTGGAGAACAAAAATCAAACTTGCTCTGAGAGATTTCCTATAAAAACTTTTCAGAACTGAATTGTATAAATACGGATCAAGTATTTGTACTGGAAAACCCATCAATGAAGGATTTTAAGCCCACGTAAGGTACATGAAACGCACAAAGGTCCTGATCCTGCAAGTTACCTTGCATAGGAAAACTCTTGCATCTATGTAGAGGTATCACTGAAACCAAGTGGTTTGCTTACTTTTTAATCTGCAAACTACATTTCTGTACAGAAGCCAACTGTGTAATAATAATATGGTTTCAGACAGAAAATGTAACTCTCAGTTTCTTTCTGCGGATCTGGCCACATTTCTTCAATGGCTTCACTGAAATGGCAGCATAAACTCAGATTCCCGAGTCTTTTCCACAAAAAACAGCAAACCCATTATGAGTTCTCAACAAAAATCTGTATTTTTACTAGACTACAAATATTAACAACACTATCAAATGATACCAAAAGTTTTATTTCTACATATAAATTAGTTACCTAGTCTTAGAAAATTTAGCATAAAACCTACTTTCAGTACAAAGATTTAATGAGCACAAATACATTAAGCGTTGATTGATACAGTGCTAATTCAATTAATCTGGAAACCTCAGAAATTTTTCAAAAGGGTAACAGCCTAATTTCAAAACTGCACCACAGTTTTTAAACCCCATGTTTAAAAATATAAGGATCCCAGAACTCAGTATCTAATCAGTAATGAAAGAAATCCTTATTTTACACCTTCAAATGCACTTATTTAGGCACTATTTTTAGCAGCTCGTTTCCTGAAAATGACTATGTGCCCACCAGTACTCATTCTAGTTTGTGATGTTAATAACGTTCTCTAGCTTTCAAAATCCATAAAACTGTTTCTTTAAAGAAAGCAATAAAGTGTATTTCATTTAAAAATGCAAAAAGGTGCTAAACCTCAGCATATGTCAATATTTCCTTTCTGCTGTTAATAACTACCTGTAACAGATGTTGTCAGTGCAGGGGTTGTGCACTCTTACAATAACAAAGACATGCTGGAAGTGAGAACGAATGTTCTTTGGGCTGAATGGCTGTGCTCCAGTTTCCTGGAAAACAATCGTCACAATATCGTTTCCAATATGCCGTTTTCTCAGGAGCTAAAAAAAAATTTTAAAAAATGACAACGGAAATCTCAGAGCATAGGTTAAGATGTAATCTTCATATTTTTTTCATTTCTCCTGCAGTTAAATTTTAAAATGTCATTACTAATTATGGGGTATTTTTGTGTAAGCCACACAGCTATTGCCATCGTTTTATTCTACAAGTCAATGCAGACATTAATACACAGAATATCTGAGGACTTAAATGAGGGACTTGCCAACGTCTGACATATTAGACAAAATGCTAGCATCCTGCATTTTCTGTTTCCATAACAACAGTTTTAATTCTATTTTAAACACAAAGAAAGGGCTATGTATGGGGAAGATTTTAAGTGATTCTAAAATCAAATAAATTGTAATGCAAGGCATGTTATGGTTTAGTTTGTCTACTTTTTGTGAATGCGAGTTCTAACATTATGAGCTGGTAATATTCAGAAGTTGAACAACATAATATATAATTCTTACAAATTTCAGGTAGCTTAATATTTCTTGTTTAAACTGGTCGACAGTGTACATTACTGTATTTTTTCAAATGTATTTTTATTTTTAAACCCAACACAACAGTCTACAAATATTTTTGTTCTGCAAAAACAACACACAAAAGAGCACAAGATCCTAATGTAATTCTGCAATAAACACTCAAACTAGGCATATGACAACAACAAAATGCTGGTTAGCAGACAAAGGTAAACAAAACCTCATATTAACTCTGATCTTGTAATAATATAAAACGTTTCAGGTTTTATTTGTAAAATTAATATACCAACTTCTTTAATCTCAGAAAAGTAGCCACTTCTGGACTGAAAAGAAGTGGTTTCACAGTGCACAGGAACATTATAGAATGCTTTAGAAAAGGATGTATTCAATTTAAATGAATATATTAAATGTATTCAATTGAAAATGTATATGTAGGGGGAATTTATGTAGGTAGAATGTGATTAGCTGATCTTGAAATTGACCAGGATACGTGGGTTGACATCTTTGTTCTTATAAAAGATGTCAAGGGTGCTTTAATGACTATAAGACCTTGATTTTATGTTTCAACCAAAGGACAGAACCTCAAACAGTACAGCACATCTCCTCTTTCCCACTTCCACAACTACCATGAGAGGCACTGATTTAACTCTGTCTCTGAGGATAAAACGCCAACTACTGCAGGGCCACAATAGCGTTCTGCAGACACCTATATATAAATATATTGTGGCAAAGCTCTGGCCTTGTCCCTGTAGGTCCTGGGCTTCCAGGCAATTTGTGCTAGCCTCAGCAGCTCACTGTGACCCTTCACAGAGCCCCTCCCTCTCCAGGCCAGAGTTACAGTTTACTGAGCCCTTCTCATCATAAGCCAGCAAAGCGGTTGGTGGGAGAACTCCCACAGTCTCTGTTGTCCCTCTGGGCTTATTTCAAGACAGTATAGCCTCCTGTTCTGCTAGGGGCCTGCCTTCCCCTTCCAGGAAGTGTAACAGTAGTAGCAGCAGGTTGGGGGGAACCCGGGCCCGTCCTCTACTCCAGCCGAGGAACCGAACCCTAATGGTAGCAGCTGTTGGCAGCCAACCTTTCACTGACAGAGTTGCTACTTTTCCCTGGGCCACATCCCCACAGCTTTCCCACTTCTCCCTTACCTCAGATCACAGCAAAGCTTCCTCTCCTCCAGCTCCTTTCTCCATGGCTCCCTGCACCTGACTAACTGGGAGGTTTTTAACAAGTTTCAGCCAGCCCCTGATTGGCTTCAGGTGTCCCAATCAAGCTAGCTGTTTCTACTCCTTTCTAGAAGGTTCTTAATTGACCTCAGGTGTCTTGATTGGCCTGGAGTAGCCTTTGTTTGGTTATCCAGGGAACAGGGACCTGCACATCCTGAGGCTGATATACCTGCCTTCCAGCACTCTCCTATACCATTGTGGTCTGATTCCGTCACAATAAGAAACATGACAGCCATTAACAGTGCACAGCAGCACTATATGCCCGTTATGGTCTCTCTTCAGAGAGACCATAACAGATGGATACATACATACATACCTGTATGTATGTATGTCCATTATGGTCTCTCTTCAGAGTACTGAATCAGCCCACCTCTGTTTAGCTTATAAAATCTTATATCACTGCTAAGGTGTGATTAAGATGGTTAAGAGGACAAAAAGAGTATCCCATGATTGGGAACTCAGATTATTTCCTGCATAGATCAACACCCTTCAGTAAACCTATGAACTCCATATCCAGGGGTTCCCAAGCTTCTTTTTGAGGCCCCCTCCCCACTCCCAACATGCTATAAAAATTCCCCGGCACACCATAACAACTGTTTTTCTTCATATAAGAGCCAAGGAACATTAGAGGGTAGTAAGCAGGGCAATTCCCCAGGCCTCATACCACAGAGGGGCCCGCAAAGTTAAGTTGCTCAGTCTTCAGCTTCACCCCTGGGTGACGAGGCTCAAGGCCCCAGGCTTCAGCCCCAAGCAGTGGTGGGGCCAGAGTTTTCTGCCGTGGGCCCCAGCAAGACTAATGCCAGTCCTGCTTGACAGCGCCCCCCTCCCCCCCCCGTGAAACCTGTTTGCAGCCTCAGATCCCTGGTTGAGAACCACTTACCAGAACCCTCTGGGCAAATTTGGCTGTTGGGGCCACTAACGTTCCCTTGTGATATTGAATATTAGATACTGAATATTGGAACATATTGAAAGCTGCAGCCATGCCCCTGAGCTCCTAACAGCTGGGACCATAGACTGTGAAGAAGTAGAGATAGAGAGAGTGTATTGAGAGTCTGTGCAGGCAATCATCTCAGAGAACTTCACTCACTCACAATTAATGTAAGTGTTTTTCTTCTTCAAGTATTGCTTGAACAGGTCTTATGGGAGGATTTCAGTGGACTAAAGGAAGGGATGATGGAACCTAAGCTCACCATTCTTAACTCTGAACAAATTCAGTTGCAGATTAAAATTCTTGTATCTAAAATTATTAGACATCTCCCTTGTCTATGGGATAACAGGACCAGCTTCCACTTTGGCAATTACTGTATGAATATATACATTACACTTACCTAAAATTCCCCCTAAACTTTAAAGAGTTTCTCATAGCTTATTATAAATTGTTGTATAGTGCTGCTGTGCACTCTTAATGGCTGTCATGTTTCTTATTAGAAGCTGCTGAATTTGGGTGCTTGAAATATTACTATTTATTTACTTTATAAAGAACTAGAATCTTTTCTGATTTGATATATTATTGTACAATGCTCTCTTTTTGAAAATGTCAGATAATAACTAATACTAAAACATACTGAAAATACATTTTTTTCACAGGACTGTCCTTTCTACATATTCAGAGGCTACAGTGTGACCTACATAAACCTGTTTGCTGAGCATCCTGTGACAGAGTTAGCCAGTTTTATTGCTGATACATATGTAATTCAGTATCTTATTTTTGTGTAGTTTAGACACTGGAGAGTACTTTTTAATAGGCTGCATACAATGGTTGTTGAATATCAATGCAGTTAGTTACTATTTTAAGTATGAGATTATTCACAAAGCCACTCAGCTGACCGTTGACCTAAATTTTTTCTATTTATTCACTTTCTTTTAGATCACTCTGTATTCAATACTTCAACAAAGTTAAGTGCTTTCTGCCACTGCTACAGGTGTAATATTCAGTTATCATTTGACAGTACAACTCCTTTATGAGGCAGAGAACAGAGGAATTCTAAATGGTCCAAGTCCATCCTACCTGTTGCTTGTTGTTGGGAGTGTATGGCAGCATGGTGGATACATGAAACATGATTTCATAGTCCTTGTAAGTTGTGTAGAGTGAGTGAGTTCCTGTTGAATCAGCTGCAATTAAAAATTAATAAAGTGAACAAACAACACTATTGATTCCTTAAAAATACTTTAAAACAGGGTTGCCACATTGTTATGAAAACCTACTAGCCCAGGCACAAAACCCACTTATCATTCATCTTCACTTTACTAACAATGACAACAACAACAATGAAAAGCCTAATCATAACGTTTTCACCTGCCAAAACTGTTTACCCAGCAGGTAAGTATAATTTTGCAGTGGTATTTTAATACAAGATGTTAGAAAGAACTTGTAAGGAATAAGGAAATTATGAAATTATTAAGAATCCTGAACATCCTGAATTCAATCTAATTGAGCAACAGCATTGTGGGAAATACAATGGGGAACTCTTTAAGAGTATTACATATATACTTGTGAAATATATATTAATGTAATGTAGAACAAAGCTAAGTCAATAGCTTTCTAATGGTACAGAACGTTGCAGAATATAGTCATAGAAATACCCGATAGCTTTACCTTATGGATCAACATGAGTCTTACATGGATCATTTAGTGCTCTATGGATGTTAAGAGACTTCTAGTTTAATGTCCTTATCTGCATACTCTGTCTTAGTAAAAGTATTTCAAAAAATCTTTGAAAAAGT
This sequence comes from Dermatemys mawii, assembly GCA_007922305.1. Classification (NCBI taxonomy): domain Eukaryota; kingdom Metazoa; phylum Chordata; order Testudines; family Dermatemydidae; genus Dermatemys; species Dermatemys mawii. Next base: position 39,807,576 of record ML677332.1, on the reverse strand, counting down.
CCCTTACAAGAAGCTATTAAGGCAAGTAGGTAGCCATTTGGTGAGTGGGAAAATACTATAAAGAGTAGAAAATGTCTAACAGATAAAGCAAAGTAGCATGAATAAATTACCAGTTTCAACATGGTAAAAAGATAAACATTGGGGAGTTTCTTATATGAACAAGTGTTGTTTAACATGTCCATTAATGACCTTGGGAAAAGACTGAGATGGCAAAATATGCAGAAGACAAAATCTTTTAGGTTAATCAAGCCTAAACAGACCTATACTTAAAAGGGATTTAAAGCAATGTGAATGGATAGCACGATGGCAGACAAAAGTCATTGTTGACACATTCAGCATATGAAGTAAGGAATTGAAAGAGATCACTTAAAATATCAATGTATAATGCAAGCTGCTAAATTAACTGTAACCAATCACAAAAAAAAATAATTGAAAACCTCTGTTCAAAGGAGAATGGCTGTCAGAAAAGAAAACATATTAGCATGCTTAAGGAATAGGAGGGAAAATAATCATGAAAATAGTATACTGGCTTTATATTAACCAAAGGTATTCTCCCACCTGGAATACTGTGTTCAGTTTTGACCATCTTACTCAAAAGAGATACAGCAAGGATGCAGAGGCAGGTGATAAAAATGATTAGAAATAGAAAGACAGGTCTTTATATGGAGAGTGAGTAGTACAGCTGGCACTGTGTAGTTTAGAAAAGAGAAAAAGAAGATGGAATAGGATTGAAATGTGGAAGTGTTGATTGATAAAGAACAGGTAAACTGGGCACTTCCAATTTCTCCTTTCTCAATAAAAACAAGAGGACAGTCCATTAAAAGGCAACACATTTCAAACTGAAAAAGGAAATATATTTTATATAACATTTAATTAATTTGTGGAATTCATTTCCACATGTCTATGAGTTTAACAGAATTATTTTTTTCAGAATTGCCAGTGAACCAGTAAAATCTATTACTGGCACTACTCTAGTGAATATATCCTTAACCTCTGTCCTATAGAGAATTCACTTTTGTCCTCACTCACATTTCTTCTCTCCTGACAGTCCAGGATGCTTTCACCAAAGAACAAAACCAGTCATTTTTAAGATAGTGACAGACTGTTGACTTCAGAAGAAGTAAAAGTCATTTCAGCAAAACCCTATGACTGGGGATCAAGACAGTTTTAAAAAGATTCATAGATTGTAAAGCCAGTAGGGGCCATTGTGATCAACTAATCTGACTTTTTCCTTAACATCAGTCACAGGACTTCCCCAAATTGACTCCCGTTTGAATCAGAATATCTCTTTTAGATATACATCCAATACTGATTTTAAAAACTGCCAGTGATGGAGAATTCACCACAACCCTTGATAAGATGTTCTAATGGTAAATTATACTATTAAAAATGTGTACGATAGTTCAAGACTGAATTTGTCTAGCTTCAACTTCCAGTCACTGGATTTTGTTATACTTCTCCCTGCTAGAGTGAAGAGCCCTATATTATCAAATTTCTGTTCCCCGTGTAGGTACTTACACACTGTGATCAAGTTACCCCTTAACTTTTTCTTTCATAAGCTAAATAGAATTAGTTCACTGAGTCTTTCTTTATAAGGCTTCTAATACTGTAAGCACTCTCATGGCTCTTCTCTGAAGTCTCCTCAACTTACCAACATGTTTCTTGAATTGCTGACACCAGAATTGGACATGGTATTCCAGAAGCAGTCATACCACTGCCAAATACAGGGGAGTATATATAATCTACCTACTCTTATGCAAGATTCCCTTGTATATACATTCAAGGATCACATTACCCTTCCTGGCCACACTACTGGGAGCTCATGCTCAGATGATTATCCACCATGACCCCCAATCTTTTTCAGAGTGTCTGCTTCTCAGGATAGAGTCCCTCATCCTGTAAGTAGGGCCTGCATTCATTCTTTCTAGATGGATGATTTTACATTTGGTCTTATTAAAATGCAAATTGTTCGCTCATGCCCAGCTTACCAAGTGATCCAGATTGGGGGAGTGATAAATAATAACAACCTTTGTATCACCTGCAAATGTATTATTAATTGTTTTGTATTTTCTTCCAGGTCATTGATAAAAATGTTAAATAGCACTGGGCCAAGAACCGATCCCAGAAGGATCCCACTTGACAATTTCATTTACAATTACATTTTGAGACCTGAGAGTCAGTTTTTAATTTACGTAATGTGTGCATTTTGTAGGATTCTAGTTTCTTAATCAAAATGATGTGTGGTCCCAAGTCAAATGCCTTATAGAAGTCAAAGTATATTATACCAATCCTATTAACTATTTTTTATCATCCAAACATAAAATCTCAAAATAATCAGGGTGGTTTAATAAGATCTACTTTCTGTAAATCCATGTTGATTGACCTTTAATTCTTTATTAATCAAGACCAATATAATCAGTTCCATTATTTTGGATCAACATCAAGCTATCAGTCCTAAAGCTATCCAGGTCATCTTGTTACTCTTTTTAAATATGCATGAATGAATATGCATCATGACAGAGAGAAATGAAACATTTATACTTAAACACAACTGGTTATAGTTTTTAAAGACAATGTAGCAACAATGGAAGACATTTGAGGTCTTCTTGTTTTGTTCTGTTTTTACTTAAATTATTATTATAATTCGCTGTAACCCTAGGACGTAGTGTCCAAACCTTATTTCTATCCAAAGACTACTGACTACCAGGAGTTACGCTACTTCCCGTTCCCCAAACAAAACAAATAGATGTTGTTCCTTTCAGCAGTTGTACTGGCTGAAGTTCATTACTAAGATGAATGGAGATCATTGCCCCAGTCTATGTAAAATAGGTATTCAATTGAAAGGACACAATGTTTAAAACTGAAGGAATTCTACATATCTGTCATGAACGCTTTCCATTTATGATATAATAGAGAATATTAACTGCAATGATCACTTGCAAGAGCAAACATTGTGGAACTAATCTCAACATTTCTCAAAATAATTCTTAGCTTTAATTTTCCTTTCTAACATGAAATAAAATATAATCTTGTTGCATTTTCATAAAATATCTAAAATCAGTTTTTCCTCTGTGCCAGGAATACCTTATATCCTGTCTTGAATCGTGCACCTATTTTTTGTTGCTTGCGAAATGCTGCCAAAGAGATAAAGGGATAAAGCACTGCACTGCACCACAGCACTGATCTTCCCTGTAATCTAATGATCAGACAGGGCTTGTTGTTAGAGCAGCTTTACAATCAACTAAGTTTCCTGTGTGGTGACTTGATGCAGAATCTAGAGCCATGAAAGTTTCCTAAATACTGATTCCAAAACAACTGTTCTTAAGGGTGGTCTCTAGCTTGTGAAAAGCAAACAGCTGCAAAAAGCTTAAGATAGTTTTCACAGTTGTAGACATCTGCATAGCAGGGCTGCTGCAGTCTCATAAGCCAAAATCATCATCATCAACCACAAGGTCTACTTTTTTCACACGGGTCTTTCATAACAGGTCTATCTCAGAAAAGAATGGCTATATACCATACAGCAACTGGTTCATCAAGATGAGTTGTCTATATTATTCTCCCTCTGATATACATATGCCCCATGTGCTCAAGATTAATTTTTTTTGACCAGCTGTGTACACTGGGGCTGGGTCTGCACCTTAGGTGCCCTGACACCTCCCTCCCCAGGACTTAAAGGGCAGAGCAGGCCCAAATGCCCTTCATTTCCTTTATCAATACAAAATTCAGGTGTTACAGGATTCTAATAGTGAGGGAAGGGTTTGGGTTGTGAAATACATATGGATAACATCTCAAAGAACCACAGTTACAGTAGCGTTAGTAATAATTCTTTCTTTGACTGACTGTCCATCTGCATACCACTTCTGGTGACTCAAAAGCAATGATCTGACAGACAGGAAGTGAATGCATGGAGTCTACTTAAATAAAGACGGCAGGACAGCTCTGTCAAAGCTGGTGTCTGATTTTGATGCCTCAACTAGGGAACTGTATTGCATAATGATCTGTACTGATCCCCAGATAGTCATCTAGCAGATTTCAGTAAGAGGCAGTTTTTCCAGAGAAGCTTGATCTATCCCAGATGGGTTGATCTAGCCTGGCAAACTCATAGCAAGCTCTAATACAATCAGATATCCTAGAGACTTTCTTAGTGGGTAACATTTTCTGACCATTGTCTGCAAATGCTACAGAAAATCTAGGGAACTTCTGAATGGTCTTGTTATGTCTAGATAAAAAGAGAGTGCCCCATAGTGGGAGCGTCTGTCAACAGCAGTTTGGTGGATAGAGATTTTAAAAAATGGTACTCTTTTGCATACCTGGAGAGGATCCAATTTAACAGTAAGAGGACTTCTCAGTGGATCTACAGCTTTATGTCTACGTGTTATTTGTTGGGTAAATATATAGATTTCGATCATCCTTGCATGCAGCATAAGTGACCTCTGACATGTTGTGTGATATATATATGCAGGAAGTCTAAGAAGTGAGAGACAGGCTCTTACTAATATTTGAGGGTGAACCTGCAACTATGCATAGATCCACTATGGTTTTGAATCTGTCCTGAGGCAGACTAGTGTTTACTGTTGCAGAATCCAGTACTCTGAACTCTATTCTCTGGGTTGTTGAGTCTGAGGCACAAACTGTTGAAGAGCTGCAGGTTTGGTGAACAGAGTCAATCACCTGTTGTGGGATGTTTCCCAGATGAGCTAATTGTTGAGGTAAGAATATACGTAGAATATTGCTTCATCAGAGCTGTCACTACTGCCAAGCAGTTGGTGAAGGTTCTTGGTCTGTTAATAAAGCAAAGGGCAGAAATGTGTCCCAATATTAGGAGCTTCCAACTTGTAATCTCATGTATTTTTTGTGTACCTGGTGAATTATGTGAAAATACAAGTCCTGTACATCAAGAGCCATTAATTTGTCTTCAGGCTCCAAGGACAGGACTGTAGAAGCTCGGATTGCCATACTGAATTTGAAATGGCAGATGAAGGCATTGAATTGCCACAAGCCCAGGACTGGGTGTCAGTCCCGCTTCTATAAGATTAGAAAATAATGTAAGTAAAACCCATTCCCTTGATTTCTAGAGGCACTTCTATTGCTCTGAGATTTACAAGTGAGTCCACTTCATGCTGTAACAGTCTCTAATGAGAAGGGACCCTGAAGAAGGATGGGGAAGAAGAAATGGGGTGGGAAGGCTCTGAAAAAGTATGGAATACCATACTTCATTGATATCTAAAACCCAGTGATCTGAGGCAATGTGGTTCCAGGTCTCCTGAAAATAAAACAGGCAATTCTCAATATGAAGAAAAGGAAAAGTACCGATCCTCTATATGCTTCAAGTGATTCATAAGCAAGGCATCACATTTGTTGTCTTGCTCTGGACAATGGGTGAGTGGCAGATGAAGAAACAGTAGTCTCCCCTTTCCTGGAACCTCTTTAGTTTTCTTGGTGGCTTTGAGGGTCTCTGCTGACTATACTGTGTGTTTTCTCCTGAGTGTCAGCGTGCAGACTCCCAAATACATCAAAATTGCTCATGAGTGTTTTAGCTTGTGCAAGGCTTCATCTATTTTGGTGTTCAAGAGGTCAGAGCTGTCAAATGGAGGATCCTCAATAGTTGTCTATGACTGCAGTCTTTATCAATACCTAAAGATATACAAAGTCCTTTACATGGTCATGGATGTGCCATAGATCTCGATGCTACATCCAAGGCATGAAACATCACCTGGAGAGAAGTGTTGGCCAGTAGCTGACCCTTGGAGACAATAGTCCTCAGTTCCTCCTTGCTACCTTAAAAATCACATTTGAAACTGTATTCATTTAAACAATCCTATTTAGATAACAGTGCCTGATAAACTATTAATATATATTTGCAAACTTGCAGAGTCGTTTTTTCTTCTGAATAAATCCAATCTTTTGGGGTTCTTGTCTTGTGGTAGTGGTTTTGGTGGTTCTAGCTATCAAGTTTTCTCAGCTACAGTGGTTACAATCATGGACCCCTAAGAATTCTGGGACCAGATTTCTATAAAAGCACTCAAAGCCAGATGAAGGTACTTGGCAGTGCCAGTCTGCTTTCCTAGAGGTAGGTACCACAGACACTGATGTCTACCAAAAGATGTTTCTCTAGCTACTGACCTTCTTGGCACTGAAGCTATTTTTGAATAACCTAACCTAACCATGACTACTTAACCTTAGTCACCACTAGTGTCTTTGGTAGTGATTATCATTTCATGCTCCTGCAGCTGCAAAGTGTGAGTGATCTGTGCCTCTTGTATCACTGTACAGGAATTCATGGGGGTGGTAGACCTAGCCTTCAAAGTAGAGGCTGGCTCTCTTGATTGTTGCATGCCCCAAAGGGGCCCAGTAGGCCAGGATTGAGCCTGATAAGGGTTCAGGCTAAACGGTAGGTGCCATGGAGAATGCTCATCCCTACATCCTGAAGGTCTCCGAGTGTAATAATGGGCCCTATATTCCTATGAACAGTAGGAGTCATTGGAAGGATAACCACAGTGAGTGGGTATGGGAATTTTCTCTCTGCTCAGAAGCTGAGGAAAATACCATCTATCTCTGAAGACAGAGTACATGAACAGGGGAAGATAAACTATAGGCTTACGCTATGGTACAGGCAGTTATGAAGTGCTCAGCACCATAACAGTATTACCGATTGGCACTGTATATGGCAGTCTCACCACCTAAGATATTAGTGGTGATATAGGATAAAGAGTCATAGTTAGGTTAAGTTATTCAAAAATAGCTCCGGTGCCAAGGTCAGTAGCTGAAACAGCTGCAACAAGGTTGCTGGCACCAGAGTCATGGTCAAGGCCATTGGTATCATGTGCATCAAAGCGGATATCAAAGCATCAGTACAGGGCAGTTTACTGAGCTCCACTAGAGATGGTACCATTGCTTGGCAAGTTGTCCCTGTGAGTGTGTCAGAGGGACCTATTTTGGGTCACGAACTGCTATTTGAAGAGTCAGGTAGAGATGATTTCAGCCTTTTTCTACTAGGTCTACCAGATTTGTGCTCTTTGGAAGAGAGGTGTTTATAAATTTAGAGAGTTTAAGGCCAGAAGGACCATTAAATAATCTAGTCTGACCACCTATATATTATAAGCCATTAAAATTTCTGAATTCAGCCCAATGACTTGTATTTGACTAAAACATATCTTCCAGAAAGACACCAAGCCTTGATCAGAAGACTTCAAGAGAAGAAGCAGCTGCCACATAACTTGATAGTTTGTTCCAGTGGTTAATCAGCCTCACAGTTAAAAATGTGGGTCTAATTTCTAATTTGAATTTGTCTGGCATCAGCTTCCAGCCATTAGTTCTTGCTACGCCTTTCTCTGCTATATTAAAGAGTCCTTTAGTAATTGGTATTCTCTGTCTGTGAAGGTACGTTACACTATTCAAGTCACCTCTCAATCTTCCTTCTGATAAACGATTGAGCTTCTTTAAGACATTTTTCTCAAGTTCTCGTATCATTTTTATGGGTCTTTTCTGCACCATAGCCAGTTTTTACAATATCTCTTTCAAAATATGGATACCAGAACTATATGCAGTATTCAGTATTGCTCTCCCCAATGTTGCATATACAGGTAAAAGCATCTCCCTACTCCTACATCCTTGTTTATACAGATAAGGATCACAATAGCCCTTTTTGCCACAGTACTGCACAGGCAGTTCATGTGGAGATACTTGCCCACTATTGACTTCAAATCCTTTTCAGCTTATTTCTTTCCTGAGTAGAATCCCCCACTTGCTAGGTTTTTCTAGATGTAAAACATTTAGCTGTATTAAAATGGGCCCAGTTTACCAAGTAATTCAGACTGTTCTGATTGCCCTGTGATACTTACCAGTCTGCTTGTCTATGTGCCATCTCCCAATGTTATCAGCAGTGATTTTCTATTTGTTTCTAGATGATTGATAAAATTGTTGCATTTTGGGCGGGCATAGTACTGATCCCTGCAGAACCCCACTAGAAACACCAACATTTAATGATGATTCCTCACTGAAATCTACTTTTTGATATCAGTTAGCCAGGTCATAATCCAATGTACACATGCCTTATTAATACTGTACAGTACTAATTTTTTAATCAGAATGTCAAGGAGTACTAAATTAAATACCTTATAAATGTCTATGGGTATGGTTACACTTACAGGATTATAGCGCTACTGGTTATCGCGGTCCCCTTATACAGCAATATGTATAACGCTATTATATGTCCACACTGAGATGCGCCAGCGGTATAGCATGGCCACATTTGCGGCACTTCAGGAGGCATTAAGAACAGCACATTAGGGCAGGTATCCCAGCATTCAGCTGGGTGCACCGTGCTTTTTAAATGGGGGGAGTGAAGGGGGACGTGTTGTGTGTATGCGGAGGGAGAGAGCCAGTGGTTTTTCCGTCTTTTCGAGAGCCTGTCAGTGAGCCTGTCAGTGCGTGTCCATTCACAGAGGGCTTTGTTTTCACACAGGCTCCCTCCTTAAACATTTGCATTGCTTATCTGCCCAGTTAAGAGAGAAACTCTAAAGAGGTACTTCCGCATTCCTCCAGCCGAGTTCAAAACAAAGGGAAGAGACGTCTAGGCATCTCAAGAGATCACTTGTAGCGCAGTGGGTGTCCACATTCTCGCTGTAGCACTACAGCAGCTGCGCTACAGCCCTTATTCCCCATGCGGAGGTGGATTACCAGGAGCGCTATAACTCCGCGGTTATAGCGCTCTACGTGACTTGCCAGTGTGGACGGGGAGGAGGTTATAGCACTCCTGGGGGCTTTATAGCACCATAAAGTGCCAGTGTAACCATGGCCTAAGTCTATTACATCTATGTTACCTTTAACAACCTAACTTGTAATCTCATCAAAGAATGAAATCAGGTTTGTCTGACAAGATCTATTTTCCATAAAACCCTGTTGACTTATATTGATTATATTTCTATCCTTTAATTCTTTATCAACTAAATTGTATATCATCTTTTCCATTATTTTGCCCAGGATTGATGTCAAGCTCAGCACCACAGTTACCTGAATCATCCCACTTGCCCTTTTTAAATAGTAGCACATTATCTCTTTCCAGTCTTTTGAAATTTCCCCAATATTCCATGGTTCATTAAAAATTAAGATTAGCGGGCTAGAGATCTCTGTGGTCAACTCTATTAGGACTTTGGTGAAAATTATTCGAGCCTGCTGATTTAAAAATGTGCATCATCCCGGTAGGTGGTGTTTAACGCTCTCCTTAGTGACTAATGAATTGAAATATCATCATCATCCTCAGGTAATAAAAGCACAACATCTTCATAGGTGTGCGCAGCACATTTCATTAGGGTGTGCACCCAGGAAATTTTTTATTTTATTTTTTTTAAAGACGCCGCACTCTGCATTGAAAGCCACTTTTTTTTGAGACATTAGGGTACACCCGGCACACTCTGGTATTATTTCCAAATACAGTACAAAAATATGTATTAAGCACTTTTGCGTTTCTGCATCATCCTCAACAATTTTACCATCTCCATCTAGCGATGAACTTATACCATTTACAGGAATTTTTATTCTTAATAGACTTAAAAACTTTCTTATTGTCTTAGCCAACCCAGCCATGGAGTTTTCCTCGATGTCTTTAGCTTCCCTTATTAATTTTCTATACAACATAATTTGTAATTTATGTTGATTGCTATCTATTTCCCTTTTTCCATTTATTATATGTTGCTTTTTTATTTCTAATTGCTGCCTTCACATCACCACTGAAAAAGGATACACTTTTAGCCAAAATTGTCCATTTTCTTGATTGCAGAATTCTGGCTTTTTGGCCAACTAAACAATTCTTCTTAAAGAACTTTCAACTTTTGTACACATTTTTCTGTCTATATTTTTTCTCCCAATCAATTTGCTATTGATTTTCCATAATTTTGAGAAATTAGTCCTTTTGAAGCACCAAGTATATATGTTTACTGATCGGGACAATCCTCTGCCCATATTGAATGTAATCAGGTCATGCTTACTGGTTCTTAGGCAACCACTAACTTCCAGTCAAGAAATTAATTTATCTTTATCCATCACAATGAGGTCCAAAAGTGTGTTCCCTTGTGATGGGTGCAACACCTTTCATGTTAAAAATCACCACATATAATTTTTAGAAACTCTAACAATTTACTGCTGGCTGAATGAGATCTCCAGCATGTCTTCCCCAGACTGAGATTCCCCAGAACACCAACATTTTTCTTTCTATACATTAACATACATGGTCATCTTGTTTTCTGGTTTGATTCAGTGGTCTGTAGCAGACCACAACCAATACCAAAACACCTGGGTTTTGTTAGTTCGCACACTGATTCACATGCATTCAAGATTCTGTGGCTCTAAGTTATGAGTAATTCTAAAACAGGTAATGGTATCTAACTGTAGAGTGCCACCTCCCACCCCCAACTTCTTTTACTCTATACTTTCCAGATTATAATCAGTGATTTTAACATTCCAATCATGCAAGTCATCCTGCTAAGTGTCACTAATATCAATTATAGCAATTTCTTTTAATCAGTGAGAATTTCCAATTCCTCTTTCTTGTTACCCAGACATCTAGCACTGGAACATAAGGAGATGAAAAATCTTTCTTTACATTCTTTGTCATATTAATCCATTTGTGACATACTGAGTGTGAAGTGCATTTTCCTTCCTGGTACTGTTTTCTTGTATTACTAATTTAATGTCCACCTGGCTGCTCAAGCAAGTCTCCAATGAAAAAGAGTAGCTCCCCTACCTTGGAGATGTAGGCTGTCCCCTTCACAGAGCCCACTCTTTCACTATGGCCCAATGTTCCACAAAACCAAAATCTTCAGCTTCACACCAGCTGTGCAGTCAACAGTTCACCCACTGTATTTTCTACTCTCTCTCAAGTCTTCCATCAGAAAGGAGAAGTTAGCATATCCAACACATACCACAGCAGTTGTTTCCACATCATCCACATCCACTCACTCCAAAACTCCCAATTTGTTGCTCCTGTTCACCTGGGAACTCCTTCCTACACCTCTCAGATGACTTAGCTGCTCTAACGGTCTTAGCTAACAACTTCTTAGCCAAGGGAGCCCAAGAACTTGGGAGTCAAACTGGAGCTTGCAGGAGCACTGAGTCCGAGGCCTAGGAGTGCCTTTCTTTTCCAGTTCTGAGGAAACCCACATCAATCGCTCTAAGAGAAATAGTTTGCAGCAGGCCTCTCCTGCCTTTTAGAAAAGGTGCTTTTTTAGAAAAAGAACAGTCAGCACATCTTTTTAGGATATGCCCCTCTCCAAAGCAACACACACACACACACACACCCCTCCCTCAAGTGTGCATGGTTCAGTAGAATAGTTTTATCACAAGAGGGACATGTTTTGAGACCAGCTCTGCCATAAAGACTATGCCCTGGTATCAAAAATTGCTCAATCTAAAAAGAAAGTCTCTCATTCTCTCTCTCTATAGATACAGATATCTACAGATTTCATAGAGATATAAAGATAGAGAGAGTGTGAGCCAGACAGCATTAGCAAATACTAATACTGACTTCATTAAACTAACACTAAGAACATAGTAATTATTTACAAAAACATTTTTTGGCTTGTACAGTGTGCAAGAGATGTAGGTACTGTCAGGGATTCTGTCTCACAGCCACAGGAATTAAGAGGGACGACTGATCCTACTCTGTCCTTTATGCACTCATGTGGCGGGAGCATGAGGGGACCTAGGGCATAGGCATGGCCTCAACAGACACTGCTGACCAAAAGAAACCAATCTTGAGCTAATGGGGCACAAGAACACCAGAAATTAAATACATAGGGATAATCACTCAAAAAAGAAAGGAAAACTGCTTTAGATACTGGACCTTGAAACAACTCTAAACCAGAAGAGGGGAAGAGATATAGTTTTAATAATAATATTACGATACTAATAGACATAGAGACCATTCTTAAAAATAGAGCTTATACAGTAATAAGTCCATTTTTCTATATTCTTACATATGTCGTTTAAACATAGTGCTTGCTCTGCACAGAATCTACATTTACCAATTTTACGTAAAAATAAAATACTGTGTATAAAGAATATGATTCATAGCATCTTTGGGGACTTTATAAACACATAATTTTATTTTATTACATTAATATATTCAAATCAAATCTTAAACCTATTTTGAATTAAGGGATTTCAAAGCTCTCTGCAGGTGCAATATAGTACAGTGGGGGGAAAAAAACCCTATACCAGACCCAGAAATATAAAATCACATCTGAACACTCAAGTTTTAGAGAAAATGAATTTCAGTGTAAAATTAGATTTAGATACCAAAAGCAAGGACTACCAATGCTGAATATGAATGCAAGATACTTTAATGAGCTCTAAAGCATAAGAACCCAGGAACTAAAAATTGAAAAATGTTAAATATCTTAGAGTATAACTTGTGCACTATTTTCCTGTGCCAGATACAGTGACATACCATTCAAAGAGTACAGACAACATATGTCTCTAGAAGGTTGTACCTTTAACAGTTTCCTAACGACTCAGTTCATTTTGCAGATTTATTGCTTGGAAATATCTACTCTCTGTATTCATGCAGAATCTGAAGAGACTGTAGTTCTTATTAAATTTGCATTTAAAAGCTTTATCTCTTTGGGACTGGAGGAAAGTGAACTTTTCTTTTCTGAATAATAGAAATACTAGCGCAGTTCAAAGTTGAAAAAACACCACCAACACTAGGGAAAGATCACTTCCTCACCCACCCACTCAGAGAAACCACATGCTGACTCTTCCCCTCCCTAGCGTTTTAAGGGTTCTCCCATATGATCTCTTTCATGGATAACTGCGTTACATGACAGTGTAGGAAAACTAGGTTACTTGACACTGATTTGAGAGAGGTGAATACTGAAAATTCTAAGGAAGTTTTATACATTCAGTTTTGACATTCTTTACTGGTTACAGCAAATACACTTTTAAAGTAATTCGTTAGAAGCTGAGTAATTTCATATTTTTAATGATCTCTTGCTTTCACTGCCTGTAGTTATAATACTGGTGATAGCAGAACCATGGCAACAGGACATCTTTTGCTGAACTGGTTTATAAATGTTTTTCTATTTTTATTAGTCAATTTCTTATTTAATTTCCTGTACTGCTAGGAGCAAGATAACAACAGACTTCAATACAAAAGGGTTAATCCTAATGTTCAAAGATGTCTAAGTATTTTAAAAGAGATTTTAAAATTGAAGAAACACATACAGACACTGTATGGACTGTCTGATAAAAACAGATCTCACTGACTGTATTATGCCTCCTTCATAAAAAAGGGAGAATATTTTTTTTACAAATATTGCCACATAAGTCAAGATCACCATTCCAATATATTTTATAGTAAGAACTGGTGGCACAGTTGTCATAAATAGTTTAATTTACATAGGCCAACATGGCAGAAATCATTAAGGAGAAGAGAATAAATTCAGTAGTAAGGGACAGGACAAAAATACCTAGAGGAGATAGATACATAGGTTGGACACAGCATAAAATTAACAGATCAATTTACTAAGGAAAATATTATGAGCTTGGGTCTGCAAAGCCATTTCAGCATATTCTTTTTCTGGCAGTGACAGATCATTAAGATTATCATTACAAATAAACACAAGTTAATAAGGCATGCTCAATGCAATTAATGTAATGTAGTTCATTGCATTGTTATATTAATATTGATTTCATAGGCTATTCATTTTTTCCTTGAATTTCTGGTACACCTTTGCACTAGAGCTTTGGTTCAATGTAAAAGTGAAATGTTTGTTATCAAAGCTATAAAAGGCCATGTAGACATAGTTCAATTTACATATTTGCTTTGTTTTTACTCATTCTTTGATAATGAACAGCTGTTTCTTTATAGACAAGAATGTGATTTTGAAGAAATCTCTTCAGTAACTGTCAATCCTCTCATAAGATATACTTTTTAGTCTACAAAATAATAAGAGAGATGCCTTACTCTTGGTGTCCAGCTGAGCACGGTACTTTTCAAACCCCTTGAGTCGAACTCGTTCTCCCAAGAGCTGAAGAAACTCTTCAAAGGCTGGCCCTGCTGATTCATTGTTGTACATTTCCTCTTCAGTGCTCTGTCCACCTTTGCAATACATGATCCCCACCTTCAGCTGATAGCTTAACTACAAACAGAAATAAAGATTCAAGATGTATATATCTATCAGGTTATATAGCCTTTATTCTGCCTGATTTTCTTGAGTCATTTAGCTAGTCCCCTAATTTACAGGCTCAAAAATACCTAATCATTTGTATAACTTTCTTGCAGATACCCCCGTTGTTTTCTACCCTTATGGATGATGAGCATTGTAATTCATAGATTCTAATGCCAGAAGAGAACCACTGCGATTGTCTAGTTTGACCTCCTATATAGCACAGGCCATAGAACTTTCCCAAAATAATTCCTAAATCATATCTTTTAGAAAAACATCCAACCTTGATTTAAAGTTTGCCAGTGGAGAATCCTTGGCACATTGCTCCAATGGTTAATTTCACTCACCGTTAATAAAAATTAAGGGCTTCCAATGCCTAGGATTGAACCAGAGACTTTTAGATGACTAGGTACATTTCACCTGAAGATCTCAAATTGCTTTCCACAGAGGAGTAAACATTATCCTCCTCCTTTTGCAGATGAAGAAACTGAGGCACAGGAAAAGTGATTTATTAAAGGCCACACAAAGTCTAGGCAGAGGCAAGATAGGAACCCGACCACTGATTCCCAGCCTTGTGCACAATCAATAAGATCACACTGTCTCCCTATGTAGAATACTAGCTCATAGTATTTGCTTATCACTGTTGTGAATGTCAAAATGAGTAGCCTGTTTCCTCCAGCTAGAGGAAAGATCAGAAGACACATGAAATTTGACTGGTTGTTTGCATTGGAAGAGCTTTCTTATGACTAGTTTTCAGACAAGCAACAAAACACAATTACACAAAGAATACTGCATTTTTTTAGCTGTTTTATTTCTTTTAAGGGTTGTTGACACTTTTAAGCTATAAATCATCAACTTAGAAGCTTTAATATAAAATTTCTCTCTTTGGCAATTTTTGTTTTTCTTTTTCCATTTGACAATCAGAATTAAATATTAAACTCTTTAGCATTGTCAATGTCTGAATTGTCACTGAATTTATATTTTTGGCAAAAATATTAGCAATTAGACATGTGATTTAAATTAAAATAATGTTTACATCTTAGGTAATATCCCCTACCAGAATCTAACAGCTACCAATAAGATAACATAGGCTGATTTAGGATCGACGCTACTACATTGTGGTGTGTTAAAATAAAAATATCAGAAGTACCTAACACCTTCATAACAATGGCATTTTATTTCCTATTTTAAAATCCCTCTAAATAAAAAATTTCTACATAACTGCAGAAACATTATTAATTTCTCCTCCCCTTAAATACTGTATTTATTTAATAAATAAAAGTAACTTATTTCTTCTTAGTATTATTTTTTGAATTTTAACAATATGGGAAAAGCCCTAACATTTTCACCTGCAATGAAGATTTTAGAGCATAAAAGACTTTTTATCTAGACACTCCAGGGCACACAAAGTAGTTTTGTTTTGGTTTTTTCCTGTAGGAGACAGGCAGGAGGGTTTGGATCAATTTTTACTCCTTTCCCATAAGGACTACAAAAAACAACAGTTACACTGCTTGTGTGCTGAGACCACTGTCTATTATGATGACCAATATCGTCTCACTGGTTCCTTGTACTCTCCCGTATGTCTGTATCTATGTTCTCTCCTGTCTTATACTTAGATTGTGAATTCTTTGGAGCAAGGACTTTTTCTTGTGTGTTTGTACAGCTCTTAGCACAATGGGATTCTGCTGCAGTCTGGGGTCTGAGGTGCTATGATAATACAAATACAAAATAATATTTAATTACTTTCATTTCAGATAACTGTGTGTGCAAAAGACTAAGTGCTCCAGTCATCTGAGACGATATATTTCTTCACATCTAACATTGACACTACAACCCCACAATGATGTAAAGTTCAGTAAGAGTGAATTCACTAAACATGTAAGTATTGAGCAAGAGTCCATAACCAAATTAGATTTAGGGTTGATTTTTAAAGCTGTGTTATATAGTAAGGACTCTCTTTGCCTGTGACATCCAAACAGGAAATTAATTTTCATTTGAAAAAACATGCTCCTAAAAGAAAATAATGGACAAAACCTAGTTAACTTTCTTGAGAAGTAGAATGCCAGTACAATGGATTTGTCACTCAGTTATTTCTACTGCTTTAGTATGTACCACCTTGTAGATAGCAAACAAACTGATTTTTCTGGTCCTGAATGTGGATTGTCCTAAAGAAGTGTCTCTAAGAGAACAAGGAAATGTAACAGAATGACATTTTTTTTCTTATTTGAAAATCTGCCAAGTCTTGATGACCATCACTTAATGTGCAAACTTGAGTGCAGTCTCTTTTCTTTATAATTCAATCAAGATAGGTGGGATATATTCAGTTCAGGTTCATATAACTTAAGTAACAATTAATTTCCATGCAAATATCTCACAAGATGCAAAAGAGATAAGGGCATACAGAATATAGATTATTTTCAGCATTTTCCTGAACACTGAAATGACACAAGAACAGTTTTCCCACTATTTTTTACTTAATATATTACATTTAAAAGTGCTCATCAGTAGCCTATGTTCCCGCAGACTTCAATGGGAGCTGGTCAACACTGAATGATTTTGAAAATCCCAGCCTCTGTGTATTTTGTTTATTTTATGTACGTTATGAGGAATAGTAAAGCAGATTAGTTAATGGAATACTCCTGGGGGAATTTTTCCCCACTGCACACGTGCAGAATTCATGTTCCCCACAGATTTTATTTTCGCTGCAGAAAACCGTTTCTGCTGGAGAGGCACTGCAGTTGCACCTTTTTCCCACCAGGGGCTGCTGTGGCACCAACACAGAGGGCAGCTGGCTCCTGAGCCAGAGTAGTAAGCCTTGGATAGGTAGGAGGAGAGGCTTCATTCATCAGAGCATCCTGCCTGTGGTGCCAGATGAATAGACATAGGATATGCTTGACCAAATGGGAGACACTAGGAGTCAGCCAAGGTCTGCATGGAGGAGGCTCCTCTACTTCTAAACAATCCACCCCCCTCACCACCACCCCAGAAAAAATTGTATTCCATACCTCTTCCACATCCAATCTTCCTGGTTCACTCCCAGAATCCTTTCAAGCAATTACTCCCCTCCCTCAGGGGAGTCAGCGACAACAGAGGAGCTAAGCCTTTGCACTGATTCTGAGGGGTGTGGGAAATTACCAAAATAATGTAAAGTGGCCTGATTATATTGTGTTATTTTGACAAATAAAACATGCAGAATTTAAAAATATTGTGCACAGAATTTTTAAACGTTTGGTGCCAAATTCCCCCAGGAATAATGGAAGAAAGGAAGTAAAAGGGTCATCTTAAGTGCTTCTGCCAGCTTCCTGCTGGAGTGAAGGGTAGAGAGGAGTCTCTCTTTAAATGTACTGGACTTGTGCCACAGAAGATTGGGCTGGCATTATGCCAGCTGCTAAGCAAATTCATAGGACCCACATTTCAGAAGCTCCCCCAACAGGAGAAGTCATCAGAGGTATGAAAGCTAAGTCCCAGGCTCCTCTGGAGAGTGGATTGAAGAACTGAGTATTTTTCCTAAAGACAACTGCATCCTGCTACAGAGTGATTTTGAAGTTCCACTGTGGGTGTGTCTGCTCAGGCAACAAAGGAACAGCTTGTCTGGTTTTCAAGACACATTTGGAATCAGACAAACCTGCTTTATGGATTTAGTTAGCGGTAGGGTTGTCATTTACAATTCAGCACGTACAGGAAAGACAAACTAAAAATTAAGTGTTGGTTCTCAGTAAATTTCACATTGTCAGTCTTTAAAACCTGGGTAAAAACCTCTTTTCTATTCTTTTAATTTATATATAGCCCATTAAACCTCACAAAATCTAGGGGATTAGAAGTGTTAAATTTGCAACAGTGGCACTTAAAAAAGAAAAAGAAAAAGCAACTTCAGAGCCAGGAGTAGATCCCAAGTCTTCTATGACCCATTCTCTACAAGAGTCATTACAATCAATATTACTGCTAGTTATTCATGTTAAGATGGGATATTCAAAATTAAAAAATTGGCTACTTGCTTTTACCACTAGGGCGTTAAGAAGGTTTTTTTCCTCTTTTTCAGCATTGTACTATTGATCAGGCACTTTGTGGGGAGTACTGAAGGCAGAAGAGGAGACTACTATTATTCATTATTCGTATTACCATAGCACCTAGTCATGCACCAGGACCTCATGATGTTAGGCTTTGTACAAACAGAACAAAAAGACAGTCCCTGCCCCAAGGCGCTTACAGTCTAAGAATAAGTCAGATGGGGAGCACAAGGAAACAATGAGATAATATTAGTCAGCATGATAGGCAATGGTGTCAGCATACCAGCAGACTAACTGTTGTTGCCATGTTTTTTTGTAGGCACCATGGATGAAAGCAAGTTTTGAGGAGGGTTTTGAATGAGGAAAATGAGTTACCTTAGCTATTCCCAAATATGATGGGCAGCATGCAAAAAGAACCAAGGTGCTGGTTTGAAAATATAACAAGTGGGTAATGGAGGCTGGCATCATGGGCTCATTGGAGGTGGGAGTCAACATCTTACTAGCAAATGAGAGATGACAGGTAGGTGGCGATAGGCTGTGAAGGGCCTTAAGAAAAGTAGCTTATGTTTGAGGCAATAGAGAAGGTAGGGCCAGTGAAGGAATGCAAAGAGATGGGTGACCTAGTCAAAGTGAACGGTTAGGAAAATGTTCTTTGAAGCAGAATTCTGAATGCATATGCGTGGGACAAGACTGCATTTGGTAAGGCCAGAGAGAAGTATACTGCAGTAATTGAGATGCAACTTAAGAGCTTGGATGAGAGTTTTAGGTGACTGGACAAAAATGGCCATATCTTGGAGACGTTATGAAAAAAGAACGGGCAAGATTTAGACATAGCTTGCATGCCACCCTTAAAATGTCTTTAATAAGATGTGATGATAGTTATTTCATCATTGCATAGTTCTCAAGAAGGCAACTTAGCCAGACTACCAAAACTTCAAATAGAAATAATCTGCTCTGTGCCTTACTTGCAAACAGGCCATCTCCTTTTTATTTTTGAGTGTTTTCCAAAGCTTCTCTCACTGCTACAGCTGAAACTTCTTCTTTAAACATTAAATTTTAAAGACAACCAATTATGTGGACTATTAAACACTGTGATCAATTATTTTGGATAAACAAATTAGGAACAGCTCAGATACTCAGTGTTGAACAATAGCTATTGAGCATATGCAAATTAAAGTACTGAATTATGATTGTCATAATCTACCTAAACTTCCACACTCCAATTCACTAAAAATTACAAAAGCTGAATTCAGAACCACCATCTGTGTACACAATATAAAAGTTTCCAAATATGACTGGATGCTATTTTCTTAGGAAAAGATGATGCTCCAATAGTGATAGTGTTATGAGTTAATTTAGAGAGCTCACAACTTAATCACAGAGGATTATATAATGTGGCACAGTGAATATGCCTCTTTCCCTCCTTCTCTTTCTTAAATCTAAAACATCAAGGCCAAAATGGTTAATTTGTGACAGATGCAGGTTAAGTTCAGGGAGTAGCAAATATTAATTTCAATTTTCTCATTTTTAAGAGAGCAAATGTGAATGTGCACACTACTTGGAGTTATACACTAGTTTTATTTTCATATTGGAAATAGGGTCTAATGATACAAGCATACAATCAGGAATAAAAAACTCCTGAGTTTTAATTTCAGATTAGTTTCTGACTTGCCATGTGAACTTGGAAGTCACTTCACCTTCTCTCATTCAGTGTCTCCAAGAGTAAAATAGGGATAATATTACTAGTTTACCTCACAGGGCTGTTTTTAGTACAACTCACTTTCAAAGCTCTGTATAGAAATTAGAGTGTGACATTCTAGTCCCATTGAAATCAATGGCAAAAGTCAAAATGACTTCAGTAGGAGCAGGATTTCACCCTGAAGTAACAGAGAACTTTATTAATGATTATCTTTGAGAACTCATGGAGGACTGGTGAAGTTTCAGAGAACTGAAGAAGGGCAATCAGAGTACATATCTTTAAAAGGGGGAACAAAAAGGACCTGAGGAATTATAGATCAGCCACTCTTAATCTGAACCCTGGAAAGATAGTGGAACAAATTATTAATCAATTTGGAAGAACCTAAAGCAGAGGTTCTCAAACTTTGGAGAACCGCGACCCTGTTTTGCGATCCTGAGTGGTGCGGTGAACCCTTGTATGTCTGCCAAAAAGCCGCCGAATTGATTACTTCCGCATTCGGCGGCTTTCCGGTGGACATGCTGAGCGTTCCCAAAATTGCTCGGCATGTCTGCCAAAAAGCCACTGAATGCAGAAGTAATCAATTCGGCTACTTTTCAGCGGCAGCAGGAGCTCGCGACCCACCTGGGAGTGCTTGGCGACCGCCAAGGGGGTTGCGACCCTCAGTTTGAGAACCGCTGACCTAGAGGATAATAGAGTGATAAACAATAGTCAACATGGATTTGTGAAGAGTAAATCATATCAAATCAACCTACTTTCTCTAGTGGAGAGAAGGGAAGCAGTAGACATTATTTACCTTGATTTTAGTAAAGTTTTTGTCACAGTCCCTTGTGACTTTCTCTTAAGAAAACTAGGGACTTGTGGCCTAGACGAAACTACTATAATGTGGATACACAACTCACTGAAAAAAATATTCCACAAGTATTCTCAATACTTCACTATCAAACTAGGAGAACGTGTCTAATGGGGTTCCACTGAGGTCAATCGTGGGTCCAGTATTATTCATTAATTCCTTGGATTATGGGGAAAGACTATGCTTATAAAATTTGTGGATGCTAACAGCTAGCAGGGGTTGCAAAGATTTTGGGGGACAGGATTAACATTCAAAAGGATCTTGATAAATTGAAGAAATGGTCTGAAATCAACAAGACAAACTTCCAAAAGTACTATATTAAGGAAGAAAAGACCAAATGCACAATTACAAAATGTAAAATAACTGGGTAGGCAGCAGTACTGACGAAAGGGATATGGGGGTTACAGTGGATCACAAATTGAACATGAGCCACCAATGTGATGCAGTTACAAAAAAAGCCACTATCTTGGGGTGTATTTACAGGCATGTCATATGTAAGACACGGGAGGTAATTATTCCACTCTACTCAACACTGGTGAGGCCTTAAACTGGTGTTTAAACTCTCCAGAGGAAAGCAACAAATGATAAAAGGTTCAGAAAACCTGACCAATGAGGACAGATGAAAAAACAGGGCATGTTTAGTCTGGAGGAAAAAAAAGCAGCAGGGGGTTACCTGATAATGGCCTTCATAATACGTTATGGGCTGTCTCAAAGAGGACAGTGATCAACTGTTCTCCTGTCCACTGAAGGTAAGACAAATATTAATCAGCATCATCGGCAGCAAAGTAGAGTTAGGTTTGATATTAGGAAAAACTTTCTTACTATAAGAATAGTTAAACACTGGAATAAGTTGCCAAGGGAGACTGTGGCATACCCCTCCTTGGAGGTTTTTAAGAACAGCACCCGTCAAAGATGGTTTAAGGAATACATGGTCCTGCCTCTGTGTGTGGGGATGGAATAGATGACCTCGTGAGGTCCCTTCCAGCCGTACATTTCTATTATCTTCCAACACAAGCAGTTTTATCTTTTTATGCAAAGGTGTCAGTGATGCAGCCCTCAGGCCAATATACTAGTCCTCATGTGGCCCTCATGGTGATTTGAGTTTGAGATCCCTGGTCTAAAACATGCCAGAGACCAGTCATTGCACAACGAACCAGCATCTGATGTTAATTACCTCACCAAACGAGCAAGTTTTTCCACGAAATTAATAGTGAGCCAATATCTGATCTCCAACACTTTGGCCATGTCTACACTACCCGCCGGATCAGCAGGTAGTGATCGATCTATTGGGGAACGATTTATCATGTCTAGTGTAGACATGATAAATCAATCCCCAAGCGCTCTCCCCATCGACTCCGGAACTGCACCACTTCAAGAAGTGGAAGCAGAGTCGATGGGGGAGCAGCAGCGGTTGACTTATCGCCGTGAGGATGCTGAGGTAAGTCGATGTAAAGATATGTAGACTTCAGTATCTTAAGTCGATCCCCCACCCCAGTGTAGACCTGGCCTTAAAGACTTTATTAATCAGAACTGGAGAAAGCATAGAAAGACAGTTTTGAAAATATCCTTTTGAAATTTTCATTCTACTTCTGCAAAGATTTTTTTTCTTAAACAAGAAGTAACATGCCTTGACTGAGTTCAATGCACACAGCAATGAAGAATTCAGTAACTTGGGACATTTTTCTCTTTTCAGTACAAAAGCACCAAAAGAGGAATTTAAAAAAAATGAGGGTTGGAATCCTTAAAGTAAGAAGAACAGGAGTACTTGTGGCACTTTATAGACTAACAAATTTAGTGCAGCATAAGCTTAATATGGACTATTATCAGCAGGAGAAAAAAAACCTTTTGTAGTGATAATCAAGGTAGTCAATATCAGATAGCTGACAAGAAGGTATGAGGATCCTAACATAGATTCCATTAGTGTAATGACCTAGCCATTCCCAGTCTCTGTTTAACCCCAATTTGATAATGTCCAATTTGCAAATATGCTGATAATAGGCTATTTAATTTAGATGGGCTCTTAGAATTGGTATGACAACTTCCACCTTTACATATTTTCTCTGTGTGTATATATCTATCTATCTTACCTACTGTATGTTCCATTCTATGCATCCGATGAAGTGGGCTATAGCCTGTGAAAGCTTCTGCTAAAATAAATGTTAGTTTCTAAGGTGCCACAAGTACTCCTGTTCTTTTTACAGATATAGACTAACACGGCTGCTACTCTGAAACCTTAAAGTAAGAGTGATTAAATGGAACAACTGCCATTAAAGTTCATTTTTAAGGTTTAATCTTCTTTGACAATGTCCTTTCCACTTTGGGCAGAGAATTGAGAGAGAGAGAGAGTAAGTGAATGCACATGCACAATTTTCATTTCACTGAGCTATGCCAAGTCTTAATTATGATCTATTGTGATAAAACAAATCCCCAACTGGCAAGAACATTAATTTGAATTAAGATTTTACATGAGTAGTGTCTGAAAATATGTTAGTAGGCAAGATAAGAATTTTCTCCTTCAGTCACTGTTTGCCTCATAACAGTAAATATTTAACAATTCAATGTGGTGAGCTTAATTTTAACAATTGCAAAAATACTGGAAGACTTGATGAAAAAGACTGTCATTTCAACTTCCAGCATTGTGCAAATGCCCCATTTGAACTAAAACACTGAATTAAAATGCTGCTATGTAAGATGAACAGATAATTTTGAAGTTCAACACAGGTCTCTCAATTTAAATTTTACAACACTGAGGAGTCTTTCTTAATCTTTAACTTGGGACTTACCCCTTGTTCATCCAGTTTCATAAGCTGCTCTGTGACTTTAGGAGTGTTGAAAGCCAATCTGAGACAATGGATATTCAGCTCAGGAACTACATGTTCAAGCACTTCTTTTAAGGGAAGTCCTCTGGCTGTGCAATGCTTTGCAGTTGAAGGAATAGCATCTTCCAGCACAGAACCTCTTAAAGTCAGAAGCTAGAAAACAGAAATAATAAATTATCTTGACATATTTAGGGAGGAAGTATCAGCTAGTGGTAAGAGCAGAGAACTGACTCAGGACTCCTTTGTATATTCCTGCCCTTGACAATGACTTGCTGTGATATCTAGGGCAAGTCAACCTTACAGAATCCCAGTTTATCTATGAGTAAACCAGAACAATACTACCTCTCCAACTCTCAATAGTATTTGAGAGACTTAAGTAACTCATGCTGTATAAATAGACAGACATGCAGAATGTTATTAATCATGATACTGAATACTAGACATGATACTGCAAGTGCTTTATAATAGTCTCGAGAGGCTCACATTTTGTATGAAATTAATTCTTAAGGGAGAGACACAGAAGTTCACATTTCTCTTGTGAAAATCCAGGTAGCAGGTCATATTTAAAATTGACCCCGGCACTATGAGAAGAAAGCAGACTTGTAAAGGTTTTAGTAATAAGCAGTGAGAACTGAGATAAACCTGAACAATGAAATATTCAATGAGACATCCCCAGTGAGAGATGCAAGAAGTTTACATAATATGAGCATTTCATCTGCTTATGAGTTTCAGAAAATTCTAACTATGCATGCTTCAGGGCAAACTGACCTATACACATATATACACACACACACATATACACACACACACACATATACACATATATATATATATATATATATATATATATATATATATACATATATACATATACACATACACACACACACATATATATACACACATACACATATATGTACCGTGACAAAGCTCCAAGTTTGTACTTGTGGGTCCTGCGCTTCCTGGCAGATTTAGGGGCCTCAGAAACTCATCTAGGCCCCAGAGTGACCTCCCTTTCTCAGTATAATTGGCAAGAGTCACCACCTAGTGAGTTACCTTCATCACAGGCCAGTATGGAAGGTGGAAAAAGCGGGGGAGCCCGGGCCCGCCCTCTACTCCGGGCTCCAGCCCAGGGACCCTAATAGTATCAGCTAAGATGGCTGACCTTTTATCCACAAAACACAATTCAATTCGCTGGGCTACTTCCCCACAGCAGTCTCTGCTTCTTCAAATTCCACTTCACCCTTACCTCAGGGCCTCCTTCCTTCTGGATGATATGTTGTCCATCACTCAGTCTCACCAACAGCACAACCTCCTTCCACAGCTCCTGACACCCACAGCCCACTTGACTAACTGGGAGGTTTTTATCTGGTTTCAGCCAGTCCCTGATTGGCTTCAGGTGTTCCAGTTAGGCTAGCTGTTTCCACTCCTTTCTAGAAGGTTCTTAATTGGCGGCAGGTGTCTTGATTGGTCTGGCGTAGCCTTTGTTTGGCTATCCAGGGAACAGGGACCTGCACAACCTGAGACTAATATACCTGCCTTCCAGCACTCTCCTATATCCTTCTGGTCTGACTCCGAAACAATACACACACACATATACATACAGAGAGAGAGAGAGAGAGAGAGAGAGAGAGAGAAAGAAACTGACCTGCAGAGGGAGAAGAAGAGGGAGAGAGAGAATATTGTATATAAATAAGCTCTAACAACATGAAAGTCTTTTATTCAAAAACAGAAAAAAATCTCTTTTAAACACAAAAATGACTGAAATTTCCAAACAAAAAATCAGTTTATAAATAAAACCCAGATTTTACTAAAGCAGACAGCCATTTAGAACAAACATAGTTTTTTGTTATGAATGAAGCAAATCACCAAAACATAAGCATCTTCTCTCTCCTTCCTCCTTTCCCCCAACTGCTTCATTCAGAAGGAATCTGAGGACATGTTTACACAGGAATATTCAGGCAACTCAACTAAAGTTAGGAGGCCAATGTGCATAAATTAAAGGAGGAGGAGGATTAAGTTACAGGTATCATAGGCCATTTTACTCCTGAAGAAAGCAAAGGGATGGGAGTAGGACAGAAGAAGAGGGAAGAGAAGTTAACACAATTTTATTTATGCATATTGACTTTACATCTTTACTTAATTTGCCTTACCTTCCTGGAGAGTTCAATGTAGACAAACACTGAGTTTAAGCAACAAAGGTAGAGGGAATTTCCTGAAGATTAATGGCCAATCCGTAAGAGTTATGCAACTCAAGTATTAATCTCAGGTAATCATTAAATACCCTAAAAGTACTACGTCCCAAAATAGTTACTGTTATAAGCCAAATCTTTTACATGGAAAAATAATTCAAAAATACTGCCCAGTTAGGGTTTTATTTTGCCATTTGTCCTCCATATTGTGTGTTGGGTGCCATTATACATGTAGTATGCTATGAATTTGTATTTCATTGGACCCTGTCACAAAATTAACGCTCAATATATCGGCCAAATAAGTTGCAACAATCTAGTTAGATTTACGTGTAGGTTATAAAACAATTTAGATTGTCAAATGTATTTTATTTGATAGAAATAACTAGATTCCTATAAATCAATGTGTGAAGAAATATATTTCTCTTTTAAATTGAGACCTATAGATGAACATATTAATGATTTTTAGTGTGCCAACCAAATCCACAACAGTTCTTAGAGAATGTTTTTGGTGTGTCCTTAGGAACATGTAATGGGATTTCTATGTTCACCATAACATGAAACTCAGACTGTAATATTTTATCTGATACAGTATAAAAATGTAGAAAATATGGATTTAGTGATTATACTTTACTAGAAAAAGGCAGTAACTTAAAAAGAAACAATTTTACATTTATAGTTTCTCTATTTACTGGGTTTTTCTCTATTTACTGGTGCGCTATTTGGATCTTTCTTTTGCTACTGCACATGAAAACAGCACAACAAAGATAATGGAATTTAAGAAGGCAGACCTTGTCAAACTCAGAGAATTGATAGGGAGGGTCCCAGGGGAACCAAGGCTAAGTCAAAAAAGGGTCTGGAGAGTTGGCAGTTTTTTAGAGAGATATTATTAAAGAAATAAGAGGAAACTATCCCAATGTATAGGAAAGATAGAAAGCATTGTAAGAGACCACCTTAGCTTAATCAAATGATCATCAGTGACCAAAAACTCAAAAAGGTGAAAACTAGGTCAAATTACAAAGGATGATTATGAACAAAACACCACAAGCATGTTGGGGCAAAATTAGAAAGCCCAAGTTTCAAAACGAGATTAATCTAGCTAGGGACATAAAAGATAAAAAGAAAACATTTTACAAATACATTAGAAGCAAGGGAAAAGATGCAGGACAGAGTAGGCCCATTACTTAATGAGGAAGAAAAGACAATAACAGAAAAAGCAGAAAGCTAAAGTGTTAAACTCCTTTTTGGTTTCCGTTTTTACCAAAAAGGTTAGCAGTGACTGGACAGCTATCATAACGAACATCTAGGTCAGGGGTCAGCAACCTATCAGAAGTACTGTGCCGAGTCTTCATTTATTCACTGTAATTTATGGTTTCGCATGCCAGTAATACATGTTAATGTTTTTAGAAGATCTCTGTCTATGTCTATAATGTATAACTATACTATTGTTGTATGTAAAGTCAGTAAGGTTTTTAAAATATTTAAACAGCTTCATTTAAAAATTAAATTAAAATGCAGATCCCCCCTACTCAGTGGCCAGGACCCGGGCAGTGTGAGTGCCACTGAAAATCACCTCAAGTGCTGCCTTCGGCACCCGTGCCATAGGTTGCCTGCTCCTGATCTAGGTAAACAGAGTAGGATCTGAGGCTAAAATAGTGAAAAAAAACAAGCTACGAATTACTTAGGCAAGTTAAATGTCTTCAAGTCAGCAGGGTCTAATAAAATACCTGGTTGAAGAAAACATAGTATCTATCTATAAAAAGGAGAATATGGACAATCATGGAAATTTTACCCCAGCCAGCTTAATTTTGGTACTTGAAAAGATAATGGAGCAAATAATCAGTCAGTCAGTTTGTAAGCACCTAAAAGTTATAAGGTGATAAATAATAGTCAACATGAATTTGTGAAAAACAAATCACGTTATACCACATAATATCCTTTTTTACACAGGGTAACAAGCTTTGTGGATCAGTGGGAAGCGGTAGATGTGATATCTTGACATTAGCACTGTCTCACCTGACATTCTCATAAGCAAATTAGGGAAATATAGCCTAGCCAAACCTACTAAAAGGTTAGTGCACAACTAATGGGAAAACTATACTGAGAGAGTAGTTATCAATGGTTCACAGCCAAGCTGGAAGGGCATATAAAGTGAGGTCCCGTAGGAATCAGTCCTGGATCCGATTCTATTCAATATCTTCATAAATTATTTTGATAATGGCATACAGAGTACACTCAGAGTTTGCACATGATACCATGCTGGGAGGAGTTGCAAGCACTTTGGAGAACAGGATTAGAATTCAAAATGATCTTGAAAAACTATAGAAAGTGTCTGAAATGAATAAGATGAAAGGACAAATGCACAGTACTTCACTCAGGAAGGAATCATCAATAATTAATGATCAAATTATCAAAAATAATCATCAAAAGGACAAATGAAAGGACAAATGCACAGTATTTCACTTAGGAAGGAAAAATCAATAGCACACATATAAAATGGGAAATGACCGCCTAGGAAGAGTGCTGCAGAAAAGGATCTGAGGCTTATAGTAGATCACAAAACTAAATACGAGTCATCAGTATAAAACTATTGTAAAAAACTCATTCTGGGATGTATTTGCAGTAGTTTTGTAAGTAAGACATAAGTAGTAATTCTTCCATTCTAATCAGCACTATTAAGGCCCCAACTGGAATACAGTGTCCAGTTTGGGGCACTGCGCTTCAGGAAAAATGTGCACAAACTGGAGAATGTCCAGGAAAGCAATAAAAATGATTAAAGGTCTAGAAAACGACTTCTGAGGAAAGACTGAAAAAGCTGGATTTGTTTATTCTGGACAAGAGAAGACTGAGAGGGGACATGATAATAGTCTTCAAGTATGTAAAAGGTTCTTCTCATCTACTGAAGACAGGACAAGTAGTAATGGGTTTAAACGAGGGCTGTTGATTAATCACAGTTAACTCATGAAATTAACTCAAAAAATTAATCATGATTAATCACACTGTTAAACAATAGAATACCAACTGAAATTTATTAAATACTTTGGATTTATTTCTACATTTTCAAATATATCAATTGCATTATCTTTTGCAAATGTAAACAGACTTGTCTGTCTCAGCGACTGGATGAAAAAGAAGTAGGATTGGTTGGACTTATAGGCTTTAAAGTTTTACTTATTTTTTCAAAGCAGAGGTTTTTCGTACATAATTCTACATTTGTAAGATCGACCTGCACGATAAAGCGATTACACTACAGTACTTGTATTGGTTGAATTGAAAAACACTATTTTGTTTTTTAAAGTGAAAAATATTTGTAATAAAAATAAAGTGAGCACTGTACACTTTGTATTGTGTTGTAATTGAAAATAATATATCTGAAAACGTAGAAAACATCCACAAATATTTAAATAAATAATATTCTAATATTGTTTAACAGCATAATTAACTGTGATTAATATTTTAACCACCTGACAGCCCTAGTTTAAACTGCAGCAAGAGAGATGTAGGTAAGACATTAGAGAAAACTTCCTAAGGGCAAAAAAGTACAGGAACAAATTACCTATGGAAGTTGTGGAATCTCTGCCATTAGAAGTTTATAAAAACTAGATGAACACCTGTCAGGGATGATCTAGATAACAGTTAGTCCTACCTCAATGCAGAGGATTGGACTAGATGACCTATCAAGGTCCCTTCCAGTTCTGCATTTTGAGGTCTCTATGATTCACTGAAGCTGAGTTTGGGATGCTAAGCTGAGAAAACTTGCAACCTTACCCATCTCGAGTCACAAAACAGTACTTGCAGACTTGAAGGAAGATCATGGAACAGCTATTACGTAGTAACATAGTTATGACAAAGCTGGACAAAAAAGTCATTTACCTAATTATTTATCCAGTAATAAGTCTATGCGAACTTTATTATATTTCAGTAAGGAAAACACAGTACAGATGCTCCCCGAATTACGCAAGGTGTTCCGTTCTGGAACACCTTGCGTAACCCAGATTTTACGTAAGTCAGAAACGTATCTCCGACCATTACGCACAAAAACCAAACTGCTGTATCTAGTTTACGGAACTTTTTCTGTAAGCTCGAAATTGCGTAACTCGGATTTGTGTAATTCAGGGAGTGTCTGTAGTTCTATTTTTTTACACGCATCCTTCCATTATCTTATTTACTCATCCAAAAAGACTACTGCTCTGTAGCAAGATATGGGATATCTTGCACAAACTAATAAAATAGACCATTAAGATTAAAAAAAATCCCTAAGTATAAGCCTCTGTTCCAGGGGTCTCCAAACTATGGCCCGAAGGCTGGATCCAGCCCACAGCTTCAGTTTATCCAGCCCCCCAACCAACGTGACAAGTGAGCAGGCAAAGGCAGCTGCAGCTGAGCAGGCATGCTGAGCAGGCAGGGGGAGGGGCCGCCGGCAGCAGCTCACTCCTGAGAGAAACTCAGCTGAGCTGTGTGGAGGGGTGAGTGCCCCGGGAGCCAGTGTTCCCCAAAAAGGGGAGCCAACTTAGGAGAGAGTCTGTGCTTCAGCTGAGCAGGCACGGACACCTGCCTTACAGTAAAAATACAAACCAGATGCTTAATTACATCTCCAATAAATGGAGTAAAGAAGATGAAAATAAAATTAAAAAATAATGTGAAATGATTTTTAATGTATTGACAAATATTTTGTGTGATTTCACGGTACCTGCATAGATTATACAGCTACTTTTATACCTGATTTAGAATTTAATGCAACACTGACAGTGTACTGTTGGGTTTTGTTTTTTTACAACTTGCATATATTTGCATATATTTAACTTTTTTTCCACAGTTGCTTCGGCCCGCAAAGCCCCTTCAAAAATCTAATATAGCCCTCGTCTCAAAGTTTGGAGACCCCTGCTCTATTCCATTAGCTATAAGAGATGAAAAAATCCCATAACTTTTGCCAGTGGTACTCTAAGTTTAGCCTGAGTCGGTCTGCAACCTGAATGCTAATATTTATCTATCAGAGTTTGATCTTTAAATGGAAACAAAAGTCCTAGTTATGCACTGAACTGCACTTGAACTTAATACTTCAGATGAGATAAACTAAGTGACGGGTCTGTTTGAATGTTCTTGGAGAAGAAAGTTACATCACAGTTACCTTATATAAAGCTTTATTTGAAATTAATGATGAGAAGGAAAGTTTCAATAGCTTTATAAGACAAGTGTAAATGTCAAGTTAAGTTAAGTTAAGTTAAGTTAGCAAGCTACACAGAAAGCAACAGCAGGAAAATCTGTAATTGCTTTTACAATCTGTGCCGTATCTCTGGGTGCGCCAAACAACTGTGTGTGCACATTTATAATAAAACTCAACAACAACAAATGGACACAAATCTTCAAACACAAGACAGCTTTAAAAAAGCATCCTTCCCTATTTGCCACTGACAAGGTTCTCCCAAGAGTAAAACAGTCCCTTTGTTGTAACAAAGTGTAATTTACAAGAGATTGGTCAATTTCACTTCCACTGCCCCAGCAGTTTGAACAAAAGGACTCACACTAACTAGTGGTTTCAGATTTCATTTTTCTGCTCCAGAAATCAACCAATAGGAGGAAGAAATGGTGAAACCAACACCTGCTTAAGCACAGAATGCACCTCCTCACTCCCCCAGCAGAGACAGCATTCCAAGCAGCAGCCAAAGGTTAGCAGTTTCTGTTGCTTAAATTACAGAGCAGGAGATTGAGATTGACAAAGAGTTTGGTCATCTTCACTCCAGCTAAAGAAGAAGAACTACAGCAAAGAAGATGGGCACTCTTAAAATAAATGTGACATAAACAGCAACAATGGTGGAGATATAATCTGAATGGGAGAGGAAAAAAGAGGAAGAGAATGAAATTTCCCAATTTGGAAGGATGGATGAGTGGAATATCCATTCTTTCATTCTGCTGGGGAAAAAGGAAAAGAAACACTGTCCTTGCAGCAGCTGAGTGGGAGGAAGGGAGGGAATGAAAAGAAAAAAGAATCTGTGGGAAAGCTTCTGATCTATCAAACATCTACTATCTAGGAAAGATGGGACCAACAATAAAGCCCAGACTCAGCACCTGAAAAGAAGGCTAATTCTGTACACTGTCCCCATCTGCTCACACTACCTCCCCTCCACACGTACACTAGTCAGCTGTTAAAAATACAATAGGCTTCTGAGACCAATGCACTGCCACCTAAAGTGTTAGGATGGGGTATGTTCCATATTCGCTTACTTGCCTCTCACCATAATGTCCAGTAAATTTTTCAAGCTCTAGCCAAAGTGATTTGCTCAAATATATTGCTTATATGTGGAATTCTACTGTATAGTTCATTTGGTGACATATTTATTTTTATTCTGTAAAATATAACTTATTATGGTTCTTAGTAAGGAGATTACTGTAGCATATTTATATGTGGAAGACAAAAACGCCTTATGATGAGCAACACACAGGCTTCCTTCTGGTTTCCAATATACGCAATACAACAACTTGGATCTATGATTTCACCCCATACTATCTGTCTGGCTTTGCCTGTTCACTACTAGTTTCTTCTCCTCTTATTCCATTCACACTTTGCTTACCTCACTGGTTCTGAAAATGATGCGGTAGTTATATAGAGGTCCATTTTCTTTTATTTCATCTGTTTTTTCTCTTCTAATGCTCACAGCTACTGGACCCAGGCTCTCATCTACCCCAAAATAGTTCCAGTGTTCTTGGGTATAAAAATAAAAATAAAGGAAAAATTCATGTTACAGCTCTCACACAAACATTTTGCATTCAGATAATTTATTAAGTGTGAAATTCTGGACCCAATGAAGTTAATGGGAGTTTGCCATTGACTTCGGTGGAGCCAAAATTTCACCCATAGCCATCAATTCACCAAATAAGCTCTATCCATATTTGTAGGGTGAAATGCATCTTTGTGCCCGTACTTAAAACAGGGCTGAAATGGGACTTAACATGTGTTTGCCCCTTATGCTGGCCCTTTACAAAGCGATAGGCTTCATTCACACTAAATTAATCAATACATTTGACCCAATGCATTAAAAGTAAAAGTATGGAAAGCAAATGAATGGACGCAAAAACCTCAGAACTACATATTTAAATCTGAAATGACAATGTTGATTATACTATAAAAAGAAATATAGACTATACTTGATTCTCTCTGTAGACTAATTTATAGCTTGACAAATAACAGTTCAGGGGCAATATAACAAACCTTGACAAGTATTTGAAAGGTATAAAAATCAAAGAGAGAGTGAAATATTATTTGAGACGCAAGTGAGAATAAAGGCATACAATTAATGCAGGAACAAAATTAAGTAGTGGAAAATTTAGGATGAATATAAAGCAGCATTTAAGAACAGTCAGTCCATGGAGTAGTACACCAGCAGAAACTGAGGTCTTGAGTTTAAAATTGGACTGGACAAAGCGGTGGAAAATAAGGCAGAAGAAACAATCACTTATTTGCTGAGTGACATGTAAAATGAATTAATTCTTATTTTACACATGTAAATTACTCAATTCATATGCACAAATCCAAATATTCTAGTATAGAAAAAATGCTGGCCAACAAAACGTAGACCTGAAAATTTAAGCACAAGTATTCAGAAGTTGGGTTAGGAGACTTCTTTACTATTTATAATTCTTGGACTGTTTTGCATGAGGATTGAAGTAGGTGAGGTGAGAGAAGAGTTGACACTAATGTAATATGTCATACAGTTAAATGGAAACCTACTTGAGTGACTAGTTAAATTCAAATCTGGACTACCTGGCAGGCTGAGTTTAGAGAAACACTCAGTAAATTATAAACAAGTATTTCACGAGGCAACAAGTCCCATTACATCATAATATTGTAAGTATTTATGGAATACATAGAGTAACAGAAGACTACAGGCCCTACCAAAATAGCAACACAGGTCCTAGTTGAACTTCAGGCTGGAACTTCATTCTTTCAATTAAAAACAAAAGATTCAATGAAGGGGGAAATGTCACCTACGATTTTCAGAATTCTCTGGAAAAAGAATGAGGAGTACTCGTGGCACTTTAGAGACTAACAAATTTATTTGGTCATAAGATTTCATGGGCTAAAACCCACTTCATCAGATGCACAGAGTGGAATTACAGTAGGAAGATTATAGAGAGAGAACATGAAAAGATGGGGGTTGCCATACCAACTCTAAAGAGACAAATCAATTAAGGTGGGCAGCAGGAGAAAAAAAACGTTTGTAGTAATAATCAGGACGGCCTTTTACAAACAGTCGACAAGAAGGTGTGAGTCACAGTAGGGGGGGAATATTAGCATGGGGAAATGGTTTTTAAGTTTATGTAATGACCCATCCACTCCCAGTCTTTATTCAAGTCTAATTTGATGGTGTCCAGTTTGCAAATTGATTCCAGTTTGTAGTTTCTCGTTGGAGTCTGTTTCTGAAGTTTTTTTGTTGAAGAATTGCCACTTTTAGGTCTGTAATTGACTGTCCTGGGAGGCTGAAGTGTTGGGGGCTGAAGCCTCTAAAACCTCTCCAGCACACCATCAAGGATCTACAACCTATACTGAAGAACAATCCCTCACTCTCACAGACCTTGGGAGACAGGCCAGTCCTCGCTTGCAGACAGTCCCCCCAGCCTGAAGCAAACACTCACCAGCAACCACACAACAAAAACACTAACCAGGAACCTATCCTTGCTACAAACCTATTGCCAACTCTGCCCACATACTTATACAAAGGACACCGTTATAGGACCTAACCACATCAGCCACACCAACAGGGGCTCGTTCACCTGCACATCTACCAATTTGATATATGCTATGGACATAGCAGAATCTCACCAGTGGCCTGTCATGTATCCACCATGCATTTTGACACAGAGACAAGATGCGGTGGCCCAAACATATGATGGGCAGCAATACCATGGGCATGAATATTTCAAAGTTATGAATTCTCATACTATGATCTTGAGTCCTACAATTTGTAGGTGGCTCACCTTCTGAACTTCAGTACTTACTCAAAATAGCCACCATCTCTCATTACTTTCTCATTAGTGAAGCCACAGGCTGGCCTTCACAGAGATGGCCACCCTTTCCTTATAGGCTTTGCTTGTGGCACCAAGGCTGCCCTGAAGATAAGGGTCAAGTGAATGACAGTTGGAATGTCTGAGATGTTTGGGGACTTACTGGTGGTACTTGGGGCCAGTAATGAGCTCCAATATCTCTTGCCCCTGCCAGCTGGCCACCCACTGCTGCCACTGACTGTTCTTCTAGCTGGTCCTTCCTGAACAGATCCAGCAATGACAGGCCCAAGAGGAGAGGTAGAGGGGCTTTCTGCAAAGCAGGTGATGTAGTGTACCCTTGGCAATCAACAGAAGCAACTGCCCCCTACCCTCATGTGTAAAGATCTATCTGGCCTGCAAGAACATGACAGGTATGCATGTCATGCACAAAGCAGCTCAGCCAACTGAATCCTGGACAAATGGTTCTAAATTTAAGTCAGTTACCAAGGAAAAGAAGAACAGAAAACCATTATAATGCATAGTGTGGACATTTCCCACATTTAGTTCATTTTTCCAACATTAAAAATAGGATTCTTTACTACAAATATTTCTGTTTATGAATGTTTGACTCAAGTGATGCCACAATTTCATGGTTAAAGGAAGCTGTCAAGTATTTAAGTCCAAAATGTAGCTTTTGTTACTTATTGTATACAAATTTATATCAATAGCAGCATTCAAACATTTAAAAATAGATACAAATAGATTTGTGTAAATATTAAACAGCACTACCAGGGTTTCTCAAACGCTTTCATTGTGTGGGCCTCATCTTAAAGTCTCTTATGAATCCCTCTCCACCCATTCATAATTACACAGGGAACTTTTCTTTTTTAGCTTTTAATGTAACATAGCAACTAGAAATGAAGTTCTAGCCAGTATAACCAACAGTCAGTTTTTCTCCATACTGCCAGAAACTGTTCTTTGGACCACAGTTTGGGAAAGTATACTGTATGCTACTACACAAGAACCAGAAACTGGGCAGTCCAGTTTCATTATCCATACCAAAATGAAATGCAAAAAGTAAATAAATTCAGTTGTTAAAACACTTTCCCTTTCAATACTTCAAGCTTTTATAAATAAGACATGAATAGAGACTTTTCAGCATATGATTTTTAATGTATGTTTCATTAAAATCCTAAATTTGCAACCTGAATGTAATTCTAAATCCAGAATGTTAAATAAGGAACTAATACAATATTGAAATTATCTCAGGTTATTTTTGTTACCATGGGTTTGATTTTATAAAAACAAACATAATACCAGGATTTTATAGCATTAATTATGCAATATTATGGGCTGTTTGACTAAGATGGTACAGTTATTATCCCACTGGTTGTAAAGAATGATATATACAGCTATTTTATTTAAAGCCAGAGAGCCTACTTTTATTTCAAATGCTAGAGTTTTTGTCACCGACTTCAACCGAAGCAAAAGTAGGTACTTTGTTTTTGCAAAATAATGTTTTATTTTTAATCCAATTACACATGCATTGGTGCTCTGACAGTGTGTCCACTTACTTATATATATATAAAAATGGATATATGGTATGCCTTTTGGCATGGAGAGATATATATATCTGTCCATCCCCTTGAAAAATCCAGCATTGCCTGTGGAAAGCTAGTTAACAAAAAGACTGATTCTTACTGCTGTTTTTTAAGATACTGTAGTTGCTATCTAAGAAAGAAATTGCTGCTATTCAAAAATAGTGAAATTTTTGCAGAATTAAGTGAATAAGAATTCTCTTCCTAGAGTGATAAATGTAATGGAAGATAACATGCACATAAATCAAGATTTTTGCCTTTTTGCCTTTTATCTTTATCTAAATGGTTTGGGGGTTTTTGCCCTGAATCAAGATATATATTTTTTTTATTATGGGTAAGCTTACTTCTAAGTTATTAAATGTCAGCAGACTACAGCACTCCATAGTAAGATTTGCATGAATTATTAGTAAGAATTGCATGCATTGCCAAAATAATTTCCTATTTAGAGTCACAGAAAAATACGGATATATTGCAAGAAAAAAAGTTAGTTACCCTTCTGATAGAAGAATTTCCGATAATAGTATGCACCAAGGTCCACGTGTTCAACGATGTATCTTTTCACTCTATCTAAATGTAACATCAGATTTTCCTTGGGTACTTCAAGTACTGCCACTCCTGCATTTGTGCAATGGGAGCTAAGAGCAGACTCAAAAGAGGCACTTTCGCATCCACTGAAGGAACCTGAATTAGATTTGGACAGGCTGATCTTACGTTCTCCTTCCCCGCCAATCTCATTACGAAAATAAGGACAACTCATCACAAGTTCATTGCTTTTATCATCCCCCTGGTCCATACTGATACTTCCTTTTGAATTCAGGTCTTCAGTGCTGCCCATAGGAGAATTGAAACTTGCAGAATGGGACAACGGCCCAGAAACTAATGATGCTGCAGCAGCAGCAGAAGCTCCTGTTGTAGTGTTTCTTCTTTTAATAACATTATGTCGGTTGATTGCTGCTTCATTTAAATCAAATAATATACTCTGAACATCATAATGGGCAAAGCATTTTGGACAAGTCCAAGGCCTGACACTGTCTTCTGACCTGTTATCTTCAAGGTCTGAAGACTTTGAGAGTTCCCCTTCACCTTTGGCATTACGCAACTTACGAAAAATAGAAGAATCTCCAGTCTCTGATTTTGAGCGCCTTTTAAGTGGTTTCTCCCTTTCTTTAAAGAGTCTGAGGTTCTCTCTCTGAGTGATAGGCCCATCTATTACATCCAAAGAGAATCCTGAACCCTTGCTTCCACTGGCTATCAGAAGTTCACTGAGCTTGGCTGGAGCTGGGCTTCTCTGATCAGACTTCTCATCTTTATAACCCTTTAATAAATCAAAAAAACTGTCCCCTGAAGTTCCCTGCTTATCTATTGAGGATGTGCTTCCATATTCCCTGTGCAGTGATGGCCCAGATTTAAAAGTGGGTGAAATACATTCATCAAAGCTATCCACATCAAGCTCACTGAGGGTAATGTCGCTGTTACTGCGTTGTCTTATTCTGCGAAGGGCTTTCCTAGGGGAACTGGGGTAACCATCAGGTGTAAGAAACCTAGAATCTAGATTCTCAGATTGTCTTGTTTTGTTTTTAAGAGTGTTCTGAATACTCTTTAACATGACAGAGTCACTTGCATTCAGGTTAACAGAGCTCCCCTGACTCCCAGGACTGCTTTTAGAAGACATACTATCAAGGCAACTTGATGTTTCAATTTCCTGACTTGATCTGCTAGTTTCTTTGACATTTTCCTTCCTTGGGGGCCAATCAGCAATCCTGGCCCTAACTCCCATTTTGGGAACACCAGGAGTAGAGGTAAGGTGGTGGGAACCTTCACTGCGTGGAGGCCCCACTGGAGCCATGACTGCAGAGCCTAAGCTGCCATTCTGTGACCTAAAGCGCCTCATGTAAAAGTCATCTGAGTGGACTTTAGAACCTCCATCTGTTCCAACTGCTACCCCAGTGGCAACAGCTCTTTCAGTCTGGGACCGCTTCAAGCTGGTCATGATTTGTAAATAATGTTCAGTTTTAGTAAGTTCCAAAATAAGATACAGTCATCTCTGCTTTTCAAATGCACAATTCCCTTTTGGAGAATAGTCTCAAAAATATACACGGGTTGCATGAGATCTCAGTTGTGGTCATTTTAAGAAGTGGTTAAATGACAGCTATCCAGGAAGTTCAGGTCTTCAATAAGTTTTGATATGTAGCAGCTCTTCTAGCTTCTGCATTTTAATAGGTGGCCATATTCCAATAGGCCTAAATTGTTTTAACATCACTTGAGTTCCAAAACTTCAGAGTTATTCTAATCCAGTGATTTTATACCTAGAAGAGAGAAACAGGGAGACAAAAGTATTAGTAATTTTATGTAAATGCATTATCCCACAACCAAATGTATTAAATAAATTACTACACTAAAGCTATATGTAAAAATACACACTTCATTTTTAAACCTTCCTACACTGTATCAAAAATGTAGAGTGGTGGAATTTTCATGTATTGTATCTATAGATTTGCATGCAGAAAGACTATTACTACTGTTGTATGCAGGATTTGTGCACAAAGCACACCTACTGAACAGGTCAGTGCTGTTCTATAGGTTGGCTGGCAGAGAATATTACAAAACAAAGCAGAGAGCAGTCTGCCCCTAGCAACAGCTCTAATCTTATGCACAGTATCCCAAGAACCCTAACTAGGTCCTAAAATACTTCAGTGTCACAGGTATGCTCCACAATAAAGCACACATATACTGTACAAATCATTGATTTATCACACATTCTGTAGACTAATAGAGTTAGAAGAATACAATTCTTTAAACGTTTGTAAGCAAGACTAATGTTTAGATGTCAATCACCATTGTGAATAATTAAAAATCAGTATCTACTGTTCCCATTTGTTACTATTTCACAATTACTTATACTACTGCTAACAACAAAACTGCAGAAAGCTAATGAGAAAAAGATTCTGAAAGGTTTCTACAGGAGACAACTTATTTCAGTAACACTTATCCTACACTTTTCCCCCCCGAGTCCGATTTATACAAAAGCTGAATATTTTGGAAAATATGTAGCATCCCTTCAACCCCATTTTCCCACTTGTTGCATATACTCAATGTGAACATGCATGCGCACGCACATACACACACACACGCAAACTTTTGCATACCCAGTGTGATGGGGCAAGGCCACATGGCTATAGGAAAGTGCTAAGGAACAGATATGTTAGTCTCAGGCTAAACAAATCCCTGGTACCATTGGAACCTTCTAGGAAGCAGTAGAAATAGCTAGCCTGATTGGTGCACCTGAAGCCAATCAGGGGCTGGCTGAAACCAGTTAAAAACCTCCCAGTTAGTTAGACAGGTGGATGTGGATGTCAGGAACTGCGGGAGGAAGTTTTGCTGTTGGTGAGACTGAGTGGTAGACTACATATCATACGCAAGGAAGGAGGCCCTGAGGTAAGGGTGAAGTGGAGTTTGAAGAAGCGGGGACTGCTGTGGGGAAGTAGCCCAGGGAATTGTATTGTGTTTTGTGGCTAAAAGGTCAGCCATCTAAGCTGATACTATTAGGGTCCCTGGGCTGGAGCCCAGAGTAGAGGGCGAGCCCGGACTCCTCTCTTTTTCTACCTCCCTTAATTAATCACTGAAATTGGGAGACAACAGAGACTGTGCCATGAAGGATAGCTTCTCCTCACTGGCTTATGATGAAAATGGCTCAATAGGCTGTGACCTTGTCTCTAGAGAGAGAAGGGTTAAGTGGAGGGTCACAGTGAGCCTCTGAGGCTAGTGAAATCCGCCAGGAAACGCAGGATCCACGAAGATAAGGACAGAGCTTTGTCAGGAAGTTAAACATTTCCATATCTGGTGTGACAAAGTACTGTGAATATCACAACTCCTCTATATTCCAGCTTCACAAGACTACTGAAAGAAATGCTCTTCTACATTTCTCAGCATCAAAACTGATGACAAAGCATTATGTTACTCTTTGAGGAGCTACAAAAAGTTATACAAATACGCCCTGATTGGTAGAAGACAAAGGCATGAGAATGTCAGCATAAAATCCTGTACTGCTGTGTACATCCTTTAACAAAAAGAAGTGGATCATTTTCGAAGACTAAACCAATTACACAAAATATGGCCTTTAAATACTTGCCAAATACCTGTGGAAAGATGCTGCTGAACCAGCACCACGTTGACAATGCAGTATTGTCTATGAATCAAGGGCTCTGGTGCTTCTAGGAAAACTATGCTTTCTGCAGTCAGCTCTCAAAAGTAATGAGTACTTACTTCCACAGTAATTAAATACCCTGCCAGAACATTTTCTACTTCCAAAGGCAGTACGTTTTAATTTCACTTGCCATAGACAGAACCAGTTTGAAACAGCAGCAGGTATTTATATAAAGTTGAACATTTAGGAAGGAAAAATGCAAATTAATTCTAGTACACATAGCAAAAACAGTGCTAGCAGTTTGTGATACTGATGTTTTTGTGCAGCCATTCAGACATGCAATTGTCTTCCTAGTAACACTTCATCAACCAATATTTATAAAAAATCCATTTTACATAGCTAAATAGGCTAACTGTTGAAGGCTGACCGGCTACTTTGGTCACAAAACTACTGAATTTTCAATTATTTCACAAGCCAAACTTTTCATATATGGTCACTAATTGTGTGTTCCTCATTTTGAGCCTGGGAGGGGCCAGTCAGTAGCTGCTCTTATTGAGACTGGAGGATTTGATATGCAGAAATGCTGAGCACTCTCAGCGGAAACTGAAGTCAACCAAATATGTTCTATGAACTTACAGGATCATAAGAACAGCTTTACTGGATCAGATCAATGGTTCAGCTAACCCAGTATCCTGTCTCTGGCAACAGCCAGTACCAGAGGCTCCAGAGCAAATCAACAGAACAGGAAGAATTCGAGTGATCCATCCTGTCATCCAAGTCCAGCTTTTGTCAGTCAGAGGCTAAGGGTCACCCAGAGCATGGGATTGCATCCCTGATCACCTTGCTAATACCCATTGACAGGCCGATGCGCCACGAATCTATCTAATTCTTTTTTGAACCCTGTTATACCTTTGGCTTTCACAATATCACATGGCAACAAGTTCCACAGGTTGACTGTGTATTGTGTGACAAAGTATTTTGTTTGTTTTAAAACCGATGCCTATTAATTTCATCGGACGACCCCTAGTTCTTACGTCATGTGAAGATTTAAAAACACTTCTCTATTCATTTTCTCCATGCCACTTATGATTTCATAAACCTCTATTGAAGGCATCTGTCGAAGGACATCTCTTTTCAAAAATGAACAATCCCAGTCTTTTTAATCTCTTATATGAAAGCTGTACCATGCCCCTAATAATTTTCATTGCATCTTTTCCAATTCCAATACATCTTTCTGAGATGGGGTGACAAGAACTGCATACACTATTCAAGGTGTAAATGTTCCATAGATGTATGCAGTGGCATTACTATATTTTCTGTGTTACTATCTATTCCTTTCCTAATGGTTCCAAACATTCTGTTAGCTTTTTTGACTGCTGCCAAATACTGAGTAGATGTTTTCTGAGAACTATCCACAGTGACTCCAAGGTCTCTTTCTTGAGTGGTAATAACTAATTTAGACCCCACCATTTTGTTCGTATAGTTGGGGTTATTTTTCCACTGTGTATTCCTTTGCAATTATCAACAGTGAATTTAATCTGTCATTTTGTCACCAGTCACCCAGTTTAGTGATAGCCCTTTGTAAAACTCTTTGCAGTCAGCAATGATCTTTATTATCTTGGTAATTTTTTATCCTCTTTCATCACTTTACTCTTCACTCCGTTGTCCATATTATTCATGACCATTTTGAACAGCACTGGTCCCAGTACAGATCTCTTGGGGACCCTGCTATTTACCTGTCTCTACTGTAAAAACTGTCCATTTATTCCTACCCTTTGTTTCTCATCTTTTAAACAGTTACTAATCCATGAAAGGATCTTCCCACTTATCCCATGACAGTTTACATGCTTAAAACCTGGGGATTACAATGGTTGAGAAGCTGGATACAAGTCAACAGTATGTCCTTGTTCCCAAGAAGGCTAACGGCATATTGGGCTACATTAGTAGGAGCACTGCCAGCAGACTGAGGGAAGTGATTATTCCCCTCTCTCTGGCACTGGCAAGGCCACAACTGGAGTATTGCATCAAGTGTTGGGGACCCCCACTATAGAAAGGATGTGGAAAAACTGGAAAGAGTCCAGCAGAAAGCAACAAAAATGATTAGGGGGGTGGGGCACATGACTTATAAGAAAAGAAAGGGGGTGTGGGGGGATTTGACCTTCAACTATCTGAAGGGGGGTTCCAAAGAAGACGGAGCTAGGCTGTTCTCAGTAGTAGCAGATAACAAAACAAGGAGCAATGGTCTCAAGTTGCAGTGAGGGAGGTCTTGGTTGGATATTAGGAAAAACTATTTCCCTAGAAAGGTGGTGAGGCACTGGAATGGGTTACCTAGGGAGGTGGTGGAATCTCCATCCTTGTGGGTTTTTAAGGCCCGGCTTGACAAAGCCCTGGCTGGGATTATTTAGTTGCGGGTTGGACTAGATGACCTTCTGAGGTTTCTTCCAACCCTAAATCTTCTATGATTCTATGATTAAGAGCCTTTGGCGAGGGACCTTGTCTCACCAAACGCTCTTAATAACGGCTCAAGTAACTTCTCCCACACCAATAACTGCTCAAATAACTTCTCCCTCACCAAGGTCCCTCACCAATAACTTTGGTGAGGGACCTTGTCTCACCAAAGGCTCTTAATAACTGCTCAAATAACTTCCGACCAGCACTACAAAAAGGAGGATTCTCCCTGGACTCCTGAAGGTCGAAGCAACAGACTGGACATCTACATAGATTGCTTCAGTCAACGTGCATGGGCTGAAATTGTGGAAAAGCAGTATCACTTGCCCCATAACCTCAGCCATGTGGAACACAATACCATCAACAGCCTCAGGAACAATTCTGACATCATAATCAAAAAGACTGATAAAGGAGGTGCTGTCATCATCACGAACAAGTTGGAATATGAATAAGAGTCTGCTAGGCAGCTCTCTAACTCCACATTCTACAGGCCATTATCCTCTGATCCCACTGAGGATTACCAAAAGAAACTATATCATCTGCTCAAGAAACTCCCTGAGAAAGCACAAGAACAGATCTGTACAGACACAGAATCCCAATGGGGTATTCTCTTTGCTATCTAAGATCCATAAACCTGGAAATCCTGGATGCCCCAT
This sequence comes from Dermatemys mawii, assembly GCA_007922305.1. Classification (NCBI taxonomy): domain Eukaryota; kingdom Metazoa; phylum Chordata; order Testudines; family Dermatemydidae; genus Dermatemys; species Dermatemys mawii. The sequence continues at coordinate 39,764,022 of ML677332.1, read as the reverse complement.
CAGGCATTGGCACCCTAACAGCAGAATTGTCTGGCTAGGTGGACTCTCTCCTCAGGCCCTACGCTACCAGCACTCCCAGCTATCTTCGAGACACCACTGACTTCCTGAGGAAGCTATAACCCATAAGTGATCTTCCAGAAAACACTATCCTGGCCACTATGGATGTAGAAGCCCTCTACACCAACATTCCACACAAAGATGGACTACAAACTGTAAGGAACAGTATCCCTCATAATGTCATGGCAAACATGGTGCCTGAACATCGTGACTTTGTCCTCACCCACAACTCTCTCACATTTGGGGACAATATATACCTTCAAGTCAGCGGCACTGCTATGGGTACCCGCATGGCCCCACAGTATGCCAACATTTTTATGGAAGACTTAGAACAATGCTTCCTTAGCGCTCCTCCCCTAATACTCCTACTCTACTTGCGCTACATTGATTACATCATCATCTGGACCCATGGAAAAGAGGCCCTTGAGGAATTCCACCATCATTTCAACAATTTTTATCCCACCGTCAACCTCAGCCTGGACCAGTCCACACAAGTTGTCCATTTCCTGGACACAACAATGCTAATAAGTAGTTGTCACATAAACACAATGCTGGAAACCTATTGACCACTATAATTACCTACATGCCTCCAGCTTGCATCCAGGACACACTACACGATTCATTGTCTACAGCCAAGCTCTAAGATACAACTGCATTTGCTCCAATCCCTCAGACAGAGACAAACACCTACAAGATCTCTACCAAGCATTCTTAAAACTACAATACCCACCTGCTGAAGTGAAGAATCAGATTGACAGAGCCAGAAGAGTACCCAGAAGTCACCTACTACAGGCCAGGCCCAACAAAGAAAATAACAGAACGCCACTAGCTGTCACCTTCAGCCCCCAACTAAAACCTCTCCAGCGCATCATCAAAGATCTACAACATATCCTGAAAGACAATCCCTCTTTCTCACACATCTTGGGAGACAGGCCAGTCCTCACTTACAGACAGTCCCCCAAGCTGAAGCAAATACTCACCAGCAACCACACACCAAAAAAACTAACCCAGGATCCTAACCTTGCAAAGCCTGATGCCAACTCCGTCCACATATCTATTCAAGTGACACTATCATAGAACATAATCACATCAGCCACACCATCAGGGGCTCATTCACCTGCACATCTACCAGTGTGATATATGCCTCATGTGCCAGCAATGCCCCTCTGCCATGTACATTGGCCAAACCAGACAGTCTCTACACAAAAGAATAAATGGACATAAATCTGATATTAGGAATCATAACATTCAAAAACCAGCAGGAGAACACTTGAGCCTCTCTGGTCACTCAGTAACAGACTTAAAGGTAGCAATTTTGCAACAGAAAAGTCTCAAAAACAGACTCTAATGAGAAACTGCTGAACTGGAATTAATTTGCAAACTGGATACCATTAACTTGGGTTTGAATAGAGACTGGGAGTGACTGGGTCATTACACAAATTGAATCTGTTTTTCCATGTTAAGTATCCTCACACCTTCTTGTCAACTGTCTGAAATGGGCCATCTTGATTATCACTACAAAAGGTTTTTTTTCCTCCTGCAGAATGTCATACATAAGACATGGGAGGTAACTATCCTGCTCTACTCTGCACTGATGAGGCCTCAATTTTGGGTACCACATTTCAGAAAAATGGTGATACATTGCAGAGAATCTAAAAGAACAACAAAATTGATCAAAGGTTGAGAAAACCTGACCTGTGAGGACAGGTTAAAAAACTGGACATGTTTAGTCTTGAGAAAAGAAGACTGAGGGAGCCCAACAACTCTCTTCAAACATGTTAAGTGCTGTTACAAAGAAGATGGGGATCAATTTTTCTCTGTGTCCACTGAAGGTAGGGCAGGAAGAAATGGGCTTAATATGCAGGAAGGGAGATTTAGGTTACATATTAGGTAAATTTTCAAATGATAAGGGTAGTTAAGCTCTGATACAGACTTCCAAGGGAGGATGTGGAATCACCATCACTGGTGGTTTTTAAGAACGAGTTGGACAAACTCTTGACAGGAATGGTTTACATTTACATGCACAGGGGACAAGACTTGAGCTCATGAGCCCTACATTTCTATTATTCCATTCCATGAGTAAGCTACACAAAATAACAGGAATGTACTGATAATAGCCCCTTCTTTAGCATGTTATGTGTTCAAGCTACCACACTGAACACCTACCCTCACATTAGCTCTGTGAGACAGGTACACTATGTTTTTGGGTCTAGAGATCACCACAAATGGTTGCATGTGCAGTAGTAGAGAATGGAAACTGAGCAATTATAGGCAGATAGACTTGTATACAAAGATTTTATTTTGATGATAGTACTGGACAGAAACGAGAACTAACTCTCAAAGATAAAAGGATATTTATCCAGCTGCACCTCAAAAGATTCCTGCACAACATCCCCTTTGAGAATAATTTAAGGGAAGTCAACTGAGTGTTCTTTAAAACAGACTGCTAAGAGAGAAAAAAAAATTAAGGACAGAACTGCCATTATTTTACTTTTGAGGCCTTTAAAAAGATGTATTAGGAGTCTTGAACAGAGAGTTTAATTTGAAACAAAAAGCTATTATCCTTATTAAAATTAAGTAGTTTAAACATACTCTTTGCTTTATACTTAACATCTGTTCTTAATTAAAAATCCAGCTGCATGAAATAATATTTCTTCTCTTAAAATTAAATTAATTGTGTGTGCAGCACAGAAAACACAACTGATTCAGAAAGTCACTAAGTATTCTTTAAATGATGTCTGTGGCTGCACAAAGACTCCCCAAGAACCAACAAAAAAGAATGCTCTATAATGGGAAAAGCTTTTTGTGAAGACATAGATTTTTATTTAAATGTTTTTAGTTCCATTCAGACCCAAGAACAAGGGGTCATTTTGTACACCAAAAAAGGAAAACCATCTTCAGTTGAAGTTTGGCACACATACTGTATATATCTAAATTGATGAGGCTTCATAAATCTAGCCCAAAAAAGTGTTTAGACTTCCAATTCTTATGTAACATAAACAAGCATAAAAGCACAGCTCCCTGTGGAAAATCTTAAATACAAGAAAAGCTTTTTGCCTTTTGATAACCATGTTTATTGAGGATTCATTTTCCAAAACATCAACTTTACAAATTAAAAAAAATAAACAACCAAACTCCACACTGTGAAACAACGTAACAACTCCTGACTCGCTCCTTTTCTCATTAGGTATATTGTAGATGCCTCCAACACATTTTGAGTTAAAAGCTAACCAAGATCTGATGGCTCAGTGGGTTAAAATTTTAAAGCTCATGCAAACAGGGTTTCTCTCTGGCTAATAGTTCAAAGGTCTCCAAACTTTTTGAGGGCCATATTAGATTTTTGAAGGGGCTTCGTGGACCGCTGCCACAGCCCTCTCCCCGCCGCCGCTTTGCTCCTCTGGCCAATGTCGTGACCCCCCCTCCTTTGTTTTTCCAGCCTCTGCCTCCCCCATTTTGCTCCTCCAGCAGCTGCCGTGACCCCCGCACCCTTAGCTCCTCCGGCCATGCTGTAGGGACACTCACCCCTTTGCTCCTCCAGCCACGCCGCTGCCGTGACACCCCCCCCAACCCCGCTCCTCCAGCCGCACCGGGGGTGCATTCACCCTTCCGCACATGGGGCAGCCGGCACCAGTTCGCCATGGGGGGAAGGGGAAAGGAGAGCAGTGGCTTCTCCACATGCCTGCTCAGCTGGGGCCAGACAAATCGATGCCACGGACCAGATCCGGCCCCTGGGCCGTAGTTTGGAGACCCCTGGATTTAGCACATTCTCTTATCAATAGCTAAGATTTGCTTTTAATAGTCATCAGATGCTATTAAAAGATTTTAAAGTACAAAGATTCACTTGAGTTTTTGAATCTTGAGAACCTGGTGACAAAGCTTAATGAATTAAACTATTAACAACATAACCATTAAATTCAAAAGTTACGAGGAGATCTTGAAACTTTCAGCCTCACACACAAGAGATTAATATAACAGTTAACAGAACAGGTAAAACCACAGTCCTTGGTACAGAGCACATGCATTAATACAAAAGGTCAAGTACTTTGAGGAATTTTAAAATGTTCTGAGCATACTCTTTCTGCATGTAAGAATTAATGCAAGAATCAGATTGTTTCCAGTGGTACAACATGGAGACCAAATACTTCAAATGCAAACTCATTTGCAGATACTGAATTATTACTTTACAGCATTGGCAAGTATGTTAGGCCTCATCAAAGGTGAACAAAAAAATGTGTGTGGCGGGGGGAAGAATGGAGAGAAAAGACAAAGTCTACAGTACTAAAATTATCTCAGCATAGAACTGTGCACTGCATGGCCACAATATTTGCAATTTAAAATAAATATATATATATATATAATAAATATCTTATTAAACAATATGGTTGACTCGCATTAGAAGTGGGCATTAATGATGGATTTTAAAAGGAAAGAATAGTCAACGGGTGAATGAGTAAGAGCCCTGGCTCAACAAGAAGCACAAAAGATTCTCTCAGAACAACTTTTTGTATGGATTCCTCCACATCAATCATGAAACAGATGCTGTTCTTTAATTTGTCTACCTAGACAATTCAAATGTTATATATACAAACAAAATAATATTTATATAATGCAATGAAAATTCTGCACCCCCAATTATGCAAAAACCCAGCATTTTGAAGCTACACTCTGAGGAGAGGGACTTTGTCTGCTGATCATCTGTTAAATGAGACAAAGATCAAAGGTGTATGATATATAAGAAAATACTAAACTGTCCATGGTTCCTGCTTTGAGCTAAGGCTGTTGGGAACTTGTAACCATAAAAGAAACCAAAATCCACCTCTGTGCGGTTTGAAGGACTGACAACTACTAGTATCCTTGCTGGAGATGAGGGGGTGATATCTGCTAAGCTTATTAGCACATCTGTAGGTTCCTTTTTTGTTTTTAACATGTTTTCTCTGTAATGCTTTTACCTTGAGAATAAGTGTGTTTGCTTTTGAAGAGCTGTGAGGAAACTCTTAATTGTTGACAATTATGTTGTTCATAGCCTTCAAAGAGAAAGCAAAGCACAGATGTTGGGCCTGATTATGCAGTCTGGCTTGCTGAGGATATCACAGTGTAAGCGGGGAACTGAGCAGCCTGAAAAAATCCCAGTCTGAAGAGGGAGACACACTAGTCTCTACCCATGAAAGGTGATGGCTGAGGAACTGGGAGGAACCATGAATGGGGAATACAGGTGCAGCTGCCCTGAACTTGACAGCTAGCTCTACAAACATATTTCAATATGTCAACTTGAGTTGAAGAAAAAAGGTCTAAAGTAGTTTATAAAACAAATATAACTTTTGTCATCTGTGGTTTTCTCTATGGTTAGTGTCTTACCTATTAAATATAATCAGTAAAGGAAAATATCTACATCTGTTGCTCGTTTGCATGCATAACATTTCATAAAATAAAAACAGATTTTAAATTATTTAGATTCTAATGTTAAACCTCCACAAGCAAATTACCTAGAGTACAGTACATGTGTGGGTGTATTCCTGTTTCAGTGCATCAACAACTTAATCAGCCTTCCACATTATATCTGATTACAGTTCATTATATAAAATCATGCTGGTAACAGTTCAGAAAGAATCATGCTTAACCCTTTATGAAAAAGACAGGAATCATATTTTGAACACACTGGCTTGATTTCCCCCAGTGTCCCTAATCATTTAGGGCTAGACCCACAAAGGAATTTAGGAGTATAACTGCCACTTTAAATCCAACATTTATATCTTTTACACCCCTTCTTAGCTGCTGCCTAACCATATATGCAAAAAAATAATAAAATAAGAATTAAGTATATTATAAAAATAAAGTTTGAACAGCCAACCTCAGTCTAGCACCTCTGAGATGTACATTTTTTTATGATGACAAGAAATGCTTTAGTAATAAAAATAATAAATAGCTTTGCTAAAACTAAAAATATTGGTAACCCACTAGGAAGCACTATAAACAGCATGCTTTATTTAAAATTAACTACAAAAATTAGATGAAAAGATCTGCTTTGGAATAGTCCAAAGAAGTTTTTCTTTGGGTAAGGATCTATCACTTAAGGTTCCCTAGCAGCAAGTTAAAACAATGAAGTTACCGCTGCTTTGGGTTCTGAAAACCCTGGGTAATAGCCCCCTCCAATGAGTCTTGAAACTAGGATATATAAAATGGAAGTCACTATGCACTCAAGGGAGTTGACTGAACCCAACACAAGAAGCTGCAGCATCTTAAGTGTGACCAACACCTAGACCAGTCACGTAGAAAGGACCCTCCCTCATCCCAGGATTAAAAATAAGAAAATGTGGTGAGATTTAATTTCAAAGATTATATTTCCCCTTCTAGTCTTTAATATAACTGTAGGTTATCTTGCTGAGTCTATACTCTCTAGGTAAAACTCACGTAAGCCTCTTTTAGATTTTAGTTCATTTATAAATTCACAGAAATTGGCTTAAGAGATTGAAAATAATTTTTTTAAGCAATTGCAGATAATATACTAAACTTGCCCTTTATAGACCAACCTAGTCAAAGAGAAGTAACCACACTCTTCAAGGATTTTTTAAGAGAAGTGCACCTTTGGAAGTGTGATAATTGTGTTAGGTATCAAAGAACTGACAACTGCTGATCATAAGTAAATGTAATAAGAAATCTTGATAATTTACATTGTTTTTGATATAATCACTGAACCTCAATTCTAAACTCTGATAACTGCTTGCAAGACTACACTGGCTGTGTCTGTGCTTGACTGGTGAAATGTACATTAAATATTAATGTGGTTTTGGGTGAATTAATAAATTGTTAGTTGGTTAAGAATAAGCAGTGTTCCAGTTTGAGAGATACTGTTCAAGTTAAAAAAAATCTGACCTGAAAAGAACCTAGTGTTAAACTAGTACAACAATGCTCCCTGGACTCAATTAAAAAGGGGTGATCCTCTTCAATTCTATTATATTTTGGCAAACCTGGGTTAGTTAGATTTCAGCTTTAAAATCTATCTTGCATCCCGACAAATTCATAAATTGACCCGTTTCATGTTTACTGCTGTGGATCATACTCAGAGAGAGGTGCCTCCTGATAGGCATTTCCTATTGGTTAGCTTAGATGCCTCCCCACTCAGAATGTTGACTTCTATAAATCCCATCCTTATGCACCTAAATTTCCCCATGTACTGTATAGGTAGCCTGGGAATTTAACAATGGTGAAATAATGGTCTTTTAAAAAATTAGGATTTTTTTTTTAAAAAATACTACTACTACAGCTAATTGCTACAAAACAAACTGAACTACTATGAAAACTAAGAGTCACAGCAGAGGGAAACTCAACATGGACAGCTGCTAAGGCTCTGTCTCAGGCTGAGACAGTCAAGAAGAAACCAAAGGTGGTTCACCTGTGCAGTGCTATATAACTATAGTGCCGTGCAAATCAGCAAATCATTCTAACCTATGTAGAATAGACGAGCAGGCCAAACGGAAATTGTTATGTGAAATCGCCAATCAAAGGTGCAATGTACACAAGCACACCTAGAGAGGAGCACCAACAGGGACACCACTTGAAAAAGAATACTGCTTATCTATTGCAGGCATGTTGTGAAAATTAAGTAGTTGGTGTATGCAAAGTATTAGATAAGTACTGAAGTTCACCACAAAACCAAAAACTTCCCAATGCAGAACCAGCCATGCAAGGTTTATTGTACAGCTCTTTTTTTCAAAGCTATTTCAAAATATGTTAGCAACTACATACAGTCCTGAACAGAGATTAGGATATGTTGGGAGTCACATATACCTCAACTTTTTGCACAAGCATAAGTGTGAAGAAGAGCAAAGCATCTGTGAATGTGTGTGAAAATTCTGCTTGTATGGACTTAGGCATTCTTAAAATATTCTGTATAATAACAGCATTGCCATTACTTTAGTAAGCCACAGCATGCCAAGTTCTTGAGTCAGCCCAAGAGTGTGAAAACGTTTTGCATGATGGGGAATGACGCCATCAAGAAGACAGTTGCTTCTAATTCTGAAATCTTAAAATTCCACATCATATAAGGAAGACCTTTAAAAAAAAATACCCAACAGAAACTTCATGTTTAATCAAATTTATCCCGCAGAGCAGCAAATCCCCTTCAGGACAGATAGAATATTAAAATTCCCAAGACTGTACAAACATCCCAGTACAAACAGCTGGATTCCACTTCTGCAGCAGGAGTGGTATACACTGTGTCAGTTAATTTTGTTAAGGCCAGGTCTACACTATAAACTTAAACTGGCATAACTATGTCGCTCAGGAGTGTGAAAAATCTACTCCCCTAAGCAACACAGCTATACCAACCTAGCCCCTGATACAAATAGTGCTATGTTGATGGAAGGGCTTCTTCTGTCATCATAACTACTGCCTCTTGCGGAGGTGGATTAAATATGTTGATGAGAGCAGCTCTCCATTCGGCATACTAATGTCTTCATCGAAGTTCTATGGCAGCACAGCTGAACCATTGCAGATGCGCCACTGCAGCGTTTTAAGTGTAGTCGTGCCCTAACTCTCCTCTGATCTTCAAATCAGCACTGAACACAGTGGTGTGACTGTTGGGACTGGGGCAAGGGTAGCAAAAAAATTGACACTGAGAAATGCTAAGCCAGGTCTAAACTACTCTGAACTACTAGATGGGCTGGAAAGGAGGGCAGAGAAGGGATTACTTCCCAATTCGAGTGAACCAAGGAATCAAATTGGAGGTGGAAGAGCTGCCATCTTTTAAGCTTTATTTGATGAAGACAGGCATTCATGAAATCAAAGAAATGCTTCAACAGATTGCCTAGATTTTCTTCGAATAATTGTTTTCATTTAAAATGAAAGCTAAATTAACTGTGCTGAAAAACTGAAGAACAATTCTAACCTCCAAGTGAGGTGTGAAATTTCTTATACCTCCTAAATAATGAACTAAAGAAGTTAAAAAACGAGCAGTGTTTAACTGAAATTTTTCTTCCCTAAAAGCCTCTGAACAGAAAATCCTTGAACTACAGAAGTCTACAAATTTCCGCAATGGAGTATCGATTTTCAGAAACAGACATTTGAATCCTCCTTTGGAATTCCCTTTCATGTATATCATAGGCTGTCCATTATTTCTAGATCACTGCTCTGAAAAAATACAGGAATTTTCCATAGCTAGGTAAGAGGATTTTAATGAATGGTGTGTCCTTAAGATCAATAGAGATCAAATATTTAACTGGGGAATTCACTTGTTTGCTCAGTTAGAAGAGTCATATTCTGAAGGTTTCCTCTGTGACAAGAAAACTGCAAAATACAGATGCAGCATGACTGTTTGCTTCCCTTGTCTTCTGGTATGCCTGCCAAAGTTCTTTGATCTTCATGCCGTTCTGCCACATGTCCCTGCTGTAGTCCTCCTCTCCCATGCCCCTTGTGATCTTTTCATAGATGTGTACATTTCTTTGGCTGGATCAGACCTGTGCTTGCAAACACTCTTCTTCCCAGGGACCAATAAAATCCACTACCTCCTGTGTACTCCAGCCTGGAGCATGTTTGGGGCATTGAGTGGTCATGATCAGCTGGGCATGAGAGCTCTACGCTGATCAAACATGAAATGGGAATTCAAAAGTTCCCAGGATTTTAACAGAAGAGGGGTTGTTTCCTGTGTTCCTGGTTGCTGTGCAGAGGAGTTGAAAATGATATCAAGAGCAGCAACAGTGGAGCATTGTGGGACACCTCCTGAAGGCCAATTCACTCAACTTATACAATGCTGTAGCTGTTATGCCTCTCTGTCGACCTCACAACATTGAACTAAGCACTACACCTCCATAGAAGTGGAGTAATTAAATCAATATTACAAGTGAGTTAGGTCGGCAGAAGGGACATAGTAGTGTAGCCACATACATTATTACGTAGATCCTTCGATCTAAGTTTGTAGTATAGACCAGGCCTTGGGCTATGTCTACACAGTAAGGTACGGGTGTGATTCTCCTGCTTGTGCACACATACTCAAGCTAGCTTTCATCAAGTAAGCACAAATATAAACAGCAGCGTAGCTGGAGTAGCGCTGGTAGCAGCAGTGGAGAATACTGGTGGGTATTTATTTGTATGCGTACATGAACAGGAGAATTAACCCCCGCCCCTTACTTACAACATAGACATAACATCTGACAATTTTAAAACATTCCTTAGATCTGTAGTCTGGATTTACCCTTTTACAAATTTCAAATTATAGATAAATTTAGAGCTAAGGGGCTTTGCCAAGATATACAATCACAATAAGAGAAAATGTCTCCAAATATCATTTCAAAGCTATGATTTTGAGATACTATAAAGCATAATCCTCAAGCAAATGGAAGTAATAAAGTGCAAAATTAAATGGAGAGGATGAAGTTCATAAGGGGGTCTGGATAACAAGGAAATAAGTAAAGAATAAAGAGAGGTTTCTGAGAGGGAGATAGGACAGAAACAGACTGTAAACAAGGGGAAGGATAAAAAGAAAAGCAACGGGTTGGGGGAAATATTAAGTTTTCCATTGCAACCCTGTTGGCCAAGCAATCAACACATTCTCTCTTCAACAACAAACATTTAAGCTCCTGCCCTTCTTTCTCTCCTTCCCACGCCCGTATAAATATACACAATGGTAAAATATTACATACAAAACTAAAATTTAGCCAAGCTAAAAGAAGTTCTTGATCTTATGTACTTCCTAAACACAAAACTCTTTCCTTGTTGGAGTCAACAGAAATATACACACCTTTTACTAGCAAATTTGGAAACAAACACTGAATTCTAGTCAGGTATTAAATAGAAGGGAGATGCTATCTAAGAGCTGGGTGTCATTATTACGGAGTACTGCACAAGAAGTCAGAAACATCTTTAAAAATTAGTCAGTGATGTTGAAATGGTATAAATATAGTTTTATGAATAATGCACTTGAAACAGACTGATAATTCCATTTTGCAGTATAATTTTAGAATTTTTTGATGTCAAGAGTTCCTACAACTTCAGAAAGATTGCATTTTAATCCCTTCATCCTTGCACTTTTAAAAACTGAATTCAATTAAAATCTGTGGGGTATGGATGGAAAAGATCTGGTGGTCATGCTTAAGTGACATATAGGAGCAGAGAAAAAAGGATACACTGGTAAAGAGATGTGCTAAGATTGAGTTGGAAACAAGACATGTGGTAGGAAATGGGGGTGCCACAGCAGAGTCACAAGGAACCTGTATGGCAAGAGAGGTGAGAAGAAGGAGGCAAACTCTGCCAAGACCAGCAGCTTATTCTAATGCGAGAGCAGCCCCAGCAGGGTACTATGGAACTATATTGGCTCCCTTGCATACATGAAATATTCCTTTCATAATTCAAAACAGCTGAATAAAATTTTTACCAAGCTTTCCATACATAGAATATTTACCTTTGGACTCAGAATAAGCATGATAAAAATTTAGCCTATAGGGTCATTTTTAAAAATAATTTTAAGACCAGGAAAGAGACTTCTAGTGAAAGTGCCTCCTTAGTCATAAATATAGTATTGCAAACAGGATGCTACTCCATTATGTGATGCTTTGATTTTTTTTTAATTCTGTATTTTGCCAGCCTACAGTGCTACTAATATCCACATAGCACATTTTCTATTCACAACCTGTCAACTAGAAAGCTTTGCACCCTACAAAGCTTTGCTTCTTCCGCTGCAAATATAGCAGTCAAAGCCTTCTGGGAAGTAGCCATAGAAAAACAAAAGCTCTAGGGACAGAGGTATAAAATCTAAAATTGGCATTCGAAGCAACTGGCGTTGGAAGACAAACTTATTTGGAGAGATGGAGCAGGAAGAAACCTTTAAGGGAGACAGAACTATGATGAGATGTATAACACAATTGTAGTGGATTGAGGGATGGAGCATGCTAAGGACAAGTCAGAAGAAAAATCAGCAATTCAGAGCACAATACCAACAGAAGATGGCAAATGGAACGTTGTCAGCGATTAAATGATTGGTAGCAACCAAGAGATGATACCTGAAAGAAGGAGAAAATAAAGTACATGGGGTTCTCTGGGCTAATTATTCCAGATCTTGGCTCATTCTATGTAGCTAACAGTGTTCAGTCACACTTCTAAGGCAGTGCGTGGAGGTGCCATGGCCATTGTTTCTACTTTGTTATGATAGACATCAATATACCACCTACCACAAACAGTAAAATCTTTCAGAAAGGAAAAGAACAGAAACATTATCTAAACATTAGTAGCTGAAAAGCTGTGTTGTCATGCTGGTATAATCTATAACAGGGGTAGGTAACCTATAGCATGCGTGCCAAAGGCAGCACACAAGCTGATTTTCAGTGGCACTCACACTGCCCACGTCCTGGCCACCGGTCCAGGGCTCTCCATTTTAATTTAATTTTAAATGAAGCTTCTTAAACATTTTAAAACCTTATTTACTTTACATATAACAATAGTTTAGTTATATATTAAAGACTTCTAGAAAGAGACCTTCTAAAAATGTTAAAATGTATTACTGGCACACAAAACCTTAAATTAGAGTGAATAAATGAAGACTTGGCACACCACTTCTGACAGGTTGCTGATCCCTGATCTATAAAATCATGTCTGTAAGGAAAATGGGATAGTAATAGACTGCAAATCCCAGTGGTAACTGAACTTGGTGATATTTCAGGAAGATATTGCTTCATACTGATTCAACAGACATTCCAGGCTTCAGAGGGATGTTTGGGGTTATTGTGCATGCTGGTTGTGTCGATTTGAATGTGGGTTGTGTTGTGCTGGGAGATTGGTATTGATTTGTGCACATGGCAAATGAGGGTCACGTGCTATCATAAAGGACAATGTGTGTTTGGGCTTATTGTATGTGCTAGCTGCGTGATTTTTCAACTGCCATTTGGTTTCTTAATTTTGAATCAACTAGTCCTTGAACTGACCTATTTGAATAAACTGAAGTGAATATTCTCTCTGCCCCTCCCGAAAAGGCTACTGTTCTCAAAAGCTGGTTTAGCACTTCGCAAGTTCTGGTTCTATGTGGTTAGCTAGTGATTTTCACCAATTCAGTCATTTGGATTTTTTTAAAACTTGGCACCAAACATGAACTGTTTTTTTAAAAATATAAATTTAAGTCATTTTAATATATTATAATAAATTTAGGCCTTAATACAGGTGGTCAATTACAAATTTAATTTAAATAATCCAATGTTTTTTATTTTAAAAGAAATCATTGATTTTTATTCATCCTGCTCTAATCAGAGATTTCTAGTACATTCAATAACCAGCCTCTCTCTTTTCCTCAGAGGGACCAAGCTGCTAATGAGCAAGCTGCTGACAGTTGGCAGTTAAGATTCTGTAACAATTCAGAAAGGTTTGTCGATGGAAATCATAGGCTGGCTGCAAGGAATATCTTTTGATATAGTGTTTTTTAAGAGGTCCCCATTAAAGCCTGAACAGGCTTATTGTGAAATTCAAGAAAACATTTCTTTTCAAAAGAAGTTGCCAACACAAGATTTTTTAGCACAGCTTCCAGAATTAAACTGATATATCACTGTGGTGTTCCTGATAAAAATTTCACTGTAGGCAATATTTTTAATAAAATGAGACTGACATGATGGGTTAGTAGCAACTCTTGTGGCTGTTGCGTGGGAAGGATTAAAATTTGGTTCTACATATTAATCTTTTCCTGATAAGGTTCTCTAACTGAACTCCTCTGGCCAGCATAGGTCAGTGTGAGCCATTATATTTCAATACCATGTGCTGGCACATTTTTTGTGACAAATAGTGATACTGTTTTTTTAAAAAAATAGAATGATTTTTTTGTAAGACATCAGTTGACCTGTAACACTCCCAACATTAGTGCACCATCCATGGAAAATCCCAGTGAGTTAATTATAAAAACAACTGAGACTGCTACTGTAGGCTTTCTGCAATTGTCCAAGGATCTCTACTGAACATACTATAAACGGACTATGGTTAGGATTATTACAATCTAAGAATTGTTTAATAAATGACAAATACTGAATGAAAGTTATACTAGACATTTTTTAGCAGAAGAAAAATATAAACACCTAAATGAGTCATTTTTTCTTAAGCTTTGGAAGGAGGACAATTCAAAAGAATGCTCTCTTGTGGGATATAACATTCTCTCCACTTAAAAGAAACTCTAATGACTGTAGTTTATGTGGTGTTCCATACTTATCTCATAAATACATGAGAGAAGGTGATAAATGAAAATGAGTGCTAGCTAATCAGAAATTCTCATCCTAATTTTAATTTTGAAGAGATAGTGCTGATTTGAAGCTGTGCAAAGATTGGAGAGCCCACTCTTAAACAGGTACCAAGTCTTCCACTTGTGTGTGCGGAAAAATAAAACAAACTTGACTACGTAAGAACTAGCAAAACTGGGATCCTATATCCTACAGGACTAGATATGATTCTAGAATTACACAATGAGGTAGAAAGTTGCCTGTAAGTTTTTAAAATAACTTTATTTAAGTCTATGTATATTAGTAAGAACTTCCAACATCAAAAATCAGTTTTCTTCTGCTCAATCCTGCAGAGAAGCATAATATTTTTTCAATGGAAGTTATAATGCCATCAGTACAGTATTCTGATCTCATTGAAAGACTAAGAATCTAATTGTGAGGAGAAAACTAACCCATTTTATAATAAAAAGTAAAATTACAGAAATAAATGTACTTAAGAAGGAGCTATTGTAAATTTCCCCATATGTCCTTGACCCTTAAACTCTACAAATGTGAGATGCTTGTCATTCACTGAAAGAATGCTGGAATGGTACTTTTAATCTGTTTCTATGTTATTAGGAAGTAAAAAATCCCACTCTACTCATAGTCAGAGTGCATATCTTCCTACAATTGTTCTACCTTTTTGGCATATTTTATTGGCTGTCTAGTCTGATCTTCCACAACATTAACAAATTCAGACCACATCAAACGAGCCAGCCCAACTAGATAATGCATTACAAAACTAGATTGCTCCCAAATGAAGCTGGCATTACAAAAGTCAAGAATGAATATTCAGTGCCTACGTGTCAAGGGTGGACAGATCTCTTAACTGGACACTAAACTTTAGTAACCAAAAAACTCAAGCAAAATACCCGCTCCTTAGCTCTTTTTAAAAAACAGGGTGATGTCTCCAAAAGCCAACGCTTCATCTATGAATTTATGCTAAATTATACTAAATGTGTATAGAAAGATGACAGTCTTCCCCACAAACAACAGAACGAAAAGACAGCAATGTCCCTGCAGATCATTTGCTTTTATTAAAACACACACACACACTTTTAAATGGTAGTAAATTTCCTCACCAATATTAGAAGGAATGAGACTATATTAGACTGAGACTATATTAAAAGGAGAATATTAGAAGGAATGAGACTATAAAATAGGTTCACAATCCCTTTGGGGTCCCAACCCACAGTTTGAGAATTTCTGCACTAGACACTGAGATTCAAATAATTAAAGTTTTCTATCTGTTAAAATCACAAACTGGCATCGCCACATGTCAAAATATACAAATTAAATATCTTTTAATCTAACTCTTAAGAATTTCTCATAATGCATTGTTTTACTTTTCCTATCAGTAAATTCTGATTATTGATGGAAATATTTTTCATCAGTTTGTATGTGTACAGCAAAAATGAAGGTTTTACTGATATTTACCAATAAAAATCTAATCCTTCAAGTCGATGTATAATCAAGGATTCTGAAAAGAACTCCTAAGCTCTTACTAACATTAACAGCTACTTTTTTTTTTTAATCCTTCTCTTCATAAATACTTCAACACTTAACTATTTTGTTTTAATGATTTCACAACTGTGGGACACCACAAAACGAGGAGTTCCTACAAAGTGGCTAAGAAACCCTTGATTTGGGAAAGAGACCTGTAGAGTGTAGACAAGGGTCTCATTTGCTTTTCTGTCTATAACCACAATTGTCTTGTGATTAGAAACCGTGGTGACACTTGTCAGCAATCTAATATACTGTATAATATCAGTAAGTAAGAATACTACTTACAGAGAGGAATATAACGAAGAGGGCAAACTGGTTATTGCATTTCAAATAAAATTTGTGGCTTCAAGAAAGAATCATTTGACTTAAAAAGTGTGCACTGCTGTTTTTCCCAACCTATCATCTCTTCACTCTCTCTCAAAAGCTTTAATGACACAACTTGAACTTTGAGTATATTCATCTATAGACTGTTCAAAATCTTACTACATAAATCATAGGGAAGGGAGGAGTATGACCGATGCCTCTTCATAACTAAAATTACCTAACCTCAACATGCTTCTAAAGACTACTTGCTTTTACATCAAAGAACATAGGTAACTGCTGGTCTGAAATAATCTCTCTGCTTATACATAATTATTTCAGAAAACAATCAAAGCACAAGACATTGTCTAGGTATATCACTACACCCTGTCTGAAAGGATTCTGCTACAATAAAAAGTATTATGGTTAAGTTCTTTAAGCAGGTGAAGAAATATTCACAACTAAACAGCTGACATGATCAGCTATCTATAGTTTCCACCATAGAACACGTTTGAAATCTGTGCTATGTAACACGTTATGCACTCCTTATCTGATGAGATCATGAGTCATAAAGACACTAATAATCCTACCAATGTAGATTTCCCTTCACATTAGATGAGTCACTTTTTGTATCTTTTCCTAAGTTTTAAATTTCCATCTCTCAGGCCTTGTCTTCACTAGGGGGTTGGATCGACTGCAGATACGCAACTTCAGGTACGTGAATCATGTAGCTGAAGTTTGCGTATCTGCAGCCGACTTACCTGCCATCCTCCCAGCGGCAGCAGTCGGCAGCACGCTCCCACGTCGACTCCAGCTTACGCCTCTGGTCAAGCTGGAGTTACGGAGTCAACGGGGGCAGCGCTGGCGATCGATTTATCACCTCTTCATGAGACGCGATAAATCGATCGCCACAAGATCGATCTTTCCCCGCTGTAGTGAAGACAAGGCCTCAGGTAACACAATGAAGATTCCTCTTCTACCAAACCCAAAAAGGCTCTGAGGCATAATATTCAAGAGTTACTTTTATTTTCCTCAAAACAATATAGCTGCTGGAACGCAGCCTGCTGTGGAGGCAGCTTACGATCACCAGTTAACTACTGTAGGCATCACTCTCCACATTTGATTCTTTGCTATTCCAACTTTTTGTTCCGTCAATTTTCAGTCACTGAAGTCACATTGAAAATAGTCCCATGACAAAGCCCCTTGTGTCTTGAATGGGCACAAGACTGGTCCAGATGAAAGGGCTTTTTCTGAATTATGTAAGTCAGGGTACCAAATAAAAAGCCACAGAACAGAGGAGATTTAAATAGGGAACAAATCAGGAAAATAACATAGGCCAGAGGTAGAGCTGGAAACAGAGCAATGAAAGACAAATAGTGCACCTATTGGCAAAATATGTCATGTGTAAACAACTTAAAACCAGAGATGCACAGAGCTAGAATTCAGGAGCCTAGTTACTGCTCTCAGCTCTGTCTTACACTTCCCATGTGACCCTGGATAAGTCACATAATTCATGTTTCTCCATTTTCCCACTTGAGAAATGTTAATAATGAGACTTTTGTGAAATGCTCTGACACTGAAGGGTAAAAAGAGCTTTACAAATACCATGTATTATTTGCAGAGAGGAGTAAAAGAATGGGTTAAAATAGTTTCAAGTACTAAAGTTGCTTATGAGACCTCATGCCAATTTATGTGCTTTTGCAATCACATTTTTCTGTTTTCAAAAATTCCCCAAACTTATTGCTGTGTTAAAGTATCACACAAACAAAAGGTGAACCTATCCAACGATACAAGGGAAAAATGAAAGTGGCTATACACAAAAACAAAAAATAGAGGAAAAAGTATTTAAATTTCCTTCAACCACAGTAATCCTAAATGTTAATTATAACCATATAAAATGGTTCAAAGTAGTGTGATTTTTCTACTCAATTGCATTCCCTTTAAAACCTTGATCCTGCAACCAGATGTGCATGGGTGAACCTCTACACCCACATGGAACTCCATGAAAGTCAACAGGGATTCATGAGAGCATAGGAGTCTGCTTATATGGATCAAATGGCAGAATTGGGGCCTTCAGTTGCATATTTTAAAAAAATCAGAGTCCAGAAATGCAAAGTTAAGGTTCTAACAATAATGTTGAGTAGGCTGCATTTCACAATCTAAAGTATTATGCCATATATTGTATTTAAAACACTAACTATATTAAGCTACATATTCACCCAGAAGCACAGGAATAGCAAATACTATCTATTCTCAGTGCAACTACAACCCCATCAGCTGAGATTTTAACACCATCAGATTGGTTGAAGGAGATAATCAGGAAGAATGGCATGTATAGTAAATAGTAATATTATATTATACATTGTGACAGGGTCAAGCCAGATGGCTACAGGAAAGTGATAGAAGGTAGATACATTAGCCCTAGATTAAGCAGGTCCCTTTTCCCTGAATAAGCTAACGGTCTGTTCCAGAACAACCAGGAAGTTGCTGGAACCAATTACGACAGGCAGGCTAATTAGGACACATTAAGGAGCTACTGGAATCAATTAGGACAGGCAACTTAATTAGGACACCTGGTTTAAAAAGGATCCACTTCAGTTAGTGAGATGCATGTAAGAGGCAGTAGGGGCTGAGAGTGGGAAGTTCTCCTGGAGGACTGAGGAATACCAGGCGCATCAGGAGGAAGGTCCTGCGGTGAGTACAAAGAAGGTATTGGGAAGAGGCCATGGGGAAGTAGTCCAGGGAGTTGTAGCTGTCATGCAGCTGTTACAGGAAACACTGTATACAGCTGTGATCCATGGGGCCCTGGACTGTAACCTGGAGTAGTGGGCGGGCCCAGGTTCCCAGCATCCCCTCAACTCCCTATTCTGATATAAGAGGAGCTGACCTGGACTATGAGTACCACCAGAGGGGAAGGTCCCTGGCCTGTCCCCCGACCCACGAGGTGGTCAGCAGAAAATGCGGAGATTATTCTCCTCCTTTTCCCCATGCTGGCCAGTGATGTAGTTAGCTGAGTGAACAGCAGGTTTGAGCCACTGGCAATAGAGGCCAAACTGAGGACTGCTGTGAATCTGAGGCGAGTAAATCCACAAATAAGTGCAGGACCCACCAAGGCAGAGGTCACAACACACTGAAAATATTAAAGCAGGTAGTGTTCCTAACAACATTACCTCAATTGTAGCACTTTGTTCAAAGAATACAAAATATTTCAAGGTTCTTGGGTAGATAAAGCTGAGGGAGGTTTCTATCAGTCATGTAGGATGGCAAATTTCCCTCATATAGTTGCCCAAATTGTTGGATAACTACATGAAGGAAAGCGTTTATACAATGCACTCCAATAAACCATGAAGCTTCCCAGAAAAAGAAGATAACCCACACAACATACTTCCATACTGCCTCTTACTCCTTTTCTGAAGTATCAGAGCAGGACTTCAAACAACACAGAACAAGTTGTTTCTGAAAACACAGAAATGAAATGCTTGTCTAGATTTACAATAAAATGATTTGATATAAATATACAAACATGAATTTTTGTCAACGAGAAGTTCTTCAACTATGTTATTATGGAAGCTGTGCAATTTTAATGCGGATTTAAGAATAAGCTAATATGTCCAGAAAACAAGCTGAAATAGAAAGTGTGACAGGGCTGCAGTGACTGCAGCATACCATAAAAAAAAGAAAGAGACCGATCACATTCTCATTTGGGAAAGTTCATCAATTTAAAATAAGCAGCAAATGCCATAGTTTACTGTACACCCACTCCGAATAAAAAAATGTGATTTATTACAGAAGAAAAGTGCTTATCCACATAAAAAGCTATGTTCACCAATAGCATTCAATAACTTATGCAATAATTTACGAACCATGCAATTCTCTAAAATAACTGCCAAACCATCTTCTATCTTAAACAGACAAATGTTCTGTCATTTTTTAAAAAAACTTTGGGCTTTGCTATTTCATAATGAATGGCATTAATGGCAAGCAAACAGCAATATGAAATATGCAATCATAAATAAACAAGAAAAACAATTTTAATACCTAAGACGAAACAGATACTTGAGGTGCCATGTTATTCTACTCTCAGAATATTTTCCTCCAACAAAGGCTTTTTCTAAGTTTCATTCCTTTAGCGGGTATGGGCTCAAACCACAGGTTGGTTGGTTTGTTTTGTTCCTTTTATAAAATAATCATTTATTTTAGCAAAGAACAGAAAAGACCACACTGGTGGCTGTGTAGGCTGGATTCCTTAGATATTTTCAAAATGAAAAACATTTCAGTTTGAAGTAACAGAAGTCCAAACCTGTGTGACTATGTACTGTAGGAGGAAGAGCAAGAGTGACAAGAATAGAGCTATCCAATCACATCCCCACATATCCCTGCCAGTGTCCATGGGCATATCAATATAGCTTGTGGGAAACAGATTCAAAGGTTTCTAACAGATCTGAAAAATCCAGCTTGGATAACTGATTTTGATCCATCTCCAGCAAAACAACATTGACCATGAGATTAATTCTCTGCATCATAATCAGACCTAAAAATCAGATAAGAGGAAGAAGGAATTCAGATCTCTAGAAATCGTAGGAGCTGTTTCACCAACATTTCTTGATAATCTGCCTTAAAAATGGGTTATTAGACTTAGGGCAATGATTGCCAAAATCTTCTACGTCAAATGATAGTTTATTGAGCACAGAGGCTGAGCAATCACTTTAAGAGCTCTTGTGTAAAATGTTTAAAAGTGACAAAGCAATTAGGAGCCTATGTCGCACTGGCTTTCAATGACAATGATGCTCTTAAATTCCCTTTGAAGACGGGATTTAGGAAATTATTGAAAATTTTACAATTTAGCTTTTCTTTTTTCCTTCTAAAAACTTAACACCTGAGAAATGCAGAAAGTTTACTCTGCCATGGGTGAATTTATATAGTTAGATAAGATCTGATAATTTGGTCTGTGGTGAAATTTAATTGTTTAAACTGCCACTTAACTGTTTACACAACAGGGTAAAGATACGGCAAACTGTATTTAGGCTACTTTAGTAATACAAGACTTAACTAAACATAAATGCTGATTCATTTAAAAGTTTACACTGCTCTACAGCCAAAATGCTTCTGAAATAAATGTAGTCAAACTTTACTAATTCTGCATCACTGAGAACAAAAATGATGCTTAAAATTGTTGATTGGCTCTAGTTTTCAAGAGATGCTATTGGGTCAGTATATACGACCCTTGACATGGGAATGGCGGAGGATAAGTGAGTTATAAAGGGAAGGGATCTCAGTTTAAACCAGAAATGACTAAAATACATCTTTGACTGGATCTATGAATAAATCTATGACTGGGTTTGGACAGTACTTGCTTTTTAGGCAAAACAATGAATGATGCAATCTGAAGCTGGTATTGCATCATACATGATATGAATTGCATCATGTCATTCCTAGAAGTCATGGATGATGCAATCATAACGAAGCTTACATCACTCTGCTGAACAAATTGCCCTATATCAGCTCGAGAAATCATACAGTGCCGTGCTCTCTTATTTGTCAGTGTTTGATTTTGCAAAAGGACACATTTCTGTTTAGCCAAAGTGAGCACAGATGCCTCGTACTTGTGTGAACAGTGCAGATAACTTCTGCTATGTTTGTGGTGACGTGACTTTTGCATCAGAAAAGCGCAGTATAACCACTATGGTTAAGAAAGCCTATCATCTTTATTTTGGCTGTAAAATTGGAGATCAGGACAAGAGGTGGGCTCCACACATATGCTGCAACACTTGTGCAACAAATCTTTGCCCGTGGTTGAACAGGAAAAGGAAATCTATACCTTTTGCAGTGCCAATGATTTGGAGAGAGCCAACAGATCATACCAGCAATTGTTACTTCTGCATGGTGCCTCCAGTTGGGAAAGGTGTGTCAAAGAAGAAAAAGTGGACTGTGCATTATCCAAACATTCCATCAGCTATACGCCCAATACCTCACAGAGAAGGACTGCCGGTTCCTGATGCACCAGAATCATTCTCACTTGAGTCAGACAAGGAAGAGGAAGAGGATGAAACTTCTGGTCTTGAACCATCAATGTCACAGGACCCACATTTTCTCCCATCCTCCTCCTCTGGACCACACCTCATAACACAAGCTGAACTGAATGACCTTGTCAGGGATTTGGAACTACCCAAGAGTAAGGCAGAGCTGTTGGGCTCCAGACTACAGCAGTGGAATCTCCTGGCAGGTGATGTTAGGGTTTCCATGTTCTGTGACCGTCAAAATGATCTTGTCCCATTCTTCTTCATGGAAGGTGATCTTGTAGCCTGCAACAACATCGATGGTGTGATGGCAGCCCTCAACATCGTTTACGAGCCAGATGAGTGGAGACTCATTGATTCATCAAAGACGAGTCTTAAAGCTGTTTTGCTGCATAATGGCAATGTTTTGCCATCAATTCCAGTTGGTCATGCAGTCCATATGAAGGAAACCTAGGACAACATGAAACAACTTTTGAGGTGCATAAACTATGACCAACATCAGTGGCAGCTTTGTGGCGATTTGAAGGTTGTTGCTCTCTTGCTTGGTCTGCAGACTGGATATACAAAGTACTGCTGTTTTCCCTGCAAATGGGATAGTCATGGAAGAGATTCCCACTATATCAAGAAAGATTGGCCACTCCAACAGTCATTGGAGCCTGGGAGGAAAAGTGTTCAGCATCCACCGCTTGTTGAATCGAGGAAGATTTTGTTACCACCCTTACACATCAAGCTGGGTCTGATGAAGAACTTTGTCAAGGCCTTTGACAAAACACAAGCAGCTTTCAAGTACCTCCGTGGAAAATTTCCAAGATTAAGTGAAGCTAAGATAAAGAAAGGTGTCTTTGTTGGTCCTCAGATTTGTGAACTTCTTCGAGATGATGCATTTGACCATGCACTGCGTGGCAAGGAAAAGACGGCATGGAAAGCCTTCCAGTCAGTGGCAATACATTTTCTCGGAAACAACAAGGCAGACAACTACAGGTTGTTGGTGGAAAACTTCCTCAAGGCATACAAAAGCCTTGGTTGCAACATGTCACTAAAGATACATTTTTTTGCACTCTCATCTAGATTTTTTTCCACCGAACTGCGGAGCAGTGAGCGATGAGCACAGTGAGAGATTTCACCAGGATATTGCAACAATGGAGAAACGCTATCAGGGCAAATGGAGCCCATCAATGATTGCACACTATTGCTGGACAGTGACAAGAGATACTCCATTTAATGAATATAAGAGACAAGCCAAGAAGCGCCAAGCAGACACTGAATAGGACTAAACTATGTACATAATAGTTTTTTGCCTTTTGTTTCATAATACATTTTATTAATATAACTCTCTTGCTGATTTTTAAAATGTTACATAAACAGGACAGGTGAAATATTATCATGTAAAGCAACCATAAACACATGAAAAGACCTAGGTTTACAATTTATGATTAAAACTCTACTATCTACACAATATACATAGACATAAAATGTAAAAACTTAAATATCTTAGAAACAGTACCCAATTAGTTGTTTTAATTGTCATATTTGAATTCAGCACATCAAAATACATAATAAATATCACATTTTATCTCTGAAGCAGACGACTTCTAAAAAATTGTAGATCAGTGTTATTAGCATCTAGAAAAATAAAAGTTTCAGTTTCCTTCCCAATTATCTTGAGAATGCTAGATTTTCCTATCTCCCCAGGATAAAGGACCATAACTGGTCTCTACAGCCTTAAACTAATATATAATGACTCAGCCTTAATCCTCAATAGGAAAAAAGCAAAGTAATTGCTTTTCTGAGCTTTATTAACACACACAGACGTGCACACACTGCATTAATAAAATGGGAATACCTTTGAGGCTTACTGTTAAATAAAGAGAGTTTATATTTATTGACTCTGGTGAATTACATAGCTCTCAATGCTCTTCACTATCCTGCTTTCTGTTAAGAAGGACAACACAAAATATAGCTTTGTCAGAATTTATCAAAAACATTCTGCAATTGTCAGGAGAACTAGCCTGATTGATTCAAAAAGAACAAATAGCTACTGTGTTTTTATTCCTTTTATCTAACCCAAAAGGGGAAATACATTACAATATGGAGAGAGCACTTAGGGAATACTAGAGGAAAAACATATGTATGCACAAATTATAACAATGTTTTTTCTAATTACCTTGAATTAGAAGTGGGGATGTGTGCTAGAAATGGCCTATAGCGATTTACAAACCTTTTGAGTTGGTTTAGATACTTTGCAAGAAAGGCTATCAAGACCATGTAGCAAGCTAACTTATTCAGTAGAGAGGTTGATGGACCTGTGTCAGCCACTCTTTGCTTATATAAGTAAGTGGCACTTGTGGTCTTAGAAGAAGACAATCAATTCTAATTAGCTCACATCCCCTCACCTCAAAAAACTTATAGACCTTTTGAACACTCACATGCATCGGTCCACCTCTAAGTATATTCGTGGAGGAAACAGGAGAAGGAGGAATACATAAACTCACTTTTAAGGGTTCCCTGTCAAATATAATAGCCTTTTTGCTACATACAGCAGTGGTGTGGGACTGGCAAGATTTACACTTGCATGCACGCATGTGATCAAGTTGAGGAAAGGATCTATAACAGGGGTAGGCAACAGGTGCCAAAAGCAGCACGTGAGCTGATTTTCAGTGGCACTCACACTGCCCAGGTCCTGGCCACTGGTCTGGGGGCTCTGCATTTTAATTTAATTTTAAATGAAGCTTCTTAAACATTTTTAAAACCTTATTTACTTTACATATAACAATAGTTTAGTTATATATACTTGTAGAAAGAGACCTTCTAAAAACATTAAAATGTATTACTGGCACGTGAAACCTTAAATTCGAGTGAATAAATGAAGACTCAGCACACCACTTCTGAAAGGTTGACAACCCCGATCTATAATTAAAAACTGAAGCCTGTACTCTGTCCTGGAAGATTTTTCTTTGGAAAAAAAATGAATTTGAATTGGACTCCACAGGCAATGAGCCAAGGAAGGCTGGTCAACTTCATTGTCTCAGCACTAGACAACCTAATGTCTGTAGGGTACAATTTTCAAATGAATTTAAAATGACTTAGGGTGTCTACTTCTACGTCTATCCCACATTGCAATGCAGACTGCAGACATGTGAACTGAAAAGCACAAAGTCTTACACTGTAGTTGCCTCATGTGAACGCTGCTGACACAAAACTAGAAGGTAGCCAGTTTGTGTTAATCTAGTCCTCAAACAAGACTACATTAACACAAACTGGGTACCTTTTAGTTTGCATCAGCAGTGTCCATGTGGGAGCTACAGCACAACACTTTGACATGCTCTTCAGTTCACATCTCCATAGTCTGCACTGACTGAAGTGTAAACAAGCCCTAAATTTAGTGGATTTAGGGCAACTGATTGGGTTGGTATGTAAGGGAGCAGAGGAAGGAGGATATGGAGAAAAGATTCAATGAACTAAAGGGACATTCAGGGAGCTGAGGAAGCTAAGCTGTCTCCTTTTCTCTTCACACCTGTCTTCCTACGCTACTGGCCACTGTTGTCCAAAATGAGCTCAGCTCCAATGCCGAATTTTCACAGCCCCTAGTCCTTGCACCCTCCTCCCTAATTCACCTCCCCATACTAGTTGTGAAGAATTTTATTTAAAGATACAAACATATAAACATTGAAATGTCAAATGCAAAACAGAGAACAGGAAGTACAGAGTACAAATTCAAGTGCATTCACAACAGGGCAAAGACACAGAAACAGACACTTGTCAAAAAACCCACAAACAAATGATGCCAAAAGAAAAGGAAGACTTTATTAAATCTCTTCATGACAGGGCTGCTTTATTCACCCATCTTTAAAAGGTAGACCCACTAGTTGCTAACTGATAAGAGTGAAGGGGATCCCAACCAACACCTGCTTTGGCAGTTTGGTTTAATAGCAGCCCTTTGCTAAGCTTTGACAATTACTCCCACATTCCCCCCGAGAGACTAATGGTTTGCTAAAAATAAAATGGGGATTAGTTTTTACAGTAAATTGCCTAAGCAATATACAATTTGACAGAAGGTGAAATTAATCAGATTTGTGGTGTGCTAATGTCCAGATTTTACTTTGAAGGTGCAAATTTAAACTGACCCAATCTAGTTGAACACATTTATTTTTAAATCGATGGCACAAAATGCTATTTTTGTTTTCCATTTCATTGGCTTGGTATCTTAGAATACTGCAGTAAAGCTTTTCGCTTAACATAGAACAAAATGACTCTATATTAGTATCACAAGCCTTTGTTTAGCATCTGAAAAAAAAAATTACAAGAGAGTGGATTTAAGCAAAAGGCAAAAAACTTACTATAATTTCATGACATGTTGGCCAATACACAGAATGTAGCTTCACCATCCATACAATGAATTGTATGACCTGGGGGGAAAGCAGAATATGATCATTAAAAATATTAGGAAGAAAATATAATATGATGAATACATCAATTGACATCTTGTAAATAGGATTACTGACTAAGTTAAAAGAAAGAAAAAAAGACTGTCAAGCTTCTCTCCTTTTCCATGGAAGCATAAAAATCTTTAAGCCACTGGCGGGAGAGAGGATAGTGCAAATGTTTTAAACACAACAATGAGCCAGCTACTTTAAACAACAAAATGGGTTGTTTTAAAAAGAAGTGTTTTTAAAAGGAGTATTTAAAAAATATATTACTATCACAAATTGCACTTGGTATAAGCAGAAATAAGTACTTCCTGCTGCTAATTCCTAAGAGAAGACTACTATATGTAGAGAAATAAATCTTTAAACAAAAATAATAGTTAATGAAAACACACTGAATCACAGAATATCAGGGTCGGAAGAGACCTCAGGAGGTCACCTAGTCCAAACTCCTGCTCAAAGCAGGACCAACCCCATCTAAATCATCCCAGCCAAGGCTTTCATCAAGTTGGGCCTTAAAAACGTATAAGGCTGAAGATTCCACCACTTCCCTAGACAACTCACTGCAGTACTTCTCCAACCTCCTAGTGAAATAGTTTTTCCTAATATCCAACCAAGACCTCCCACACTGCAACTTTAGACCATTATTCCTTGTTCTACCATTTAACACTAGTGAGAACAGCCTAGCTCCATTCTTTTTGGAAGTCCCCTTCAGATAGGTGAAGGCTGCTATCAAATCCCCCCATTTTTCTCTTCTGCAGACTAGATAACCCCAGTTCCCTCAGCCTCTCCTTATAAGTCGTTCGCTCCAGCCTCCTCATCATTTTTGCTGCCCTCCGCTAGAGACTCTCCAATTTGTCCACACCCTTTCTGTAGTTGGGGCCCAAAACTGGACACAATACTCCAGATGTGGTCTCACCAGTACTGAACAGAGGGGAATAATCACTTCCCTCCATCTGCTGGCAATCCTTCTACTAATGTAGCCCAATATGCGTTAGCCTTCTTGGCCACAAGGGCACACTCCTGACTCATATCCAGTTTATTGTCCACTGTAATCCCCAGGTCCTTTTCTCAGAACTGTTCCTTAGCCAGTCAGTCCCCGTCTGTAGCAGTGTATGGGATTCTTCCATCCTAAGTGCAGGACTCTGCACTTCTCCTTGTTGAAGCTCATCAGATTGTTTTTAGCCCAATCCTACAATTTGTCTAGGTCATTCTGGACCTTATCCCTACCCTCCAGTGCATCTACCTCTCCCCTCATCATAGTGTCATCCACGAACTTGCTGAGGGTGCAATCCATCCTATCATCCAGATCATTAATGAAGATGTTGAACAAAATCAGCTCCAGGTCACATCCCTGGGGGAACTCTGCTTGATATCGGCTGCCAACTAAACATCGAGACGTTGATCACTACCCGTTGAGCCCAACTATCTAGCCAGCTTTCTATCCACCTTAAAGTCCATTCATCCAATCCATACTTTTTTAACTTGCTAGCAAGAATACTGTTGGAGACCATATCAAAAGCTTTGCTAGAATCAATATATAGCATGTCCATCGCTTTCCCCATACCCACAGAGCCAGTTATCTCATCATAGAAAGCAATCAGGTTGGTCAGGCATGACTTGCCATTGGTGAACCCATGTTGACTATTCCTGATCACCTTCCTCTCCTCCAAGTGCTTCAAAATGAATTCCTTGAAGACCTGCTCCATGATTTTTCCAGGGACAGCTGTGAGGCTGACTCATCTGTAGTTCCCGG
Source organism: Dermatemys mawii (assembly GCA_007922305.1). Classification (NCBI taxonomy): domain Eukaryota; kingdom Metazoa; phylum Chordata; order Testudines; family Dermatemydidae; genus Dermatemys; species Dermatemys mawii. The sequence continues at coordinate 39,735,746 of ML677332.1, read as the reverse complement.
GATTCTACTTCTTCCCTTTTTTAAAAATGGGAACTACATTAGCCTTTTCCCAATCGTCTGAGACCTCCCGCAATCACCAAGAGTCTTCAAAAATAATGGCCAATGGCTATGCAATCACATCAGTCAGCACCCTCAGATGCATTAGATCCAGCCCCATGGACATGTGCATGTCCAGCTTTTCTAAATACTCCTTAATCAGTTCTTTCACCACTGAGGGCTGCTCACTTCCTCCCCATACTGTGCTGCACAGTGCAGCAGTCTGGGAGCTTACCTTGTCTGTGATGACCAAAGCATAAAAAGGATTGAGAACTCCAGCTTTTTCCACATCATCTGTCACTAGGTTGCCTCCCCCATTCAGTAAGGGTTCCACACTTTCCCTGACCACCCTCTTGTTGCTAACATACCTATAGAAACCCTTCTTGTTACTCTTAGCATCACTTGCAAGCTACAACTCCAATTGTGCTTTGGCCTTCCTGATTACACCCTTGCATGCTCAAGCAATATTTTTATATTTCTCCCTATTCATCTGTCCAAATTTCCACTTCTTGCAAGTTTCCTTTTGGTGTTTAAACTCACCGAATATTTATCTATTAAGGGAAGCTGGTTACCTATATTTGCTATTCTTTCTGTACATCGGGATGGTTTGTTCCTGCACCCTCAATAAGGCTTTTTTTAAAAATAGAGACAGCTCTCCTGGACTCCTTTCCTCTTCATATTAGCCTCCCAGGGGATCTTGCCCATAAGTTCCCTGAGGGAGTCAAAGTCTGCTTTTCTGAAATCCAGGGTCCATGTTCTGCTGTTCTCCTTTCTTTCTTTCTTCAGGATCCTGAACTTGACCATCTCATGGTCACTGCTGCCCCAGTCGTCACTCACTTCTACTTCCCCTACCAATTCTTCCTTTTTTGTGAATAGCAGGTCAAGAGGAGCACGGCCCTTAGTTGGTTCCTCCAGCACTTGCACCAGTAAGTTGTCCCCAACACTCTCCAAAAACTTCCTGGACTGGCTGTGCACTGCTATATTGTTCTCCCAGCAAGTGTCAGGGTGATTGAAGCCCGCCATGAGAACCAAGGCCTGTGATCTGGAAACTTCTGTTAGTTGTCTGAAGAAAGCTTCATCCACCTCGTCCTTCTGGTCTGGTGGTAGGGTTACCAGATGTCCCGATTTTATAGGGACAACCCAATATTTTGGAATTTTTCTTATATAGGCACCTATAACTCCCCCATCCCCTCCCAATTTTTCACACTTGCTATCTGGTCACCCTATCTGGTGGTCTACAGCAGATGCCCACCAGAATATCAGCCTTCTTGCTCTCGCCTCTAAACTTAACCCCAAGACTCAGACTTTTCTTCAGTTTCATATTGGAGCTCTGATCAATCATACTGCTCTCTTACATACACTGCAACTCCTCCACCTTTTCTCCCCCGCCTGTCCTTCCCTCAACAGTTTAGATCCATCCATGACAGTGCTCCAGCCATGTTAGTTACCCCACCAAGACTCTCTTATTCCAATCACAATAGTTCTTTGATTGTGCCTGGACTTCCAATTGTTCCTATCTGTTTCCTGGACTTCTTGCGTTCGTGTACAGGCATAGAAAAACACTTGGAGCAGCATGAACTGCTATAAAAAAGCAGCAACGAAATACTTCCAATCTCCCCCAAATTACACACCAAACACCTAAGATAGATTGTAGGCACCTTTTTAATGAGAAAATAGCAGCAGATAGTTTGGAAAGGGGACTGAGTGAAGAGGGGTGGAAATTAGTCAGAGGGCTGACGAGGGAGAAAAATATTGTAGTGATTTAAGAAAAACCTGATTTTACTGGGAGAGTGCAGAGGAAGCCTGCAAGTATGAAGAACATAGAAGATCCTGGTTCTAGACAGTAAGGATAGTATAAGAATCACAGGGTTAGAAGGGACTGCAAGGGTCTTCTAAGTATAACGCCCTGCCAAGACACAGGACTTGTATAGAACACAGAATTTTGTAGAAGATGGGAAACCAGATTGCGGATGGGCAGTGGTAGCCTGCTGTAGAAGCAAATGGGGTTTGGAATACAACAGGTGAAATCCTGACTCCACCTCAGTTACTGGAAATTTTCACTCAGAAATTATATAATTTAGTAACTGTTGATGCTGCATTTCTGCATGTTTAATATTATTATTGTAATATAGAACGCTGACAATCCTAGAATCAGGGAAGGTTTCCTTAGCAGGGAAAAATATTTCAGTACAAACTTACATGTATGTAGAGAAGGGTAAAAAAAATAATTAAGCGCTGCATAATTGTTGTCTATACATAAATTTATAATCCCTCCCCTCACCCTGCTTTTGTTAGTATTATTTTCTTCTTCCCCCATCTCTTGTTTCCTAAAACTAACTTAAGTACAGAGACATGTACTATCCCCATTCATAAAATGATTACATTATATTTTAGACAACAAAGGAAAATGTGATAGGATAGAAAAAAATTGTTGTACTCTATTTAATCCAGATTAAGTTCTCTTGCCTGTCACTGAACAGCTGAGGCTGAGATAAGTGTGTTATAGGAAAGCATCCCTTTTTTAAAAAAAACACCATGGCTTGTAAAGAAAAGGTTTTGAACTCTCTTGGTATGTATAAGTTAACACATGAGAAAAATCATATTTTTTTTAAAGTCACATTTTGTCTAGCACCTTTTGATTCTCCTCATACTTGTCAAATAATTCTTCCAAATTTGTTTTGTTTTAAATATTTACAACAGGAAGAACTGCATGTAAAAACAAAAAATGATTTTGGAGACATGATAATTATGCCCATGAATATCCTGAAGATATGATCATTCATCAAGGACAAACCTCAAATAAAAGATGAAGGCATCTTATGCAGAGGATATTTATTTGTGTTTCAATCCCACAGAAACCTATTAGGCCTTTATTTATACCTAAGCATTTACTTTTATGTAAGCATTACTAAATAAACTGCAATAGTGTCATGTTAATGTTTCTTGACAAAGAGGAGTCTGCTCATCTATTCGGCATGAATTAAAATATCATGGAGGAGGTTACAGTTGAAAATAGGAGCCGTGGTGATTTCAATTACTGTATCAAGAACTATAAAACATGCTGGAATAACAATTCTTAAAATCTAAAAATCAGTAGAAAAAGTTAGATTAACAGAACCATGTCCTTGATAAATGCTGTGCAAAAATATATATTTTAATCTTTTTGTTATGTTTTAAATATAGAACAGTCCTGGAATGTTCTTTGATCACAAATTTTGAATCCAGTGAGAGAATGTCGGAATCCCATAAAAGGGATGACATGTTAATTTCAGAGAAAACTTGACATTATGCTTGTTTAGCTCTGATCAGTTGTTTGCTACTCGATAAAACAAACAATTTTTTCTGAACACTTATGATAGACATTTTACACATTTATGAGTAAAGAAAAGCTGTTTTTCCATAAGTATTGCAACTTCCACATAGTCAACATGGCACAGAGGTCAACATGACATTATTAGATTTTTATAAGGTGTTGAAGGGAGTAGATACCTTTTTATACAAAGCATTAATTTCAATTTTGGAAGCTAAGAATCAAATAACTAACCCAATGTTCATTGCATTTATTAAGTCATCAGTTTGCTGCATGAACTCTAGACTCCCTTTATTTTAGTATGCTGTATAAATCAAAGTGCAGTGTTTGCTTCCTTTAATACAGTAATAACTTGGCATTTGGCTTTAGCTCTAAATAGCTATGTTCTTTCTAGAAATTTGAAATTAAGCCAATACAGAGCTCCATTCACTAAAGAAACATACAAAGCAAACATGCTTATTTCCTACCATTGCATTCAGCTGTTCAGCACTAACCACTGCAGAACAATCCACTACAAACAAAAGTTTGGTACACATTTGTTCATTACCTTCACACACACAAAGGGTTGCCAAACACACAGTTCAAGATACAAAATTACTTGTTAACCACCCACATGTTCACTGCTGTACAATACAATTACTCAGACAGTTCCTATCCAAGAGCTAAAAGGTACAAGCAGATAACATGCACTGAGAGAGGTAGAAGGATGTGTTAACTTACAAATCCCTCTCTCTCAACCTATTTTGGATAAACATTTTAGAACAATGGAGTTGCTCTATAATTTTGATTGCTAAAAGAGACAGCCCAGTATAAGTATTTGAAGGGTCAAATATTGCAATGTTATCAAATTTTTAACAAAGTCTCAAGTGTATGGAGTCTTTTAAGCTACACTGAAAAGGATTAAAATACCAAATTTGGGACAACTTAATGAAGAAATAGTTTTGGCCTCAACACAGATTTACGTATTAATAAAGAATACACCCCAATTCATTTGGTGATATAAAGACAAAGGAGAGGCTACACTGAAGTATTTCCTTATGTTTTGAAGTTTAAAATTTCACAAGTCTGTTACCTATTATTAGAATGATCACATTTTATCCAAAGTTAGAACATCTATTATTTTGCATATTATGATCTCTTAAACATAAAGAGGAAAGGGGGAGGGGGAGACTATCTCCTTAGCAGCAGAGAAACTAAAATATGAAACTGAAGCATTTAAACTACCTTGTGTTGTTATGGTAACTAAAAATGTCTAGAGAGGCAGGAACAAATGGAGAAAACAGCAGCAACAACTTCTTTAAACTCAGTTAGATTTCATTATTTTTGTTTTTCTTCATTGTGGGTCCAAATGGAATGGGAGGAAATACTATATAAATATTTAACATCACAACACACCAAAATGGAGGTAAACATTTTGATTTTACAGATGGAAAAACAAAGACAAAGAGATGAAGTGGCTGTAAAAGTTGACTTCTACAACTCACAACTCTGAAAAATTTGATTCTTCACTACCAAGAAATGGAAATGATTTTGCAGAATGAACCTCAAAGCTTGGAGGGAAGGCAGGAATTTCTCATTCTCCAGCAAGAATCTATAAGGGCTGCTCAGACCAATTTGGAGTTGATGGCTTTGGCATACAATACCTGTTAATTCTCTCCATAAGGCTCCCAATTTCATGTGCCCTCTACTGGACTCCTAAGTGATTCCCTAATCTCCTGCTTCTCACGAAGCTTCTCAGGGTACGTCTACACTAGTGTTGGGAGCAAGTCTTCCAACCTGGGTAGACAGGGTCACTGTAGCTGGGCTCGAGATAGCTCACTAAACACAGCAACGTACACATTCTGGTGTGGTCAGGGAAGCAGATGGACTTGAAAGTCCAAGCTTTTGATCAACCTCAGGAATTCACACTACTGTTTTTACCATGCTAGCTTGAGCCCCGCTAGTGCACATCTACCTGCCCCGGGCTGGCAGACACGCCCACAGATGCAGTGTAGAAATACTTCTGCTGCAAGTTGCAGTGGGTAACGTAGGAAAAATCTGTACAGCAGGCTAGGAAAGAAGCAAGATTCTCTACACTTCCCAGCACATTACATAGGGCAGGGTAAAAGAGAGATCTCCTTGGCCCCTCAGAGCTTTGGAAGGGAATGTCCCAGGAAAAACAGGGAAACACAAATAGCAAAAGGAGCAACAGAGACTGAGGAGGGCTAGGGAAATCAAAGAGAAAGGAAAGAATTTTTAGATTTCATTGACTGAAGGGATGTGGGGCAGGAACAAGAATTGATGGATTTGATTTAAGCAAGTAGGTGATGAATGTTTTGGCATTTGCAGAACATTTTCAGGTTCCAAACCTACAGTCCTAATAGGAATGTCTTAAAAGGTTTGGTACCCTTGTTCTTATCCACGTAGGTACCAAATAAAGCACTTGCCTTTGCTCTAAGTACATTTAATTCAGGTAATGGTTCATTAAAGGCTGTTCACTTATTTCTGGAGCAGAAATAATGGCCACTATAAATGCAATTATAACAGATGAAAAACACCACTAACAATAGCTGCAAAGCCGTTCAAAAGATTGTTTTTAACAAACCCAGACATATTGTTTATAATTTAATATGGGTATTATTCCCTGAATTCAGCAGTTAGGAATTTAACAGATTCTTAATTTCTTATTTAGATACTTCTAAAGAATGTTTCTTTAAGAAATTATCATTCTAAAATGGATTATACAACAAACACATTTGCATTTTTCTTTATCTAAAAATCTGTAAGGTTTTTATATTTGAATTCACAGAACCACATATAATTTGACCTGAAGAAAAATAATTCTTTCATAGATTCTGGAGCCCTATATAAGTTTTACTAACAATGTATGCGCCTAGATATAATTTTTTTCTTGAATCTGATACTAATGGGTGATCTAATTGTATATTGTACAATGTAAAATTAAGATTAATGGACTGTGCAATCTTACTGGAACTTTCATTATACTGAATGTAGGGAGGAGGGGGTAGTGAGAGCTGAGGAGCAACTTGGGGCTCACTTCCTGGGATGATGTGGAGGGTACTGGGCTACTTACACACAAAAACTAAGTTCAAAGAACATTCAAGTCGCAAAGTCAAGCACTCAATAATAGCGTGTGATTTTGTAGTTAAAGACTGCCATGATTTATATGCACTGGCAACCTCATTGTAATTTCTTAGCTCTTTCAGAAAAGCAAATTGAAAAAAACCCAACAAATTCCAACATGTGGCATCATATTAATATCCATATGGCTCATCAGCAAGATTGGAACCGTAGATCAACTGAACAGACCCAGGACTTTTCAGCTAATGGAGTAACTGATAGCAATACCAGGTTGTCCTCTTCTACGTGGACCAGGACTAGAGAAGGATGACACACAACATCTTCCCAGTGAGTTCAACAGCAATTTGCTGACAGAAGAGGAATGGTGAGACACCAGAATCTTGGATTCAATTCCAATCTTCTGAGGGGAGTGTTCTCTAGTGGGCACAATTTCTGCTGCCCATTCTCTCCCCCACACACATTTCCCAAACTGTCCCTGTACAGCTCCTCTTCCCTCTCACCCCCACCTCCTTATCCCAGTCTGTTTTTCTTTGCCTAACCAATCCCATCTTCACTCCTTTCACTTCTCATCCCAGTCCCAAAGTTCTCTCCACCTAACTCCAAGTTCTAGCCTTCTCTTCCCGCTCCACTGGCTTCTAGTCCAAACACTGTGGTTGGGATGGTGGAGGCATACACTTACACACAGGAGCATGTTCAATCCATCTGCAAGGATGGTGGAGACGTAGTCTGATCAGCACTAGAAATGGAGAGACTAAAGAATGCTCAGTGAGGACAGAATCTTCTGAGAGGTTAGTTACTAAAATAGGATTACTCTAATCAGTATGTATGAACTGCAGTTTTTCAAAGTTCTATAACTTGGCCAAATTTGGGGAAATTTTCACAGAGATGGCAAAAGGCTACCATCACTATGGTAATATGAAGGCTACCATCACTACCAAATTTCAAGCCCCTGATCCTGCCTGGAGGCACTGGGGCTGTTAAAAGAAAAATATCAGAATTTTTTAAAATGAGCAAAGTATATCTTTCCCTTCCTCATACTTGGAAATGCCATACTTAAAAGCATATATCAGAATTTTTTAAAATTTAAAATTCTTTAAAAAATTTTAAAATGAGCAAAGCATATCTTTCCCTTCCTCATACTTGGAAATGCCATACTTTCTCCATGCCACTCATAATTTTATGTACCTCTATCATATCCCCCCTTAGTCTCCTCTTTTCCAAGCTAAAAAGTCCTAGTCTCTTTAATCACTCCTCATATGGGACCTGTTCCAATCCCCTAATCATTTTAGTTGCCCTTCTCTGAACCTTTTCTAATGCCAGGATATCCTTTTTGAGATGAGACGACCACATTTGTACATAGTATTCAAGATGTGGGTGCACCATGGATTTGTATAAGGGCAATAAGATACTCTCCGTCTTATTCTCTATCCCTTTTTTAACTATTCCTATTTGCTTTTTTGACTGCCGCTGCACACTGCATGGGCATCTTCAGAGAACTATCCACGATGACTCCAAGATCTTTTTCCTGATTAGTTGTAGCTAAATTAGCCCCCATCATACTGTACGTATAGTTGGGGTTATTTTTTCCAAAGTGCATTACTTTACATTTATCCACATTAAATTTCATTTGCCATTTTGTTGCCCAACCATTTAGTTTCATGAGATCTTTTTGAAGTTCTTCACAGTCTGCTTTGGTCTTAACTATCTTGAGCAGTTTAGTATCATCTGCAAATTTTGCCACCTCACTGTTTACCCCTTCCTCCAAATCATTGATGAATAAGTTGAATAGGATTGGTCCGAGGACTGACACTAGGGGAACGCCACTAGTTACCCCTCTCCATTCTGCAAATTTACCATTTATTCCCTGTCTTTTAACCAGTTCTCAATCCATGAAAGGATCTTCCCTCTTATCCCATGGCAACTTAATTTACGTAAGAGCCTTTGGTGAGGGACCTTGTCAAAGGCTTTCTGGAAATCTAAGTACACTACGTCCACTGGATCCCCCTTGTTCACGTTTGTTGACCCCTTCAAAGAACTCTAATAGATTAGTAAGACATGATTTCCCTTTACAGAAACCATGCTGACTTTTGCCCAACGATTTATGTTCTTCTATGTGCCTGACAATTTTATTCTTCAATATTGTTTCAACTAACTTGCCTGGTACGGACGTTAGACTTACCGGTCTGTAGTTGCCGGGACCACCTTTAAATTTTTAAATATTGGCGTTACATTAGCTATCTTCCAGTCATTGGGTACAGAAGCCGATTTAAAAGGGCAGGTTACAAACCCTAGTTAATAGTTCCGCAATTTCACATTTGAGTTCTTTCAGAACTCTTGGGTGAATGCCATCTGGTCCCGGTGACTTATTACAGTTAAGTTTATCAATTAGTTCCAAAACCTCCTCTAGTGACACTTCAATCTGTGACAATTCCTCAGATTTGTCACCTACAAAAGATGGCTCAGGTTTGGGAATCTCCCTAACGTCCTCAGCCGTGAAGACCAAAGCAAAGAATTCATTCAGTTTCTCCGCAATGACTTTACCATCTTTAAGTGCTCCTTTTGTATCTCTATCATCTAGGGGCCCCACTGGTTGTTTAGCAGGCTTCCTGCTTCTGATGTATTTAAAAAACATTTTATTATTACCTTTTGAGTTTCTGGCTAGCTGTTCTTCAAATTCCATTTTGGCGTTTCTTATTACATTTTTACACTTAATTTGGCAGTGTTTATGCTCCTCTCTAGTTACCTCAGTAGGATGTGACTTCCACTTTTTAAAAGATGCCTTTTTATCTTTCACTGCTTCTTTTACATGATTTTTAAGCCACGCTGGCTCTTTTTTAATTCTTTCACTTTGTTTTTTAATTTGGGGTATATATTTAAGTTGGGCCTCCATTATGGTGTCTTTGAAAAGCGTCCATGCAGCTTGCAGGGATTTCACTTTAGTCATTTTACCTATTAATTTCTGTTTAACGAACCCCCTCATTTTTGCATAGTTCCCCTTCCTGAAATTAAATGCCACAGTGTTGGGCTGCTGCGGTTATGTTCCCAGCACGGGAATGTTAAATGTTGTTATATTATGATCACTATTCCCAAGCGGTCCTGTTATGTGGAAGGGGGCAGGGAGTCAGTCCCTGGAGTGAGGGGCCGGACAGGGTTAATGGGGTATGTTGGGTTCAGGATCCTTCCCTCTCTAACAGGGCTGGGATGGGAACCACTTCGTCTTCTCTTCTCGCCCTCCAGTGGCGGCTTGGGTTAAACTGTGCCTGACCAGACACTGACAGGCCCCTCTGCAGCTGATGCCTCCCTCCCTGCCCAGAGGTATGTGATTAACATGTTAAAAAAATTAATGCATTAATTTTATTTTCAGTTAATCACAGACATTAACTATGATTGACAGCACTACTCCTAAATGCTAAATCACCACAAATAACAAAGCAATAACTGAAATGAAAGCCACTGGACTTTTGTTAAAAATTGAACAAAACCTGTTAAATTCTTACGTGATGTCCTCAAGACTCTGTTCTCTCCTATATCAACAGTAGTTGAATGATACAGTAGTATAGAACGATACATGTCTCACTGGTCAGTTAGCAACTCTTTGAAATAAGCATCTCTCAGCAGTAAGGAATTAAGCCATTTAAACCACAAATTGCTGTAACAAAGTAACTAAAACCCTCACTATATATATATATTTTACATACACACACACACACACACACACATATATATACACACATATCTCTTTCCACAAAACTCTAGCGTTTGGTTCAGAAACAAAACTCTGCTACACTCAGTTAATCTTATTTTATCCCACTATGAAATGATCTAGAAATCAAGATATTAATTTAAAAAAGACCAGGAAATAAGGAATGCAGCATGCAAGTGAAACAGCTTAAAAAAACTCCTAGAGGGCACAACGGAAGACGGTGGAGAAAATCAACAGAGTTATAGACTGGGTAACCCAGTGCCCATTATAAGGAAAAGAGCAACAACTCTGATATTAAGCTTACCTAATATTTTTCATTACACATTTTTTCTCGGTTTTTGAGAAAGTGCACTGAAGAATGAATAGTTTACAGTAGTACTTTGAAACCTGGACGGGGGATGTGCCTGAGTTCCTCTGTCCCTGACATCCTATTCAGATTTGGCCAAGCAAGGAATAGCACAAATCCACAAGTGCTCTTGAGTGCCAGAAACCGAGGCACCAAGTCTTTAAAAATGTGGTCCCAATTCTGAATGCAAGTTCTTTTTTAAAGGATTTAAATCTGACAACTTAATTCATATGCCAGCACTTTGGCTTTTTTTAAGCACAGTGGTTTGATACAATCCCGGATAAAGAGAAAAGACTCATCCAGCCTTGAATAGAGGAAATGGAACAAGTTCTAGTCAACAGGACTGTTAAGGCCACCTTCTTAAGCAGCCACATGCAGTCTCACTAAAAATCCTGAGTGATCAAATCAGTGTAGACAGAGCAGCCTTCAGAGAGCCCACCTCATAGACATTTCAGGCACTTGGTGTGGAAGTACATATTTTACCATCACATTATATGCTAAATTTTGATTTTTTTAAAAATCAAGATCCACCATAACCAACAGATAGAAACCGTATGTAGATTAAACCAACATATTAGCAAATCTAGTGCGTGTGTGTGTATATATATACACATACACACATTTATATTTTTATAGACAGACAGAAAGAGACAGACAGACAGACAAAGTTCCATCAACTACAAACTAAGAAATGCAGAGCCCTGGATTGAAGCAATAGTTCTAAGACTCACTATCCGCTGCAGCAGGAAAAGAACTGCAGGTTGTAAGTCTTGTTTTATTATGTAAGCTTCCTCATAGACTCATACTCAAAGTTCAGCTCTGTAAGACAGCATGAGCACACCCCAGAGGTCACTGCTTTTTAGATGGTTCCAGAACTCAACACCAAGGCATACAGTTCCCTCAGGAGTGGAGATCCACACATGCAATTCTCAGTGCAGAGCACTTTGCATCTTTTGAAGACCAAACCGCTGTGCTGAACAAAGCTTTTAAAATTGATGGTATCTTCTGTTTCAAAAGCAATTGTGTACAACATTTAATATTCCACGAAAAAAAGGCTACCTGTATTTTTAGAACAATGCTCAAGCCTGCCATAGTAAAGCATGAATAGAAACGGCTTTTATAATCAACCAGCTCTGCCAAAGAATGAACCAATGTTTGTTTCAACAGATGCCAGAGTCATCAATAGAGACTCAAGTTTAACATCAGAGGAATTCATTTTGTCCCAATAAATAAAACACAACCAAAAAAGAGATGAAAATATATCACCCACACTTTAAACATGGGACAAAACATGAGTGCACAGTATAATCAGTTTGAAAATTTGGTTAGATTCAAATTCAGAACAGCACATTTTTAAAAACATCATAGCTGTTTAGAGAGTTGATGGTCTGAACAAGCAGTTGGACTCAAACACCAAAAAAAATGAGGTTTACTAGAACAATATGTTGCTAAAAAGGTCAACATTGGTGCATAATTCTACCCGAAGCAATAGTCACCACCAACCTGTTAATTTAGGCAAAAATCAGTCACACAAAGAAATATTGGTCCTCTGGGAAGCCAACAACAAAAGTAATAAGAAAAACTCCTATTACCTTTAGCAGGAGAGTCAAAAAATAAGTTTAAAAATGTAAATAGGGGGGAAGTACATAAGGTTCGCAGAGTAACCAGGAAAGCAGGAGAGAACTCCAACCAAAAGGTAAATTAAGCACAGACTATATTAATTCTGCTTTAGCCATCATAACTAGCTTATGGCATAAAAATCATGAGGGGAAAAAACAGTAAGGTGATTTATTCAGCAGATACAGTATTAAGTTCATGACAATACAAAATATTTCATCTAGCCCTGTAGCAGCCATCCAATTCCTTTCCAGGCAATAAAAAGTACTCTAATAAATTCCATGTGTATTGGACAACAGTAGCAGAAGAGAGGTGAAACAGAAGCTTAGTTTGGTTTAATTATGAAGCTTCACAATGACTGGTATAGCAGCAGGAGAAGTAGGGAAAGATGCTAAATCTGTGAATGTAGTTACTTTAGTAGCTAAATCCAAACCCTGTAAAAGACATCTTCTCAAGAAAGCTAATTATCTGAAACTCACAAAGCTGTCAGGAACACCCAAGCATCTGATTTACTTTAGATACTCAAATGGAAGAAATCTACACTTCAGCTCAAAGACTGTGAGAACAAGGGTATGATCACGTAGCGTACAAAATAGCTGAATTCTTCAGCATAAGCACTTTCACATATGGAATACCATCAGAGTTGTAAAATAAATTAAATGATACCTCTTCAAAAGATATTGCGTGTGTATATATGCTAGTGTGGGGGTCACTGAGATATATATGAGAGGGAGAGGGAGAAGGAGATTTCTCAGTGACCCCATACTAGCACCCAGCAGTATGGAAAAGAAATACAGAGGGGACAAAAGCTGAACAGAAGGGAGGGAAGCAGATCAGAACAAGGTATATGGCGAAACTGGGATTCGATGGGAGAGGGGGAGAAACTAATCAAAACTGGCTAGGCAAGGAGACTGGGACTGGAAGCTAAGAAGATGAAAAGGGGAAGTTGGAATGGGGAGCTTACTAAGGAAATGAGTAGGGGGACAAGCACTAAGATTAAACGAGGACTTGTGATGCAGGAGAAAACTAGGACTCACTGAGCTAAGAGACTGGGACAAGGGAGAGAGGAGAGGAGGGACTGGGGCAACAGTCTGAGCACGAAGGGAAAAGATTGGATGAGGAGTGACTCCTGGAGGAACTGTGCATCACTGCGCACGTGCAGAATTCATTCCCCCTGCTGTTTCTTTGCTTCCCTGCAGAAAAATGCCTTCTAACAGGGAAGCAAAGGCAAGATACAAGAGCAGTCATACACCCCTCAGCAGCGCAGGCAGGTTGGTTCAGGCACCTGGAGCAGCTGGTAGAGATGTAAATCACTGCCAGGGTGGGGGTGGGGGAAGACTGGGTAGTTGTATGTGAGTGACAGAAATAGACTGTGTGGCTCTCACACTTGCTATTGCAGTACGTTCAGCATGGAGGGATAGGGCTTCGGGGTGTTTCTGAGGTAGGCAGGCATAGGACAGGATTCATCCTGCAGACAGACCAGAATGTAGCAGCCTGCATAGTTAGGGAAACGTTCCCATTTGCTTTGTGAATTCCACCGCAGGAATATAAAACAGATGTATAAGTTTTAAGGCTCTTTTCAATTGCCAAAGTGGCATAAAGGACAGTATGGCTTCATAAATACTTTTGGTGCTTCAGTGATTTGACCTGGTCTAAATTTTTGGATTGAAAAAAATTTCCTATCAAAATGTGCTCCATGAACTGTTTCTTACTGAACTTTTTGGAGGTGGTCAGTAGCCAATTATAAATTATGTAAATTATGAGTTTAATTCCATAGCCCTCACTTGCTCTTTAATTGACTATGATGTAACTCTGAGCATATGGCTGCATATATTTGTTGACTAATAACTAGAAATACAGGGTCAAACGTAGCTACGTTACTATTATACAAGTGGGTTTGGGTATTTCCACCAATACTCCCCACTCCCATTCTCCATCCATTGTATTGTAATTTAAATAAATTACCAAAATAACAAACCAGAGGAGTAATTGTATTGTGTTATTTCGACAAATAAAATATGAAGAATTTTAAACTGTGTACAGAACTCCCCCAGAAGTAGACTTTGCAACCTTAATGTTCTGTTGAATTAGGTATTCTGTGTTTATATACATATAGACATACATACACACTGTTTATTCACACTAGTGTTTTTTCTCAAATTCTATTCATATGCATCCTATGAGTGCCATTCCTTTTTAATTTGAACTCTTCACTGAGAAACAGCACTCAACTGACAGGAAAAAAATTTCCAACATTTATGTAATCATGCCATTTTTCCAGTGCATACCTAGACACTTTCAGCTGTTACCACCAAGCTTAGCTGGAGGTGCAAAACCTGGGAAATATACACAGCTCATTTAAAGTGTCTGAAGTGTATTTATGGAGAACTTTATTTCTATTTAGCAAATAAGACCCATGACTCTTGCTGTCACTTCCAATCTGACACCCAAACCTAGCGGGGGTATCATTAAACAACTACAACCCATAGTTGATGGGAACCCCATCCTGAAAGAAATTTTTTCCTAACTCTCTCTTCTGGCCTTTAAGCAACCCCACCACCTCTCCAAGCTCACAATCAGAAGCAATTTCCCCACACACCAGGACACGCCAACTCAAAGCAACACCAGATCCTGCTAGAAGAGACACAAAACCTGCAGACATTTCTCTACCACCATGATTATCAATACCCCTCCCCTTCAGCACACCTTTCAGGATCCACAGGTCCTGCACATGCCTATCACAACATTTGGTATACCTCATGCAGTGCACTCAATGTCCCAATAATATCTAAGTGGTGAAACCATACAAGCATTTCACTCTTGAATGAACTTGCACAGAAATATGATAAAAGACAAACACCCTGTCACCTGTGGGTGAACATCTTTCACAAAGCGATCACTCTATATCTGACCTCTCAGGCCCCATTCTCAAAGGAAACCTGCACAATGCCTTCAAAAGACAAGCCTGGAAGCTTAAATTCATAACTCTGCTACACACTAAAAATCATAATCTTAAGAAAGAGACTGGATTTATGGCTTATTACAACAATCTACCTCACTAACCCTCCCCACCCCCATTTTTGAACTATGACTGCAGCTGTGTTAATATGCCACTTAACTACTTACGCTAAACAATCTGTTCCACCTTATATTTATCTGTGTCAACTGAGCAACCTTCCCAGACCTGAAGAGCTCTGTGTAGCTAAAAAGCGTGTCTCTTTCACCCACAGAAGTTGGTTCAATAAAAGATATTGCTCACCTACCTTGTCTCTAATATCCTGGGACCAACATGGTTACAGCAACACTGCATACGAATTTTAAGTATTTTATTAAACCTAAAATGAAAAGCTCCAATTCTAAAGGATCTTAACATATTCTATATTAGGAGTTGAGTTTGCGCAACAGTATACCAGGAGTAATCACAATAATCAAAATATCTCATTTAAATAAAAACCTCTAGGAAATCGTGCTCCACTATAGCGATGCAAAATCAAAGAAAAAAAGTAGAGCTGTCAAGCAATTAAAAAAATTAATCACGATTAATCACGCTGTTAAATAACTGAATACCATTTATTTAAATATTTTTGGATATCTTCTACATTTTCAAACATATTGATTTCAATTACCACACAGAATACAAAGTGTACAGTGCTCACTTTGCCTTTATTTTTATTACAAATATTTGCACTGTACGAAACAAAAGAAATAGCATTTTTCAATTCACCTAATACAAGGACTGTAGCGCAATCACTTTAACATAATTTTGGAAGGCACTCAGATTCTTAAACCTTGAGTCAAATGCTGTAGCTATCTTTAGAAATCTCCCATTGATACCTTATTTGCGTTTTGTGAAATCTGCAGTGAAAGTGTTATTAAAATAAACAGCATGTGCTGGATCATCATTCAAGAGTGCTATAATATGAAATATAGGGCAGAATGCAGGTAAAACAGAGCATGAGACAAAAAAATTCTCCTACAAGGATTTCAGTCACTAAGTAATTCATTCAGTATTTTTTTAAGGAGCATTGGCAGTA
The DNA here is from genome assembly GCA_007922305.1 of Dermatemys mawii. Lineage (NCBI taxonomy): Eukaryota > Metazoa > Chordata > Testudines > Dermatemydidae > Dermatemys > Dermatemys mawii. Next base: position 39,719,619 of record ML677332.1, on the reverse strand, counting down.
TGGAAGCATGTCTTCCGGAATGGTGGCCAAAGCACGAAGAGGCATACGAATGTTTAGCATTTCTGCCACATAATACCTTGCAATGCCGGCTACAAAAGTGCCATGCAAATGCCTTTCAGGTGACGTTGTAAATAAGAAGCAGGCAGTATTATCTCCTACAAATATAAACAAACTTGTTTCTCTTAGTGATTGGCTGAACAAGTAGGAGTACTGAATGGACTTGTGGGCTCTAAAGTTTTATATAATTTTTTTTTTAGTTCAAGCATGTAACCAAAAAAATTCCACATTTGTATATTGCACTTTCATGATAAAGAGATCGCATGATGGCACTTGTATGAGGAATTGAAAAATTCTATTTCTCTTGTTTATAGTGCATCTTTACAGTGCAAATATTTGTAATAAAAAAATGAAGTGAGAACTGTACACTTTGTATTCTGTGCTGTAATTGAAATTAAAAAATGTAGAAAAACATCCTAAAATATTTCAGTTGGTATTCTGTTTAACAATGTGATTAAAATGTGATAAAACGTGATTAATTTTTTAATCACAATTTTTGAGTTAATCACGTGAGTTAACTGCAATTAATCAACAGCCCTAAAAAAATCCAACAGATTTCACTCAAAAATTGATACAACTTAAATTTGACTTCTTCGCAGTATTTCAGGAAAATCATTTTTTATTGCTTTGAAAAGTGTAAAAAAGTTATCAAAACTTGACTACCAACTCCAAATATATGTGTTGCTACTCATTAAGTGAAACTGGTATATTGGCAGCATTTGAAATATATTGTGCACAAAAGACTAAGAGAAAGAAAAAGTTATGTTGCTGCTACTACTGACTACCTATCTAAATTTCCTGCCTGAAACGTTATCCAGTTAATGCTCATACTGAAGTAGTCAAAGAGTCGACTGCTAACCCACATATCTTGTGCGATGAACTATTTTACTCACACTGCTCCACAAGCCAAGAAAGGAGAAAAACAGCAAATAGAGAACCAACATTTTTAACAGCTTTGCATTAAGCAAACAGCACATAGGGAATACAATAGAAAATTTAGGTCAGAGGTAACACCACTCAGGAACAAAAATTACAAGAGTGCAAAAAGTTTTACTACAGCACAGAATGTTTATGCTGCCAATCCAAATTTTGCCTTGCAGCTAACAATCAGTGAATCCTGAGTTCCTTAGACACATCTCTGCAGCGTCCAGTCCCCTCACTGCAACATTCACAAAAATGACCAAGCTCGCTGCCTCCGAAGAAAAAGAACACACACAAGCCTGTTGGATTAGCTGAAGACTCATACTTCACCTTAATACACACTACTGAGATGGTTTTTATAATAAAACAAGAATACATTTATTAACAAAGAACAGAGATTTAAGTGTAACTAAGCAAGAATAAAAAGAGATAGGTCTGGTTATAACCAAAACAAAACATAATTCCTAGTAATTAAAACTTAATTGTACCAAGCTACAATCTTTGCCTTAGCAGTTTCTCACTTGCATCAAGATTCCAGTAGCTCTTAACTTTCAGGCCAAAGAGGATCCAGCTTTCTTAAGCTCAAAGTGTGCTATACCCTAACACCCCCTCAGTGATAGGCAAATAAAAAGTCTTTTTGCTCCTCTTATACTGCTCATAGTCCCTTGTCTCTGCCTCAAAAGCCAGGGAGGCTTTCTAGGGTGTAGATTCTGTCCCCTGGTGTGCTTGTTGAACAGTTTTTATCCTGCTTGTTCAGCTTGATGGCTTTGTTTATGTGATAGGTAAATGTACTTCCATTTTCTCTGCCATAACCAGTCCAGTCAAATAGGTACACACATTCTTTTGTCTAGAGCAGGCTAGGTTTTATGCTCTGTATCCCATGCACATTTTAAAACACATTTCCAACACACACATCTATAACTTTGTATGCAACCTGTACATACACCACACTATTTTCAAGACCAGAATGTTGCCAATTTACATGATATCTCAAATGAGCTATGTAAGGTATATATTATGACAACAGTATGTTGAAACAATGAGTGTGCCAAGCTTGATGTGAGTTACACCATGGGTAGGCCCTCTGCCAGTTGACCCAAGTGACCCCAGGCCACAATCACAAAATCATAGAACTGGAAGGGAACTGGAGAAGTTTTCTAGTCCAGTCTCCCGCACTCATGGCAGATTATCTAGACCATCCCTGGTAGGTGTTTGTCATTCTAACCTGCTCTTAAGAACCTCCAGTGATAGAGATTCCACAACCTCCTTCAGCAATGTATTCCAGTGCTCAACCACACTGATTCTTCCTAATGCCCCATCTAAACCTTCCTTGCTGAAATCTAAGTCCACTGGCTCTTGTCCTATCCTCAGAGATTAAGAACAATTTTTCTCCCTCCTCTTTGTAATAACACTTTATGTACTTGAATGTTTATAGGAGTTACTTGGACTCAAGAGCAAGCAAATTTCAAGTGTTAAATTTTGCACCAAATAGTCTACATAGCATTATACCACTATGCTGCATCCCAACAATTCTAAAAATTTAGCAATATTCTTTAAATATTATTTGTAGAACATGAAAGAGCCGTGTCAAAATTTGGGACTATCCCATGAAAAATCAAGTCAGGGGGCAACTCCATTAGTCCAGTAATTAACTGACAAATTTTTATTTTTTTTTTAAATCCGTCCATTATAAGGGTGTGTAGTTTAGACTCAAAATCTGATCTATCCTAAACCTATTTGGAAAGAAATATCTGGGTTTTCTACACAATCCAAGATGCTTAGAATAAACTCATCTTGTCCATAAGCACAAATACCTTTCTAAGGAATCTGGGTGTGGACAAGAGAAGCAGCAGCTGGAAGCAGAATGCCATCAGACAGCTGAGCCTCTGGTAGATTTTCTTTCTAGTGTAATGGATAACACATGCCATTCTTTACATATATTTGATGTGGGAATCACTTTTTGTGTGCTATAACTAATTATTTGGATTACTGAAGTCTGTTCTAAATTACCAGACTGTACCTCTTTGAGGAAAATATTTAACCAGTGTCGCACAGATTTCTCTCTCTCTTTTTTTTTTTGGCTCAATTAAGAAATTCTATGCTCATTCCTGCAAAAAACAAACCATTTCCACATAAGTGAATTCACTGTAGTCAATGGGACAACAAGTAAACATTATAAAAAAAGAGTTCAGAATTATGCTGATCTCTACAATGCTGATACATAAAAATATATTTGGTTTGCAGTGGAAACTATTTCCTTGGCTACTTGCTGACTGTGCATTCTGTAAATAAATATAAACCAAAAAGAGAAAGCATTAGCTTTATAAAAAGGCAGCCAGTAAGCTGGGTCACCCGTCTTCCCCTCGCCTTCCATTTTAAAAAGAAAAAGGCATAGAGGAGATACATTTCCACTGGTTTTTCATATTAAAAATTGGGATCCTATAGATCCTGGAAGACTTTCTGATGTATAGAGAACTGATATTGGCACAAGAAAGTGAAAACTAAGTAACTTCAAGGGAAAACTATTTTTAGGCATATAGTTTAATTTGCCATTTTTAGTTTGCTTTTGTTAACATCTAATTAATTTATTTTCATAAGAACCTTAATCACTAACATCTTCCACCTTCAATTAACCTAAGAACTAACAATATCTATGAGGAAGGCCCTTGGAGTGCTGTTACTGCTCTGGGGGTAGGGGTGCCAGCCTGGGGCACTGCAGCTGCTGCTCCAGTGCGGGGGGAGGCGGCGGGGCAGACACTGCCACTCCGACAGCTCCTGGGACCCGCTGCCATTGGGGCTGTCTGGGCAGTAGCCGATTCTGTGCCCCAGTTGCTTGGATGCCCTGGGGTCAGCCGCACTAACTGTTGCAGCAGCAAAAGTCACAGAGGTTCCGGAAAGTTATGGAATTCACAACCCCCGTGACAGACTCACGGGCTTATCTATGACACAGCTAGCAGGCTCCTCCAACAAATCTGGGGAAGACAAGAGTTGATTATACTGATATTTTTTAAGTGTTTTTTTAAAAAAGGCAGAACATCACTTACATTTCAGAATCTTTGCGTATGATACAGAAGCCCCCCCAAAAAGAGGGGGATATATGTACAATTTTTTAAGAGTCCTTTGCTTGTCAAATATCCATGAAAGGTATCAGAGATATAGCACCAGAAATGAACTATTTAGCCACAGCATAGGAACAAACAGTGTCAGGTTCCCTTGTAATACCCTACCAATGTGTCTCCTCACTTGCGTGGACCGATCTCCAGTAGTGAGATGACACATATTGTCTCCATGACTGTTCATTGTTTTTCACTTCTACTAAAACTGACAACAAAGGTCTCAACTGTATGGGCAGTTTTTTGGATGCTGACAGACTGAACCATCCATTGCTTTCACATAAGCTCCAAAGTAGCTTTCAATTCCATTAGACAGTATTTTTTTAAAATCTATGGAGAACTACAAGGATATGGAAAGAAATTTTATTAATCAAACTTCTAAAAGGGTATTAACAGCAATGCTGAATTATTTTAAAACTATTTGAAAATGCTTTTTTAGATTTTCCTGTTAAACTTAAAAGATATGTTTATTTTGGCCTATTAAAAATACAAATAGCACTTGTTTATTATAAGCCATGTACTATGCCTGGAAGTGTTTACTTAAAGTAAGCTTTAGAAGGCAAATTTGACGGATAAAATGATATAACTGGTTAAGCAAAGCTAAACGCAGCAACTTGAAACATGTTTCATCCTCTGTGGAATGCAGTACAGTGTGATACTTGTCTCTGTTTAAAAAGAACTTGGCTATGACAGGAAAATGTTTAATTAGCTTCATATATTTTTTCAAGATACTCATTTTACAAATTGAATAAAAATGTAAAATATTATAAGAAATGTTGTACAGAAACACCCTGTGAAGGGGACTTCTTAACTTCACAGTAATGAGGTGTCTCCAGGTTGAGGGAAAAATTGCATATCTAGATGCAGCGTCAGCATGGCTAGGTCAGCTGTAGAGATCCCTAAAAGCAGCAATATTTAATGGTGTGAAGAAAGCAAAATCTGCTTCCAAATGCTTTTGTGGAAATCGCAATATTATGTTAATTCTCTTCTATTATTGTCTCTATTATGACCGTCACTTCTTTAAAATATCAACCTATGCACCATTTTTCTGTGCTGATTGGTAGATATTTCCCATATCCCTCTCATTATCCACTGGCATCTTCATTTTACAAACCACCATCCTATTAAAGTTCTGTTTTACTTTCTTCCACAAGATAACATCCTTAACATTTATGTAGGACCTTAGATGTACAGTAGTACCTCATTTAACGTCCTCCCGGTCAACATTATTCGGTTGCTGTTCTATTAGAGGACATGCTCGTTTAAACTTGCACAGTGCTCTCTCATAACATTGTTTGGCCACCTGCTTTGACCTCTGCTTGCATGATTCTCTGAGAGCAGCCCGTCCCTGTGGGGGCTTGGAACCAGGGTGAGCCGGCAGTCCCACTATCAGTTCCCCTCCACAGACACCCCCGCAGATCAGCACTTCCCCTCTCTCCATCCCTGCACCTCCTGGCTGCTGCAATCAGCAGTTTTGTGGCATTCAGGAGGCTGGGGGAAAAGGGGAGGGGGGAGGAGCAAGGACGCCACGTGCTTGGGGGAGGGAGTGGAATAGGGGCAGGAGGAGGCAGGGAGAGGGTGAGTTCTTAGGGGAAGGTGTGGAATGTGGGCAGGCCTTAGGCAGACCTGAGGGTTGAGAACCACCAGGTAAAGTTGGCACCTGTGCTTATATTGTACCTGAGTTGCAATGGGGGAAGCTGCTGCTCCTCAAAGCGCTTCCTAGCCTTCAGTGGCACCTACAGCCTCCTCCCTCTGCAGCAGGCTGTGCCTGTGTGAGGTATGTTTGCAAACACACTCCCTAATGATTCACCTTCTCTTTACAGCCCAGCCGCTGCCCTCCTCCCTGCTCAGGAATAGGGCACTACACCGAGCACTTTCAGAGACCCTGCCCAAGGCCACCAGCTGTCTGCAAAGCAGCTGTGAGGGGTGCACAGTGGTGGCACCGTCTTGCTGTCCTGCACCTCAACACACAATGTTCCATCCACTCCCCGCTCCTTCGCAGGAGGGGGGATAAGAACACAGGGGCAGCAGCTCACCCAAAGCAAGTTAATAGCGTTCCAGTACCTTCTTCCCTCTCGCAGGGGGGAGAAGCAGCAGAGGGATGCACAGAACCTGGCCCTGCTCCCATGACAGTCTGAAAGGGAGCTTTGCCATACACTTCAATGGCATCTACATCTCTCTGCCCCTGCATGTACACAGGGCAGCCCTGCAGCGAACCCTTTTACAACAATCATAGCTACATTGGCTGCTGTGCTGCCCCAGTGCTGAGTGCATGGTTACTATGGGAGGTACAGCAAGGCCAGGTTTTTCAGGGCACTCTGGAAGACAGGCCTTTGGTCTGCCAGCACAGATCCTGAGAAAGCAAGAACCTGAAAGTGAAACCGACTCCATAACTGATCCTAGCCAAAGCCCTCAGGGCTTTAGGGTTAACAGATAGCACAGGGGTGAGTTAACAGATAGCACAGGGGTGAGTTAACAGATAGCACAGGGGTG